>OZ038504.1:86571857-86834357 GCA_964036315.1 Acanthosepion esculentum
CACATACACACACACACATATATATATATATATATTTATATTTATATACATACACATTTCACACACATACACATATATATATATTTATATTTATATACATACACATTTCACACACACACTCACAAACAGACATATATATATATATATATATATATATATATCTATATATATGAACATATTTTTTATCCTTATCTATATATATTTTAAGTTGTTATTTAAATTTCTTCTTTATTTAATTATTTAATTTATTTTTATTTTGTTATTTTTTTATTTTATTTAATTTACTTTATTTTATTTATATTGGATATTATCATTATTAATTTGAAATTGTGGTGAATATTATATTTCGATGACGAGCTTTTGCTGTGTGAAATGTCATGACTATTAGACTGTAACTCTTTAATTTGGATCATCCCCTCCCTTACCCAGTATATTAACTTGTTAAGCCTTTTAATGAAAAATGTGTTTCTAGGGTAGCCTATCGGCTCATCTTTAATTCTTCCTTCTTTCCTTTCTTTTTTCCCCCCCTTCACCCCCGCTCCCTCTCACTTCCTCTCTCCCCCCTCTCTCTTTCTTCCCTAATTGAAAAAAAATTATATTGAAATTTTTCTTTTTCTTTTTACCTTTTTTATTATAAAAAAATCTGTTTCCTTTTATTATTGAGATTAAGTGTGATGTCTAGATAATCAATTATTTTAAGTTTAGAGTAATTTAATGGCCCTAATGGTTTTCAATTTCTGTCTATTATTTCTGAGATGAGGTATTATGTACATTATTTACATTATTCGGACTATTGTCCTCGTCCTTGTCGCAGTGAGCGAAATAAAGGGTTCAGTTCGACATTTCAACCACCTGAAGAATGCCGGAGTGTACAACGGCCGAAACGTTGTAATAAATATGGCGACAAAGATGAGAACAATAGTCCGAATAATGTAAATAATGTACGTAATGATTTTCATTTGTATCTTTGCGGTTAGTGGACCATTACTATTGGCAAAAGCAAGGATTTACTTTGTAACAAGTATTTATATACAAGACCAAAAACGTTATTGGTCTTTCATACTTAAAATCTTGAACTTGTTTGATTTATGTATCTCCAATTTTAATTTGCTTTTGGGGTTGTTATGTTTACTAACAACCATGCACTCAGTCCTTTGTTCTCGCTTTCCTTCATTACCTTCTGCAATGCTCGTAGTTTCCTTTCTGTGTCTTCTATCAACATTATTTAACCACTACACTATAAAACGTCGTTTTTATGGTGCTTGAATATGATGGGTATAATAATACCCATGGCAGGCGTGAACAATTAAGATGCATGGAGGGCTACATTGCTCGCACAAAATTAACCTGTCCTGGGTATGACGATAAACTACATCCGCGTCCTGGGTAAGACAATAATCAGGAAGTTTTGAGGAGCGTGGAACCACCTCTTAATTGCTGGTGTTCCCAGGTCCACCCTAAACCGGGGTGGTAGCACCTGTTAGGGTCCTAGGTATGGGCAAATAATTAACCCCAAATCTGGTGTTAAAACACCATGAAAGTGTAAAAATAGGTTTTAATACCAGTAAAACTTTGTAAAAAGTTATTACCAGCAATAAATTTTTGAGGAAAAAACTATTACCAGCAATACATTTTGAAAAAAAAAAAAATTACTAACAATACATTTTGTGAAAAAATAAATTAGCAGCAATAAAAATTCTCAGCATTAAATAATCCATTGAGGTTGATATGCCGTAAAACAGCACAAATCAAACCAAACTAAAATTAACCGCAGGTCAGAAGATTAAATATTTTGAGTAAATTTCTGAGTGGGAAAAAATCGTTCAAAGGAATTAAGGTATCCTGAAGAAGGCATATATTAAGCAAAGATTGTGAAGCGATTTTTTTTTCTTTCTTTAAAAAAAAAATTATAATGATGCGTGTTGTGGTGTCTTGGATATGAACTCTGTATGATTGGGCTCCTAGAGGCGGTGTAATGGTTAACAAACTTGTCTCGCTAGAACAACTACGACTGAGTAGTGAATTCGATCCTCACTGGGTGCTCCATACTTTTGGCCTTGTGCCACATCTAAGCTACGCTTGGAAAATCATTTTCGCCACCTTGGTATAAATCATCATCATCTTGTTTTACGATATTCAGACACTTGTATCGAGACTATCACAGACTTTTATCTCTTTTATCGAAAATTTTCGACAAAATTTCTACTGTTTCACTGAATGTCATTCCTTCTGGCTTCTTTGGGAGGATTAAAATCGTGTATTTCGTATTTTCTTCTGTTCTCAACTTCTGCAACAATAGAGTGATTTTTTTCTTTGTCGGACCATTGTTCGCATCTTTTCGTAAATATTGTTTCAAACCTACGAAAATAAGCCGGAAACGTTGAACCACTGTCAGAGTTGTATTTAAATTCAAAGAGTGAATTTGAAAATACTTCAGCAGAAAAAATCTAGAACCCGGTTCTTTTGTTGTCCTAGATAATACGTCTTCTCAAAGTGATTTATTATCTTTTGCCTGTTGTTCGAATAACTTTTCAAACTTTTCTTGTTGCTGAATAAATTGTTGTTGTTGTTGGAATTGTTGTTGTTGTTGGAATTGTTGTTGTAAAGTGACTTGTAGCACCTTAGTCAATTTCGTAATTTCTTCCATTCTGCCAACGTAACCACAAGAAAACATTTTGCTCCAATTTAACGAGACAATAAATTTTCTAAGTTCAAACAAGAGGGGGGTGTGCAATTTCTTACTTTCTGTAAGCGTTTCACAAGTTTTTCCTTTTCTAACGTTACCCGTCAATAAGGGTTAAAACAAAAATGAGGAAATAATTACTTACTTTCTGTAAGCGTCGAACAAGTCTTTCTAACATTCCTCGTTAGTAAGTGTTGTCGACTGTATTTTTTCTTTTGTTTTAACTTGTGATGTTATTTCGAATCTCGTCGAAAACTGATATGTCTCGGAAAGGGATATATTTGTTCGAAGTAGCTAAGTGGTTTTGGCTACTGTAACCGAGTAGAACAATCTAGCAGGTAGCCTTAATCGACTGGTACTCATCGTAGTCGTAGGTAATATGCTTAGACAATAGGCGTAGTCAATGGTGTCGACTCTGTACCTCCACATCAGCCTGTATTTATGGCTGACGCCAGCCAATCATATTACTGTGAGGGGGAATATTCATTACATCAGCAAAAAATACATATATTTTATTATTTATTTTGCTTCAATCGAAAAGCCGAAATCTCAGAGCAAACGCTAATCTAAGGAGATACAAATATTGTAACAATATTTGAATTGATACATTTGAAGTGATGATGTGGGCAGGGGAAGAAATTTAGCAAATGACATTACATACACAATCATATTATAATATACAAACACAGAGACGTATTTAGATATATACACACACGTAAAAACACGGACGAAACAGGAAATAGATGTCCATGACCAAAAAAGGAAATATTATATCAGACACTTATACATACAATGAAAGGCATATATAAGCAATCATACGCACATACATTAATAAAGACATACACATAGACATATATATATAGACAAACCTACAAACATTCAAATTTAAAATTAATTAGAGTGGTTTCTATTTTAGTCTAACATTAAGGCGTTAATAATTATAACCAAGTTCCGTTGTCAAGTTTTTTGAATTCTCATATACTTGCATTTTGATTGGTCATTGTAGCTTTCGTAACAGCGTTTCCCCAATTGCGGTGTGTTTGGTTGATTTGAACCTTTTAAAACTCTTTATTCTATATTCAACATAAGACACCAGAAGTGTTGAAACAAAATGGTTATTTTTGTAGTGATGTCATATAACATGTTTATGTTATAATTTTTGAATAAATGATATTTGCTCTACTCTGTATTGAGCACCCTTTTAAGAATAGTATTCTTGGTTATTGGAATTTATTCCGTCTACACCAATTTCTTTTTTAAGGGAAGATTGAGGTAAGCACCAATCTGTGGCAATGTGTTTCATACTTAAACGCAATATTCGGGCGATTTAAAAATTCATATACGCTCTATCCCTGATATTGAGCACTTTAATCCACAAATATAGCGTAACATAAATAACAATGTTTTTAACACACACACACACACACAAACATATATATATATATATATATATATATATATATATATATATATATATATATATATATATATATATATATATATATCAATCATATAAGTAAACGGTTTTTCACTTAGCTGATTGATGTTACCTTCAGCAACCTAACTGGAGTGTTTCGTAGACGGATACTAAGGGAATCACTCCGTCTACTCGTCAGGAGGTACCAGTAATATACTGCTTATATATATATATATATATATATATATATATATATATATATATATATATATATATATATATATATATATATGTAGTAATCCATTATTGGTAGTAATCCGTTGGTATAATCCAGGCGAGTCCTATTGACACAGCATAGAATTTGAAATATGTTAAAACTGACTCACAATAGAGCGCTCAATGTTTATTTTCATTAAACAGACCAAATTTTATTGACAATTGGAATTATATATATATATATATATATATATATATATATATATATATATATATATATATATATATATATATATATATGTTTATGCTTAAAATGCTTCAAGATAGGAGGGTTTCTATCATGGATATAAAGCTGGATATCCTCTTCATTCATTTGCGTTCTAGTTGTCTGAATATCGCGAGAGCGTGATACTCGGGTTGTCCTTTCATAGGAGTTAACAATGTGAAACGTTATTTTGCTTCGTCTCGGTAATCTAGGCTTTGAGCACTTTTCTTTGCTGATTAGGTAGGTTTTTGACTTTAGGTTATTTTTTAAAACTTTTTCTTTACTTGTTCGGGATTTTCTCTCATTTAAGGTTTTAGGTCATTTGGCAAGTTGTCAGTTGGCTGTACCTACATAGATGTTTTATTTTCAAAATATATATATATATAATCATCTCACCCCGCAAGCATGGCGATAATTAAACCAATTTTCTCAAATTTGATAAAGTAACTAAATATTCGAAATTATTTTTGAATCCCATTCTTGAGCAGCAAGACAACATTTCCGTAAAAAAAGTTAAATGAGGTAAAACAGAGAAATGCCTTTTTATTAATTATTTGAAATTTTGTGCCTTTTCTTTTCTTCCAAAGCCAAACACCTGAGACAACGTCTGATACTTCGAAAGAATCTCTTTCGAAACTGTCGAAGAGAGGCTACCTCATTGCCCTGAACTTGTTTCTCTTGACGTTTATAACCTATGGAAATATGATGTCCTTGCCCGTGCTGACAGTGGAATGGTCAAAAGAATTTCCAAATTCGAAATCACTCATTTTATTCGTTCCAAATTTGGCTTCGGCTATGATGTGTGCAGTCGGTAAGTCTTGATTAATTTCGCATTTGTCTCCCTTGCTGAGACTAAAATGTACACTGCTAGAATAAATATTGAAATCTACGAAAGTAATTCAAAAACTATCCGCACTTTTGCCATGACATGCCCTTAGGCTTGTCACACTACCTTCTGCTCATGCGCGCTTATAGTTGGTCACGTGATCGAAGTTTAAGCAAGGGTTTGAGATTATGCACGGCAGTTTTCTTGATGCTGTTATAGTGTAAACATGGCCGCTTCGGTAGCCTTCTTTTTCATTCATATCACCCACCTCATTCATCCTAAACCTTTTGGCAGCAACCCTCTACGCTACAATATCAACCTATTCAAGATAACGTCAAGCGTTATTTATCCTACTTGTCCTCACAATGTTCCCTTCCTACCAAAAGCAAAGACTCCATTGAATTGCGAAATAAAGCCAATAAAGAATCGACAGAAAACACGAACCAAAAAGATTCCAGTTACCCACCTCCTTCTTAACATTATATGAACTGTTTGTGGCACCATGCTTAGAGTTACTTCTGTCGCACTTCTCCTTTGCGGAAGACTCTTCCAACTTTTTGCTTTCCAGTCAACTTTAATCTCCCAAAATTTAAATACATTGTCAGTCATTATCTTCTGTCTTCTTAATTCCTATTTTCATTGGTCTCTCTCGAATAAAAACAAATCAGGGGATAAGTAATCTAGAGTTTGTAACGCCAAGTAAAAGTGAAATTTCCGGCAAGAATATATTTGTAGATGCTGATCTTACAAATGTTAACAGAGGGAACAGATGCAGAACATTAAAAACTTCGTCTAGTGACCAGTTCAGCGTCAAATTGGCCGTGGGCGTGGGAGCTCTGCCTTGAGTTAAGATATTGCGACTTCCAAATCTAGCTGACAAATAGGGCGTCGTATCTCACTCCAGCATTTGCTGGTAAACTCTGCTATTCACTTTCACCCTTTCCATGAACACCACTGCCAATTCCAAACCATCAGAAAGAACATCAGCCCAAACCATGTCACCGGTTGATTTCTGTTTCTGCAAATATGTTCTGACACCTTCGAGAATATTTCATGGTGAAGTCGCGTAAACCCTATTGTTTTGGCAGTCGACCACAGACTCACCGTAAAAAAAAATCTTTTCTTGCGGCACGCTGCATCTCCCTCAAGATTTTCATCTCTTTGCCAAGCCGATTTGGATGAGGGGCAATTGAGCGCAGCTGTCGTCATTGAAAATTTATAGTTTTCGTCTGAAATCCTCTTTCACAATACTCTTAACCGACATATATATATATATATATCTAGCTTTTTAACATATTCCATGGGTTTCTTCTTGGATTTCTTTTCACCCTGTTCTTGAAGGCTTCAATGACTCTCTTGATATGAATTTAACGATTTCGTCCTGGAACTGGATTTGGAGGAGTTTTGGTTTGGTTTGGTTTGTTTAGTTTTACGGCATATCAACCACAATGGGTTATTTAATACCGACAATTTCTTTTTTCGAAAAGGTATTACTGGTAATGTTTTTAAAATGTATATCTGGTAATTTTTTTTTCAAAAATGTATGGCTGGTAATAAGGTATAGGTGGTAATAATTTTTCTTCAAAAAATTATTTACAAATTATTTCTGGCATTAAAACTTATTTTTACACTTTCATATTGTTTTGACCATAGTTTGGGGTCAACTATTTGCACATAGCTGGGGACCTAAAGGGTCAGGGTGGAATTGGGAGCACCAGCAATTAAGAGGTGGTTCCACGCTCATCAAAACCTGATCAGAGGCTGTGGTGTTGGATGTAGCTTATCGTCTTACCCAGAACACGAATGTAGTTTATCGTCTTACCCAGTAGGCCGGTGTAGCTTACCGTCTTAACCAGGACGCGGGTGTAGTTTATCGTCTTACCTAAGAGGTAGATGTTGTTTATCGCCTTACCCAGGGAAAAGATGTAGTTAATCGTCTTACTCAGGAGGCAGGTGTAGTTGATCGACTTACCCAGGATGCGGATGTAGTTTATCGCCTTACCCAGGACGTGGGTTTAGTTTATCGTCTTATCCAGAAGGAAGATGTAGTTTATTGTCTTACCCAGGAGGTAGTTGTAGTTGATCGTCTTACCCAAGACGCGGGCTTAGTTTATCGTCTTACCTGGAGGCAGATGTAGTTTATCGTCTTACCCAGGATGCGGGTGTAGTTAATCGTCTTACCCAGGAGGCAGATGTAATGTATTGCCTTACCCAGAACACGTATGTAGTTTATCGTCTTACCCAGGAGGCAGATGTAGTTTATCGTCTTACCCTGGAGGCAGATGTAGTTTATCGTCTTACCCAGGACGCGCTTGTATCGTCTTACACAGGAGGGACATGTAGTTTATCGTCTTACCCATGACGCGGGTGTAGTTTATCATCTTACCCAGGAGGCAGGTGTAGATTTTCGTCTTACCCAGTACGCGGGTGTAGTTTATCTTCTTACCCAGGAGGCAGATGTAGTTTATCTTCTTACCCAGGAGGCAGATGTAGTTTATCGTCTTACCCAGGAGGCAGATGTAGTTTATCTTCTTACCCAGGAGGCAGATGTAGTTTATCGTCTTACCCAGGACGCGCTTGTATCGTCTTACACAGGAGGGACATGTAGTTTATCGTCTTACCCAGTACGCGGGTGTAGTTTATCATCTTACCCAGGAGGCAGGTGTAGATTTTCGTCTTACCCAGTACGCGGGTGTAGTTTATCGTCTTAACCAGGACTCGGATGTAGTTCATCGTCTTAGCCAGGACGCGTGTGTAGTTTATCGTCATACGCAGGACGCGGGTGTAGTTTATCGTCTTAACCAGGAGGCAGATGTAGATTTATCACCTTACCCAGTACGCGGGTGTAGTTTATCGTCTTAACCAGGAGGCAGATGTAGATTTATCACCTTACCCAGTACGCGGGTGTAGTTTATCGTCTTAACTATGACGCTTGCAGAAGTTGTTTGCTCGCCTTGAAATGATTTCCCTAACTTTTCTCAGACATTCATCTGTTTTATTACCTCACAATTATTAATATAAAATGTAACAATTTGATCAGGTTTTGTTGCAACGTCGTTTCTTATTAAAATATCAACAGTAAAACTTAATAATGTTAAGTAGCCTGATTTTGTAACTACATTTACGAAGAGGTATGCTTTATTTTCGTTTAAATAATTTCGTAATATTTTTATGTTCAAATAATGAACAAATATCTAGGGTAATTGCTTTTCAAATTCAGGATTATGTCAATATAATTGAAGGAAGTATTGTAAATTTTTGGACCTGTAGTGTTTTGCGTTTACACCTCAGAAAGAAGAAGCTAAAGAGTATATTCATACAATGAAATAATCATTCATATTCTGTAAATTTAAAATATAGCTGGGTAGCGTCTTGACAGAGGACGGTAAGTGCGACACTGAGATCTGTAGTCCTATTGGGATGGCCAAGGACACATTCCAAAATCTGGGCAGAGTACTGCGAGACAGGAGGATTTCTATGGTAAAAAGAAAAGAATACTGAACTGTTACGTGACATCCATTCCTCTTTACGGCAGCGAATGTTGGACGATTTCCTTAAAGATGAAGAAGAGACTCGAGGCAACGGAGATGTGGTTTTACAGAATGATGCTGAAGATATCATGGGCCAAGCGTGTGAGCAACGATAAAGTCTTAGAGAGGTGGCAAACAAGGGGGAGGATTATAATTAACATCAGGAAGAGTCAGCTGAAGTTTCTGGGACATATAATGAGGAAGGAGGGCCTGGAGAATCTGATACTCACGCGCCGAATAGAGGGAAAGAAACAAGGGAAAAAACGCGTGACATAACTGGCAGACTTAAGCAAGACACGTGGTCTTGGGGAGGAAGCAGAGGGAAGGAACTTGTTGAGAGCTGCAAGAGATAGAGGGATGTGGAGAGCCATGATCGCCTCCGTCCTTAAAGGACATGCCACATTAAGAAGCAGTGTTATGAAAGTTTGTTTACTGCGTCACGCCAGACAATTTTTCATGTCAGAATCCATTTTGCACATTTATAAATCTGTCATTCGTCCGTGTATTGAATATTGATGCCATATATAGTCTGGTGCTCCTGCTATATATCTCGAGATTTGTGAAAAAAATTCGAAGAACTGTCTGTGATATTTTTAGTCCTGACCTGGCATCTCAACTTCAGTCATTTACCCATCGTCGTGACGTGGCTTGCATTTGTCTTTTCTACAAATATTTTCATGGCAAATTTTCTGATGATTTTCCTTCGTGGCTCGATTCTATGAATCTATTACTGCTACTAGATTGGCAATTAGGTCTCGCCGTTTTGCTTTTGAACTAGTTCGATGCAACCGTACTTTCTATTCTAATGTTTTCTTCTCTTGCACTTCTCGTCTGTAGAACATTCTTTCGATTTCTTTCTTCCCTTTCATCTACAATCTTCAAAAGTTTAAACGATACGCCAATCATCATCTATAGTTTTCCTGAACTCTGTTCTTTTAGTGTATTTTCTCCTCACTAAAGCCTTCTCATTCTTTTCCACTCCCAGTAACCCATTCCGGCTTAGTGGCTTTATCGCCTTGTTTGGGGTGAAATGATTAAAAAGACATCCCCTTTAGCAAAAAGGGCTTGAAAGAAAACAAATTTATGGTATACAATCGGATTATGGGCCAGTTATCAATACTTTTCGATTTGATTCTTGGCCGATGTCATTAATGGTATCCTCATCAATCGATTTGGAATATACAAGATCATTATTCTTGGATGTTTCCTGAAAACTACCTGTATCCTTGGTTCTTCTTTTAGTCCAAATGCCATAACTTTGGTCATTGTTCTTGGTTTTCTACTTGGTAAGTTATTTATTTTTCATTACCCCAACTTAACACGTGTATGATTTACGATAAGCGCAGTTGTGCAATATCCACATTCCTCTAAGTATTCAAGTTTACAAACCATTTATGAAATATTTACATAAAAATGGAATCTGATTAATATAAATTTTTGGCACGCGTGCCGTTGCCTCCCTCTGTCTTTTTTACAAATACTTTCACGGTAACTGCTCCGATGATCCCAGACTTCATGTATTTAAGCGTTCAACTAGGCTGGCATCTAGCTCACACCCTTTCATTGTCGAAACTGTTAAAGGTAGCCATCTCTTCTACTCCAATAGCTTCATGTTTCGCACTTCTCGCCTGTTGGACTCCCTCCCCATTTCTTCTTTCCCTGATAGCTATAATCTCCAACTATTCAAATGTAATGTCAATCGACGTCTCCAGATGCCCTATCCTTCTCGTCATCCTTTCTTCTGTCACTCCTCTTTGCTCTCGCTCCAACTCTCTGTGACCCCTTGCGTGCTAGTGGCTTCCCGCTTTGCTTGGGGTAAAAAAGAAAATCAGAATAATTGACAATAATGAATGATTTTCGATTTGATTCCTGGCAGGCATCATCGATGGTATCCTCATTAATCGATTTGGAATATACAAGATTCTTCTTCTCGGGAGTTGCTTACAGATTACCAGTGTCATCGGATCATTTTTTAGTACCAATGCCATTACCTTGGTCATTGTCCTTGGTTTTCTACTTGGTAAGATATTTCTTTTTAATTACTTCTTCTGTACTAAGTTCGGCATTCTTTATAATAAGAGATGTTCATCGACATTATTGTTATTTTTTCTTTAATAGGAGACGTATAAGTTAAACTAAAGAATTTACTTTTCGTCTGAGATCGAATATACACTACAGTTCATAAGTTGGAGGCAAACCCTGGTAATTTTTAAAATTGGCCCTCAAAAGTACTTGTTCTGTACTTTAAATAAGAGAAAATTATTATACATGGTTAAAAAAGTGAGACGTACTTTTTAAGAAATTTTTTGATCACAAAAAAAAAAAATAATTTTATGATTAAATTTTGCTCTCGTCAAAATATCCTCCTTTAGCCTTGATTACTGCAGCACAAATTTTTGGCATTCATTGCAAAAGTTTCTCAAAGTATAAGTTTGGTAATTGATTCCATTATTTTTTTTTCATTGACTCTAAGAGTAGTTTTTTTTTTTTTTTTCACTCTTCTGTCAAGTTCATCCGGTGCTAATTCTGAAGCGGCTTCAAACATTTGAACTCTAGTGTATATCTGGCAATATTTGGAGCATAGCATTTTGGAAAAGAAACCTATGTATAATTTGTTACATTTCTTATTGGTGGCTCTTCATTCTAAACATCATAAAGTATTGTAATTCAGTTTTGCAAAGTTTGAGGAGAATATTTCCTTTCGACTGACTCCGGCAAGGAGATTTAGTAATTTTTTTTTATTCAGTGGGGAGTGGATATTCAGTAGATTTTCTTTCGACAAAACGGGCAGCTGAGATACAGTGATCTTTTCTTTGGACTCGATATTGAGGAGAGACTCAGTAATGTACTTATCGACTCAGTTGGGTGATGGAAGACACAGTGAACTTTATCTGGACTCAGTGGTGTAGAGTAATTCAGGAATTTCTTGTTTTGACTTAGTGTGGAGAGGAGATACAATAATCTGACTTCCATCACCCAACCGAGTCGAAAAGAACATTACGGAGACTCTCCTCTTCATTGAGTCGGAAGAAAAGATTATTGTATCTCCTCTCCACACTCAGACAAAACAAGAGATTACTGAATCACAAGAGCTTCCTTGAGGAAAACACACACACACACACACACACACACACACACACACACACACATACACACACACACAAACACACACACACAAACACACACACAGAGGGATGGAGAGAGATGATTATAGGGCGTAAAACCTAAAAGACAGAGAGAGAGAGAGAGAGACAGAGGGGGAAGGAGGAAAGATAGATAATTATAGAGCGTAAAACATAAAAGACAGAGGGAGAGAGAGAGGAGGGGAAGGAGGAGATATAGATGAATATAGAGCGTAAAACATAAAAGGTAGAGAGAATGAGAGAGAGAGAGAGGGGGGGAAGGAGGAGAGATAGATGGATATAGAGCGTAAAACATAAAAGGTAGAGAGAATGAGAGAGAGAGAGAGGGGGAAGGAGGAGAGATAGATGATATAGAGCGTAAAACATAAAAGGTAGAGAGAATGAGAGAGAGGGGGGAGCAGGAGAGATAGATGGATATAGAGCGTAAGACATAAAAGGTAGAGAGAATGAGAGAGAGAGAGGGGAGGAGGAGAGATAGATGAATATAGAGCGTAAAACATAAAAGGTAGAGAGAATGAGAGAGAGCGAGAGAGGGGGAAGGAGGAGAGATAGATGAATATAGAGCGTAAAACATAAAAGGTAGAGAGAATGAGAGAGGGGGGAGGAGGAGAGATAGATGAATATAGAGCGTAAAACATAAAAGGTAGAGAGAGAGAGAGAGAGAGGGAGGGTAAGGTGGTGGAGAGACAAAGTCAAAAAGAGAATGTGAGACTGTCATGGATTCGAGTAGAAATCTTAGATAAATGCAGTTGCTCATCTTGAGGGGTTAAATCATGTTTCGTGCTAACGATTTTTTTCTTTTTAATTTTATCTTCGAGAATTTCGTTTCAGAGCGTCCGAGAGGGAAAGAGAGAGAAACATAAAAATTAAGAGAGTGGGCGTGAAAGAGAGAAACGTAACAAAATATGAGTGCGACACAGAGATTGGAGGAGACATTTTAGATAAAAAACAGTTGTTTGTCGTAAAGACTTTAAATCAGGCTTCATGACTTTGTAGGAACATTGTCATTATTATAAATAAAAATAAAAATAAAATACTAATAATAATGAAAATTATAAATAAAATAAAAGATAATTTAAACCTCGTTTAGAACAAATAAATAAAAAATAAAAATAATAAAATTCCTCACAGCATGCAACAGGGAAATACAGGCATCCTGCCAAGAGACGTGACATTCAACCTCTTCGCCTAAGGACTGTTATGATGACAACACGTGTCATGGAGAGCGGCTCGAATTGAGGAATTGGAGAGCCGAGTTCGAATTCCAGTCGAATCCACTGCATTCATTTACGTGTTAACCCCCTTGGGAAAGGGATGAATCCTCAGCTATGGATAAATAGCAGGACAGGCCGGGTTCTATAACTGCAGAAAAGAAGTGGTCTGCTGCAGAATCCTACTGCGGAAAAAGTTTGACTCTTCAGAAAGATACATGATCGGCTAAGCGATCTGACTCGTCGAAAGATACCTGATCGTCTAAGCGTGTATCACAACTGACTGATGCCTCTTTTCTTAGAACTCTTTGGAAATCGTCGTTGGTTGATAAGTTCAGAATGCAGCAATAAAACATATTAGGATTAATTCCCACCACCGTGCTTCCCCAGTATGCCATACTAATTAGGGTCATGTGGGGAGGCAAGGCTCCCAAGTATGTAGGGATATCTGTTACCTTTACCCTTCTCAAAGCGATATGGGTATGCCTAGCGTTGAGATTCGTCAAAATACGATTACATCGCGCTCCTTGACCGAATGTGTCCGGAAGCGGATGAGAATGGCGAATTCTGGAAGGAAGACGCCTGTTAGAACTTCCCGTCCCCGAGTAGCGTGCACTTGTGTGAAGAGGAAGTCCACCGTTTACCACGAGGCGTGTGCTCCTTCTATCATGAATGCCCGTTAGCTCTTAACTTCTTCTTACAGGCGATGGATGGCCTCTCCGACGTTCAGGCATTGTCCCGTAAGGCATTACATGAGGCGGGGTACAGTTCAGGATAGTCTGATTGGCGAGCTCGGTTTAACGAAGCAGGAGGCTCGCTCCATATGGACTTGGGCACCTGGGTGGAAATGCCTCTCTAACAATGAGGCATCACTCACCTAACTGTTGATGCGAAAGGTCTTCTGGGTCGGTAAAATACTTTCTTCAGCCGGCTTGGGAAATTCTCCCAACTGCGCCCGTCGCTGTGAGTCGGTGGAGACCCCGAGGCACGCCTTCTCCCACTGCAATGTTGTAGTCCCCTTGAGCAAGTTTATTGGAGACATCATGGTGCACATGTTGCGCGGAAAATTCTTTATTGTTGAGGCCAGGTCTGTTTGTAGCAATTTGGTAACGTTGTTGACTAAGTCTGATTATTTGGTGTTTTGTGAGTCATTATAGGGACGACGCGACAGAAAGAATTCTATGGAAACGAGAAGATTACCTCTTCACAACTGATCTTGTTCTTTAAACATCAACTTAGTCAAGATCAGGAAGGAAAGGTGACGACTCCCTCCATCAGAATTTGGGTGAGTCTTGCGGGCATCTGTCGAGTGAAAGAAGTCGATTTAGAGTAGCATTTTGATGCCGGTTATGCATCAGGATGTTGGGAGGACTGTATTAAACATTGGCAACCCCGCCCAAAATAGGTTAGCTAAGGCTTGTTTTGAATTTGTTTTCTTTGTTTTGTTTTTAACTTACGTAGAGAATGTATACTCATTGGCCCCTTTTATTTTTGTCTCTGATTTCTTTAGTTTAATTCCCCATACTCCTCGTCATTAGGTGATCAGAAATGCCGGTTCTCTGGTGAATGTGAGACACTTTTCGTTTTTCGTGTGTTCTTTCGCAAATGTTATCGTGTCTGAATGAGTGTATAGTTGAGTGTGTGGTTGGTCGAATGATTTATTTTTAATCTGTCATCTCGTCTGCAGTCGCTCTCTCACAGACGCGATGTTGCATCGCTCTGCCTTTTCTACAAGTACTTCCACGGTAATTGCTCCGAGGAGCTGCTTTCGCTTGTCCCTAAGCCTCGTGAATTTAAGCGTCCTACGAGGCTGGCATCCCGTTCCCACCCCTTCACCGTTGAAACTGTTAGATGTAGACGTCTTTTCTACTCCAATAGCTTCATGTCTCGCACATCTCACCTATGGAACTCCCTTCCCTATTACTGTTTCCCTGACAAATACAATCTCCAACAGTTTAAGTGTAGCGTCAATCGACATCTCCAGTTGCCTTGATCTATCCACTTCCCTTTTCCACTTCCTTTCATCTTTCATTCCTATCTGCTCTCGCTCCAAATCTTCTGTAAACCCCTGCCTTGATCGGCCCTCCGTCCTTCTCTTTCTCCACATCCCTTCCTTTACCACTCCTATCTGCTCTTCCTCCAACCCTTCTGTAACCCCATGCGTGATAGTGGCCTCCAGCCTTGCTTGGGGTGATACGCTTAAAAAAAAAAAAAAAAAAAAAATAGGACGAAACGGCCGTCCAGTGCTTTCTGCATTCTGTTGAGGTTTCTTCTAGACTCGATGAATTACTTAATTATAACTATCTCAAAACCACCTAATAATTTCTATCACTTATACAGTGTAACCCGGATATAAGAGAGTTGTCGGGACCGGAGAAGAAGTATCTTATATCCAGGTTTCTCTTATATCAGGGTTTAATCTATTTTGTTTTATTAACACAGGCTCTAATTTGGGACCAGAGAAAATCTCTCTTATATCCGGTTTTCTCTTATATCCGGGTTTCTCATATCCGGGTTACACTGTATATATATACAGGGAGATTTTGAGAGTGTCCCGTATATATAAAATTCATGCTGTAGAGCAACTTAAATTCTCTTTTGTATCTGTTTAGACATAACTTAACCGTCATAATTCAATGACTATTTTATTATAGCAGTCTATTCGAATCAGACCTTTAAACAAAGCAACCTATTGGTTATAGTCAAATCGTATTAAAGTAATTTGGACAATAGCAAATAGTCGATTTATATCGCTTATTTTCATCTGGTTCAAGAAGAAATTTTTGTTAAAAGAGTGTTGTTTTTTTTGGGAGGTGGCCAGTGGAAACGAGTATAGCTCTCCCATTTCCTTTCCTTTATTATTTGTGAACTGCCACGAATTCTTGGGTGAGATAGTTGGGTGGTATCCTGTTAGCCTTTTCTTGATGTGACGTGTCCTCCCAGGACGTAGGCGATCATGACACCCACAATTTACTGTCCTTCATAGCCCTTAATAAATTTGATATTTTTGTTATCTCTCCTAACCCTTGTTCCGTCATCCATTTAGTCAAGCTCGCGAGGTGGGTTATGCGTTGGTTTCCTCTGTCCCTCTTGTCTTCAATCTGTCCTGTGAGTATCAAAATTTCCAAGCCCTCTTTCTTCATTATGTGCCCTAGAAATTTCAACCGCCTCTTCCCGTCCAATATAGCCCTTAATAAATTTTATCATTTTGTCATCTCTCCTAAACCTTGTTCCGCCATCCATTTAGTCAAGCTCGCTAGGTGGGTTATGCGTTGTTTTGCTCTGTCCCTCTTGTCTTCAATCTGACCTGTGAGTATAAAATTTTCCAAGCCCTCTTTTCTCATTATGTGCCTTAGAAATTTCAACCATTTTCTTTCCGACGTTAAGTATAAACTTGTTTCCATTTTCCCTAAAACCTTCTCGTTGCTCACATGTTCCTTCCCTGGAATTCTTAGTGTCATTCTGTAGAATCACATCTCTGTTGATTCAAATCACTTCTTTTTTGAGGAGATTGTCCAGCATCCATTGCCAGATAGAAGGTCTTTCATGGGTTTGGAATAATGAGTTTTCCCCCTCTTACTTTGGTTGCCAACCAAGGCTGGAGAGTCTAGTCTACCCTGATACTTAATCCATAGCTTGGAAGTCAAGAGTTGGATTCATACCTTTCTTAATGGTATTTGTGCGAAAGTGAATGCTGAAACTTGAACTGAACTTGGCAGCGCCATTTCCCGCACCGAACACTGCTACGCTACATCCACATCCCTATTAAGCATAATGGATTTCTTTGACATATGTTGTAACAAGATTGTCTCGTATTTGAACTTTTGCTTGAAATTTTATAGATACTAAACTCTTATTCTGTTTTATTATGAAGTTGGTTGTACTAGTATTATTAGTATATATTTTTTTATTATTAATTGCATTATTTAGATTATTCGGACTGTCATCCTCATCTCTATTGCCATATTCCCAACGTTTCAGCCGTTTTACGTTCCGGCCTTCTTCAGGTGATTGCAATTTCGAACCGAACACTTTATTTCGTCCACCGGGGTAGATTGTTTTAGTTCCACGTGCCATGCCTCTTCCGGATGTCTCAGTTATTTCCCTTTGACTCAACTCTCCAGGGTTTTTGGTTCACCACTGCTGTGGCCTGGTATTGAACTCACAACTATTTAGACCTCGTCACTCAAGTTCACATGACCCAGTGGATAAAGGCGTTGGTTAGATCCAGTGACTGTCATCTTTTCGTAACGGGGTCTTGATTTCTTGCTATTGTTCCAAACCTTTCATATTGTTGGCCAATTCTTTTTTTAGCACAACCAGGATCTCTGTTCATAGAAGACATAGAAGAAAAATGGCGTGTTTTGGTCGCTGGTCAAATGCCTGAAATGAGATGTGGCCGCATGGAACTTGGTACTTCATCGAGGTGGACTTTATACTGAATATACAGGGTGTATCAAAAATAATTTTACCAACTTTGGGGGTCGTGTTCCTGGCACTAAAACACGGTAAAATGTCCATATAAACGAATGTCAAAAAGGCCATCGTCTTGAGGAACCGTTGTTAATATTGCAATGAAGATGAGGATAAAGGCAATCTTGTTGAGGGCGCATGTCCCAGTGGATAAAGACGTTGGTAAGATCCAGTGACCAGACCTAAGGATTTGCGAGTTCAGTACCAGGTTACAGCAGTGACGCACCAAAACAATTGGAGTGTTGATTTAAAGGAAAAATAACTGAGACATTTGAAAAGGCACGGCACGTGGAACTAGAACAATCTACCCCAGTGGACGAAATAAAGGGTTCGGTCCGAAATTCCAATCATCTGAAGAAGGCCGAAGCGTACAACGGCAGAAACGTTGTGAATATGGCAATAAAGATGAGGATAACAGTCCGAATAATGTAGATAATGCAAGTAATCATAATACCCCATCTCAGAGATATAGAGGCTGAAACTTTGTGAATATGTCAATGAAGATGAGGATAACAGTCTGAATAATGTAAATAATGCAAGTACACATAATACCTCATCTCAGAGATATAGAGGTGGAAACGTTGTGAATATGGCAATGAAGATGAGGATAACAGTCCGAATAATGTAGATAATGAAAATAATCATAATACCTCATCTCAGAGATATAGAGGCCGAAACGTTGTGAATATGGCACTGAAGATGAGGATAACTGTCCGAATAATGTAGATAATGAAAGTAAACATAATACCTCATCTCAGAGATATAGAGGCCGAAACGTTGTGAATATGGCACTGAAGATGAGGATAACAGTCCGAATAATGTAAATCATGCAAGTAATCATAATACCTCATCTCAGAGATATAGAGGCCGAAACGTTGTGAATATGGCAATGAAGATGAGGATAACAGTCTGAATAATGTAAATAATACAAGTAATCATAATGCCTAAACTGAGTGATATAAACAGATATTATTATTAGTATTATCATTGGTTGTTATTATAAACTTGGTTGTATTTTCAGGCTGTGGCGCTTGTTTTTGCTATCTGAATTCCTTTATCCTGATGGGCCTTCAATTCGGAGAAACGGCAAAGTACTTCATGGCAATGTTATCCTTAGCATCGCCGATCTGTGGTGTCATATACCCCAATCTGATTCCTGTGTTTATTAAACAGTATGGCTGGAGGGGGACTATGTTCATTATCGCAGCAATCGATTTGCAAATGATTCCTTTGACATTATTTCTCTTTCTCTCCAACAAAAACAAAAAGAAGAAACAAGCGAAAATCGATGCCAGGACCAAGAAGAAGACAACTGAATCGGATACTGTCAGCCCACCAAAGAAAATTTTCGACATATCACTCTTAAAAAACCCTTTATACGTTTCTTACCTGTGTGCCGTTTTTTTCTCTTTGAGCGGAATCATGGGAGTTAACAATTTGTTACCGTCCTTTTTGCATTCAAAACATCTCGAACTAAATGAAGCCGCTGAATTCTATAGCATTTACCGGATGGTTGCCATTTTGCCCAGGTAAGATAAAAAAACAAACAAACAAAAAAAACAACCCCCCCCCCAAAAAAAAACAGAGAAATAAAACAAAAATATGGGGAAAAGTTCAACCTCAGTTCCAGTCTCAAGAATTTCAGTCAGTTATGTGCCCTACGTGATATACACTTTTAGACGATCATGTATCTTTCGATACATGACTGACGAGGAATATTTTTCCCGCAGTAGGTTACCATTTCTTTCTGCGGTAGACCAGTTGTTATCCAAGGCTATAGAACCCGTTATTTACCCATAGTTGGTGGTGGGGGGAGAAAAGGATTCATACCTTTCCCTTTCACGTAAGTGAATGCAATTGATTCGACTAGGATTCGAACTCGGCTCTCCGATTCCTCAATCCGAGTCGTTATCCATTCCCCCACCGTGCCTCAAGAATGTACCATTCTTTAACCCTGCGTTAGGAACTTTGGGTGTTTTGTTACCCCCAAAATTACAAAGTACACATAATTCTTAGTCGGCAACTTGTTTCTTTTGCTCCCTACAAGTACTATCCTGACGTAGTGAGAGTGTGCATTTATAGCTCAATTGTCGTGGGAGGCAGACGTCAGGGGAATATCCATTTTCGGAAATGAGACGTGAGTAACGCAGTGTTAAATATTGGAATTTCAAAAATCCTGGGAGGGACCGATGCATGTGTCCTGCTTCTTGCTTTGCGGTCAATTTTGATCTTGAAAAAAATTATATGGAATGTTATCTTCCATATTCTTAATTCCTGTATTTTTATTGTTCTCTCTCCTTAATAATATTTTCTTTTTCCCTTTCTCTTTCTCACACAGTAATCTCTTGCATCTTAGTGGCTGTATTGCCTTACTTGGGGTGAAATGATTAAAAAAAAAAATGAGACTACAGAGATATGCACGGACTCACACTTTTTTCTTTTTGCTATCTTCAGTGCCATGATGTCTGATAGTTCTGCAATCATTAGCCGATTTTATAAACAGTATTTCAAGAAAAGACTGCGAGAGGTTGGCAAACGGAATTGAAACTCTCTTTTCTGTTATTATTACAAAAATCTCTTCTCTTCCTGAAGTGATATTCAAAAAAAAAAAAACAGTGAATAAGCATTTGATTTTTAAAATAATTCATTCATTTATTCAGTTACCGCATTCTGCGCCGCTGTGGTCACCACTTCGCCCCATTCTCGCAATTGTGGTTGATGGTTACGTTCAACGCAAAGTAGCGTAATGGCTTGCCAGTTCCTTTTGCACCGGGGATGTTATGGTTGCACCGGTCTCCCTCCCAGCGTGATGCATTTCTTTTCTTCAAGGGCCGACACAAAGATTCATAACTTTCCCAAGGGTATTAGCATATAATAGGGCTTTACCCCCGTATTTTTCTGGAGGATTGGCAGAGGAGTGGAAGTAGATTTTTCCCGTCGGGATGGATGCTGCAGTTGTAGTATCTGTTCCGTGAGGGCGGTCTTCTTTCCTCCCTTGCTTTCCTCCCACCGTTGCATGACATCTGTTACGTAGCGGTGGTATGACCGGCTATGACTAGCTTCGACCAGCTTAGACAAGCTACGACCAGCTAAAACCAGCTTAGACAAGATTTGACCACCTTAGACCAGAGGTCCGAGTGGAAACACTCGGGTCCCCGCGTTAAAACTCGACCTTGAGTCAAAACGCAAACTCAGTAGCGGGGGTCAAGTAAATCTCGGTTATTAGCGTGTAAGTGAATATTAGGGACACCATTCAGAAATCGAACCCAAGTTTTCGATTTCACAATCCGAGCCGATGATCATTACTCCACCGGGCCGCCTCAAAATTTTCCTTACTGCTTTTTTCATAAAATCAAAACAACCTCCCTTTTTCAGCAATCTCAGTCTGTTCATATCTATCTATCTATCTATCTATCTATATATATATATATATATATATATATATATATATATATATATATATATATTTTGCAAATTTTACTTCGGACAATTTTGCATGAAGTTTTTAATTAAATATTATTAAATTAAATATTATTAAATTATTAATATTCGGAACTATTCGGAAAAATATCCACATTGTTGTTAATTCGAATTTCATCTTCGTTAACTTGAAATGGCATACAGTAATTTTCATCAAGGACACATGGCACAGTGGATAAAGGCGTTAGTTAGATCCAGTTACAGGACCCAAAGAGTGAGTTCAATACCCGGTTAAGGCAGTGGAGAACTTGGAGAGGGGAATTAACAGGAGATAACTGACATTCATTAAACATGGCACGTGGAACTAGTGAGCGAAATAAAGGGTTCAGTTCGACATTCCAACCACCTGAAGAAGGCCGGAGCGTACAACGGCCGAAACGTTGTAATAAATATGGCGACAAAGATGAGGACAATAGTCCGAATAATGTAAATAATGTACATAATACCTCATCTCAGAAATATAGACAGTAATTTTCGATTTTTTAAAGAAATAAAAAAAGAATATGATCTAAAATTAAAGAGATATAATAATTAACAAGTAGGTTAGCACATGTGCTAGACCCTTCCATTGCCTCAAATAAATGATGGACCATTCCGCGTTGATTGCAAGGAAAAAAGAAAGCATTTTATTATAATATTGTTTGTCCCTCTCTTAGTTGACACGACCCTTACGCCTTGCCTATGTGGAAAACATATATCAGAGCGGCTATTGGTTTCAGACAGAAAATCAATGAAAGAAAGAAAGAAGTGTTCTCCTGTTAATACCTAATGAATAATGGCCTATTCCATTTTGCTAGCGTGGAAAGACAGAAAATTACAGTGACGCTACTTGGTTTCACCGAAAAAAGTCAAAGAAAGAAAGAAGGAAAGATAGAAGTGTTTAACGTCTGTTTCAGTGAAATGAGAAAAAAAAACTCATCAGTTTCACATGTTTTCATTTGTACCCCCTTACTTCTTTAAATAGAAACCATCATTCATATTTATGATTGTCATTGCAGTATTTTGTTAAAGTTGTTTAATTCAAACATTCAAACATGCGATAGGGGAATTTCTACGGGTATTTTATTATCCTGAAATTGGCCATGAGTTTATTCAATCATTGACTTAAGAATTAAGATTCATCAGAAAATTAAAATAGAAAGACCGTGAAAGTTTCACGGATCTTTCTAGTGTATAAGAAGAAAGAATGAAATGTAGCATAAAGGAGACGATAACTCTCTCATGCGTTTAACGTCTGCTTCAGTGAAATAGAAAACCTTCTTCAATTTAAATCATTTCATTTGTTCTAATTAATTTTGGTCTATGATACTTAAACCCGATGAAGCGCAATACTAGATTGCCGGCAAAATCTCACCATTTTACACTTGAGATAGCTAGACGCAACCGTAAGTTCTATGCTAATAGTTTCTTCTATTACACTTCTTGCTTGTGAAACTATCATCCGGCTCCTTGCTTTCGAGTCAACATTAATCTTCAAAAATTGTAACGTTGCACGAACAGTGGCAAGCCTTACCAGTGATCAAATCAAAGTACTATAGACTCGCGCGGAAACTCTCCTGATTTAAATCCAATCGAGAATCTGTGGTCAATCTGCAAGGAACGACTTCGTGGAATGGACATACGAAGTGCTAACATGTGCACTGGGTCATGTTTCATTGGAAAAATACGAAAAAAGTAAATAATAATGGAATTATTCGTTCTGTTTCAATTAATTTGCACAAGGGTGTAGTTTCGATTGAGACGTCGAATCGTATACTTTTTTTTCATTTTTCTTCTTTTTTCTTTTTCGTGTTCTTTATCGCAAAACTTTTTCTTGCAGGGGCTTCGTCGGCTTTATACAGCGATGGATTAAATTTCCTTTCGTCTATATTTACGTCGCGTCAGCGTCAGTTTTTGGCTTGATGTGCATCCTCCTCAATCTCGCCGAATCCTTCACTCTTCTTTTTACCATCTGCATCATCATGTCCCTTTCCAATGGGGCCCCATCAGGGCTGTATCCAATTGGAATTCTAGAATGTGTGGGGCCAGAAAAATACAGTGCCGGTGCGTCCGTCATCGAGACCTCATATGGCATAGGCATTGGTGTTTTTGGTTACATAGCCGGTTAGTACAGACTAATTGATTACTTCATTTGTTCTTTTACCCATAAATATTTTGATACTAATTCTATTATGGTATTATTAATTGCAGGCCGTATACATAAGTCCTGAAATAGGCACATACATCGCTGGAGTCAGTGTATTCTCTACGGCTGAGAGAAAGCCTGTGTTTCACGTCGTTAACAGATGCTGACTAGGAGTTCGGTTGTTAAGAGGTTCGGCCGAGTATTGAAAGCTGGAGTTTGACTTGAGCTTCTTTGACTGGCTCACAGCCGTGGAGTGGATGACGAGGGTCAGTTTCCTGCTTCAGCTTCTTGCGTCGAGAGTGGACTGTCCTTCTAATGCAAGAGGGACCGATCCCACACAGCAAGTAGAGGTCATCGACTTTGAATGGCTTGAGACACCCAGTGATTGATCTGTAAGACGTGTTTAAGGCAGTGTCGATTTTCTCTTCATGTGATGATCTGTCCAACACTGGTGAGGAATATTATGCCGTGGAGTAGCAAGGGGTGTGGTGAGAGTTCTACTGGCATGGACATCCCATTTGGGTTTAGTTAGTTTCTTTAGGACGTTGTTTCTTGATTCAACCATAGTTTTAGTCTTTGCAATGTGATCCTTGTACGCAAGGGTCTAACTCCAAGTTTGAGAGGCTTAGAAGTGTATTCTAACCATTCTCCATGCTAGTTCTTGAGATTGAGCTGCCGGTTAGATTCCCTGTTCCGTAGGTGGATGACACTACTTTGGATACCCACTGAGGTAGAACTGTTTTATAGAACTGTGTAACTATAAATTTCCAAAGATTTGGATAGGTAGCGGGAACTAGCTAAGATCAAACAAGTCACTCTAAAACTGTAGTTTTGTTTTAGACTTAGATTTTGTAATATTTAGAATAACACGAACGAATTACATAAGTATCCTGCTTCTGGAAGCGAGCCTAAGTATTTAAAAATATTTAGCTCCGATCATAACAGGAATAATTTTTCGGATTATTTTTCTCGAAATGTCTACGTTCTCCTATCTGAGAAGATCTGTTTATTAACCAATTTATTAGGTCATCCCATAAGTTCTGTCCGAATTTTAACTTTTTGTTAAAATGAATGAAATTTAAAGAGTATTTTATAATGTCTAATGGAGCTGAACATTATTTTTGTTTAGATGCATTTAAACTGATCAAATTTTATTTCAGAGAACAATAAAATTAAATTTTGTTTGATTAAAACCCTGCTAACATGGAAGTACCCAAGAATCATTTGAGGCACATAATGCTTTATGAGTTCAAGAAAGGAAATTCAGCAGCCGAAGCGGCTAAAAACATTCACTCAGTTTATGGAGAGGAATGTGTGAATGAAAGAACTTGCAGAAGATAGTTTGCAAAATTCAGAGGTGGAGATTTCACTTTTGAAGATGAAGATCGAACCGGACGTCAAGTTGAGTTTGATGAAAAGCTTCTTGAAGTAGCCCTCGAAGAAAATCCTGCTTTATCAGTTGAGGAATTGGCAGTGGTTCTCAGTTCAAACCATACAACTGTTCATCATCATCTTCAACAACTTGGAAAAGTTCCTAAACTTGAAAAATGAGTGCCTCATGAATTGTCTGAAAACAACCTCAAATCCCGAGTTGACATCTGCTCTTCTCTCCATTCTCGCCAAATTGTTTCACCTTTTTTGGATAGACTTGTGACTGGCGACGAAAAATGGATCTTTTATCGAAATGTTAAGCGTCGTAGACAGTGGCTTGGTAAAGGGGAAGGACCCAAGCTACAGCCGAGAATGGAACTTCATGGACAAAAATTTCTTCTTTCAATCTGATGGGATTGCCAAGGAATAATCCACTTTGAATTCTTACCACCTAATGTAACAATTAATGCTCAAATATACTGTCAGCAATTAGAGCGTTTGAACCAAGCTTTGGGGAAAAAAGACCTGCTCTAGTGAATCGAAAACGGGTGATATTTCATCAGGACAATGCGCGACCACACACAGCAAGAATCACGTCACAAAAGATCGAATAACTTAGTTGGGAGAAAATTCCTCATCCACCTTATTCTCCCGACCTTGCTCCTTCAGACTACCATTTGTTTGGTAGCTTACAGAATCATTTGGAAGAAACAGCTTTTGTAACACAGGAAGAGGTTAAAATTGACATTTGTGAGTTCTTCAAAGCCAAAATAATTTTACAGTAATGGAATTAGTAAGCTTGTTAATAGATGGAAGGAAGTCATAGATAATCAGGGAAAATACATTGTTGATTGAATCTGTAATTAAATGTAACATTTGGTCACATGTTTTCTTTATTCAAAATTCGGACAGAACTTATGGGATGACCTGATAATAAAGATCAGACAAACTTAATCTGATTTCTCTCGATTTATTTTCAGGTTTATTGGTTGAGTATATGGATTCTTATGAACAGATATTCTGTATATACGGAGGATCCATCATTACGTCTAACCTATGTCTGCTGATTACAACCGTTGTTCAAAATAAGCGAGGCAAAAAAGAGGTTCCATAATTCCGAGAGAAAGAAATGTTGTTTTTCTTTTCCTCGGACTCAATTCAAAAGTTAAACAGCGAATCAGATTTAAGAATAAAGAAAGATTTTCATTTGAAAGAAGACAAAAGTTGACCAGAACTCGAAGCTAAGAAAACCGGGAAAATATTATTTTTGAAAAGACATTAATTCTATTATCTGTTAATTAATATATTTCCCCTTTAAGATCTGTATTTTTGGTCTATTTCTTCAAAGATCTTCCGAAGAATTTTTTTTTGATGCTTACTGAATAGAGGCACTTGTGTATGTGTTTGTTTTCTTTTTCATATATATTTTTTTATTTCCATGTTGTTACATTAACAGATATTTCAGTTCTTTGAAAAGGACGGAAACTGAAACTAGGAGATTCGAAGGCTTAATTGGAATAGCGAAAGATGCTTTCCAAAAAATAGGTAAAGTATTAAGAAAGAAGAATTTTTCGTTAGAAGCAAAGAAAGAATACTGAACTGCAATGTAATTATAACATTTTGAAATCCGAAGATGTAATTGGAATAGCGAATTTGCTAAATAAAGTATTAAAAAAGAGGAAAATTTGTTTAAGAAAAAATAAAAATAATGAACTGTTTTGTAATTATAACATTTTGAAATCCAATGATGTAATTGGAATAGCGAAAATTTGCCTTCCAAAAGCTAAGTAAAAATTAAAAAAGAGAAAATTTCTTTAAGAAAAAATAAAAATAATGAACTGCTATGTAATTATAACTCTTTAAAATCTGAAGACGTATTTGGAATAGCGAAAGTTGGCTTCCAAAAGCTAAGTAAAGTATTAAAATAAAGTGAAATTTCTTTCAAAACAAAGAAAAATACTGAACTGCTATGAAATTATAAACCTTTGAAATCTGCAGGCGTCATTGGAATAGCGAAAGATGTCTTCCAAAAGTTAAATTATTAAAAAAGAGAAAATTCCTTTAACAAAAAAAGAAAAAAAAGAATACTGAACTGGTATGTAATTATAATCTTTTGAAATACGAAGAGGTACTTGGAAAAGCGAAATTTGCCTTCCAAAAGCCAAATAAAGCAGTAAATAGATGAACATTTGTTCAAGAACAAAGTCAAAATAATGAACTAATTTGAAATTATAAACTTTTGAAATCTGCAGACGTAATTGTGTGACACCCAACCCTCCTCTGTCCTGGTCAGGGCACCGTTTGTGACACCCGTACTGGTCGCGGCTCACTTGTGACACCCGACTTCTTTTTCAGTCACGACGCCAAAATGTGACGTCGGTCCTTTGCGACGGGCTAACCCTGGGACATCGGTTGAAGTCTTGTTAGGTTCTAGCACCAACTTGTCGTATTCGGCTCGCTTCCAACGCCTGGTCACCGAAGCAACTGCTTTGATCTCGATTCAACCTACCCACGTTGTGATTTGATCTTAGGTTGACGAGATCAATCAAACGTCGGGCCGTAGTGCCAGCCGAATCCGGGTCAAGGTGATACTGCACAATAAATGTAGACAAAAAAACAAAAGCACAAACAACAACTTCAAGGCGAGCGACTGGTTAGGAATAGTGATTAATTTTATGCCGGTTTGTTGAGTTACAGGAGTGCGTCTCTCTCTTTCTCTCCCAGCCCGAAGAAAACAAAAATGTGGATTGTAACACTTTTGCGTTCCTTAACTAGTTCTGGATATCTGTATGGAGAATATAAGTCAGACTTCTATAATTTGTTCTTGGTTAGAAGTCTAATTCGGAAACTTGTTTTGGTGGGAAATCTAAAGTCGGACTTCAACAAATTTGTTCTTGGTTAGAAGTCTAAGTCGGAAGGCATGGAATCGTGCGGTCACCTGTGCGAGGCGCGTCTCTCTCTTACTGTACTGGCTGTACTCTTCTGACTCACTGTCTGGACTCGACCCGACTCTCCGAACTCGACTCTCCTCTGCGAACTCGACGAACTCAGCTCTACTCTGCGAACTCGACGAACTCTCTCTAAAACACCCGTAGATGTTTGCTTATATGGACGCCGATCAAAACCTGGCGTGGGGTCGGACGTGGTGTGGCCACCACGTTGATTTCAAATCCCCAATAAGGATTTTCTTTGTTTTCGGCCAAAAATAATTATCATTTTCCGTATTTGGAAATCTTATTCCACTCCCACCCTCTTCTGCTCTCATATGGGTATCTCACCATACTTTAGAGGGCGTCAACGGTTTTCCCACTTCCTCGCAGTAACATCTCATACCTATCCTCTCAATGGGCGGTGGCAGGCCTCCTCTCTGCGTCACATGATCATCTCCGCCTGGCTATTCGGCCAATAGGCGTCAACTGATAATCTCAATTTTTATCCAACTTCACGGGATATGTTTTTCTCAACCAGGTTTATCCGTCAACATTAAGTGGACGATTCTTTTTTTGGCGAAATTGGGTTAATTAAAATACCCTAACATAGCCTTCGTTATCACAAACGAACCTAAACAAAATGCAGATGTCCTGTCCAGGCGACATCTCGATCGAGGGCCCTGCGTGCGGTCGGCAGACGACCCATCAACTACTGATAACACAAGTTCGTCATCTTGACACAGCCAATGTTCTATCTGCCCAGAAGCTCTGGTATCTCTCAAAAAATGACCATCAGAATTTTCCTCATTCCCCCACTCAAAACAACATCGCTTTTGTGGGTGGCATTCTTTCCTTCTTTTATCATCTAAGTTGTTAAGTCTTGTCCCTCTGTTTCCTTCTCTTCTTTCTCTCTTTCCTTCTTTTGTCCTCGCAGATAATTTGGCATATCTCAGCATCACACTTCCGCGAGAAAGTAATGTGGTTATCTTGAATTCGCACTTGAAAATAACAAAACAAAAAATCTTTTTTTTTTTTCGCCGATACTCTGTTTGGGAAAATAACAAAACAAAAAGAATATCGCTCAGTATGTCTTTCGTTATATCTATCGGTGTAAGTAATCGCTCAGTATGTCTTTCGTTATATCTATCGGTGTAAGTAATCGCTCAGTATGTCTTTCGTTATATCTATCGGTTTAAGTATCCCCGTAATTAACTTCTGTGGTTAATCAATTGATTAATTAACCTGCCGTTCCTAAATAGTGTTACAATTGGAATAGCGAAAGTTGGCTTCTAAAAGCTAAGTAAATATTTAAAAAAAGGAAGAAAATTTCTTTAACAAAGAAAAATACTGAACTGCTCTGCATTTATAAAATGTTTGATATCCGAAGACGTAATTTGAATTGCAAAAGCTAAGTAAATTATTAAAATAGATGAAATTTGTTTAGCAACAAAGAAAAATATTGAACTGCTATGTAATTATAACACTTTGAAATCCGAAGACATAATTAGAATAGCGAAATTTGCCTTCCAAAACCTAAGTAAAGTACTAAAAAAGAGGAAATTTCTTTAAAAACACGGAAAAATTACTGAACTGCTATGTAATTATAACATTTTGTAATCCGACGACGTAATTGGAATAGCGAAAGTTGCCTTCCAAAAGGTAAGTAACGTTTTACAAAAGTGGAAAATTTCTTGAAGAACAAAGAAAGAACTGCTTTGAAAGTATAAAACTTTGAAATTTGCAGGCGTAAATGGAATAGCGAAGGTTGCTTTCCAAATGCTAAGTAGAGGACAATTTCTTCAAGAACAAGGAAAAATACTGAACTGATTTGAAAGTATAAAACTTTGAAATCCTCAGACGTAATTGGAATAGCGGAAGTTGGCTTGAAAAAGCTAAGTAAATATTAAAAAAGAGAAAATTTCTTTACGAACAAATAAAAACATACTGAATTGTGATGTAATTATAACCCTCTGAAATCCGATGGCGTAATTGCTATAGCGAAATTTGCCATCAATAATGTCAGTAAAGAAATAAAAAAGCGGAAAATTTCTTTAAGTACAAAGAAAAATACTGAACTGCTCCGTAATTGTAAACCCTTTGAAATCCGTAGACGTAATTTGAATTGCGAAATTTGCCTCCCAAAAGCTAAGTAAAGTATTAGAAAAGAGGAAAATTTCTTTAAGGCCAAAGAAAAAATACTGAACAGCTATGTAATTACAACCGTTTGAAATCCGATGACGTAATTGCATTAACGAAAAATGCCTTCCAAAAGCTCAGGAATGTATTAAGAATTATGAAAATTTCGTTAAAAAAAGAAAAAAAATACTTAATTGCTATGTAATATTAACCCATTGAAATCTGAAGGAGTAATTGGAATAGCGTATGAGGCTTTGCAGAAGATAAGTAAAGTATTAAGAAAGAGGAAAATTTCGTTATAAACAAACAAAAACACTCAATGTTATGTAAATCAAAGTAGATTGATTGATTCGTTTTTACGGCTTATCAACCCTTTGCAGGTTATTTAGAACAAGAAAATATTTTTAGATTGTAAGAATTTTTTTGAGGCAATAATGGCTTAATGATAAAAAGTCTTAGTAATTAACCCATAGCTGGGGGAGAAGCAAGGGTATTTGCGTGTAAGTGAATATAATGAGGCAACACGGAATTGGAACTCGACTCTAAAAATAGATGAAAATTTGTTTAAGAGCAAAGAAAAATACTGAACTGCTATGTAATTACAAATCCGAAGACCTCATTGGAATAGCGAAATATGCCTTCCAAAAACTAAGTAAAGTTTTGAAAAAGAGGAAAATTACTCTAGAAGGAAGAAAAAATACTGAATTACTATGTGATTATAATGCTTTCAAATCCGCAGGCGTACTTTGAATAGCGAAAGATGCCTTGCTAAAGCTAAGTAAAATATAAAGAAAGCGGAAATCTTCGTTAGAAAGAAAGAAAAATATGTTGGACTGCTATGTAATTATCACCATTTGAAATCCGAAGGCCTAATTGGAAAAGCAAAAGATGCCTTGCTAAAGCTAAGTAAAATATTAAGAAAGCGGAAATCTTTGTTAGAAAGAAAGAAAAATATATTGGACTGCTATGTAATTATCAGCATTTGAAATCCGAAGGCCTAATTGGAATAGCAAAAGATGCCTTGCTAAAGCTAAGTAAAATATTAAGAAAGCGGAAATCTTCGTTAGAAAGAAAGAAAAATATATTGGACTGCTATGTAATTATCACCATTTGAAATCCGAAGGCCTAATTGGAAAAGCAAAAGATGCCTTGCTAAAGCTAAGTAAAATATTAAGAAAGCGGAAATCTTTGTTAGAAAGAAAGAAAAATATATTGGACTGCTATGTAATTATCCCCATTTGAAATCCGAAGGCCTAATTGGAATAGCAAAAGATGCCTTGCTAAAGCTAAGTAAAATATTAAGAAAGACAAAATCTTTGTTAGAAAGAAAGAAAAATATATTGAACTGCTATGTAATTATCACCATTTGCAATCCGAAGGCCTAATTGGAATAGCAAAAGATGCCTTGCTAAAGCTAAGTAAAATATTAAGAAAGCGGAAATCTTCGTTAGAAAGAAAGAAAAATATATTGGACTGCTATGTAATTATCCCCATTTGAAATCCGAAGGCCTAATTGGAATAGCAAAAGATGCCTTGCTAAAGCTAAGTAAAATATTAAGAAAGCGGAAATCTTTGTTAGAAAGAAAGAAAAATGTATTGGACTGCTATGTAATTATCACCATTTGAAATGCGAAGGCCTAATTGGAATAGCGAAAGATGACTTGCTAAAGCTAAGTAAAATATTAAGAAAGCGGAAATCTTTGTTAGAAAGAGAGAAAAATATATTGGACTGCTATGTAATTATCACCATTTGAAATGCGAAGGCCTAATTGGAATAGCAACAGATGCCTTGCTAAATCTAAGTAAAATATTAAGAAAGCGGAAATCTTTGTTAGAAAGAAAGAAAAATATATTGGACTGCTATGTAATTATCCCCATTTGAAATCCGAAGGCCTAATTGGAATAGCAAAAGATGCCTTGCTAAAGCTAAGTAAAATATTAAGAAAGACAAAATCTTTGTTAGAAAGAAAGAAAAATATATTGAACTGCTATGTAATTATCACCATTTGCAATCCGAAGGCCTAATTGGAATAGCAAAAGATGCCTTGCTAAAGCTAAGTAAAATATTAAGAAAGCGGAAATCTTCGTTAGAAAGAAAGAAAAATATATTGGACTGCTATGTAATTATCCCCATTTGAAATCCGAAGGCCTAATTGGAATAGCAAAAGATGCCTTGCTAAAGCTAAGTAAAATATTAAGAAAGCGGAAATCTTTGTTAGAAAGAAAGAAAAATGTATTGGACTGCTATGTAATTATCACCATTTGAAATGCGAAGGCCTAATTGGAATAGCGAAAGATGACTTGCTAAAGCTAAGTAAAATATTAAGAAAGCGGAAATCTTTGTTAGAAAGAGAGAAAAATATATTGGACTGCTATGTAATTATCACCATTTGAAATGCGAAGGCCTAATTGGAATAGCAACAGATGCCTTGCTAAATCTAAGTAAAATATTAAGAAAGCGGAAATCTTTGTTAGAAAGAAAGAAAAATATATTGGACTGCTATGTAATTATCACCATTTGAAATCCGAAGGCCTAATTGGAATAGCAAAAGATGCCTTGTTAAAGCTAAGTAAAATATTAAGAAAGCGGAAATCTTTGTTAGAAAGAAAGAAAAATATATTGGACTGCTATGTAATTATCACCATTTGAAATCCGAAGGCCTAATTGGAATAGCAAAAGATGCCTTGCTAAAGCTAAGTAAAATATTAAGAAAGCGGAAATCTTCGTTAGAAAGAAAGAAAAATATATTGGACTGCTATGTAATTATCACCATTTGAAATCCGAAGGCCTAATTGGAATAGCGAAAGATGCCTTGCTAAAGCTAAGTAAAATATTAAGAAAGCGGAAATCTTTGTTAGAAAGAAAGAAAAATATATTGGACTGCTATGTAATTATCACCATTTGAAATCCGAAGGCCTAATTGGAATAGCGAAAGATGCCTTGCTAAAGCTAAGTAAAATATTAAGAAAGCGGAAATCTTTGTTAGAAAGAGAGAAAAATATATTGGACTGCTATGTAATTATCACCATTTGAAATCCGAAGGCCTAATTGGAATAGTGAAAGATGCCTTGCTAAAGCTAAGTAAAATATTAAGAAAGCGGAAATCTTTGTTAGAAAGAAAGAAAAATATATTGGACTGCTATGTAATTATCACCATTTGAAATCCGAAGGCCTAATTGGAATAGCGAAAGATGCCTTGCTAAAGCTAAGTAAAATATTAAGAAAGCGGAAATCTTTGTTAGAAAGAGAGAAAAATATATTGGACTGCTATGTAATTATCACCATTTGAAATCCGAAGGCCTAATTGGAATAGTGAAAGATGCCTTGCCAAAGCTAAGTAAAATATTAAGAAAGCGGAAATCTTTGTTAGAAAGAGAGTAAAATATATTGGACTGCTATGTAATTATCACCATTTGAAATCCGAAGGCCTAATTGGAATAGTGAAAGATGCCTTGCTAAAGCTAAGTAAAATATTAAGAAAGCGGAAATCTTTGTTAGAAAGAAAGAAAAATATATTGGACTGCTATGTAATTATCACCATTTGAAATCCGAAGGCCTAATTGGAATAGCGAAAGATGCCTTGCTAAAGCTAAGTAAAATATTAAGAAAGCGGAAATCTTTGTTAGAAAGAGAGAAAAATATATTGGACTGCTATGTAATTATCACCATTTGAAATCCGAAGGCCTAATTGGAATAGCGAAAGATGCCTTGCTAAAGCTAAGTAAAATATTAAGAAAGCGGAAATCTTTGTTAGAAAGAAAGAAAAATATATTGGACTGCTATGTAATTATCACCATTTGAAATCCGAAGGCCTAATTGGAATAGCGAAAGATGCCTTGCTAAAGCTAAGTAAAATATTAAGAAATCGGAAATCTTTGTTAGAAAGAAAGAAAAATATATTGGACTGCTATGTAATTATCACCATTTGAAATCCGAAGGCCTAATTGGAATAGCGAAAGATGCCTTGCTAAAGCTAAGTAAAATATTAAGAAAGCGGAAATCTTTGTTAGAAAGAAAGAAAAATATATTGGACTGCTATGTAATTATCACCATTTGAAATCCGAAGGCTTAGTTGGAATAGCGAAAGATGCCTTGCTAAAGCTAAGTAAAATATTAAGAAAGCGGAAATCTTTGTTAGAAAGAGAGAAAAATATATTGGACTGCTATGTAATTATCACCATTTGAAATCCGAAGGCCTAATTGTAATAGTGAAAGATGCCTTGCTAAAGCTAAGTAAAATATTAAGAAAGCGGAAATCTTTGTTAGAAAGAAAGAAAAATATATTGGACTGCTATGTAATTATCACCATTTGAAATCCGAAGACCTAATTGGAATAGCGAAAGATGCCTTGCTAAAGCTAAGTAAAATATTAAGAAAGCGGAAATCTTTGTTAGAAAGAGAGAAAAATATATTGGACTGCTATGTAATTATCACCATTTGAAATCCGAAGGCCTAATTGGAATAGCGAAAGATGCCTTGCTAAAGCTAAGTAAAATATTAAGAAAGCGGAAATCTTTGTTAGAAAGAAAGAAAAATATATTGGACTGCTATGTAATTATCACCATTTGAAATCCGAAGGCCTAATTGGAATAGCGAAAGATGCCTTGCTAAAGTTAAGTAAAATATTAAGAAAGCGGAAATCTTTGTTAGAAAGAGAGAAAAATATATTGGACTGCTATGTAATTATCACCATTTGAAATCCGAAGGCCTAATTGGAATAGTGAAAGATGCCTTGCCAAAGCTAAGTAAAATATTAAGAAAGCGGAAATCTTTGTTAGAAAGAGAGAAAAATATATTGGACTGCTATGTAATTATCACCATTTGAAATCCGAAGGCCTAATTGGAATAGCGAAAGATGCCTTGCTAAAGCTAAGTAAAATATTAAGAAAGCGGAAATCTTTGTTAGAAAGAAAGAAAAATATATTGGACTGCTATGTAATTATCACCATTTTAAATCCGAAGGCCTAATTGGAATAGTGAAAGATGCCTTGCCAAAGCTAAGTAAAATATTAAGAAAGCGGAAATCTTTGTCAGAGAGAAAGAAAAATAAATTGGACTGCTATGTAATTATCACCATTTGAAATCCGAAGGCCTAATTGGAATAGCGAAAGATGCCTTGCTAAAGCTAAGTAAAATATTAAGAAAGCGGAAATCTTTGTTAGAGAGAAAGAAAAATAAATTGGACTGCTATGTAATTATCACCATTTGAAATCCGAAGGCCTAATTGGTATAGCGAAAGATGCCTTGCTAAAGCTAAGTAAAATATTAAGAAAGCGGAAATCTTTGTTAGAAAGAAAGAAAAATATATTGGACTGCTATGTAATTATCACCATTTGAAATCCGAAGGCCTAAGTGGAATAGCGAAAGATGCCTTGCTAAAGCTAAGTAAAATATTAAGAAAGCGGAAATCTTTGTTAGAAAGACAGAAAAATATATTGGACTGCTATGTAATTATCACCATTTGAAATCCGAAGGCCTAATTGGAATAGTGAAAGATGCCTTGCTAAAGCTAAGTAAAATATTAAGAAAGCGGAAATCTTTGTTAGAAAGAAAGAAAAATATATTGGACTGCTATGTAATTATCACCATTTGAAATCCGAAGGCCTAATTGGAATAGTGAAAGATGCCTTGCTAAAGCTAAGTAAAATATTAAGAAAGCGGAAATCTTTGTTAGAAAGAAAGAAAAATATATTGGACTGCTATGTAATTATCACCATTTGAAATCCGAAGGTCTAATTGGAATAGCGAAAGATGCCTTGCTAAAGCTAAGTAAAATATTAAGAAAGCGGAAATCTTTGTTAGAAAGAAAGAAAAATATATTGGACTGCTATGTAATTATCACCATTTGAAATCCGAAGGCCTAATTGGAATAGTGAAAGATGCCTTGCTAAAGCTAAGTAAAATATTAAGAAAGCGGAAATCTTTGTTAGAAAGAAAGAAAAATATATTGGACTGCTATGTAATTATCACCATTTGAAATCCGAAGGCCTAATTGGAATAGCGAAAGATGCCTTGCTAAAGCTAAGTAAAATATTAAGAAAGCGGAAATCTTTGTTAGAAAGACAGAAAAATATATTGGACTGCTATGTAATTATCACCATTTGAAATCCGAAGGCCTAATTGGTATAGCGAAAGATGCCTTGCTAAAGCTAAGTAAAATATTAAGAAAGCGGAAATCTTTGTTAGAAAGAAAGAAAAATATATTGGACTGCTATGTAATTATCACCATTTGAAATCCGAAGGCCTAAGTGGAATAGCGAAAGATGCCTTGCTAAAGCTAAGTAAAATATTAAGAAAGCGGAAATCTTTGTTAGAAAGACAGAAAAATATATTGGACTGCTATGTAATTATCACCATTTGAAATCCGAAGGCCTAATTGGAATAGTGAAAGATGCCTTGCTAAAGCTAAGTAAAATATTAAGAAAGCGGAAATCTTTGTTAGAAAGAAAGAAAAATATATTGGACTGCTATGTAATTATCACCATTTGAAATCCGAAGGCCTAATTGGAATAGTGAAAGATGCCTTGCTAAAGCTAAGTAAAATATTAAGAAAGCGGAAATCTTTGTTAGAAAGAAAGAAAAATATATTGGACTGCTATGTAATTATCACCATTTGAAATCCGAAGGTCTAATTGGAATAGCGAAAGATGCCTTGCTAAAGCTAAGTAAAATATTAAGAAAGCGGAAATCTTTGTTAGAAAGAAAGAAAAATATATTGGACTGCTATGTAATTATCACCATTTGAAATCCGAAGGCCTAATTGGAATAGTGAAAGATGCCTTGCTAAAGCTAAGTAAAATATTAAGAAAGCGGAAATCTTTGTTAGAAAGAAAGAAAAATATATTGGACTGCTATGTAATTATCACCATTTGAAATCCGAAGGCCTAATTGGAATAGCGAAAGATGCCTTGCTAAAGCTAAGTAAAATATTAAGAAAGCGGAAATCTTTGTTAGAAAGACAGAAAAATATATTGGACTGCTATGTAATTATCACCATTTGAAATCCGAAGGCCTAATTGGAATAGCGAAAGATGCCTTGCTAAAGCTAAGTAAAATATTAAGAAAGCGGAAATCTTTGTTAGAAAGAAAGAAAAATATATTGGACTGCTATGTAATTATCACCATTTGAAGACCGAAGGCCTAATTGGAATAGCAAAAGATGCCTTGCTAAAGCTAAGATAGAAACATAGAAGGATAAATAGAGAGAGAGAAAGAGATAGAGAAATAGAGAGAAATAGAGGGAGAAAATGATAAAGAGATGAAAAGGGATGAAGAAAGTGAGAGTTGGAGAGAGAAATTGAAAAAGAGATAAAGAGAAAGAAAGAGACAGTGATAAAGGTAGAGAAAGAGAAAGAGAAAGAGAGAGAGAAAGAAATAGAGAGAAATCAGAGAAAGAATGAGAGAAACAGAAAGAAAGAGATAGATAAAAAGATAGAAAGAGAGAACGACAGAGCGAAAGGGAGAAAGAGAGATAGAAATAGGGAGAGAAGGAATGGGAGAAGATAAGTCGAAGAAAGAGAGAGAGAGAAAGAGGGAGATACAAAGCAAATGAGAGAGAGAAAGACAGCGAGAAGGAAAGACAGAGAGATAAAGAGGAAAACAGAGAAAGCGAGAGAAATAGAGAGAGAAGGAAAGAGAGATACAGAGAAAGAGACAGAGAAAAAGGAGAGAAATGATGAGAGAAAAAGTGGGAGAAATAGATAAAGAGACTAAGGAAAAAGATGAGAAAGAATGAGAGGATGAGAGAAAGATAGAGAGCGACAAAGAAATAGAGAAAGAAAAAGAAAAAGAGAGAGATGGAGAAAGAAAAATAGAGAGAAAGAGAGACAGAAACAGAGAGAGGCAGAGAGATAAAGGAACAGAAAGAAAGGGAGTGGGAGAGAAAAAGATAAAGAAAAAAAGAGAGAAATACTGAGAAAAAGAAAGTGAAAGAGAGAAAGATAGAAATCCAGAACGAGAGAGAGAGAAAGAGAGAGAAAAGGAGGAAGAGAAAAAGAGATAGAGAGAGAGAAAGAGTTGAGAAAATGATAGAAAGAAAGCGAAAGAGAGTTAGAAAGAGAGCGATCAAGAGGGAGAGACAGAAAGATAAAGAGAGAGAAAGAGATCGAGAAATAGAGAGGGAAAGAGAGAAAAAGGAGAAAAAATGAGAGAAAGAGAGAGAGAGAGAGAGAGCGGGGTTTACTCCTTGAATTTTATACATCTAGACGATCATAACCTACCAGATGTACAGATGACACTTTGTTGATGTAAAACTGATAACGGGAAACTGAAAGAAGTCTTAGTCAAAGTAGATTGATTCGTTTTTACGGCTTATCAACCTTTTTCAGGTTATTTAAAGCCAGAAAATATTTTTAGATTGGAAGAATATTTTGAGACAATAATAGGTTAATGATAAAAGTCTTACTAATTAACCCATAGCTGGGGAGAAGCCGTGGATTCATACCTATCCTAAGGTGTATTTGCGCATGCGAATATAACGAGCCCGACTGGAATTGGAACTTGTCTCTCCGATTAACAATTCTGTGGGATTATCCCTTACACCAACCGCACATAAAAAGCGTCCAGCAGCAGGTATTATCAACCGGTCACTAGTCAAGGTACTGACCAGGTTCTACGAAGTAGCAAAAGAAACAAAGAAAAAGACTAACAATTAAACGTAAGAAGACAGAATGCATGGTCATCAACTAAATGGACATCCCAAAGTATAGCCTACATATTGGGGGCGTCAAAAGTACTATTTAGGTAGTGCGTTAACAGGCGACGGAAAGCGTGATACACTATTCCAAAGGCATAAAGGAAGAAGAGAAAGATGCCTTCTTTAAACTAAATATCAAGAGACAGGAAAATGACCTTAGTGACCACGAAAAGAATACATAATTATTATATAATATCGAATATGCTTTAATTAAATTTCCCAAAAGATATATGACACGTCATGGGAGATAAAAATTATAAAACAACGTTTATTTGCTGCCAATGGATTACGTAAAAAAACACATATACACACACAGAGAGACAAATTTATATAGAATTAATTTTCAATGTTCACGCGGACAAATTTTGAGCTTTATACGAGGGTCATTCAATAAATAAGGTGAATTTTTTCGGTATAAGGACTTCTAATACAGATAGAAGCTTACTCTTTTTTTATTTTTTTGTTTTACTTCTTTTTCACATGGATTTAATTTCTTTTGCCGATTAAAAAAAAAAATTTTTGAGAGTTTTGGCGATTAACAAAGATGGCCGACCAAGAAGCATGCTCCAGGATTGAACAGCGGTCAGTTATCAAGTTTTTGGTTGCTGAAGGGTGCATACCAGTTGAAATTCATAGGAGAATGTCAACTGTGTATGGTGCCACATGTTTCAGCCAAAGAAATGTCTACAAGTCGGCTAAATTGTTTAAAGAAGGTGTTGAGGATGAAGACAGGCCTGGGAGGCCTACAGAAGTGAGGTCGCCTGAGGTGATCGAATCAGTCAATGACCTCATTCAGTCTGACAGAAGGTGACAGTGGATGACATTGCAAGGACTTTGAAAGACATAAAGAACAAACGCAGGGGTCATCAGTCAGAAGGAGACATCTTGCATCATGACAACGCAAGGCCTCACACAGCAGCCCAAATGGTGCTGACCATCAACGAGCTGGGCTGGGACTGGTCCCTCATTCCCTTTACAGCCCAGACCTTGCTCCTTCAGACTTTCACCTGTTTGGTCCCTTGAAAGCGTTCACGAGAGGCACGAAGTTTAAAAGTGACGATGAAGTCAAAAGTGTTGTGAGCGACTGGCTGAGACATCAGTCCAAAGATTTTTACGCTGAGGGAATACGGAAGCTTGTGCACAGATGGGAAAAGTGTGTGACAGTGAGGGGAGACTACGTTGAAAAAAAAGTAAGCTTCTATCTGTATTAGAAGTGCTTATACCGAAAAATTCACCTTATTTATTGAATGACCCTCGTATATTAGATTCCAAAAATGGATTTAAAAACATAGCTCTATTTAAATACAGGGTGGCGGTCTGAAAATTGCCGGTCTGACCAACATTACAATGTAACAAAACGACGGAATTCTTTCAGGAATTCATTTTTAGTTGGTGGCGAGAAAATCTCAGCATAGCAGTGTTTATGGAGATGTGCTTGCAGTGTAGCGGTTATCGACGTGGGAAATGAAAATCGGCCTGCTGTTGTGTTCCTTTTCGCATAAATACGTTTATAGAAAGGTATGAATCTATCTAGTAATAAAAATAAACGTGTAGAGTTTGCTATCATAGCCTTGAGTGAAAACAGTCTAAGAGAAAGCAACGGGAAATAGTTCCACTAACTTTTCCAATAATTAATGGCAGTTCATACATAATATAAAAAAGGAATATTCGGAGAGAGTTTTGACATCATATCCACCCGCTTTAGTTTACTTTCTTTCACCATACGGTCAGTTTTAGACCCCCTGGAGTGGCAGTGTGTAATTAATTTCGATTTTACCTCAGATTAGGTCATTTGCAGTGTTGTGCAGTAATATGAATCTATTTTCGGAGTGTATGATGAAATAACCCAATAAGACCTCCACAGGAGCTAGATTAAAACTCAGTTTTTAAGGTAGTTCAAATCTGAAAAGATTTGTTATTTTCGAAATCACATCACGTTTTATTTAAATTTCTATGAGGATAAGATCTTGATATTTGATTTTTTTCATTATTTATTCTTTACATACAATTGACAAACACATAAAGAGTTCATTGGCCAGAGGAACCCGGACGGAGTCTCCTTCGGGGAGGTGGACTGTCCCTGAACCTGTTTTTACGGGTTCCAATAGGGAATATTTTTGGCCGAGCCTACGGGCTCGGAAAACCCACATTAAACCCGGTCTTGTGCCACATGTAGCCCTATTACTTAAAGAGTTCATTCAGTCCAATGTCCTTCGATAGGGTTGGCCATCGGTTTCTGGAGGCTGTTCTTTCGCCGGCCGGTTTCAGCCGTACTTTCGCATCTGGACCCGACTTCTGTATGCGACTCCCGGTGAATGGGGTGCGATCGAAGACTTTCGTATTGTCTCGTATTGTCTCGCTCCATTCGTCAAGGTTGTCCGCTTTGGCCCTTGCTTTACGTTCTTGCGTTGGAACCTTTCCTTCTTAAGTTAAAGGCGAATCCGGTCCTACGCGGAATTTCTCTGCCCGGTGCTACCACATGGTATTCTGCCTATGCTGATGACGTTTCGGTTCTTGTGTCGAGCAGGGCCGAGATTGACGAAGTCAGCAAGGAAATCAGTGGTTATGAGATGGTGACAGGGGCCAAGATCAACTGCGATAAGTCTGTTGACTTACGGTTGGGTGCGTGGAAGGGAGTTTCTCTTCCTGGACCTTTCCTCTGGGCGGATGGGCCGGTCAAGATTCTCGGCATCTAGTTCGGTCCTGATCCCCAGTTAGAAATGAATTGTTCGGAGGTGCGATGGAAGGCCGAGATCGCAATTAATTTGTGGTCTCGGAGGAATCTTTCCTTAAAGGGGAGGGCGGTAGTATGTCTTTCACACATCTACCCGATTCTCCTTTACCGACTCTCGGTGCTTCCACTTCCGTATGACACTTTCCTGGCGTTTGTGAGGCTCTTGTTCTCCTTCTTGTGGGGAGGCAAGGACGCCAGAGTCTCTCGGGAGATCTGTTGCCTTCATCCTGCTGAAGGCGGTCTGGGCATGTCAAGCATTGATATTCGTCAACATATGCTTCGCATCGGCTTTCTAGATCGAATGTGTCGCGAACCGGATGAGGAGGGCGCCTTCTCGAAAGAAGACGCCCGTAAGAGCTTCCCATCCCTGAGAAATGTGCACTCGTGCGAGGAGGAGGCCCACCCCGAGCCGAATTTTCCTTCTATCACGAATGTCGTATTCTCTGAAACGCCTCTTATGGGCGTCGGATGGCCTCTCCAACGTCCAGGCGTTGTCTCCTAGGTCATTATATCAAGTGTTAGTCAGGGAGTCCGTTCATGATGAGCTGATTGACGAGCTCGGATTACGAAGCAGGAGGCTCGCTCAATATGGCCTTGGGCGTCCGGGTTGAAATGTCTCAATAACGATGAGGCATCACTCACCTGGCTGGTGATTCTCCAAGCCCGCTGAACAAAGTTCAGCGGGCTTGGAGAAATCTTCAAACTGCCGACGCTGTGGTGGGGATGTCAAGACTCTGGGTCACGACTTCTTGTATTGCCGGTTGGTAGTGCCGTTGTGCAAGTTTGTTGAAGGCCTCATGGTCCGCATGCTGCAGGGAAAGTTCTTTGTCCTTGAGGCCTCTTCCGTTTGTAGCAATGTGGTATCGCCGCTGACGAAGGCTGAACAATATGTGTTCCATTGCTTGCTAGGTGTTATGAGAGTCGTGATTTGGACGACACGTCAGAAGGGATTCTATGGAGGCCAGAAGTTCACCTCTTCTCAACTGATCTTGTACTTTAAGCATCAGCTTAAAGTTAAGATTAGGACGGAAAGGCGGCGGCTCACTTCATCAGAATTCAGCAAAAGGTGGGTGCATCTTGCGCGCTTGTGTCGTGTGAAAGGGGCTGACCTTGAGTGGCACTTTGATGCCGGTTAGGCATCAGGATATTGTTCTTCCTGGGTTGAACTAGTGCAACCCATCCCAAAACTAGGCTAGGTTAGGTTTACTTTTGATGTTTTAGTTTCCCTTTTCAGTTAACCTAGCTAGGGTATCTTTGCTCATTGGCCCCTTTTATTTCTGTCCCTATTTTTTCTTTAAGTTTAATTCCCCATCCCCTCCCTAGTTAGGTGGTTAGTGATGTCAGTTCGCAGGTGGATGCGGGGTGCCTTTCGTTTCGCGTGAATGTTTTCGTATTTGTTGTTGTGTTTGAATGAGTGCGTATCAATGTGTGTGCTTGGAATGAATGAATGTTTTATACTATTTTAGTCCCGCATTGATTTCGGCCAGTTAACTGATATTTCTTCCACATTTAGTGATTGGGGGGGGGGGTATTACTAATATTATTTTCTTTAATTTCTTGTAAATAGTTTTGTTTAATATTGTAAATAATCATTGGGGTTAATTTTTAGAATTGTTGTTTTATCCCCCCCACAGACACTGAATTGTAAATATGGGGACTAGTTAGTATTTACATGGAGACAGTGAGGTATTATGGTGGTTGTAGTAAGAAAGGTACGTCTGAATGTGTTGTTTTGGTGTAAGGAATATTGTTCGTACGATCGGGTCAGTGTTTGTGGCTAGCTAAGTTATAATTAAGACAGAAGAAGACCGTCCTTTCCCTTAATCCCCCCTTCAGCCTTGTGCTACAGAGTTCATGTTAAAAGGTATGTTAATATCAAAGTCACGTCTAACGTCAAAAGGTAAACTTAAATTTAGTTCACATCATAAACAAGGATTAGTTGGCTTTGAGGAAGAGTGTATATATTGTAAAGAGTAGCATATAGTGATGGTTACAGCGATCCTTGTTGACAGTGTATCGAGTAAAGTTTTGATTAAAATTAGCAGGAAAGCTACGATTGTTAGGAGCCTAAGCCCGGATGTTGGCATTTTCCATGTGAAATAAGTGTCTTTTGATTTGGGACATTTGAAAGAAGAATCTGTCTTTATTGTTTCTGCTGGATATGGGACTGTGAATCCTACATTTGTTTAAGGTAACGCCGATGAGAATGTGTCAGGCGACAGCGGCCTTCCTCGAACGGACAGGTTATCCGATGGACACCCGGGAAGGAATGAAAAGACGCCCACCACGACATAGTGATGGCTACAGCGATCCTTGTTGACAGTGTATCGAGTAAAGTTTTGATTCAAATTAGCAGGAAAGCTACGATTGTTAGGAGCCTAACCCCTGATTGTGGCACTTTCCATGTGAAATCAGGGTCTTTTGATTTGAGACATTTGAAAGAAGAATCTGTCTTTTTAGGTATGTCCAATTTTGGACATTTTAGCGTTTTTTTTTAGTTGTTTTTTTTGTCAGTTGAAAGACACATTAATTTCGAAATTCTTGTAAAAATTAACTACTTGTTGGATTTTAATGAAAACTTCAGAACTTATTCAGAAATGAATGATCTCATTTTAGAAATGTTTGTCTCTTTGAAAGTCATGGTATAAATATTTTTTTTTTATATCTGTTACCCCCCTCGAACTTAATTTTATGAAAACACAAAAAAAAATTTATTTGCAACCTGAATTTCTTTTTTTAATTAAATGCACAAAACTCTGAAAAATCTAAATCATCGATTTTTTTGTTAAAAAAATGTCCGAAATTGTCCAAACTTTTACCTCAATTGTAAAAATACAAAACCCAATAAAACTAAGACAATATTTAATTAAGAAAGTTTTTAATGGCTTTTCTGAATAATATATACGAAGGTAATTATTATCTGAAAGAAAAAATTTTTTTTGATGAACAATGAATTTTTACATTAATTTTCTTTTTTTTTTCAATTTTAAATACACAATATGACAAAAGGTTGTTATATATTTATACATTAAGCTCTTTCTGCAACCTTATGGAAATGATATATTATGTTCTCTACTTTTTAAAGATCATAAATTTGAAAGCTTATTAAAATCTGACAACCATAATTATTTTAAAAATAATTTTTAATATTCCAAAATTGTATTTAAAATCGTCTACAACGAAAGTACGGATGCACATTGTTGAAATAATGTCACATGAGTAGTTTCCTTTGATAGAAGCAAGTTTTTTTTACTTCAGAAATGGCTTTGATTCGTTCATTAACAACAAAACAACGCTTGTCAAGTTTTCTGAATATCGTCGTATTATTTTCATTTTTTTTCTTTTTCTATTCAAATATAATCGAATAGTGGGATAAAAGAAAATATCGACTATTTACAATTACAAAAAAAAAAACGCCCTTGGAAGTCCACCCAAATTTTCAAGTTTGAAATCGAATGCATAAATTCATTGTACATTACTTTGGAATTATTATCCACACGACAAATTATCAATTAAAACGATTTTTGGAGTTTAAATTTTCTGGAGTTAGCTCGCTACTACTCAAACTAAAAAATACTTGTTGAGTCAAAACAAAACCAACATAGCATGTTAATTTTATTAATAAATAAAATAAAATTCATATTACTGCCATATAATTATTAATAAATAGAAAAAAATCTTCCTTAATAAAAAAGAAATAAAATCTCATTTCATTAAGTTAACCCGTTTCAATTAATGGTGTTTCATGCAATTTTTATATTCTCAGAAAAAATATTTCATGACTGAAATAATAAACCTCAATTTAAAAAAATGTATTTTTTTTACTGTTTTATTTTTACTTGTAAAATTTGATTTTCTTTCATAATTTAAATGTTATTTTCAGTGCAGAATTCTTCCTCAAACGTAAGGTAAAAAAAAAACATTTGAAAGTGAATTTTTTAAAAAAAAAATCTACTAACCAGATTCACTTAAAATTAGAACGAATTATATCACTTCTGCGCTACCGTCCAATAAATTTCCGTGCCGTAAGTTGTGAATATATTGACGTACATCAATTAACGCCTGTCAAAATAGACCACCCTGGTTGGAAATATCTCTCTTAAAAAATTTTCTGCTAAAAATGTAAGTAATGTTTCTTTCAAATTACATTAAGTATACTTTAATCATTCTAAATTTCCTAAGATAACAAAAGAAAAAGGTGTAATTGATTTTTCATGATTTTTTAACTAACAAACTATGATCTTTCCGACAGAAATGTCGATAAGTTCGATTTTACGAAATTTTTTGACTCGAAAAAAACAAGATTTTTTAATAAAATTTTTAACATTTATAGAAAGGATTAAAAAATCTGAAAAAATATTCAGAAAATACTTTGGTCTTTCCTCTTTAATAACAACATAAATATTTAAACGTTAAAAATTGTTTTATCAATTTGGGGACCTTTTGTCGTCAAGGTATACCACTTTTTAGCGAAATATTGGACATACCTAGTCTTTATTGTTTCTCTTGGAGATGGGACTGTGAATCCTAGATTTGTTGAAGGTAACGCCGATGAGAATGTGTCAGGCGACAGCGGCCTTCCTCGGTGGACAACCATGAAAGGAATGAAAAGGCGGATAGCTCTTCGCCGATGGTCATCAATCCTTTGGAATTATAAAGGAGAAGATTGACTTTTACCAATCAACGTACTGAAGACTGTGAAAAAAAGTTAGAATTTCTGTAATAAAATCCAGATATTTGAATTTTTTTAAAATAATTTATTCTCCACATAGCGTTAACCAACATTTAAAAGTACGCATTTCCGTTTCAAATTAAGAAAAAGAATATTCATGTCATGTTGATACTTAATAATCTGGCTAAATATACATTTAGTTTGCATAATAATTAAAGATAGATAAGTTGTTTTCTTTGTGTAAAAGGGTAGACAGTGTTGTATAAAAATATAGACGACATAATCATGGCAGCAGCAAAATTTCTTGACAGTATATCTAGAAATTCTTCAGTTATGAGTAGCAGGAAAGGCTCGATTGTTAGCAGCCTAAGCCCGGATGGTGGCACTTTCCATATGAAATCAGGTCCTTTTGATTTGGGACATTTGAAAGAAGAATCTGTCTTTATTGTTTCTGTTGGAGATGGGACTGTGAATCCTGGATTTGTTGAAGATAACTTCGATGAGATTGTGTTAGGCGATAGCGGCCTTCCTCGGACGGACAGGTTATCCGATGGACAGCCGGGAAGTAATGTAAAGGCAGGTAACTATTCACCGATGGTCATCAATCCTTTGGAAGAGCAAAGAAGAGGATTGTCTTTTGCCAATCAACGTACTGAAGCCGGTGAAACAAAGTCGGGAAATATTTTGTCCGGAAAAAACGAACAGAACAATACGTAAGTGCTATATTATCTGTAATTATTTCAGTATATTTTATGTTTGTTTCTCTCGAAAGTAAATATGTACATTGGCTGGATGCTCGGCTCGGCTCCAAATATGCCAGGTTGGTTAGCTAGTCCCTGTTGTAGATGGCTGAACAGGCACATCGACTGCAATGTGGTTTATAATGCAACTGAACTGATCGGACCTTAGTTACAGTTTCGCAGCCCTATTGAAAAAGGCCGGCAAGCTCAAAATCTCTGTCACGATGACTTGTAGCTATGTGCTAGTGTAGCCATCTATCAATTCTGAACAGTTCTGTTTTATTCAGTTACATTCAAAACGCTTCGATCAACCCGGGGGTATGGTGTTTTTAGGCACTACCCAATTGTAACACATACTGACAAGGATCCTCTGTGCCTGCCCAGACAACAGGCCCCTCTAATCTGGACCGCAAAGATCGAAAGGAATACTGCAAATTTGGATGCACCTTGTCTGCAGGAGTAGCCGGAAAGTTCTCAGTGTTCACAGCCAGTCGCCTTCGGGGCTTCACTCCAGGTTTTCTGTCTGTATTTACTTACATAGCTTTTTCCGTATTTTCGATATGACCGTAAGGCAGCGGTGTTTTAAAATTAGGATTATCGTTCACCGCCAAGGTGCCTAATAAACAGGGATTAATATATATTGATTTTTTAAGCGTAGCTTAGATGTGGCACAAGGCCGAACGTATGCGGTACCCAATGAGGATAGACCTCACTATTCAGTCGTAACTGATTGAGCGTGACTAGCTTGCTGACCATTAAACCGTGCCTAATAAATAAGGATTAATATATATTGATTTGTTTAAACGTAGCTTAGTTGTGGCACAAGGACGAACGTATTAGGTACTCAATGAGGATAGACCTCACTATTCAGTCGTAACTGTTTTAGCGTGACTAACCATTATACCACACCTAGGTACCTAATAAACAGGTATTAATATATATTGACTTTTTAAGCGTAGCTTAGATGCAGCATAAGGCCGAACGTATGCGGTACCCAATGAGGATAGACCTCACTATTCAGTCGTAACTGATTGAGCGTGACTAGCTTGCTGACCATTACACCGTGCCTAATAAATAAGGATTAATATATATTGATTTGTTTAAACGTAGCTTAGTTGTGGCACAAGGACGAACGTATGAGGTACTCAATGAGAATAGACCTCACTATTCAGTCGTAACTGTTTTAACCCCGTCGAGGTGCACTTTTCTTCGTTCTCCCAGATGGACTACCTTCCTGTGCTGTCCTGTTCAATCTACTCGAAACTTATAACTAACAAAAATTAAAACCCGAGGTTATATATATAATATAATTTAAGCCATATATTAAAATTGAAATAGCTAAATATCTTTGCGTTGTCGTAGTTACTGGTTCGAACTTCGTGATGGTATTTATTGTTGTGTGTCATTGGAAATTTCTTGGTGTGCCACATGTAACAGGCATGCCGCACCTAGGCGACCCCTGTCTTATACACCCAGTGTGGCGCATTTGACTTGCTGGTTATCAGAGAAAGATAAAACCTGGAAAGTTATATAATCTTTATAATTTCCAAACTAATTTTTTTTTTCTTTTCTGATCAACTCATTCTGATATGTAGACATTTTTTCAGTGTTACTAATACGCTTTTATGTAACAAAAAAAAACAAAACTGGGTGAACTCTAGTATGCGGTCTACCGCGTTATCTAACACTATAGGATGAAAAAATATGAAAGCAACATTATCTTTTGTTCTTTGTTTGTTTGTTTTTTTAAGCATTTCACCCTTAGCAAAGGTGGGAGTGTCACTAGCACGCAAGGGGTTACAGAACGTGAGAGCAAGAATAAAGAGGGTTGTTTGAGGAAAGGATACAAACGATGTGAATCAGGCTCAAGGCATCAGAGGATCTCAATTGACATTCAATTTGAATATTTGACGATTATAGCTATCAGGGAAGCAAGTAAGTGGAAGGGAGTTACACTGTTGGGAAGTGCAAGAGAAGAAGCTGTTGGAGTAGAAGAGACGGTACATTTAACCGTTTCAACAGTGAAAGGGTGTGACCGACATGCCAATCTAGTAGCACGCTTAAATTCATGCAGTTTAGTGAAAGTAGCTCGTCAGAGCAGTTGCCATGAAAATATCTGTAGAAAAGACAGAGGGAAGCCACAGCTCGTCTGTGAGAAAGTGACTGTAGACGAGACGTCAGATCAGGACTTTTCGCATTGCATATCCGTCTCTGGATATTGTCTAGTGCATTGAAATGAGCTGCGGGGGCACCAGACGATATATGGCAACAGTATTCAATGCAAGGACGAATGGTTGATTTGTAGATTTGAAGGATGGACTCAGGCAAGAAAAACCTTCTGGCGCGACGCGGAGAATCAAATTTTCATGCTGTAGATGAAGCTATTGATTCAATGTAGTTGCTGCACCTCAGGTCAAACGTGAGACCAAAAAGGCGCAGAGAGACGCTCTCGCGGTGTTGGTCTCTATCCGTGCTAATAAGAGGCAGGGAGCGTTCTCTATGGTGAGTAAATGAGAGCAGTTTCGTTTTGGAGGCATTAAAGTTTACAAGCCATTTCCTGCCCCAGTCAACCCCAGATTGGAGGTCCTTTTCGGGACCAGCGGCCAGGTTAGCTTTGTCAGCGATGCCGGATTTATTAATGCTGTTTTTTGTTTTTTAATTTCTTCAGTTACGTTTTCTCATTTTCTTTCGCTCTCAGCTACCCGTTGCTTCTTAGTTAAATTATCGCCTTGCTTACAGAGAGAGAGAGAGAGATAGAGAGAGAGAGAGAGAGAGAGAGAGATGGAGAGAGAGGGAGGGAGAGATGGAGAGAGAGAGGGAGAGATGGAGAGAGAGAAGGAGAGAGAGGGGGAAGAGAGAGATGGAGAGAGAGAGTGAGAGAGAGGGAGAGAGAGAGTGAGAGAGAGGGAGAGAGAGGGAGAGAGAGAGGGGAAGAGAGAGATGGGAGAGAGAGAGATGGAGAGAGAGAGGGAGAGACAGAGAGGGAGAGAGAGAGGGAGAGAGAGGGAGATAGAGGGAGGAAGAGAGAGAGAGAGAGAGAGAGTAAAATGAAATAAGAGGAAGAATTCGAATTATTTGATACATTGCATTTTTCTTTTATTCTAAAAGACAAACCTCCTCAGAGAAAGTGACGTCAGCTGACATTTCGAAAGAGTCTGGGACTTCCAAATTATCCGTGAGAGACTACCTAACAGCACTGTCTCTTTTTGTCATCACTTTTATAACATACGGAAATCTGGATTTCTTACCGTTTCTCTCGGTGGAATGGTTAAAAGAATTCAAGAATTCAAAACCACTCATGTTGTTCATTCCAAACTTGACGAGTGGTTTGATGAGTGCCGCTGGTAAGTCTTCGAGAAATTTTTCTTTTTCTTTTTATCCAATTTCCATTGCGAAGGCTTCAATTTTTATTGTTCTGGTGTCCTCCCGCTAAAGAATCTATGTTAGACTCTTCCGTCTACTATACGATTAGTAGGAGAGAATGTCTTGGGGAACAGATCTGTTGATTGCTGTCAAACTCTCCGCCTTGGCGGAGAAGAACACGGACGAAGTTTTGCCGCAGGGCAAAATTTCATCCGGGGAGGTAGACAGGCCTATAACCCGTTTTTACGGGTTCACAGGGAATATTTTTGGCCGAGCCTACGGGTTCGGAGAACCCACACTAAACCGGCCTTGTGCCACATACACCCTCGTGGTGGGGGGCTGTTAAATATTAACAGTCGAACAGATCTGTTCGCACTGTGCTGGTCAAACTCTCTGCCTCCGGGCAGAGAGGATCCCCAGACGAGGCTCAGACGAAAGGTCTGGTCTCGGGAAACAGCTACCCGACCCCGTTTTATACGGGGTCTATGGGGAATTTTTTGCCGAGCCTACGGGCTCATATTGTGCCGCATTAAACTCGGCCTTGTCCCACATCCTACCTCGTGGGGAGGCTGGTAAATATAACTGTCGAATAGATTGAACGCTGGGTCAACCGTCACACACTCAATAGTCGTGTAAATCTCCACTGTTGTACTTACGGTTTAATACATGATATATCTGCATCACTTGTTTTGTTATTTCTTTATCCATTTACTTGGTCACCATATCTAGTGAGTATGTGTCGGTTGACCCAGCGTTCAGTCTATTCGACTGTTAATATTTAACAGAACGAGGGATGTATGTAGCACAAGGACGAGTTTATCGTGGGTTTTTCGAGCCCGTAGGCTCGGCCAAAAATATTTCCTTAGAACCAGCATAAACGTGTTCAGGGCCTGTCTAACTCCCCGGACGAATCTTTGCCCTTCGGCAAAGCCACGTCTGGGTTCCTCTCTGCTCGAGGCAGAGACTTCGACAGTTGAACAATCTATGCAATTGTTCCCCAAGACCTTCTCTCCTACTAATCTAAGTAGGCGGAAGAGTCCAACGTAGACTCTTTAGAGGGACGACACAACAACATTTATGAACACAACTAGAATGAAAACATGTAACTCCAAGTTAGTCACAGATATTTTCTAAGCTTAGTCTGATGCAGTGCCACGATTATGGAACACTTAGTCAGGATCGAACTCAATAACCAGTAATAATGGCATATTATAATGAAATAATACGTAAACTGGAGAATCCGGACACTTTGGATCAATGGTTAGCGGCTCGGATTCAGGAATCGGAGAGCCAAGTTCGAATGCCAATCGAATTCATTACATTATAAAGGTATGAATCCATTTCTTCGCCCCTCCAGCTATGAATAAAATAGCAGGACAGACTGGGCTCTATAACCTTGGGTGGAAACCAGTCTAGGAGAAGAAACGTTAATTCAAAGCCACCTGCTGCTTTGAAGGTCCTGCCTCTTTAGGCCTATAATAAAGTAAAGTAAAAAAAAATCCACCTCTGAGAGAAAGGACGCGGTAACCAGAACATACCCGGTGCAAAAGGAATCTATAAGCCATTGCACTGTTCTGTTTTTTATTTCATCAGGGACCGTAGATGTGAGATAGAGGCGACTGGTGACCACGGTGGCGGCACTAAATGCCCTAAATAAATTTAAATGACGATGAATGAATGATGTACTTGACTATTTCACATACAAAGGAAAGTGTGCTGATTAATATCGGTCCTCCTATAAATGGAGGACTAGCTACTTACAGATGAAGAATAGACTTGAAGCGACAGAAATTTGGTTCTACAGAAGGATACTGAGAATGCAATGGACTGAATATTTGTGTAACGACGTAGTGTTAGGAAAAATGAAAACGAAAATCACACTTATACTTCGAATAAAGAAAGAGATAGTTGAAATTTATATGAAACATAATGAGGATAGAGGGCTTGAAGAATTTGACACTCAAAGGACATATTGAAGGCAAGAGGGGGAGGAAACGGTTAACGAGCCTCTGTTTATGGATGGCAGAAAAGGGATTAGGAGTGACAGCACATAGGTAAAATTTACTAAGATCTTCAAAGGAAAGGAAAAGAAGTTGTAGAGTGTCATGATCTTTCAAGCCCTGATGGTACACAGCGCAGAAGAACTACAGGAGCATTGGAATTGGTGATTATCAGGGAAAGATATATTCTGTAAAGTAATATCAGCTTTATCGTATTCAAAACTTCTTTTTATTCTTTATCTAATAAACATTTGTAATCAGACATTTTTATTACTTCAAAACTTATTTTAGTGGTTACCTGTGTTTGAAATAGACGCCTCTTTTTATTCTTTTAAACAGTAAATATTAAATCTATTGCCCTGTTCGTTCGTGCACATTTTCTTTATTATGTTTTTTTTTCCCGAATGCACAGACTGATAGATATAAAGACACTGTTTAAAATAAACGGAAGATCCATTTCAAACACGGGTATCCACTGAAATTAATGTTTGAAAAATAAAACAAACTGTATGATCACCGTATATGGAGGGCATTCTCGGTCACCATGGTATTGGCAACTTCAATGAAAACGGACATCTTGTTCTCGGCCCCTTGGCAGAATGCAACCTGAATGTGACAAACTCCTTATTCCGACTCCTAAACAGGCACAGAACTACATGGCAGCACCCAAAATACAAGTAATGGCACACCTTGGAATATGTTCTCATTCTATTCTGGGACAAAAGGTATACCCACAATACCCGTTTCATGCCTGGAGAGATAGATTGTTGGACAGACCACAATCTTCGGCTCCCGCGTTTCCAGATATCTGTTCTCCTATCACCTAGACGGCCCCACCCACAAATATCAGAACTCTTTAGTCTATCCGTGTAAACATGCGTAACGAGGCTTACAAAACGCTTTTGGGTGGTCAATGTAAAAAGAAAAAGATCCTCATCCAGCTGGCCTCAGGACAAGAAACACTGGACATCAGCATCAACATAACGGACAGCCGGTAGAAGTCATCAACGAATTTCCCTATCTTGGCAGCATCATCTCGAATAGTATCACCTGAGAAAGAGAAGGATCAAAACGGCTCATACAGCGTACGGAAAGCTCACGCACCGGGTCTTCTGCAATAAGAACCAAAATAAAAAAAAATATGTCTAACATTCTTTTTATAGATACAGTGGCCGAATCGGTTAAAGCACGTCAGGCTATATGACGGTTCCGTATAGGAATACAGGTTCGAATCCTGTCGGAGGACGAAAATTTTCTATGAAAATTTCTCGGACATTCAGGCCGGTAAATGTTATTTAATACTGTTTATTATAAACAGAGCATTTACTTAAATACTTGTATTTATAAAAAGAATGTTAAACATAACATGTCTTTAAATAATTGTCGGACATAAAAATGTCTTTATATATATATATGTATGTATATCCCAAGATATTACTACAACTATTGAAAAAAGGCACGGAAAAGTATTTTTTTCTTCTTTAAAATCATAATACCGGCGAATAATTAATTATTTTTTTATTTTCTCCATCTCAGGTGTCATCGATGGTTTTCTCATCAATCGATTTGGGATATACAATATGATTGTTGTTGGATGTTTCATGCAATTATTCTGTGCCATTGGCGCTTCTTTTAGTACCAATGCCATCACTTTAGTCATTGTCCTTGGTGCCATACAAGGTAAGATATTCCATTTTTCTACTCTTGTAAATCTGAAATTCTATGTCTATGAATTTGGGGACTTGCATTAATAATGACCGTTGGCAAATTATTTTTTGAGGATACATGGAATATTGCATCCAAGTGTAGAGAGCATTTTGGTAAATAATATCAGGCTCAGAGTCCGACTAATTTATATTGGAAAATAGATTTGTCTATATTACTTGCATTATTTACATTATTCGGACTGTTATCCTCATCTTCATTGTCATATTCACACCATTTCAACCTCTATATCTCAGAGATGAGGTATTATGCTTACTTGCATTATTTACATTATTCGGACTGTTATCCTCATCTTCATTGCCATATTCACACCATTTCGACCTCTATATCTCAGAGATGAGGTATTATGCTTACTTGCATTATTTACATTATTCGGACTGTTACCCTCATCTTCATTGCCATATTCACAACGTTTCGGCCTCTATATCTCTGAGATGATTTATTATGATTACTTGCATTATTTACATTATTCGGACTGTTACCCTCATCTTCATTGCCATATTCACAACGTTTCGGCCTCTATATCTCTGAGATGATTTATTATGATTACTTGCATTATTTACATTATTCGGACTGTTACCCTCATCTTCATTGCCATATTCACAACGTTTCGGCCTCTATATCTCTGAGATGATTTATTATGATTACTTGCATTATTTACATTATTCGGACTGTTACCCTCATCTTCATTGCCATATTCACAACGTTTCGGCCTCTATATCTCTGAGATGATTTATTATGATTACTTGCATTATTTACATTATTCGGACTGTTACCCTCATCTTCATTGCCATATTCACAACGTTTCGGCCTCTATATCTCTGAGATGATTTATTATGATTACTTGCATTATTTACATTATTCGGACTGTTACCCTCATCTTCATTGCCATATTCACAACGTTTCGGCCTCTATATCTCTGAGATGATTTATTATGATTACTTGCATTATTTACATTATTCGGACTGTTACCCTCATCTTCATTGCCATATTCACAACGTTTCGGCCTCTATATCTCTGAGATGATTTATTATGATTACTTGCATTATTTACATTATTCGGGCTGTTACCCTCATCTTCATTGCCATATTCACAACGTTTCGGCCTCTATATCTCTGAGATGATTTATTATGATTACTTGCATTATTTACATTATTCGGACTGTTACCCTCATCTTCATTGCCATATTCACAACGTTTCGGCCTCTATATCTCTGAGATGATTTATTATGATTACTTGCATTATTTACATTATTCGGACTGTTACCCTCATCTTCATTGCCATATTCACAACGTTTCGGCCTCTATATCTCTGAGATGATTTATTATGATTACTTGCATTATTTACATTATTCGGACTGTTACCCTCATCTTCATTGCCATATTCACAACGTTTCGGCCTCTATATCTCTGAGATGATTTATTATGATTACTTGCATTATTTACATTATTCGGACTGTTACCCTCATCTTCATTGCCATATTCACAACGTTTCGGCCTCTATATCTCTGGGATGAAGTATTGTGCTTGATTACATTATTTACATTATTCGGACTCTTATCCTCGTCTTCATTTCTATATTCACAACGTTTCCGCCGTTGTACGCCCCGGCCTTCTTCAGGTGATGGGTATTTCGAACTAAACCCTTTTTTTCGTCCACTAGAGTAGATGTTCTGGTTCCACGCGCCATGCCTTTAAGATATGTCTATATCTCTGAGATGATTATGCTTATTTACCTTATTTACATTATTTGGACAGTTATCCTCATCTTTTTATTGCAATATTCGCAACGTTTCGGCTGTTGTATGCTCCGGCCTTCTTCAGGGGAATTTCGAACCGAACTCTTTATTTCGTCCACCGTACTCATGGCCTAGTGGATAAAGACGTTGGTTAGATCCAGTTACTAGACCTAAAGATTTGTTCAATTCCAGGCTACAGCTGCGTGGAACAAAAAAACCTTGTAGAGTTGATTTAAAGGGAAATAACTAAGACACCTTGAAGAGTCATGACACGTGGAACTAGAACAATCTACCAGGTTTCGGTTCGAAATTCCAATCATCTGAAGAAAGCCGGAGCGTACAACGGCCGAAATGTTGTGATATGATAATGAAGATGATAACAATCTGAATAGTGTAAATAACGCATGGAAAATAGATATCTCTGTGGATTATAAGACTTACTACTCTCAATTAGTCTTGTAACTGAATGCGGAGTCTGGGGCAGGATAGCGAGTGAGTGGAATCTGGCAGTGATTAATTGCCTATGTTTAGGGTTTTATATAAAACCAAAACGACGCGAAATCCGCAGAGGGCTGCATCTCTTCTTCCCCAAATTATGGGTTAATTAGTAAGACTTGTATCACTAAAAGCATTATTATCTCAATAAAAAAAAATGTATACAAAATATTTAGATTTCGGCATTAAATAACCCATTGAGGTTGATATGCCGCTAAACAAAATCAACCAAACCAAACCAATCAAATTATTTAGATTTCGGCATTAAATAACCCATAGACGTTGATATACCGCTAAACAAAATCAACCAAAACAAACCAATCAAAATATTTAGATTTCGGCATTAAATAACCCATAGACGTTGATATACCGCTAAACAAAATCAACCAAAACAAACCAATCAAAATATTTAGATTTCGGCATTAAATAACCCATAGAGGTTGATATGCCGCTAAACAAAATCAACCAAACCAAACCAATCAAAATATTTAGATTTCGGCATTAAATAACCCATTGAGGTTGATATGCCGCTAAACAAAATCAACTAAACCAAACCAATCAAAATGTTTAGGTTTCGGCATTAAATAACCCATAGAGGTTGATATGCCGCTAAACAAAATCAAGCAAAACAAACCAATCAAAATATTCAGATTTCGGCATTAAATAACCTATAGAGGTTGATATGCCGCTAAACAAAATCAACCAAACCAAACCAATCAAAATATTTAGATTTCGGCATTAAATAACCCATTGAGGTTGATATGCCGCTAAACAAAATCAACTAAACCAAACCAATCAAAATGTTTAGGTTTCGGCATTAAATAACCCATAGAGGTTGATATGCCGCTAAACAAAATCAAGCAAAACAAACCAATCAAAATATTTAGATTTCGGCATTAAATAACCTATAGAGGTTGATATGCCGCTAAACAAAATCAACCAAACCAAACCAATCAAAATATTTAGATTTCGGCATAAAATAACCCATAGAGGTTGATATGCCGATAAACAAAATCAACCAAACAAACCAATCAAAATATTTAGATTTCGGCATTAAATAACCCATAGAGGATGATATGCCGCTAAACAAAATCAACCAACCAAACCAATCAAAATATTTAGATTTCGGCATTAAATAACCCATAGATGTTGATATGCCGCTAAACAAAATCAACCAAACCAAACCAATCAAAATATTTAGATTTCGGCATTAAATAACCCATAGAGGTTGATATGCCGCTAAACAAATTCAACCAAACCAAACCAATCAAAATATTTAGATTTCGGCATTAAATAACCCATAGAGGTTGATATGCCGCTAAACAAAATCAACCAAACCAAACCAAACCAATCAAAATATTTAGATTTCGGCATTAAATAACCCATAGAGGTTGATATGCCGCTAAACAAAATCAACCAAACCAAACCAATCAAAATATTTAGATTTCGGCATTAAATAACCCATAGAGGTTGATATGCCGCTAAACAAAATCAACCAAACCAAACCAATCAAAATATTTAGATTTCGGCATTAAATAACCCATAGATGTTGATATGCCGCTAAACAAAATCAACCAAACCAAACCAATCAAAATATTTAGATTTCGGCATTAAATAACCCATAGAGGTTGATATGCCGCTAAACAAAATCAACCAAACCAAACCAATCAAAATATTTAGATTTCGGCATTAAATAACCCATAGAGGTTGATATGCCGCTAAACAAAATCAACCAAACCAAACCAATCAAAATATTTAGATTTCGGCATTAAATAACCCATAGAGGTTGATATGCCGCTAAACAAAATCAACCAAACCAAACCAATCAAAATATTTAGATTTCGGCATTAAATAACCCATAGATGTTGATATGCCGCTAAACAAAATCAACCAAACCAAACCAATCAAAATATTTAGATTTCGGCATTAAATAACCCATAGAGGTTGATATGCCGATAAACAAAATCAACCAAACAAACCAATCAAAATATTTAGATTTCGGCATTAAATAACCCATAGAGGTTCATATGCCGCTAAACAAAATCAACCAACCAAACCAATCAAAATATTTAGATTTCGGCAATAAATAACCCATAGATGTTGATATGCCGCTAAACAAAATCAACCAAACCAAACCAATCAAAATATTTAGATTTCGGCATTAAATAACCCATAGAGGTTGATATGCCGCTAAACAAAATCAACCAAACCAAACCAATCAAAATATTTAGATTTCGGCATTAAATAACCCATAGAGGTTGATATGCCGCTAAACAAAATCAACCAAACCAAACCAAACCAAACCAATCAAAATATTTAGATTTCGGCATTAAATAACCCATAGAGGTTGATATGCCGCTAAACAAAATCAACCAAACCAAACCAATCAAAATATTTAGATTTCGGCATTAAATAACCCATAGAGGTTGATATGCCGCTAAACAAAATCAACCAAACCAAACCAATCAAAATATTTAGATTTCGGCATTAAATAACCCATAGATGTTTATATGCCGCTAAACAAAATCAACCAAACCAAACCAATCAAAATATTTAGATTTCGGCATTAAATAACCCATAGAGGTTGATATGCCGCTAAACAAAATCAACCAAACCAAACCAATCAAAATATTTAGATTTCGGCATTAAATAACCCATAGAGGTTGATATGCCGCTAAACAAAATCAACCAAACCAAACCAATCAAAATATTTAGATTTCGGCATTAAATAACCCATAGAGGTTGATATGCCGCTAAACAAAATCAACCAAACCAAACCAATCAAAATATTTAGATTTCGGCATTAAATAACCCATAGATGTTGATATGCCGCTAAACAAAATCAACCAAACCAAACCAATCAAAATATTTAGATTTCGGCATTAAATAACCCATAGAGGTTGATATGCCGCTAAACAAAATCAACCAAACCAAACCAATCAAAATATTTAGATTTCGGCATTAAATAACCCATAGAGGTTGATATGCCGCTAAACAAAATCAACCAAACCAAACCAATCAAAATATTTAGATTTCGGCATTAAATAACCCATAGAGGTTGATATGCCGCTAAACAAAATCAACCAAACCAAACCAATCAAAATATTTAGATTTCGGCATTAAATAACCCATAGATGTTGATATGCCGCTAAACAAAATCAACCAAACCAAACCAATCAAAATATTTAGATTTCGGCATTAAATAACCCATAGAGGTTGATATGCCGATAAACAAAATCAACCAAACAAACCAATCAAAATATTTAGATTTCGGCATTAAATAACCCATAGAGGTTCATATGCCGCTAAACAAAATCAACCAACCAAACCAATCAAAATATTTAGATTTCGGCAATAAATAACCCATAGATGTTGATATGCCGCTAAACAAAATCAACCAAACCAAACCAATCAAAATATTTAGATTTCGGCATTAAATAACCCATAGAGGTTGATATGCCGCTAAACAAAATCAACCAAACCAAACCAATCAAAATATTTAGATTTCGGCATTAAATAACCCATAGAGGTTGATATGCCGCTAAACAAAATCAACCAAACCAAACCAAACCAAACCAATCAAAATATTTAGATTTCGGCATTAAATAACCCATAGAGGTTGATATGCCGCTAAACAAAATCAACCAAACCAAACCAATCAAAATATTTAGATTTCGGCATTAAATAACCCATAGAGGTTGATATGCCGCTAAACAAAATCAACCAAACCAAACCAATCAAAATATTTAGATTTCGGCATTAAATAACCCATAGATGTTTATATGCCGCTAAACAAAATCAACCAAACCAAACCAATCAAAATATTTAGATTTCGGCATTAAATAACCCATAGAGGTTGATATGCCGCTAAACAAAATCAACCAAACCAAACCAATCAAAATATTTAGATTTCGGCATTAAATAACCCATAGAGGTTGATATGCCGCTAAACAAAATCAACCAAACCAAACCAATCAAAATATTTAGATTTCGGCATTAAATAACCCATAGAGGTTGATATGCCGCTAAACAAAATCAACCAAACCAAACCAATCAAAATATTTAGATTTCGGCATTAAATAACCCATAGATGTTGATATGCCGCTAAACAAAATCAACCAAACCAAACCAATCAAAATATTTAGATTTCGGCATTAAATAACCCATAGAGGTTGATATGCCGATAAACAAAATCAACCAAACAAACCAATCAAAATATTTAGATTTCGGCATTAAATAACCCATAGAGGTTCATATGCCGCTAAACAAAATCAACCAACCAAACCAATCAAAATATTTAGATTTCGGCATTAAATAACCCATAGATGTTGATATGCCGCTAAACAAAATCAACCAAACCAAACCAATCAAAATATTTAGATTTCGGCATTAAATAACCCATTGAGGTTGATATGCCGCTAAACAAAATCAACCAAACCAAACCAATCAAAATATTTAGATTTCGGCATTAAATAACCCATAGAGGTTGATATGCCGCTAAACAAAATCAACCAAACCAAACCAATCAAAATATTTAGATTTCGGCATTAAATAACCCATAGAGGTTGATATGCCGGTAAACAAAATCAACCAAACCAAACCAATCAAAATATTTAGATTTCGGCATTAAATAACCCATAGATGTTGATATGCCGCTAAACAAAATCAACCAAACCAAACCAATCAAAATATTTAGATTTCGGCATTAAATAACCCATAGAGGTTGATATGTCGCTAAACAAAATCAACCAAACCAAACCAATCAAAATATTTAGATTTCGGCATTAAATAACCCATAGATGTTGATATGCCGCTAAACAAAATCAACCAAACCAAACCAATCAAAATATTTAGATTTCGGCATTAAATAACCCATAGAGGTTGATATGCCGCTAAACAAATTCAACCAAACCAAACCAATCAAAATATTTAGATTTCGGCATTAAATAACCCATAGAGGTTGATATGCCGCTAAACAAAATCAACCAAACCAAACCAATCAAAATATTTAGATTTCGGCATTAAATAATCCATAGATGTTGATATGCCGCTAAACAAAATCAACCAAACCAAACCAATCAAAATATTTAGATTTCGGCATTAAATAACCCATAGAGGTTGATATGCCGCTAAACAAAATCAACCAAACCAAACCAATCAAAATATTTAGATTTCGGCATTAAATAACCCATAGAGGTTGATATGCCGCTAAACAAAATCAACCAAACCAAACCAATCAAAATATTTAGATTTCGGCATTAAATAACCCATAGATGTTGATATGCCGCTAAACAAAATCAACCAAACCAAACCAATCAAAATATTTAGATTTCGGCATTAAATAACCCATAGAGGTTGATATGCCGCTAAACAAAATCAACCAAACCAAACCAATCAAAATATTTAGATTTCGGCATTAAATAACCCATAGAGGTTGATATGCCGCTAAACAAAATCAACCAAACCAAACCAATCAAAATATTTAGATTTCGGCATTAAATAACCCATAGAGGTTGATATGCCGCTAAACAAAATCAACCAAACCAAACCAATCAAAATATTTAGATTTCGGCATTAAATAACCCATAGATGTTGATATGCCGCTAAACAAAATCAACCAAACCAAACCAATCAAAATATTTAGATTTCGGCATTAAATAATCCATAGAGGTTGATATGCCGCTAAACAAAATCAACCAAACCAAACCAATCAAAATATTTAGATTTCGGCATTAAATAACCCATAGCGGTTGATATGCCGCTAAACAAAATCAACCAAACCAAACCAATCAAAATATTTAGATTTCGGCATTAAATAACCCATAGAGGTTGATATGCCGCTAAACAAAATCAACCAAATCAAACCAATCAAAATATTTAGATTTCGGCATTAAATAACCCATAGAGGTTGATATGCCGCTAAACAAAATCAACCAAACCAAACCAATCAAAATATTTAGATTTCGGCATTAAATAACCCATAGAGGTTGATATGCCGCTAAACAAAATCAACCAAAACAAACCAATCAAAATATTTAGATTTCGGCATTAAATAACCTATAGAGGTTGATATGCCACTAAACAAAATCAACCAAACCAAACCAATCAAAATATTTAGATTTCGGCATTAAATAACCCATAGAGGTTGATATGCCGCTAAACAAAATCAACCAAACCAAACCAAACCAAACCAATCAAAATATTTAGATTTCGGCATTAAATAACCCATAGAGGTTGATATGCCGCTAAACAAAATCAACCAAACCAAACCAATCAAAATATTTAGATTTCGGCATTAAATAACCCATAGAGGTTGATATGCCGCTAAACAAAATCAACCAAACCAAACCAATTAAAATATTTAGATTTCGGCATTAAATAACCCATAGATGTTGATATGCCGCTAAACAAAATCAACCAAACCAAACCAATCAAAATATTTAGATTTCGGCATTAAATAACCCATAGAGGTTGATATGCCGCTAAACAAAATCAACCAAACCAAACCAATCAAAATATTTAGATTTCGGCATTAAATAACCCATAGAGGTTGATATGCCGCTAAACAAAATCAACCAAACCAAACCAATCAAAATATTTAGATTTCGGCATTAAATAACCCATAGATGTTGATATGCCGCTAAACAAAATCAACCAAACCAAACCAATCAAAATATTTAGATTTCGGCATTAAATAACCCATAGAGGGTGATATGCCGATAAACAAAATCAACCAAACAAACCAATCAAAATATTTAGATTTCGGCATTAAATAACCCATAGAGGTTCATATGCCGCTAAACAAAATCAACCAACCAAACCAATCAAAATATTTAGATTTCGGCATTAAATAACCCATAGATGTTGATATGCCGCTAAACAAAATCAACCAAACCAAACCAATCAAAATATTTAGATTTCGGCATTAAATAAACCATAGAGGTTGATATGCCGCTAAACAAAATCAACCAAACCAAACCAATCAAAATATTTAGATTTCGGCATTAAATAACCCATAGAGGTTGATATGCCGCTAAACAAAATCAACCAAACCAAACCAAACCAAACCAATCAAAATATTTAGATTTCGGCATTAAATAACCCATAGAGGTTGATATGCCGCTAAACAAAATCAACCAAACCAAACCAATCAAAATATTTAGATTTCGGCATTAAATAACCCATAGAGGTTGATATGCCGCTAAACAAAATCAACCAAACCAAACCCATCAAAATATTTAGATTTCGGCATTAAATAACCCTTAGATGTTGATATGCCGCTAAACAAAATCAACCAAACCAAACCAATCAAAATATTTAGATTTCGGCATTAAATAACCCATAGAGGTTGATATGCCGCTAAACAAAATCAACCAAACCAAACCAATCAAAATATTTAGATTTCGGCATTAAATAACCCATAGAGGTTGATATGCCGCTAAACAAAATCAACCAAACCAAACCAATCAAAATATTTAGATTTCGGCATTAAATAACCCATAGAGGTTGATATGCCGCTAAACAAAAACAACCAAACCAAACCAATCAAAATATTTAGATTTCGGCATTAAATAACCCATAGAGGTTGATATGCCGCTAAACAAAATCAAGCAAAACAAACCAATCAAAATATTTAGATTTCAGCATTAAATAACCTAAAGAGGTTGATATGCCACTAAACAAAATCAACCAAACCAAACCAATCAAAATATTTCGATTTCGGCATTAAATAACCCATAGAGGTTGATATGCCGCTAAACAAATTCAACCAAACCAAACCAATCAAAATATTTAGATTTCGGCATTAAATAACCCATAGATGTTGATATGCCGCTAAACAAAATCAACCAAACCAAACCAATCAAAATATTTAGATTTCGGCATTAAATAACCCATAGAGGTTGATATGCCGCTAAACAAATTCAACCAAACCAAACCAATCAAAATATTTAGATTTCGGCATTAAATAACCCATAGAGGTTGATATGCCGCTAAACAAAATCAACCAAACCAAACCAATCAAAATATTTAGATTTCGGCAATAAATAATCCATAGATGTTGATATGCCGCTAAACAAAATCAACCAAACCAAACCAATCAAAATATTTAGATTTCGGCATTAAATAACCCATAAAGGTTGATATGCCGCTAAACAAAATCAACCAAACCAAACCAATCAAAATATTTAGATTTCGGCATTAAATAACCCATAGATGTTGATATGCTGCTAAACAAAATCAACCAAACCAAACCAATCAAAATATTTAGATTTCGGCATTAAATAACCCATAGAGGTTGATATGCCGCTAAACAAATTCAACCAAACCAAACCAATCAAAATATTTAGATTTCGGCATTAAATAACCCATAGAGGTTGATATGCCGCTAAACAAAATCAACCAAACCAAACCAAACCAAACCAATCAAAATATTTAGATATCGGCATTAAATAACCCATAGAGGTTGATATGCCGCTAAACAAAATCAACCAAACCAAACCAATCAAAATATTTAGATTTCTGCATTAAATAACCCATAGAGGTTGATATGCCGCTAAACAAAATCAACCAAACCAAACCAAACCAATCAAAATATTTAGATTTCGGCATTAAATAACCCATAGAGGTTGATATGCCGCTAAACAAAATCAACCAAACCAAACCAATCAAAATATTTAGATTTCGGCATTAAATAACCCATAGAGGTTGATATGCCGCTAAACAAAATCAACCAAACCAAAACAATCAAAATATTTAGATTTCGGCATTAAATAACCCATAGAGGTTGATATGCCGCTAAACAAAATCAAGCAAAACAAACCAATCAAAATATTTAGATTTCAGCATTAAATAACCTAAAGAGGTTGATATGCCACTAAACAAAATCAACCAAACCAAACCAATCAAAATATTTCGATTTCGGCATTAAATAACCCATAGAGGTTGATATGCCGCTAAACAAATTCAACCAAACCAAACCAATCAAAATATTTAGATTTCGGCATTAAATAACCCATAGATGTTGATATGCCGCTAAACAAAATCAACCAAACCAAACCAATCAAAATATTTAGATTTCGGCATTAAATAACCCATAGAGGTTGATATGCCGCTAAACAAATTCAACCAAACCAAACCAATCAAAATATTTAGATTTCGGCATTAAATAACCCATAGAGGTTGATATGCCGCTAAACAAAATCAACCAAACCAAACCAATCAAAATATTTAGATTTCGGCAATAAATAATCCATAGATGTTGATATGCCTCTAAACAAAATCAACCAAACCAAACCAATCAAAATATTTAGATTTCGGCATTAAATAACCCATAAAGGTTGATATGCCGCTAAACAAAATCAACCAAACCAAACCAATCAAAATATTTAGATTTCGGCATTAAATAACCCATAGATGTTGATATGCTGCTAAACAAAATCAACCAAACCAAACCAATCAAAATATTTAGATTTCGGCATTAAATAACCCATAGAGGTTGATATGCCGCTAAACAAATTCAACCAAACCAAACCAATCAAAATATTTAGATTTCGGCATTAAATAACCCATAGAGGTTGATATGCCGCTAAACAAAATCAACCAAACCAAACCAAACCAAACCAATCAAAATATTTAGATTTCGGCATTAAATAACCCATAGAGGTTGATATGCCGCTAAACAAAATCAACCAAACCAAACCAATCAAAATATTTAGATTTCGGCATTAAATAACCCATAGAGGTTGATATGCCGCTAAACAAAATCAACCAAACCAAACCAAACCAATCAAAATATTTAGATTTCGGCATTAAATAACCCATAGAGGTTGATATGCCGCTAAACAAAATCAACCAAACCAAACCAATCAAAATATTTAGATTTCGGCATTAAATAACCCATAGAGGTTGATATGCCGCTAAACAAAATCAACCAAACCAAACCAATCAAAATATTTAGATTTCGGCATTAAATAACCCATAGAGGTTGATATGCCGCTAAACAAAATCAAGCAAAACAAACCAATCAAAATATTTAGATTTCAGCATTAAATAACCTAAAGAGGTTGATATGCCACTAAACAAAATCAACCAAACCAAACCAATCAAAATATTTCGATTTCGGCATTAAATAACCCATAGAGGTTGATATGCCGCTAAACAAATTCAACCAAACCAAACCAATCAAAATATTTAGATTTCGGCATTAAATAACCCATAGATGTTGATATGCCGCTAAACAAAATCAACCAAACCAAACCAATCAAAATATTTAGATTTCGGCATTAAATAACCCATAGAGGTTGATATGCCGCTAAACAAATTCAACCAAACCAAACCAATCAAAATATTTAGATTTCGGCATTAAATAACCCATAGAGGTTGATATGCCGCTAAACAAAATCAACCAAACCAAACCAATCAAAATATTTAGATTTCGGCAATAAATAATCCATAGATGTTGATATGCCGCTAAACAAAATCAACCAAACCAAACCAATCAAAATATTTAGATTTCGGCATTAAATAACCCATAAAGGTTGATATGCCGCTAAACAAAATCAACCAACCAAACCAATCAAAATATTTAGATTTCGGCATTAAATAACCCATAGATGTTGATATGCTGCTAAACAAAATCAACCAAACCAAACCAATCAAAATATTTAGATTTCGGCATTAAATAACCCATAGAGGTTGATATGCCGCTAAACAAATTCAACCAAACCAAACCAATCAAAATATTTAGATTTCGGCATTAAATAACCCATAGAGGTTGATATGCCGCTAAACAAAATCAACCAAACCAAACCAAACCAAACCAATCAAAATATTTAGATTTCGGCATTAAATAACCCATAGAGGTTGATATGCCGCTAAACAAAATCAACCAAACCAAACCAATCAAAATATTTAGATTTCGGCATTAAATAACCCATAGAGGTTGATATGCCGCTAAACAAAATCAACCAAACCAAACCAATCAAAATATTTAGATTTCGGCATTAAATAACCCATAGATGTTGATATGCCGCTAAACAAAATCAACCAAACCAAACCAATCAAAATATTTAGATTTCGGCATTAAATAACCCATAGAGGTTGATATGCCGCTAAACAAAATCAACCAAACCAAACCAATCAAATATTTAGATTTCGGCATTAAATAACCCATAGAGGTTGATATGCCGCTAAACAAAATCAACCAAACCAAACCAATCAAAATATTTAGATTTCGGCATTAAATAACCCATAGAGGTTGATATGCCGCTAAACAAAATCAACCAAACCAAACCAATCAAAATATTTAGATTTCGGCATTAAATAACCCATAGATGTTGATATGCCGCTAAACAAAATCAACCAAACCAAACCAATCAAAATATTTAGATTTCGGCATTAAATAACCCATAGAGGTTGATATGCCGATAAACAAAATCAACCAAACAAACCAATCAAAATATTTAGATTTCGGCATTAAATAACCCATAGAGGTTCATATGCTGCTAAACAAAATCAACCAACCAAACCAATCAAAATATTTAGATTTCGGCATTAAATAACCCATAGATGTTGATATGCCGCTAAACAAAATCAACCAAACCAAACCAATCAAAATATTTAGATTTCGGCATTAAATAACCCATAGAGGTTGATATGCCGCTAAACAAAATCAACCAAACCAAACCAATCAAAATATTTAGATTTCGGCATTAAATAACCCATAGAGGTTGATATGCCGCTAAACAAAATCAACCAAACCAAACCAAACCAAACCAATCAAAATATTTAGATTTCGGCATTAAATAACCCATAGAGGTTGATATGCCGCTAAACAAAATCAACCAAACCAAACCAATCAAAATATTTAGATTTCGGCATTAAATAACCCATAGAGGTTGATATGCCGCTAAACAAAATCAACCAAACCAAACCAATCAAAATATTTAGATTTCGGCATTAAATAACCCATAGATGTTGATATGCCGCTAAACAAAATCAACCAAACCAAACCAATCAAAATATTTAGATTTCGGCATTAAATAACCCATAGAGGTTGATATGCCGCTAAACAAAATCAACCAAACCAAACCAATCAAAATATTTAGATTTCGGCATTAAATAACCCATAGAGGTTGATATGCCGCTAAACAAAATCAACCAAACCAAACCAATCAAAATATTTAGATTTCGGCATTAAATAACCCATAGAGGTTGATATGCCGCTAAACAAAATCAACCAAACCAAACCAATCAAAATATTTAGATTTCGGCATTAAATAACCCATAGAGGTTGATATGCCGCTAAACAAAATCAACCAAACCAAACCAATCAAAATATTTAGATTTCGGCATTAAATAACCCATAGAGGTTGATATGCCGATAAACAAAATCAACCAAACAAACCAATCAAAATATTTAGATTTCGGCATTAAATAACCCATAGAGGTTCATATGCCGCTAAACAAAATCAACCAACCAAACCAATCAAAATATTTAGATTTCGGCATTAAATAACCCATAGATGTTGATATGCCGCTAAACAAATCAACCAAACCAAACCAATCAAAATATTTAGATTTCGGCATTAAATAACCCATTGAGGTTGATATGCCGCTAAACAAATTCAACCAAACCAAACCAATCAAAATATTTAGATTTCGGCATTAAATAACCCATAGAGGTTGATATGCCGCTAAACAAAATCAACCAAACCAAACCAATCAAAATATTTAGATTTCGGCAATAAATAATCCATAGATGTTGATATGCCGCTAAACAAAATCAACCAAACCAAACCAATCAAAATATTTAGATTTCGGCATTAAATAACCCATAAAGGTTGATATGCCGCTAAACAAAATCAACCAACCAAACCAATCAAAATATTTAGATTTCGGCATTAAATAACCCATAGATGTTGATATGCTGCTAAACAAAATCAACCAAACCAAACCAATCAAAATATTTAGATTTCGGCATTAAATAACCCATAGAGGTTGATATGCCGCTAAACAAATTCAACCAAACCAAACCAATCAAAATATTTAGATTTCGGCATTAAATAACCCATAGAGGTTGATATGCCGCTAAACAAAATCAACCAAACCAAACCAAACCAAACCAATCAAAATATTTAGATTTCGGCATTAAATAACCCATAGAGGTTGATATGCCGCTAAACAAAATCAACCAAACCAAACCAATCAAAATATTTAGATTTCGGCATTAAATAACCCATAGAGGTTGATATGCCGCTAAACAAAATCAACCAAACCAAACCAATCAAAATATTTAGATTTCGGCATTAAATAACCCATAGATGTTGATATGCCGCTAAACAAAATCAACCAAACCAAACCAATCAAAATATTTAGATTTCGGCATTAAATAACCCATAGAGGTTGATATGCCGCTAAACAAAATCAACCAAACCAAACCAATCAAATATTTAGATTTCGGCATTAAATAACCCATAGAGGTTGATATGCCGCTAAACAAAATCAACCAAACCAAACCAATCAAAATATTTAGATTTCGGCATTAAATAACCCATAGAGGTTGATATGCCGCTAAACAAAATCAACCAAACCAAACCAATCAAAATATTTAGATTTCGGCATTAAATAACCCATAGATGTTGATATGCCGCTAAACAAAATCAACCAAACCAAACCAATCAAAATATTTAGATTTCGGCATTAAATAACCCATAGAGGTTGATATGCCGATAAACAAAATCAACCAAACAAACCAATCAAAATATTTAGATTTCGGCATTAAATAACCCATAGAGGTTCATATGCCGCTAAACAAAATCAACCAACCAAACCAATCAAAATATTTAGATTTCGGCATTAAATAACCCATAGATGTTGATATGCCGCTAAACAAAATCAACCAAACCAAACCAATCAAAATATTTAGATTTCGGCATTAAATAACCCATAGAGGTTGATATGCCGCTAAACAAAATCAACCAAACCAAACCAATCAAAATATTTAGATTTCGGCATTAAATAACCCATAGAGGTTGATATGCCGCTAAACAAAATCAACCAAACCAAACCAAACCAAACCAATCAAAATATTTAGATTTCGGCATTAAATAACCCATAGAGGTTGATATGCCGCTAAACAAAATCAACCAAACCAAACCAATCAAAATATTTAGATTTCGGCATTAAATAACCCATAGAGGTTGATATGCCGCTAAACAAAATCAACCAAACCAAACCAATCAAAATATTTAGATTTCGGCATTAAATAACCCATAGATGTTGATATGCCGCTAAACAAAATCAACCAAACCAAACCAATCAAAATATTTAGATTTCGGCATTAAATAACCCATAGAGGTTGATATGCCGCTAAACAAAATCAACCAAACCAAACCAATCAAAATATTTAGATTTCGGCATTAAATAACCCATAGAGGTTGATATGCCGCTAAACAAAATCAACCAAACCAAACCAATCAAAATATTTAGATTTCGGCATTAAATAACCCATAGAGGTTGATATGCCGCTAAACAAAATCAACCAAACCAAACCAATCAAAATATTTAGATTTCGGCATTAAATAACCCATAGAGGTTGATATGCCGCTAAACAAAATCAACCAAACCAAACCAATCAAAATATTTAGATTTCGGCATTAAATAACCCATAGAGGTTGATATGCCGATAAACAAAATCAACCAAACAAACCAATCAAAATATTTAGATTTCGGCATTAAATAACCCATAGAGGTTCATATGCCGCTAAACAAAATCAACCAACCAAACCAATCAAAATATTTAGATTTCGGCATTAAATAACCCATAGATGTTGATATGCCGCTAAACAAATCAACCAAACCAAACCAATCAAAATATTTAGATTTCGGCATTAAATAACCCATTGAGGTTGATATGCCGCTAAAAAAAATCAACCAAACCAAACCAATCAAAATATTTAGATTTCGGCATTAAATAACCCATAGAGGTTGATATGCCGCTAAACAAAATCAACCAAACCAAACCAATCAAAATATTTAGATTTCGGCATTAAATAACCCATAGAGGTTGATATGCCGGTAAACAAAATCAACCAAACCAAACCAATCAAAATATTTAGATTTCGGCATTAAATAACCCATAGATGTTGATATGCCGCTAAACAAAATCAACCAAACCAAACCAATCAAAATATTTAGATTTCGGCATTAAATAACCCATAGAGGTTGATATGTCGCTAAACAAAATCAACCAAACCAAACCAATCAAAATATTTAGATTTCGGCATTAAATAACCCATAGATGTTGATATGCCGCTAAACAAAATCAACCAAACCAAACCAATCAAAATATTTAGATTTCGGCATTAAATAACCCATAGAGGTTGATATGCCGCTAAACAAATTCAACCAAACCAAACCAATCAAAATATTTAGATTTCGGCATTAAATAACCCATTGAGGTTGATATGCCGCTAAAAAAAATCAACCAAACCAAACCAATCAAAATATTTAGATTTCGGCATTAAATAACCCATAGAGGTTGATATGCCGCTAAACAAAATCAACCAAACCAAACCAATCAAAATATTTAGATTTCGGCATTAAATAACCCATAGAGGTTGATATGCCGGTAAACAAAATCAACCAAACCAAACCAATCAAAATATTTAGATTTCGGCATTAAATAACCCATAGATGTTGATATGCCGCTAAACAAAATCAACCAAACCAAACCAATCAAAATATTTAGATTTCGGCATTAAATAACCCATAGAGGTTGATATGTCGCTAAACAAAATCAACCAAACCAAACCAATCAAAATATTTAGATTTCGGCATTAAATAACCCATAGATGTTGATATGCCGCTAAACAAAATCAACCAAACCAAACCAATCAAAATATTTAGATTTCGGCATTAAATAACCCATAGAGGTTGATATGCCGCTAAACAAATTCAACCAAACCAAACCAATCAAAATATTTAGATTTCGGCATTAAATAACCCATAGAGGTTGATATGCCGCTAAACAAAATCAACCAAACCAAACCAATCAAAATATTTAGATTTTGGCATTAAATAATCCATAGATGTTGATATGCCGCTAAACAAAATCAACCAAACCAAACCAATCAAAATATTTAGATTTCGGCATTAAATAACCCATAGAGGTTGATATGCCGCTAAACAAAATCAACCAAACCAAACCAATCAAAATATTTAGATTTCGGCATTAAATAACCCATAGATGTTGATATGCCGCTAAACAAAATCAACCAAACCAAACCAATCAAAATATTTAGATTTCGGCATTAAATAACCCATAGAGGTTGATATGCCGCTAAACAAATTCAACCAAACCAAACCAATCAAAATATTTAGATTTCGGCATTAAATAACCCATAGAGGTTGATATGCCGCTAAACAAAATCAACCAAACCAAACCAAACCAAACCAATCAAAATATTTAGATTTCGGCATTAAATAACCCATAGAGGTTGATATGCCGCTAAACAAAATCAACCAAACCAAACCAATCAAAATATTTAGATTTCGGCATTAAATAACCCATAGATGTTGATATGCCGCTAAACAAAATCAACCAAACCAAACCAATCAAAATATTTAGATTTCGGCATTAAATAACCCATAGAGGTTGATATGCCGCTAAACAAAATCAACCAAACCAAACCAATCAAAATATTTAGATTTCGGCATTAAATAACCCATAGATTGATATGCCGCTAAACAAAATCAACCAAACCAAACCAATCAAAATATTTAGATTTCGGCATTAAATAACCCATAGAGGTTGATATGCCGCTAAACAAAATCAACCAAACCAAACCAATCAAAATATTTAGATTTCGGCATTAAATAACCCATAGATGTTGATATGCCGCTAAACAAAATCAACCAAACCAAAGCAATCAAAATATTTAGATTTCGGCATTAAATAATCCATAGAGGTTGATATGCCGCTAAACAAAATCAACCAAACCAAACCAATCAAAATATTTAGATTTCGGCATTAAATAACCCATAGCGGTTGATATGCCGCTAAACAAAATCAACCAAACCAAACCAATCAAAATATTTAGATTTCGGCATTAAATAACCCATAGAGGTTGATATGCCGCTAAACAAAATCAACCAAATCAAACCAATCAAAATATTTAGATTTCGGCATTAAATAACCCATAGAGGTTGATATGCCGCTAAACAAAATCAACCAAACCAAACCAATCAAAATATTTAGATTTCGGCATTAAATAACCCATAGAGGTTGATATGCCGCTAAACAAAATCAACCAAAACAAACCAATCAAAATATTTAGATTTCGGCATTAAATAACCTATAGAGGTTGATATGCCACTAAACAAAATCAACCAAACCAAACCAATCAAAATATTTAGATTTCGGCATTAAATAACCCATAGAGGTTGATATGCCGCTAAACAAAATCAACCAAACCAAACCAATCAAAATATTTAGATTTCGGCATTAAATAACCCATAGAGGTTGATATGCCGCTAAACAAAATCAACCAAAACAAACCAATCAAAATATTTAGATTTCGGCATTAAATAACCCATAGAGGTTGATATGCCACTAAACACAATCAACCAAACCAAACCAATCAAAATATTTAGATTTCGGCATTAAATAACCCATAGAGGTTGATATGCCGCTAAACAAAATCAAGCAAAACAAACCAATCAAAATATTTAGATTCCAGCATTAAATAACCTAAAGAGGTTGATATGCCACTAAACAAAATCAACCAAACCAAACCAATCAAAATATTTCGATTTCGGCATTAAATAACCCATAGAGGTTGATATCCCGCTAAACAAAATCAACCAAATCATACCAATCAAAATATTTAGATTTCGGCATTAAATAACCCATAGAGGTTGATATGCCGCTAAACAAAATCAACCAAATCATACCAATCAAAATATTTAGATTTCGGCATTAAATAACCCATAGAGGTTGATATGCCGCTAAACAAAATCAACCAACCCAAACCAATCAAAATATTTAGATTTCGGCATTAAATAACCCATAGAGATTGATATGCCGCTAAACAAAATCAACCAAATCATACCAATCAAAATATTTAGATTTCGGCATTAAATAACCCATAGAGGTTGATATGCCGCTAAACAAAATCAACCAAACCAAACCAATCAAAATATTTAGATTTCGGCATTAAATAATCCATAGAGGTTGATATGCCGCTAAACAAAATCAACCAAATCATACCAATCAAAATATTTAGATTTCGGCATTAAATAACCCATAGAGGTTGATATGCCGCTAAACAAAATCAACCAAACCAAACCAATCAAAATATTTAGATTTCGGCATTAAATAACCCATAAAGGTTGATATGCCGCTAAACAAAATCAACCAAATCATACCAATCAAAATATTTAGATTTCGGCATTAAATAACCCATAGAGGTTGATATGCCGCTAAACAAAATCAACCAAACCAAACCAATCAAAATATTTTGATTTCGGCATTAAATAACCCATAGAGGTTGATATGCCGCTAAACAAAATCAACCAAATCATACCAATCAAAATATTTAGATTTCGGCATTAAATAACCCATAGAGGTTGATATGCCGCTAAACAAAATCAACCAAACCAAACCAATCAAAATATTTAGATTTCGGCATTAAATAACCCATAGAGGTTGATATGCCGCTAAACAAAATCAACCAAATCATACCAATCAAAATATTTAGATTTCGGCATTAAATAACCCATAGAGGTTGATATGCCGCTAAACCCAATCAACCAAACCAAACCAATCAAAATATTTAGATTTCGGCATTAAATAACCCATAGAGGTTGATATGCCGCTAAACAAAATCAACCAAATCATACCAATCAAAATATTTAGATTTCGGCATTAAATAATCCATAGAGGTTGATATGCCGCTAAACAAAATCAACCAAATCATACCAATCAAAATATTTAGATTTCGGCATTAAATAACCCATAGAGGTTGGTATGCCGCTAAACAAAATCAACCAAATCATACCAATCAAAATATTTAGATTTCGGCATTAAATAACCCATAGAGGTTGGTATGCCGCTAAACAAAATCAACCAAATCATACCAATCAAAATATTTAGATTTCGGCATTAAATAATCCATAGAGGTTGATATGCCGCTAAACAAAATCAACCAAATCATACCAATCAAAATATTTAGATTTCGGCATTAAATAACCCATAGAGGTTGGTATGCCGCTAAACAAAATCAACCAAATCATACCAATCAAAATATTTAGATTTCGGCATTAAATAACCCATAGAGGTTGGTATGCCGCTAAACAAAATCAACCAAATCATACCAATCAAAATATTTAGATTTCGGCATTAAATAATCCATAGAGGTTGATATGCCGCTAAACAAAATCAACCAAATCATACCAATCAAAATATTTAGATTTCGGCATTAAATAACCCATAGAGGTTGGTATGCCGCTAAACAAAATCAACCAAATCATACCAATCAAAATATTTAGATTTCGGCATTAAATAATCCATAGAGGTTGATATGCCGCTAAACAAAATCAACCAAATCATACCAATCAAAATATTTAGATTTCGGCATTAAATAACCCATAGAGGTTGATATGCCGCTAAACAAAATCAACCAAATCATACCAATCAAAATATTTAGATTTCGGCATTAAATAACCCATAGAGGTTGATATGCCGCTAAACAAAATCAACCAAATCATACCAATCAAAATATTTAGATTTCGGCATTAAATAACCCATAGAGGTTGATATGCCGCTAAACAAAATCAACCAAATCATACCAATCAAAATATTTAGATTTCGGCATTAAATAACCCATAGAGGTTGGTATGCCGCTAAACAAAATCAACCAAATCATACCAATCAAAATATTTAGATTTCGGCATTAAATAACCCATAAAGGTTGATATGCCGCTAAACAAAATCAACCAAATCATACCAATCAAAATATTTAGATTTCGGCATTAAATAACCCATAGAGGTTGATATGCCGCTAAACAAAATCAACCAAACCAAACGAATCAAAATATTTTGATTTCGGCATTAAATAACCCATAGAGGTTGATATGCCGCTAAACAAAATCAACCAAATCATACCAATCAAAATATTTAGATTTCGGCATTAAATAACCCATAGAGGTTGATATGCCGCTAAACAAAATCAACCAAACCAAACCAATCAAAATATTTAGATTTCGGCATTAAATAACCCATAGAGGTTGATATGCCGCTAAACAAAATCAACCAAATCATACCAATCAAAATATTTAGATTTCGGCATTAAATAACCCATAGAGGTTGATATGCCGCTAAACCCAATCAACCAAACCAAACCAATCAAAATATTTAGATTTCGGCATTAAATAACCCATAGAGGTTGATATGCCGCTAAACAAAATCAACCAAATCATACCAATCAAAATATTTAGATTTCGGCATTAAATAATCCATAGAGGTTGATATGCCGCTAAACAAAATCAACCAAATCATACCAATCAAAATATTTAGATTTCGGCATTAAATAACCCATAGAGGTTGGTATGCCGCTAAACAAAATCAACCAAATCATACCAATCAAAATATTTAGATTTCGGCATTAAATAACCCATAGAGGTTGGTATGCCGCTAAACAAAATCAACCAAATCATACCAATCAAAATATTTAGATTTCGGCATTAAATAATCCATAGAGGTTGATATGCCGCTAAACAAAATCAACCAAATCATACCAATCAAAATATTTAGATTTCGGCATTAAATAACCCATAGAGGTTGGTATGCCGCTAAACAAAATCAACCAAATCATACCAATCAAAATATTTAGATTTCGGCATTAAATAACCCATAGAGGTTGGTATGCCGCTAAACAAAATCAACCAAATCATACCAATCAAAATATTTAGATTTCGGCATTAAATAATCCATAGAGGTTGATATGCCGCTAAACAAAATCAACCAAATCATACCAATCAAAATATTTAGATTTCGGCATTAAATAACCCATAGAGGTTGGTATGCCGCTAAACAAAATCAACCAAATCATACCAATCAAAATATTTAGATTTCGGCATTAAATAATCCATAGAGGTTGATATGCCGCTAAACAAAATCAACCAAATCATACCAATCAAAATATTTAGATTTCGGCATTAAATAACCCATAGAGGTTGATATGCCGCTAAACAAAATCAACCAAATCATACCAATCAAAATATTTAGATTTCGGCATTAAATAACCCATAGAGGTTGATATGCCGCTAAACAAAATCAACCAAATCATACCAATCAAAATATTTAGATTTCGGCATTAAATAACCCATAGAGGTTGATATGCCGCTAAACAAAATCAACCAAATCATACCAATCAAAATATTTAGATTTCGGCATTAAATAACCCATAGAGGTTGGTATGCCGCTAAACAAAATCAACCAAATCATACCAATCAAAATATTTAGATTTCGGCATTAAATAACCCATAGAGGTTGATATGCCGCTAAACAAAATCAACCAAATCATACCAATCAAAATATTTAGATTTCGGCATTAAATAATCCATAGAGGTTGATATGCCGCTAAACAAAATCAACCAAATCATACCAATCAAAATATTTAGATTTCGGCATTAAATAACCCATAGAGGTTGGTATGCCGCTAAACAAAATCAACCAAATCATACCAATCAAAATATTTAGATTTCGGCATTAAATAATCCATAGAGGTTGATATGCCGCTAAACAAAATCAACCAAATCATACCAATCAAAATATTTAGATTTCGGCATTAAATAATCCATAGAGGTTGATATGCCGCTAAACAAAATCAACCAAATCATACCAATCAAAATATTTAGATTTCGGCATTAAATAACCCATAGAGGTTGGTATGCCGCTAAACAAAATCAACCAAACCAAACCAATCAAAATATTTAGATTTCGGCATTAAATAACCCATAGAGGTTGATATGCCGCTAAACAAAATCAACCAAATCATACCAATCAAAATATTTAGATTTCGGCATTAAATAACCCATAGAGGTTGGTTTGCCGCTAAACAAAATCAACCAAATCATACCAATCAAAATATTTAGATTTCGGCATTAAATAACCCATAGAGGTTGATATGCCGCTAAACAAAATCAACCAAATCATACCAATCAAAATATTTAGATTTCGGCCTTAAATAACCCATAGATGTTGATATGCCGCTAAACAAAATCAACCAAACCAAACCAATCAAACTATTTAGATTTCGGCATTAAATAACCCATAGATGTTGATATGCCGCTAAACAAAATCAACCAAACCAAACCAATCAAAATATTTAGATTTCGGCATTAAATAACTCGTAGAGGTTGATATGCCGCTAAACAAAATCAACCAAATCATACCAATCAAAATATTTAGATTTCGGCATTAAATAACCCATAGAGGTTGATATGCCGCTAAACAAAATCAACCAAATCATACCAATCAAAATATTTAGATTTCGGCATTAAATAACCCATAGAGGTTGGTATGCCGCTAAACAAAATCAACCAAATCATACCAATCAAAATATTTAGATTTCGGCATTAAATAACCCATAGAGGTTGATATGCCGCTAAACAAAATCAACCAAATCATACCAATCAAAATATTTAGATTTCGGCATTAAATAATCCATAGAGGTTGATATGCCGCTAAACAAAATCAACCAAATCATACCAATCAAAATATTTAGATTTCGGCATTAAATAACCCATAGAGGTTGATATGCCGCTAAACAAAATCAACCAAATCATACCAATCAAAATATTTAGATTTCGGCATTAAATAATCCATAGAGGTTGATATACTGCTAAACAAAATCAACCAAATCATACCAATCAAAATATTTAGATTTCGGCCTTAAATAACCCATAGATGTTGATATGCCGCGAAACAAAATCAACCAAACCAAACCAATCAAAATATTTAGATTTCGGCATTAAATAACCCATAGATGTTGATATGCCGCTAAACAAAATCAACCAAACCAAACCAATCAAAATATTTAGATTTCGGCATTAAATAACTCGTAGAGGTTGATATGCCGCTAAACAAAATCAACCAAATCATACCAATCAAAATATTTAGATTTCGGCATTAAATAACCCATAGAGGTTGATATGCCGCTAAACAAAATCAACCAAATCATACCAATCAAAATATTTAGATTTCGGCATTAAATAACCCATAGAGGTTGGTATGCCGCTAAACAAAATCAACCAAATCATACCAATCAAAATATTTAGATTTCGGCATTAAATAACCCATAGAGGTTGATATGCCGCTAAACAAAATCAACCAAATCATACCAATCAAAATATTTAGATTTCGGCATTAAATAATCCATAGAGGTTGATATGCCGCTAAACAAAATCAACCAAATCATACCAATCAAAATATTTAGATTTCGGCATTAAATAACCCATAGAGGTTGGTATGCCGCTAAACAAAATCAACCAAATCATACCAATCAAAATATTTAGATTTCGGCATTAAATAATCCATAGAGGTTGATATACTGCTAAACAAAATCAACCAAATCATACCAATCAAAATATTTAGATTTCGGCCTTAAATAACCCATAGATGTTGATATGCCGCTAAACAAAATCAACCAAACCAAACCAATCAAAATATTTAGATTTCGGCATTAAATAACTCGTAGAGGTTGATATGCCGCTAAACAAAATCAACCAAACAAAATTATTTATTTCACTTTGTCGTAGAGCTCAAAAATGTTTACCATTAATCTACCAACTAAAGATTATAACGCTGGCTTTTAGAAAGGCTCATGTTTTATTGTCGTGTATCTATTTAGACAACACAATTTAACCGTTAAGGTCCCAGGTCTAAGCGAAAGAACTGAGTAATTGATAGTTCGAAGCAGTTATTTAAACGAAACATCTGATTGGACTAAATCCAACCGTAATAAGCTAATAAATCAAACAGACGATATTCAGATCACTTAGTTTCGCCTGATACACTAATGTAATATATGGAAGACTACAACAAAATCATCTTTGTATTTTTATTTATAATATTGTAGATTTTGTAGATTTACAATTTTGTAGATTTTGTAGATGGGCCAATACCGAAGAATTTAGAGCAATACGCAATAAAAAGTAAATAATCTTATCAATTTTATTGGATTTTCTTTCAGGCTTTGCGGGCTGTTTTTGCTATGTCAATTCTGTCATCCTGATGGGCTTTGAATTTGGAAAGGCGGGAAAGTATTTGATCGCCGCTTTATCTTTGGCGGCGCCGTTCACTGGTATCATCTTCCCAAATCTGATTCCCGTGTTTATTGAAGAGTACACCTGGCGAGGAAGCTTGTTCATTCTTGCGTCTATCAACCTGCAAATGATTCCCTTGACCTTGTTTATGCTCCTCTCTCACAGGCACAAAATGAAGAAACGCGCGAAAATCGATGGCAGAACCAAGAAGGCGTCAAGTGAACCGATTCCTCTCACGGCACCGAAGAAAGCTTTCGATGTCTCCCTCTTTAAAAATCCGTTATACGTTACATACCTATGGGCTGTTGCATTCACATTGACCGGATCCAATGCGATGTATAGCTTGTTACCCACTTTTTTTCACAAGAAAGGTTTGTCGTTGAAGGATGCCGCCACGCTATACAGTCTTTTTTGCACTGTTGTTTTCGTTCCAAGGTAAGCTCAAACACAATCTGGGAAAACTAATGAAATTTTAAAATCTCAGAAATGTATTTTTTAAAAAATATATTTTTGGTTCGTTTTTTTTTTTGAAAATTGATAGGAATAGATTAATTATTCGGTAAGTTATCTTCATCGTTGTTGTTTTGATATCTTTTTTAAATTGCATTATTTACATTATTCGGACTATTGTCCTCATCTTTGTCGCCATATTTATTACAACGTTTCGGCCGTTGTACGCTCAGGCCTTCTTCAGGTGGTTGGAATGTCGAACTGAACCGTTTATTTCGCTCACTGAGGTAGACTGTTCTAGTTCCACGTGCCATGTTTAATGGATGTTAGTTATCAGTTATCTCCTGTTAATTTCCCTCTGAAAGTTCTCCACTGCCTGAGCCGGGTATTGAACTCACACTTTTTGGGTCCTGTCACTGGTTCTAACCAACGCCTTTATCCAGAGTTGAAGTAGACATTAGAAGGAACCGGAAACCCAATCCTAAACAGGAAACAAGGGATAAACCTCTACTCCTGTTCAAAAGATCAGGAAGAGTGTGAAAGGTGAACTTATCTACACCTATCGAGGAAATATAAATAACTAAATAGTAAATAAAATTTCAAAGTTTAAACAGACATGTCAGAAGTATAGAGTTGATGTAGGCTTTAGAAGGAATCGGAAACCCAATCCTAAACAGGAAACAAGGGACAAACCTCTAACCCTGTTAAGGAAATGGGACTACGAACCGGACGATAGGCTATATATACATACATATATATACATATATATATATATATATATATATATATATATATATATATATATATATATATACACATTAGTTGAAGTAATCCAGTGACTTGATCCAAAGTGTTGAGTATCTGTCTATATTTCTGAGATGAGGTATTATTTACATTATTTACATTATTCGGACTATTGTCCTCATCTTTGTCGCCATATTTATTACAGCGTTTCGGTCGTTGTACGCTCCGGTCTTCTTCAGGTGGTTGGAATGTCGAACTGAACTCCTTATTTCGCTTACTAGGGTAGACTGTTCTAGTTCCATGTGCCATGTCTAATGGATGTCAGTTATCAGTTATCTCCTGTTAATTTCCCTCTGAAAGTTCTCCACCGCCTTAACCGGGTATTGAACTCACAGTCTTTGGGTCCTGTCACTGGATCTAACCAACGCCTTTATTCTTGAGGACACATGGCACAGTTGATAAATTTTTAAATTGATATGCCATACGGTAATCTTCAGTTTTAAACATAATTACATCGCCCCAGGGATTTCGTAATTTAACTTCGTAATTGAGTGGCTAACAAAAACGACGAGGCGTCTACTGGAAGAAGGATGTAGAACACATCGGCCTAAATGTTTAATGGAAAGAGTAAAGAAAAGTGAATCAAATATTGGCAATTCTACAAACCAGAAAATTACGCATTATATGGAAATCGTCGAAAATGTCTGCAAAAATACAGTGATCAAAACAACTATGATGAGGATAAGAACTTGCACAATTCATTAAATAGACAACCGACAGTAATAATCGAATCTTCAAGATACACCCAGAAGGCAGTAGAAAATAGCGGTCAATATCTTATGAGAACGAAACACGTGAAGATTCGGAAAATTCCTAATTTCACTGATAAATCTATCTTTCTTCTTGTAGGGCGTCGATCGGCTTTCTTCAGCGATGGATCAAAATCCCTTTCATCTATATTTTCATCGCACTATCATTGCTTTCTGGTTCATTGTGTATCCTCATCAATCAAGCTGAATCCTATTCCGCTCTTTTAAGCTTCGCTATCGTCTTGTCCCTTTGCCTGGGAGGCCCATCAGGACTTTATTCCATTGGTATCCTGGAAATTGTGGGGCTTGAGAAATACAGTTTTGCCACGTCCATAATTGAGACTTCATACGGAGTAGGAACGGCGGCTTTTGGTTATTTGGCCGGTGAGTAGTGAGAATTTCAACTTTTCTTTCTTTTATGTGTGTGAAGTGGATATTCTTTATTTCTGGCGTATTTAGTTTCAATGTAATGGAAATTGAATTGCAAATGTAAAAGATGAAAAAATAATCCATTTTTTATGCTAAGTCTATCATGGCGTATTATAAGTTTTCAAAGGATTTCACTATGAGATATTGTTTAGTAACAAATATCATTCCTTTATTTTTAGTTGGACATTGGCTTAGATAGATGAGGTTTAAAATGCGGTACTATGCATAGGAGGTCGGACACCTAAATCTCCAACTGAATGTCGTGCTGATCTGTAATTTTTCAGTGAACTACACAAAGGGGCATTCGTCTTTGCTCTGAATATCTTCGTCTGGCCCGAAACAAATCATGACAAATTTAATAACATAAATATTTAGAAGAAACTCAAATTAAATTGGTACCCTGGAATTTGTGGTACTTGAGAAATGTAGATTTGCCATGGCGGTTTTTGGTTATTTGGCTGGTGAGTAATGAGAATATCAACTATGTGCGTGAGGAGGAAATTCTATAAAATTGGGGAATTTAGTTTCATTGTAATGGAAATTGAATTGTAAATATAAAAAAAACATGAAATGAAAATTCAATTTTTATACTAAATCTAACATGTTGTATCATAGATAGGAAATCGAACGTTGCGCTGAGACAAAAGTTTTTAAGAGAATACAATATCAGATATGGTTTAGAGTCTGTCTATATTTCTGAGATGAGGTATTATGTACAGTATTTACATTAGTCGGACTATTGTCCTCATCTTTGTCGCCATATTTGTCACAACGTTTCGGCCGTTGTACGCTCCGGCCTTCTTCAGGTGGTTGGAATTTCGAACCGAACCCTTTATTTCGATAACTGACATCCATCAAACATGGTTCGTGGAACTAGAACAGTCTACCCCAGTGATCGAAATAAAGGGTTCGGTTCGAAATTCCAACCACCTGAAGAAGGCCGGAGCGTACAACGGCCGAAACGTTGTGACAAAGATGAGGACAATAGTCCGACTAATGTAAATACTGTACAGATATGGTTTAATAACAAAAATCATTTCTCTCTTTTGAGTTGAACTTTGGCATGGATACCCGTATCGAAACTTTAAGAACATGCATATTTAGAAGAATCCCAAATCTGACTCGCATTAAATCCTTCGATAAGATTAATCCTTTAAGTTATTTTAATTTTACAAATAATGAAGACATGAAGCTATAACTTAGACTTTTGAGCCTTGATCACCGCTTTACCGGTGGTAGAGAAAAATGACGTAATGTCTAGCCACCGGTTAAACAGTGGTAGAGAAAAATGATTTAATGCCCAGCCACCGGTTGAACGGTGAGTAAACACTTGTAACTATTTTTATATCTACCGTGAAACATTACATGCCAATTATATGAATCAGGGGCTCAGGCAGAAGGATTAAAATTGTTCAGGAACGCAGGGTTCAAAGGGTTAATCATTTAGAGTGATGTCCATGGAAATAACGTAATGTCTAGCCACCGGTTGAACAGGCGTAAAGAAAAATGATTTAATTCCCAGCCACTGGTTGAACAGTGGTAGTGAAAAATTACGTAATGCTCATCCATCGGTTAAGCAGGGAATTTTGAATCAGGGGCTCAGGCAGGATTAAGATTGTTCAGGAACGCAGGGCTCAAAAGGGCTAATCATTTAGAGTGGTGTCCATGGAAATGACGTAATGCCCAGCCACCGGTTGAACATTGGTAGAGAAAAATGACGTAATGCCCAGCCACCGGTTGAACAGTGGTAGAGGAAAATGACGTAATGCCCAGCCACCGGTTGAACGGTGGGTAAACACTTATAACTATTTTTATATCTACCGTGAAACATTACATAACAATTATTTGCGAATTTTGACTCAGGATCTCAGGCAGAAGGATTAAAATTGTTCAAGAACCTAGGACTCAAAGGGTTAAGCTTTGGACGAGATAAAAACGAAAAGTGAATTTCGAACTGACTGATAACGGTAACAATCTTGGGCGAATTGTGGTGTAATCTTTGCTAATCAGTCACAACATGAAATATTTGTGGCAAATATTCAAGTTTGTCTGATAATATCATCCATAATCTGGGTGTGTTTCTTTTACAGGAGTTTTACAGGTGATTGTCGGCAAGGTCACATGGCCCGATGGATAAAGACGTTGGTTAGATCCAGTGACCAGACCCAAATTCCATACCCGGAAACTGTGGTGAACCAAAACTTGTAGAGTTGAGTTAAAGGGAAATAACTGAGACGTCTGGAAGAGGCATGCCACGTAGAACTAGAACAATCTACCCCGCATTTCTCCTTTCGAACATTTTTGCATTGCTCGTCGTAATATTGGAACCCTCAAAGAATGATGCAGACTTTGATTTCTACTACTTACTCGTTAACCACTACTTTTTGGTAGCGTCATGCCTCTTAATGTTTATTTACCAATCGATTTGAATACAACCAGATAATCCTTAAACTGATTTCTCTCAACTTATTTTCAGGTGTATTGGTTGGCGCCACGGGTTCTTATCAACAAGCGTTCTGCATTTACGGCGCGTTAATCATTACCTCCAACATGTTCTTGTTGATCACGGCCCTTGTTAAATACTGGCGATGCAGACCAGGTATTTCAAAATTTTGAGAAAGCCTCCTTATTTCTGGTAGCAGTTTGTCCGGATCTTTGATTTTGATAGCATTTCACAATTGGTGGAATGTTGATGCCCTGCAGTTTACCAAGAATATTTCAAGAGCAGAACAACGGACGGTATCAAATGTAAAGGGAAAAGGTAATCTTTACTTGAAGAAACATATTTCTCTACCAGAACTCGAACCTGAAAAATCCAAGAAAATATTTTTTATTCATAAAAATTTCAAAACAATTATTCATTGTTTTTCGTTTCATTTTAAGAATGTATATTTTTTTTATTAAGAATTATTTTCAAGAGAAATATGCATTATTAAAGACCTTGAGGGGTCAGTCTACCCGGATTTTAGGAGGAAAAAATAAAATCCGTGTTTCATGCCCATAAAATAATAAACAACGCGAAGAAATGATGAAAACAGATCTAAATATGACAGTATCAACCTTTTGGTTATTTAAATCCAGAAAATATTTTTATATTTTGAGAATTTCTTTGGAGATAATAATAATTTAGTCAGATGAGTCATATTAATTTACCCATAGCTGGTTTCATAGATTACCCAAGGGTAATTGCTCGTAAGTGAATATAACGAGCCCAACTGGAACGCGAACTGGAACGCGAACTGGAACGCGAACTGGAACTCGGTTATCCGTTTAAAAATTCCCAGCTCTTATTAATTACACATTAAAGAACATTTCGATAATAATTTATTTCGTGAATATTGTTATATTCATCTCTTCAGATCGAATTTTCTTAATAAAATGGGGACACGTTATCAGGACTGATATACTGGATTAACAGGAAGGGAAAGCAAGAGAGATGAGAGAAGAGAAGAAAGTGGGGGAGGTAAAAATAGAAAATAACAGATTTTCGAATATAAAAAATATAAAAGAGAGAGAGATGGGGAATGAGAGAAGGAGTGAGAGCGAGCGAGAGAGAGAGAGAGAGAGAGTGAAGGAAGGAAAAGAGAAGAAGGAAGGAAAAGAGAAGAAGGAAGAAAAATGAAGGGATAGTAGTACATCTAAAAAATGATCAGTCCAAATTTTTGCCAATGATAGAGGGAGGAGGTGGAGAGCCATGATCGGCTACGTCCTGAAAGGACATGGCACATAAAAAGAAAGAAAGAAGGAGGGTCTGGAGAATCTGATACTCACGGGTCAAATAGAGGTAAAGAGAGACAAGGGAAAACAACACATGACATACCTGACGAGGCTTGAGCAATTGGATGACAGGGTGTGGTCTGTGGGAGGAAGCAGAGGGAAGGAGCTTGCTGAGAGCTTCAAGGGATAGAGGGGGGGTGGAGAGCCATGATCGCCTAAGAAAAAAAATAAAAAGAAAGAAAGAAATTGGTATATATAAGGATTATTGCAGCCTAAAATAACAGGGTGCATCGGTCAATTTGCCGTAACTCTTGCAAGTTTGTTCACACGCCATATCACCTGATGTACAAACTTGTTCAATACTTTCTGTCCAGATCATTCTCTTTAGATGTAATACTACTACTTCATTTTTTCTTCCTTCTTCTCTTTCCCTTCCTTCTCCTTCTCTGTCACTCCCGCTCTCACTCCCACCTCTCTTTTATATTTTTATATTCGAAAATCTATTATTTTCTTTCTTCTTTACCCACTTTCTTCTCTTCTCTCTTGCTTTCCCTTTCTGTTAATCTATTATATATGCCCAGATTAATTGTCTCCATTTATTAAAAACATTCGATCTGAAGAGATGAATATAACAATATTCACGAAATAAATTATAACTAAAAGGAATCTTTAAGGTTTTTTCTTGATTTATTTTTCTTATAATGCTTTCTAGTTTACATTGAGCTCTTTTGGGATTAATATCCTCCTTCGTATGGATAATTCATCATTACCAGTCACAAATAGACATCATATATATATATATATATATATATATATATATATATATATATATATATATATATATATATGTATTGCTTATACGTTATTTTTATAGATATAGATACTTAAGTAAATGCTCTGTTTATAATAAAGAGTATTAGCAACAATTACCTGAACTATACACACATACACACATATGCACACACACACACATACATATATATGTATATATATATATATATATATATATATATATATATATATATATATATATATTTAGTTTAAATTACATTCGGATCAATTACTTTCACTTACGTGCGAATACTCTTGAGAAAGGTATGAATCTTCTTCTTCTCACTCCCCTCCATCTATGGGTAAATAACAGAAAAGACTGGGTTCTATAGCTTTGGTTGGCAATTGGTCTAGGAGAAGGTAACTCTGAATTCAAAACTAAATTGGCCAAGAAACACCACTTCTACCGCAGTTGCAGCACCTGTCGTGCCCCTACGAACTTGATGAGTCACGGGATTCGCCATCGTGATATGGTGGAATCGTTTCACGTTTCATGTGTGTCTATATAATAATAATAATAATAATAATAATAATAATAATAATAATAATAATAGAATCTCCTATCGTGAACGATAAATGAGGGTCAGCAGTAGATGGTGCCTTTCGTTTTACACATGCATGCTACCAGAGGCTATAGTGGAGAAAATCGGGTAAGGGAAAAACATTTCATTTGTGCTTTCTTAAGTGCGATACTAGCCCAACCTTGCTGCAGGCGATAAAGCTACACTGACAGATATCTATCTATCTATCTATCTATCTATCTATCTATCTATCTATCTATCTATCTCATTCTGTTTCTTTCTTTCTTTCTATCTATCTCAGTCTGTTTCTTTCTTTCTATCTATCTATCTCATTTTGTTTCTTTCTTTCTATCTATCTATCTCATTCTGTTTCTATCTATCTATCTATCTATCTATCTATCTATCTATCTATCTATTTTAGTCATATTTCATTTGTGCTTTCTGAAGTGCGATACTAGCGCAAACTTGCTGCGGGCGACAAAGCCACACTGACAGATATCTATCTATCTATCTATCTATCTATCTATCTATCTATCTATCTCATTCTCTTTCTTTCTTGCTTTCTTTCTATCTATTTTAGTCTGATCGTATCTATCTATCTATCTATCTATCTATCTATCTATCTATCTATCTATGTACTTCAGTCTGTTCATATCTATCTATCTATCTATCTATCTATCTATCTATCTATCTATCTACAAACACACGTGAAACAATTCCTCTATTTTACCCAAGAATTCATGGCAGTTCATAGATAAGAAAAACGTAATCTGTGGAGGCCCTTGATCGTTCATTTTCTGAAAGCGTATGACTTATAAAGAGTTAATATCGTTATCATCTACTTTCGCAAAGATTCTGACGAGTGAATCTGTTTCCTTGTTCTTCTGATCGTTTGTTTGTCTACAATCCTTTTTCTGTTACAGTCGCTCTCGCTTTAGTTTTTTTCTTCTGTTCCTTTTAATTATTTTATTTGCAGAATAAAGTTAAAAAGTATTATTTTGCAAAAATTCATTTCGGGTTTAAACGATATTCTTTGAATCTTCGACAAATTGCGTATGCAAACGATCAAACGATCAAACGAAAAGTACAAACATCAGCGCCATCTGTTAGAAACGCTGTTACTCTATCTTTCCTGTCACGTGGGTTGCATAATTGATTTTTAAATCTTTCTTTCTTCCACAACATACTTACAAAGCGACTAATTATGACTAATATAGCCAAATACTGATTGCAAGTTAACAAACACTGAACAATCAATCAAGTATGGAATAATGCTCTCACCGACTTCTACCTACCAAACATTTTTTCGGATTCTGTTAATTCTTAATACATGGCATCCATTTCCTATAATAAAATAAATAAAAATACAACATATGGATTAGCTAGTGTTGTTCTCTAACATTATAATTAAAAACTAGTTGTGGGAAATGAAAATCGGCCTGCTGTTGTGTTCCTTTTCGCATAAATACGTTTATGGAAAGGTATGAATCTATCTAGTAATAAAATAACCGTGTAGACTTTTCTATCTAGCCTTGGGTGAAAACAGTCTAAGAGAAAGCAATGGGAAACAATTCCATTATCTTTCCCAATAGTTAATGGCAGTTCATACATAATTCAAAAAAGTAATATTCGGAGAGCCATGATCGCCGTCGTGCTGAGAAGATTTAACGTATATGTAGAGTTAATTTTGACATCATATACTTGTGCATGAATATTAATTACTGAAAACATTTTATTGCAGTAAACACCCCTTGTGTGTCGGGAAACATTTCTTATCTTTTCCTACAATTATCTTATGTGCAGAATAAAACGTATTATTTGCAAAATTCATTTCGGGTTTGAACGAGATTCTTTGAATATTTCTTTGATAAATTAGCACACTTATAATAACTAATTCTAATATAGCAATTTAGTGACCGAATAGTTGTTAACGAGCACAAAAAGAAACTTGAAAAAATACTAAAACCCTTTCGTTGATTGCCATCAACAATGGAATGACGCTAACATTATCAAATTCTACCTACCAAACATATTTCGTGCTACGACGCTGGTTCTTATGTATGGCACAGTGTTCTCCCCCGATCGCCACAATCTTCACCTGTTCAAGTCTAAGATTAATCGTTGTCTTTATAGCTCCATCATCAGTTCATCTAACTCAGTAACCCTCTTCCTCGTGTGTCACTTGCGCCTTGTACAGAGTGAACATCATTGTAAAAAAAACAACATATTTCATATAATGAAGAGAAGCAAAAATAATAAACATTACAGCACAAACGGTAACCAATGTTATTCTCTAATTTAAAAAAAATTAGAAACCAGGTACTGTTGACGCATAGACTTCAGTGTTTTTATTTAGTATCATTTTTTTTAATTCCAATCCATTCTTACAGTTATATCACGTTGAAACACCGGTTCTCGTACGATCGCCGAGGTTAAGCAACGTCGAACCTGGTCAGTATCTAGAGGGATGCCCATTTGGTAATACCTCTTGCTGTAAGTTTGAATGTGCGTGTGGGGGTAATGATAGCGACTCGGTATTGTAAAGTGAAGAGCCGGGTTCCAATTTCAGTCGGTAAATACCAGTGGGAAAAGATATGAAGCCAACTCTTCTATCTCCAGCTATGGGTTAATTAGTAGGACTTGTATCAGTAAAATCATTATTATTTTTATAATCTAAATATTTTTCGCAAAGGGCTGATAAACCGTAATAAACAATCCAATCAATCAATAAAAAAGCAACAAAAAAGCAACAAAAAGCCCCCCAACAAACAAACAAACAATCCAGTCATGACGGACGCTTATACTCCTTTGATCGTGTATTGGAACTCATGTTTACCTCCGAATTCAAGGGGAACGCATTTATACAATCCATGGCTAAAGTTGCTAAACGATTTTGAAACCAAACTGATCTCCTTTAACCCCCATAGAGAAACTTCCCTGCCCCCCCTCATCATGGTTGATGTTTGACTTTCACGAGACGTTCTCACCGCGCTTTCTTGGTCCCGCGTTTTCAACTGACTTCGAGTAGAACAACTACATTGAATCTATAGCTGCATCTACCGCAAGGAAAGTTGGTTCACTGTGTCGTGCCAAAAGTTATTTCTCGCCAGAGTCCATAAAACACATCTACAAATCTACCATTCGTCCTTGCATTGAATACAGTTGCCATATAAGGTTTGATGACCCTGCTATTCATCTCAAAGTCCTCAACAAATTACAAAGAAGAATCTGCACTATGGTCGGTCCTGACTTGGCATCTCGACCCCAGTCACTTTCTCACAGACGTTATGTGGCTTCTCTCTGCCTTTTCTACAAATATTTTCATGGCTACTGCTCTGACGATCTTTTTTCCCTGGTACTCCAACTACATAAATTTAAGCGGGCTACTAGCTTGACATCTAGGTCCCACTCTTTTACTGTTGAAATAGTTAAATGTAACCGCAACTTCTAGTCCAACAGCTTTTTCTCTCGCACTTCCCGACAGTGGAACTCCCTTCCTCTTACTTGCTTCCCTGATAACTCTAATCTTCAAAAATTTAAATACAACATCAATCGTCATCTTCTGATGTCTTGATCGCCGTTCTTCTTTTTTATCCTTTCCGCAGTCCCAGTCTACCGCACAACAATATGGATGACAGTTGACTCTAGACTTGAACAGGTTAAGATTTTATTGATCGGAGAAACATCATCTAGGCAGTCTGTTCCATGGAGCAGTGGTTTTCGAGAATAAGCTGCTTGAGTGGATCTTACTTCTCGCCGACAATAAGATTAGAATATGGGTGGTTTGTTACTATGTAAGTGGCATGGCGGGCCCTAGCCGTGAAGGTTAGACCGGGTTGAACCAGGAGATGCAGTTCGTGAGAGTACTTTCCATGGTAGTAGCGATAGATCCTGTGAGAGAGAGAGTTTGGAGGGTGGAATGTAATTTGTCACCCACAAGGACTCGGAGACTCTTTTGAACTCCATCAAGACTGTAGAGTGAGGTCTGGGCAGCTCTTGTCCAAATATGGCATGAAAAAAAAAAAAAAGAAACCTTGATGAAATAGTGATGAGTTTCTACGGAGAAATGATAAGAATAAATAAATGGAACATGTGAGCAACGAGGAAGTTTTAAGAAGAGTCAAAACAAACGAAGACTTTTGCTCTAAGTATAAGTCAGAAAATGACAGTTCATATTTCTGGGATATAATGAGGAAAGAATGCTCTGAGCATTTGACACCCACACATTTGACGTCACAGAGAGCAAGAGGGACAGAGGAAAACAACAGTAAGTTACCTATTTCAAGCCCGTCATGGGTAAGACGATGAACTACATCCGCGTCCTGGGTAAGACGATGAACTACATCCGCGTCCTGGGTAAGACGATAAACTACATCCGCACCCTGGGTATAACGATAAACTACATCCGCGTCCTGGGTAAGACGATAAACTACATGTGCGTCCTGGGTAAGACGATAAACTACATCCGCACCCTGGGTATGACGATAAACTACATCCGCGCCCTGGGTAAGACGATAAACTACATCCGCGTCCTGGGTAAGACGATAAACTACATCTGCGTCCTGGGTAAGACGATAAACTACATCCGCACCCTGGGTATGACGATAAACTACATCCGCGCCCTGGGTATGACGATAAACTATATACGCGGCCTGGATATGATGATAGACTACATTCGCGTCCCGGGTATGACGATAAACTACATCCGCACCCTGGGTAAGAAGATAAACTATATCCGCGTCCTGGGTATGACGATAAACTACATATTAAGAAAGAAATCGTTATTCAAAATAAAAACTGTCATTTGAAAATTCACATCACGTTTTATTTAAATTTCTGTATTGATAAGATCTAGATAATTGAAATTGTTATAATGTATTCTTCACATAAAATTAAGCAAAATTTAAAAGTTCGTGTACTTGTTTCTCATTAATAAAAGGTATATTAGTATCAATGTGAATCTTGGCATAATAATCAGATACAAAAAGGTTGTTGTTTTTGAGAAAGAGAACAAAGATTAACGAGAGTAGCATTAAGCTTTAAATGAATTCCAGCCACTACATCGTGATGGCTACAGCGATTTTTGTTGACAGTGTATCAGGGAAGGGATCGGTTAGAAATAGCAAGAAAGCCTCGATTTTTGGAAGCCTAACCCTGGATGGTGGAGCTTACGATGTGAAATCAGGTTCTTTTGATTTGGGACATGTGAAACAAGAATCTACCATTATTGATTCTGTTGGAGATGAGTTTGTGAATACTGGATTTGTTGAAGGTAACTCCGCTGAATATGTGTCCGGCGACGGCGGTCTTCCTCGGATGGACAGGTTCTTCGACGGACACCAGGGAAAGAATAAAGAAAAGTGGATAACATTTCGCTGATGGTCACTGGGACTTTGGAAGAACAAAGAAGAAGATGGCCTTTTACCAATCAACACACAGAAACGGGTGGAACACAGTTGAAGATTTTTCGAACAGAACAGTAAGTACTGTACTTTATTTCATTATCTTTTATGTTTGTTTCTCTCTTGAATGTCAATATGAAAATAGCTGGATGCTCGTTTCCAAATATACTTGTCTGCTAGGTTGTTTAGCTAATCCCTGTTGTAGATGGCTGCTCAGGCGTTTTTGTGTTTCTTTAATGAATGTTTTCCGATGTTTGTTTTTACGTTTTTGATGTACGGTGGGTTGAACCATATGGTGTTTCATTTCCTGTTGGCTTTTTTGGTGCTGTGTGTTGTGTATGTGAGTGTTGCTGGGAATCCATTGTCTTTTTAGTGTCATTTCATACTCTTTCTTGTCTTCTTTGAAAATGGTTTCACTGGAAGAATTGTCGGAAAGCCTGCGGTTAGTTAATAGTCGGATCTGCTTGATTATTTATGGCCGGTTGTAGGAAGATGTGTATATGCACAATGGGTTTTCTGTATGGTTGATATGTATCGTATCTTCCGCACTATAGTTTGCACCTGTATATAACCCGCACTATAAATTCAGTACAAAATCCTTGTATAACCCGCACATTTTTCTTTTGATATTTCATTGTTACTAACGATTTATATAGGTATTGACAGTACGCCCTAGTAATTTTATCCGAATATCAATAAAGAAATATCATTTTCCATTCTTACAAAAAGATTTTATTTCATAAAAATACAGAGAATTCCGTCACTCACTTTCAAGACCGTCAAAATCCTCATCTTCGGTATCATCTTTGTAAAGCTGGATGTACAATTCCGTGAGGTCAGGTGCAATTGTCTGAATATGCAATGTAGGATCGCCTTCATCGTCACTGCTTGATGGTATCGGTTGAGATTGCAGAAAATAATCGCAGAATTCTGATTTACGGAATCCGTTCTTGATAGTCGAAACCTTAATGTTCGCCCAAGCTCTCGAGCATCCATTCAGCTATCTGGACATAACTGGCTCGACACTGGCGACACTTTGTTTTGAAGATATGTTCCCCTTCAATCATCCATTTGGCACGGAGGTTGTCTCTAAACGGTTTGTTGACGGTGATATCGAGCGGCTGGTGTAACTTGGTGGGACCACCAAGAATTATGGTAATTTGCGTATCCTTCTTCTTTATGTGAGCCTTGATCGAATCTGCTTTATGGTCTTCCATCAAATCGTACACCGAGGGCTTTCCTTACGGCGAAGAATCCACCAAGACGCTTTACGTACACGGTTTTCAATCCAGTCGTTCATAAGTTCTTCATTCATCCATCCATCCTTTTCCGCTCGCCGGATAGTTAATATTTGGCCACTCAAGATTCGAAGACACAACTCATATATAACTCGCACCTTTATATAACCCGCACTCTACATATTTCGAAAATAAAATCGCGAGTTATAGTCCGGAAAATAGGCTACTTTTTCTTAGGTTGAGGGTGACATCTAGAAAATCTACTTCTTTTAGGTTACTTTGCATATCAAATCCCATATTTTTTGAAAGATTTTATGATTTGGCTGTGTTTTGCTTGTTACAGTTTCTTAAGATTATTAGACCATCCTCCCTGTAGAGGTCTGTATCAGTTTTATTAATTATCTTTCTTACGAATTTGGGTGTCTTGTGCAGCAAAATAAACTATCCAGTTTATTCTTTAAGTTCTGAACTTTTGTTAATATTCTTGTTTGATCGTACCCAGTGCTCTAGTTATTATCGGTATAACAGTAGTTTTAAGACGCCACATTCTTTGAATTTTTAAATTCAACAGTCATATATTTTCTTATGATGTCCTATTCTTTAACGGATATATTTTCATTTGCTGGCACTGCTATATCTATAAGAAAGCAATCTTTGTTGTCTTTAATCAAAATATCTGTTCTGTGAGCTTTTAAATGTTTTGATATTATTAATATTATTACTACGTTTCTGGACAGCATATGGTCTTGGTTGCTGGTACGAAGTTCCTTTTCAGTTCATCCCTAGTCTCTTAAGGAAATAAACTGTTTTGTTCATGTTATAAAGTTCGTATAGCGATAAAAGTTTCAGTCTGGGGAGTTAGATGACCAGATGTAAGGGGTGATATGGTCGCAGAAATTGTCTGGAAGCCATGACTGGGTTCTCTTGCTTGTGTGGCATGATGCAGATGTGTGAAACCGCCCTGTCTTCATCAAATATCCAACAGATCGAATGAAATGCTAATTTGCATTATGAGGAAAAATTACTACTCTTGATAAAAAAAAAACGAATTTGAACACTGATCTTACCTTTTTCTTGGGTAGACGGAACCCTTGGGTCCGTCGATAGCTGTTCTAGCACGAAGTCACAAGTCATCGTGGCCGAGGACTTGAGCGTGCTGGCCTTGTTTAAATTGTTGATCACGCTAGATAACACGGTTTTTCCCTGAAACTGTAACTAAGGTCTGATCAGCATAGTTGCAGTGTAAACCATAGGTGGGCTCTGTGGGTGTTGTATAAAAAAAAATGCGCCTGAGCAAGAGTTTGCAACAGGGATTTGCCCTAGTAGATGGGTGTCCTCGAATATGAGTGTCCAGCTATACTTAACTTTTAAAAATCTGGAGCTACACTGTGATCATATCGTATTATTCTCTGGAGCTTTGTGTCTTAATAAGCTACAGGGTGTGACATATGTTTGGTTCTAGTCAATTATTCCTTATATATATATATATATATATATATATATATATATATATATATATATATATATATATATATATATATATGGACAAAATCCGACAATTATTTTATGACATTTTTATGTTTATACATTCTTTTTTTTATAGATACAATAGAAAATATTCGTTCTTCCATACAGGTTCGTTTCCTGTCGGAGGACGAATATTTTCTATGAAAATTTCTCGGGCATTCAGGCCGTTAAATGTTGTTTAATACTGTTTATTATAAACAGAGCATTTACTTAAATATTTGTATCTATAAAAAGAATGTATAAATATAAAAATGTCTTAATATATATATATATATATATATATCAGGTCATCCCATAAGTTCTGTCCGAATTTTGAATAAAGAAAACAAGTGACCAAACGTTACATTTAATTGCAGATTCAATCAACAATATATTTTCCCTGATTATCTATGACTTCCTTCCATCTATTAACAAGCTTACTAATTCCATTACTGTAAAATTCTTTTGGCTTTGATTCGAAGGACGCACAAATGTCAGTTTTAACCTCTTCCTGTGTTACAAAAGCTGTTTCTTCCAAATGATTCTGTAAGCTACCAAACAAATGGTAGTCTGAAGGAGCAAGGTCGGGAGAATAAGGTGGATGAGGAATTTTCTCCCAACAAAGTTCTTCGATCTTTTGTGACGTGATTCTTGCTGTGTGTGGTCGCGCATTGTCCTGATGAAACATCACCCGTTTTCGATTCACTAGAGCAGGTCTTTTTTTCCTCAAGGCTTGGTTCAAACGCGCTAATTGCTGACAGTATATTTGAGCATTAATTGTTGCAATAGGTGGTAAGAATTCAAAGTGGATTATTCCTTGGCAATCCCACCAGATTGAAAGAAGAACCTTTTTCCCATGAAGTTCCCTTCTCGACTGTGGCTGGTGTCCTTCCCCTTTACCAAGCCACTGTCTACGACGCTTAACATTTCGATAAAAGATCCATTTTTCGTCGCCAGTCACAAGTCTATCCAAAAAAGGTGAAACAATTTGGCGAGAATGGAGAGAAGAGCAGGTGTCAACTCGGGATTTGAGGTTGTTTTCAGACAATTCATGAATCACCCATTTTCCAAGTTTAGGAACTTTTTCAAGTTGTTGAAGATGAACGGTTGTATGGTTTGAACTGAGAACCACTGCCAATTCCTCAACTGATAAAGCAGGATTTTCTTCAAAGGCTGCTTCAACTGGACGTCCGTTGAAATCTCCACCTCTGAATTTTGCAAACCATCTTCTGCAAGTTCTTTCTTTCACACATTCCTCTCCATAAACTGAGTGAATGTTTCTAGCCGCTTCGGCTGATGATTTTCCTTTCCTTTTCCTTTCTTGAACTCATAAAGCATTATGTGCCTCAAATGATTCTTGGGTACTTCCATGTTAGCGTGGTTTTAATCAAACAAAATTTAATTTTATATATATATATGAGAAGAAATATAGTCTTAAAGTGTGCTATATTTATGGGATAAAGTGCACAATATCAGAGACAGAGCGTGTGTAAATATAAAAGTGAACATAGAAGTCAACACTTAGAGGCGACAGTCTGTTTCATGCTAGATGCAATTGTCAGGCCTGAATATTGCATCTAGCATGAAACAGTCTGTCGCCTCGAAGTGTTGATTTCTATGTTCACTTATATATATATATATATATATATATATATATATATATATATATATATATATAACGTAAATCACTCATACGAAAAACAAATAATGAAGCTAATTATATAGCAATAATTTATATAAATTGAACACGCACTACATAATTGATATATATATATATATATATATATATATATATATATATATATATATTGTGTATATTTAGGAAGCATATTTTCATTTAAATAGGTTTGGTTAATTCGATTTTACTGCTTATTAAGTTCACGTGTTTTTAAAAAATTTTTCCCAGTACAAGGGAAGTAACTTTTCTATTTTTGCTCATACATATGTATTTTTTTTTTGTTTATTTTTTTTAAAAGAAAATAAAAGCATTACATTTATATGAGCAAAAATGGAAAAGTTACTTCCCTTATACTGGAAATCCCCTCCCCCCCAAAAAACACGTGAACTTTAAATCTACTACGCTGCATAAGCAGTAAAAAGCGAATAGTTGAAATGTTTTGAATTTACAAAAACACATATATATACTTACAGACAATTTAACCCCCTGAAGACGGTTTCAGATGATATTGAAAGTACTTGGGAAAATAAAAGCTATTTGAAAGAAAATTTTGGCATTTTTCTTAATCAGTTTTCTAAGGCTACCAAGAAATTTATCCGTGAACTTGTGAGGATCACAACGAAAACTAATCGATTTATGTCTAAATTATTTAAACAAAGCTGTTTGTTCGAATATATATATAATTGTTTATTTAAAAATTATAACATAAATATGTTATAAAATCACTAGAAAAATAGCCATTTTGTTTCAACACCTCCAGTGTCTTATCAAGTGATGATGTTGAATGTAGAATAAAGGGTTTTAAAAGTTTCAAATTCTTGTATATATATATATATATTCTTGTATATATATATATATTCTTGTATATATATATATATATATATATATATATATATATATATATATATATATATATATATATATATATATATAATTATTTATTTACATATTATAACATAAATATGTTATAAAATCACTACAAAAATAGCCATTTTGTTTCAACACCTCCGGTGTCTTATCAAGTGATGATGTTGAATGTAGAATAAAGGGTTTTAAAAGTTTCAAATTAATTAACGATCCTTCGTAAGGGGAAACGCTGTTACATGTACTTGTATTTTGATTGGTCATTCCTGATTATGTAACAGCGTTTCCCCTTACGAAGGATCGTTAATTAATTTGAAATTTTTAAAACCCTTTATTCTACATTCAACATCATCACTTGATAAGACACCGGAGGTGTTGAAACAAAATGGTTATTTTTGTAGTGATTTTATAACATATTTTATAACATATTTATGTTATAATTTTTAAATAAACAATTATATATGCTCTACTCTGTATTGAGCACTCTTTTAAGAATAGTAATTGTTGGTTATTGGAATTTATTCCGCATACACCAATCCTAGACTTGGGGGTATATATATATATATATATATATATATATATATATATATATATATATATACATATATATATATATATATACAGTACAATTAGTAAATATCTATCTAGCAAGCACACATATCTCACGCTAAGGTGAATTGTTTTATTTGCGTTTTTTATATATATCTTCCAATAATTATTATGATCCTTTCTTGTGCCAAAAGTGTTTTGGGAGCCAATGAACGAATAAACAGACACACACAGACACACTTAAACACACTCACACATAAACACACACAAACACACACATACAGGTGCGATGGATAAACTGTCGTCTAAATTACGCAAAATTTGAAAATAAACTGACATCTCATTTTAACAGATATATTTACCAAAATTACACAAAAATATCTTGATATACTGAAGAGTAAATTAATTCAATAAAACACCATTGGCTTCGACCACGCCCTCCAAACGACTTTGTAATCTCCTGCAACTCTTCTGGACTGTCTCCTTGTTTAAGTTGGCGAATGCTGCCATAATCCTTGCCTCCAGTTCAGCTTTGGTGTTACAAGGAGTTTTGTTGGTCTCTCGTTCAACTGCGCCCCACACATAATAATCAATGGAGTTGCAATCTGTGTAGTTAGGTGGCCAGATGTAAGAGGTGATGTGTCTGACAGCCATGACTGGCTTCACCTGCTTGTGTGGCACGGAGCATGTCCTGTCGCCAGACATTGGGTCTTCCAGCAGCCACCCTCTTAACCCACTGCAGCACTGTCTCCTCAAGGCACTTGATGTAGGTCTCAATCTCTTACCAACAAATTCGGGTTTTCTTTTCTCATCAGAAAGATGAGAGTGAGTTTTATGAGATGCTGTACCTTCGTAATCACCATTATATTCACCACCACATTTCTGTCCTCACATTGAAACCCAAACACTTTGAAATGTTCGTATTGGCACTTCCAGCAGTGCAGCATGTTCTTTTCAAATTTCTGGTGGAGTGAATTGCGTCATGGTGCTCTTTTTCGTCACAGACGGTGTCTAACTGACCTACTATATTGTGCAGTCGTCAAAATCGAAACAATAAACAACGTGCATGCTCGAAATTAAAAGTATACAATGGTGATAATTTACCCATCGCACCTTATATTTTATACACTATTTGTATAGGTTATCGACCACACAGAGTTTACCGACTATTTTGTGTTTGGAAGAATAACGTGTTATAGCCTTCCAGTAGCACACCGAGATTAATATTAGCATAAGCGTAGCCATTGATACACTAACACTGAATGCGATTATAGAAAGACGAAATACGCGAACGTAACAAACAAAACATTTAATAAGGCAAACAACTTACATACATATATCAAAAAGATTTACATATGTCCCAAAACAAATGATTATTCATATTGTCCCAAAGGAACGAGGAGATAAGTGAATAGAAATTACTTTTTTCTTTCGTTAGGCCGTGCAAATGTTGTCCAGCTTTCACGTGTGTGGATGACCTGGTGGTCAGGATGGTAAAGAGGCCGTTCCTCAAAAAACCGAAGCAAGAACTAAAAAAAGGGACAGAAGAGTTCTCCTCTCTAAAGGGGCCAAACTCCCATGAGCTCAACCCAAGGAAAAACAACTGTGGTCTCCCTACAACACAAATAGACACATATAACTTTTTTCGCACGAAACTGAATTTTACAAATGTAAAAATGCGTGTATTATCTGTAAAAATGTACATTTTGTTAAAATTTTTTATTTATTTTCTGTGAAAATTTACTTTTTATCTGTAAAAATTTGCTTAAATTTAATAAAACTTACTTTTTATCTGTAAAAATTTGCTTAAATTTAATAAAACTTACTTTTTATCTGTAAAAATTTGCTTAAATTTAATAAAACTTACTTTTTATCTGTAAAAATTTGCTTAAATTTAATTAACTTTTCATTAGTAAAATTTTATATTTTATTTGTAAAATGTTATCATCTAGAAACATATGCTTTACATTTACTAAATATTACAATTCGTTTGTTAATCTTTATTTTTCAGCTATAAAAATTACGTTTTAGCTGTAAAAAATATTTTCTATTTATTAAAATTTACTTTTCTGTCGTTAAATCCACTTTATAACGGTTTGCACTAATAGCTTTTACTAATTATTTCTTTAAAATATCGACAAGCTATACTTAGTTACCTCCCCTGAAACGGTGTCAAGCGAACACCGACTAACTCAGCGATCACAAGTAAAACATTCAACTTTCAGATGAACACAGCAATTTTTATCTCTGAAAAATGATGAACACTACAATATTTGTCTTGAAATAAACAACACCCTGATGATGACATTGTGCTAATGTCGAAAGTACTCGGAATAAAATAATATATGTATCAACACAGTGATTTTCTCTCTTCCTTGAAACCAAAAAGCTTGTCCCTGAATATGAATGGATCCAATTGAAAATTTGAAATAAGTAGACAAAACTTGTCTAAATTATTCAATGAAACATACCTCAATATATATATATATATATATATATATATGTATATATATATATATATATATATATATATATATATATATATATATATATATAAAGGTCGGTTCACTGTGTCTAGCAAAACAATTTTTTTTGTAAAATTGTCGGAGTTTCTCCTCCTTAATTTCGTAATTGTTTATAGGGGGAGCTTCTACCAACATTATAAATACTAAAGAATACTTCGTTCTCTCTCTTTTTTCCTTCTTCTACAATGTAAGCTCCCGCAGAAAATTGTCCCTTCCCCTTTGTGGGAGGGGGGCGCTATGCGTTTCCTTGGGGAGACGCTATGAACATTATACAGACACACGTACGTACGAACATTCAGTGAACACGAAATTTCCACACTCGCACGCACAAGTTAATGTCTTTGTCCATTGTAAATTTTGTTGTTTAATACATATACCTGTTTATATATATATATATATATATATATATATATATATATGAAGAGATATAGTCTTAAATTGTGCTATATTTATGGGATAAAGTGCTCAATATCAGAGATAGAGCGTGTGTAAATATAAAAGTGAACATAGAAGTCAACACTTAGAGGCGACAGTAGACAGTTTCATGCTAGATGCAATCAACATTGTGAACATAGAAGTCAACATTTAGAGGCGACAGTAGACAGTTTCATGCTAGATGCAATCATCGGTGGCCCGATGATTGCATCTAGCATGAAACAGACTGTCGCCTCTAAGTGTTGACTTTTATGTTCACTTTTATACATATATATATATATATATATATATATATATATATATATATATGTATCGCTCTTGTTTTTTTGTTTTTTTTTCTTTATATTTCTTTGGTTGAACTCAACTTGAGTCCGCCATATTCTTGTAGTGGGCTGTAGGTGTCATACACGTGTTTCATTTAACAACACGTAAACCTACGGTTCGCGACACCAACTTGTACATTTATAAATCTACCATTCATTTGGAAAATGCATTGAATATTGCTGCCATATCTTGTCTGGTGCTTCAGCTATAGATATCGATATTCTCGACAAAATCCAAAGAAAGGTCTGTAAGGTCTGTTATAAGCGCTGACCTGGCATCTTTCCCATAACGTGGCTTTGACTTTACCATCAATATTTTCGTGGAAATTGTTTTCAATATATTCTATTTCTTGTTACCTCGATCACCTTAATTTAGGCGTTGCTGCTGGACTTGCAAATCGTTGACATAGGAAGTTCTATATCTTTGTTACATTTTGCAATTCGCTTGTTAATCCTTATTTTACAGCTGTAAAATTTACGCTTTAGATGTAAAAAATCTATTTCTATTTCTTAAAATTGACTTTTCCGTCGTAAAATCTACTTTTCATTTGTACACATTTAATTTCTGATATATATGTGTGTGTGTGTGTGTGAGTGTGTGTGTGTGTATATAGTCAAACCTAATGAGCCAGACAAACCTACCAAGGTTTCACTTAGGCAGATTGTCAGAGCCAGCTGACCCTGACGATCTTCCTAAGTGAAACCTTAGTAGGTTTGTCTGGCTCATTAGGTTTGACTAGGTTTGCTCTACGTTTTTATCGAGCTCTTTAGTTAGTTGTTTACTCGTATCTGTTTTTTTTTCTATGGGCTTTGAACCTGTATCTGTGCGATTATTTTCGACAGACTTTCATGTTCCTAGCTCTTTCTTTTTTAAAACCATTTTTTCCCTTCGTGATTGATCTGGCATCTTTCCCATAACGTGGGTTCTCATCAGCGTGACTAGACGTACTCTAGCTAGGATCGAAACCAGGCTGAATTGTTGCAAGGCAGGGATGAAGATAAATTTAAGCGTATTTATTTTTAGATAAACACAATGTGACTCAGAGAACTCGATTCGTTTCACCGAAGGGTCTTGTATTATTAGCAGTAATAATCACTGTTTACAAACTCACACTTCTTCCCTCAAGAGCTCAACCGAAATACATTTTTCAGGAGCATATATATTGTCATCCACAGGCAAACTGTTTCGCTGTATCATATGTATATATATATATGTATATATATATATATATATATATATATATATATATATATATATATATATATATATATATATATATATATTTCATATTATAATTCTAGAACTAGAATTGAGAACAGAAGCTAGAAATCTCTGGACGGACGTTTCGTGCTTTTTTTGGACTTATCAGTAGTGCGGATCCACTACCGAGAATCGAAACCTCAAACGTCATACCACTGGGCCAACGGCCTCAGTGACCTAGACGAAACTAACTAGATACTGCTGATGAGTCCCCAAAAAGGTCGAAACGGCCGTCCAGTGTGTTTGCATTCTGTTGATTGAGGATTCATGTTCTATACTCGAAGAATTATTATGTGAAATTATTCAAATCTCCAAAAACATTTGTAATATATATATATTAGAAATTTATATATATATATATATATATATATATATATATATATATATATATATATATATATATATATATATTAGCGATATATATATATTTAGGAGAAATGTTTATATATATATTATAAATTTATATCTAAATATATATATATATATATATATTTCTAATATATATATAAACATTTCTGATATATATATATATATGTATATTGCTAATATACATACATACATACATACATATATATATATATATACATATATATATATATATATATATATATACATATATTTCTAATATATATTATATATATATATATTATATATATATATATATATATATATGTATGTATATTAGCGATATATATATAGGAGAAATGTTTATATATATATTAGAAATTTATATCTATCTATATATATATATATATATTTCTAATATATATATAAACATTTCTGATATATATATATATATATATATATATGTATATTGCTAATATACATACATACATACATATATATATATATATATATACATATATTTCTAATATATATTATATATATATATATATTATATATATATATATATATATATATGTATGTATATTAGCGATATATATATATATAGTAGAAATGTTTATATATATATTAGAAATTTATATCTATATATATATATATATTTCTAATATATATATAAACATTTCTGATATATACATACATTCATACATACATATATATATATATATATATATATATATATATATATATATATATATATATATATGTATGTATATGTATAGAGAGAGAGAGAGGCCCGGGTGTGGTCTCTCAATTTATATTAAACGCAAAATACCACAAGATATTAAAAAATAAGAAAAAACACAAAAACGGTTTTCTAACAACAACGTAATTTATATGTATATTTGTATAATGATGTACAAACGTAGGAGTTACTTCCCTTTCATTTGAATTGACGTTTGTACTGATGGGGACTTTTTTTTATCTGAGCTCATAAAAAAGTTGAATGAATTTGCCGCTCAAAATGTTCACTGTGAGAGAGTTGAAAGAATGAGTGTTCCATAATGTTTGTAATTAAGTTTCCATTGTTTGTAGTTGAATATTTGTAATATGTTAGTTTGTAAGGTTCGGAATGAAGTTTGAAAAGAGCTTGTGTTTGGTATTTATAATCAATGTAATCACGTGACAGGCTCGAAAGGCATTCACAGATTTTTGGCGGAATTATTTTTTTAGTCAGGTCAAGAAATAGGTCGATGTTATTCGGACGTAGTTGAGAACATGATTTTAATATTAACAGAACAATTAGAAGTTGAGGTTTTCTGAAAATATGTATGAAGCTGAATAATCTCTTTGATCTGCTTTTTACACAGAAATCGACAATGATAAAAAGTGGTAGCAGGATGCTATCTCTCTCTCTCTCTCTCTCTCTCTCTCTCTCTCTCTATATATATATATATATATATATATATATATATATATATATTATTGCTTTAAATGTTATTTTTAGTGGATACTCATATTTGAGTAGATGTTCCATTTATCTATTAAACTATTTTCCTTTAATAAAATTTCTCGAATATTTCGCCCGGTAGACGAAAATAAATAAATATACTGTGTAATAAAATAAACGGAACGTCTATTGAAATATGAGTATCCACTAAAAATAACTTATATTGATAATGCTTTCATCCTAGCAGGCCTTGATAATATCACCGTTCTCTGGTATCGTTTTCCCAAACCTGATTCCTGTGTTTGTTGAAAAGCACACCTGGAGAGGAAGCATGTTCATGCCTGCGTCTTTTAACCTGCAAAGGGTTCCTTTGTCCTTGCTTCTGTTCTTCTCTCACGGGATCAAAATAAAGAAACACCCGAAAAGAAATGACAGAACCAAGAAACCGATTCCTCTCACTGCACCAAAGAAAACTTTCGATGTCCCACTCTTCAAAAATCCTATATACGTTGCTTATCTATGCGCTGTTACATTCACATTGACCGGAACTAATGCGATGTATAGCTTGTTAGCCTCTTTTTTTCACAAGAAAGGCTTGTCTTTGAAAGATGCCGCCACACTGTACAGTGTTTATTGCGTCATTGCTTTCGTTCCAAGGTAAGGGCAAACACAATTTGGGAAAACTAATCAATTTTTCAAATCTCAGAAATGTATTCTTGAAATATTGAGTTTCTTTCATCCTTAGTTTCTTAGTTTCTCGCAAAGAGCATGTTATCTAGAGTGATCAACAAATTGAACAAAGCCGGCCTCTCAATCCCTCGGTTACGATGACTTGTGACTTCGTGCTAGCACAGCTATCGACGACACCCAAGGGTTTTGTCTATCCAATTCCATTCATAAGGCTTGGGTCAACCCGTGGTATTCAGGCACTTCCAAAGGTGCCGCATGCTGGAATTGACCCCACCAGTCCGAAACCATTAGGAAGTCTCCTTCCTGACAAATCGACCATGGTGAGATTCGAACCCGGGTATCATTGTCAGAATGCGAAGGTTCTAACCACTCGGCCACATGCCGATAGTCTAATCTACTCTGCTATTTAATCCATAGCTGGGAGGAGAAGAGTTGGATTCATATTGTTTCTTTGTTATTTATGAATTGGCATCAATACTTGGGAAAGACTTACACACGGATTTGAACTTCAGAGTTTTCCCCCTCTTACTTTGGTTGCTACCTAAACCTGGATAGTCCAGTCTACCCTGCTATTTAATCCATAGCCGGGAGGAGAAGTGTTGGGTTCATACCTTTCCCAAGGGTATTAGTGCAAGAGTGAACGGTAGAACTCGGGAAAACCCTACACCCAGATTCATATTAAACGTAATGGCTTTATGGTAAATAAATGCTATACCCTCTTCCTGTCTTACTTTCATTTCGTGCATTTTTTTATTTTTGTTATTTTTTGTATTTTCAGGCTTTGCATCGTGTTTTTGTTATGTCAATTGTTTCATCCTTGCGGGTCTTGAATTTGGAAAGGCTGGAAATCTGATTCCAGTGTTTGTTGAAAAGTACACCTGGAGAGGATGTATGTTGATGCTTGCAGGTATCAACCTGCAGACGATACCATTCGCCTTGTTTCTTCTTCTCTCTCACAAGCACAGAAAGAACAACGACCCGAAAATCGATGCCAGAACCAAGAAGGCGTCAAGTGAACCGATTCCTCTCACGGCAAGGAAGAAAGCTTTCGATATCTCCCTCTTCAAAAATCCTATATACGTTGCTTATCTATGCGCTGTTACATTCACATTGACCGGATCCAATGCGATGTATAGCTTGTTAGCCTCTTTTTTCACAAGAAAGGCTTGTCTTTGAAAGATGCCGCCACACTGTACAGTGTTTATTGTCTCATTTATTTCGTTCCAAGGTAAGGTCAAAGCAATTTCAGAAATGTATTCTTCTTGAAATATTGTTTTCAAAACTGTTTTGGAATCGATACTATCGGTTTATTTTTCCTGCAATAGATTAAATATTTGGAAAAGTATCCTCACCATTGTTGTTTTAATGATCATTTTCTTTAAACTTATATAACGTTCGGTAATTTTCAATTAAAAAAAAAACAATTACATCACCGAAAAGGATGCAAGATTCAATCTTTCCTGTTGCTAACAAAAACGATGAGACATCTCCCGGAAGAAGGCTGGAGACATCATCGGCCGAAAAGTTGTAATGGCAAGAAAAAAGAAAGAATGTATAGAAATTTCTAGAAAAACGGAAATTATGTATTCCAAACTAAATACAATAATCGCAACAATAATGATGAAGATAATAGAGTGAATGATTCATTGAATAAACAACGAACAGAGAGAATCAAAATATCAAGATACACTTCGAAGGCAGTAGAAGATAACGGCCAATATCTGTAATAAAAAACAAAAAAAAACAAAAACAAAACAAGTAAGGTTTCAATATAGAATCTTCTGTCGGATTCGTTATTTTTTCGCATTTAAATTTTTTCGCATTTTAAAATTCAAAGTTTCACTATTAATTAGAAATTGTTATTGAAGAGTTCGTCGCATTTTACAGTGTTCATTGCATCGTTGCTGTTGTGCCAATATAAAGTCAAATACGAAATGTTGAAAATACCACCATATTTCAATCTCACATATTTACTTTCCTTGAAACACATTTTTAGGATCGAAAATTGATTTTTTTTTGTTATTTATTTTTTTAAATTGACATCAATTAGCTTAATTATTAAAAAATATCATATTTGTTCTTTTGATTACTATCTGCCTTAAATTGATACAGTAATTTACAGTTTTAAATACATAATTTAATCGGCACACGAATGTAAACTTCAAACCATTGCGTAGCTAAAAATGACAATGGGACGTCTACTGGAAAGAATGATAGAGAACTCATAGGCCTAAATGTTTAATGGAAAGAATAAAGAAAGGTGTATCGAAAATTGGCAATTCTATAAACCAGAAAATTACCTCATCTCAGAAAATATAGATAGATACTGAAGAAGGCCGGAGAGCACAACGGCCGTAGAAAATGTCAGCAAAAATACAGCGATCAAAACAAGAATGATGAGGATAATAGCCTGTATAATTCATCGAATAGACATCAAAAAGAAATAAGCAAACCTTCAGGATACACTCAGAAGGCAGTAGAAGATAGCGGCCAATATTTGATAAAAAGAAAAAAAAAACAAATGAAGATCCAGTAAAGAATCATCTTTTGTTGGTTTTGTTATTTTTATCCGTTTTTAAATTTTTCCGTATTTTTAAATTTATAATTTAAACTGACCATTTTTTTCTTCTTGTAGGTGTTGATCGGCTTTATTCAGCAATGGATCTAAATCCTTTTCCTGTATATTTTTCCATCGCGCTATTATTACCTCCTACTTTCATCTGTATCCTCATCACTCAAGCTGAATCCTATTCTGCTCATTTAAGCTTCGTTATCGTCTCGTCTCTTTGCATGGAAGGCGCATCGGGTACTTATTCCATTGGTACCCTGGAATTTGTAGGAATGGAGAAATACAGTTTTGCCACGGTGGCTTTTGGTTATTTGGCTGGTGAGTAATGAGAATTTCAACTATGTGCGTGAGGAGGAAATTCTATAAAATTGGCGAATTTAGTTTCAATGTAATGGAAATTGAATTGTAAATATAAAAAAAAACGAAATAAAAATCGAATTTTTATACTAAATCTAACATGTTGTATCATAGATATGAAATCGAACGTTGCGCTGAGACAAAAGTTTTTAAAGGAATACAATATCAGATATGGTTTAATAACAAAAATCATTTCTCTCTTTTGAGTTGAACTTTAGCATGGATACCTGTATCGAAACTATAATAACATGCATATTTAGAAGAATCCCAAATCTGACTCATATTAAATTGGTATAAAACTGACGAATTTAGTTTCATTGTAATGGAAATGGAATTGTAAATATAAAAAAATGAAAAAAATCCAATTTTTATACTAAGTCTATCATGGGGTATAATGAGTTTTCAAAGGATTTCACTATGAGATATTGTTCAATTGCAAATATCATTCCTCTATTTTTAGTTGGATATTGGCTTAGAGAGATGAGGTTTAAAATGTGGTATTATGGATAGGTGGTCGGACACCTAAATCTGCAACTGAATGTCGTGCTGATCTGTAATTTGTCAATGAAATACACAAAGGGGCATTCGTCTTTGTCATGATCTGAACCATATTAAATTGGTACCCTGGAATTTGTGGGACTTGAGAAATGTAGATTTGCCACGGCGGTTTTTGGTTATTTGGCTGGTGAGTAATGAGAATGTGCGTGAGGAGGAAATTCTATAAAACTGACGAATTTAGTTTCAATGTAATGGAAATTGAATTGTAAATGGAGAAAAAATGAAAAAAAAATCCAATTTTTGTACTAAGTCTATCATGTGGTATTACAGATGGGATGTCGAAATTGTTCTTTTTTCTTAAATCTTCAAAAATAGTATATTCGATATGGTTCAGTAACAAATACCATCCCTCTATTTTGAATCACACTTTGGCTTAGATATTTGCAATCGAGACAGTTTGGCATGAAACGTGACAAAAACCGAATTCTAATATATATATATAAAAGTCTAACGTGTGATATTATGAACAGGTGGTCGTACGCCGAAATCACCAACTGAAAGATGTGCTGATCTATGATTTTTCAGTAAAATACACTCTTTCACAGACGTGTCATCGCCTCCCTCTGTCTTTTTTACAAATACTTTCACGGTAACTGCTCCGAGGAGCTGCTTTTGCTAGTTCCCAGACTTCACGAATTTAAGCGTTCAACTAGGCTGGCATCTCGCTCTCATCTTTTCACTGTCGAAACTGTTAAATGTAGCCGTCTCTTCTACTCCAATAGCTTCATGTCTTACACTTCTCGCCTGTGGAACTCCCTCCCCTTTCCTGTTTCCCTGATAGCTATAATCTCCAACTATTCAAATATAATGTCTATCGACGTCTCCAGATGCCCTGATGTATGCCCTATCTTATTCATCCTTTCCTCTATCACTCCTATTTGCTCTCGCTCCAACTCTCTGTAACCCCTTGCGTGCTAGTGGTTTCCCGCCTTGCTTGGGGTGAAACGCCTAAAAAAAATGAAAAAAAAAAAAAAAAAGGAGACATTCGTCTATTTTGAGCCGAACTTGAACATGGATATCTGTAAGCGGGGGTCACCTTGGCGTGGTGTAATGGTTTAGCAAGATTGTCTGGCTAGCACAATTACGACTGAGTAGTGAGTTCGATCCTCACTAGGTGTTCCATACTTTCGGCCTTTTGTCACATCTAAGCATCGCTTAGAAAATCGCTATCTGTAAGCGAGACTGAGAAATACGGTTCTGCCACATCCGTAATTGAGACGTTATACGGGGTAAGCACGGCGCGTTTTTTGTCATTTCGCTGACGAGTAGTGAGAATTTCAAATTTTCTTTCATCTATGTGTGTGTGAAATGGAAATTCTGCATTTGTGATCAGATTGTCCAGCATTCATTGCCATATGACTGTAAATGTCTACGCCCTGTTATGCGCGTGTCTTGGTTTATTAATCAACTTGCTTTACAAATCGAACGTCATTAAACTGATTTCTGTCAATTTATTTTCAGGTATATTGGTTGACTATACGAATTCTTATCAAGAGCCATTCAGTATTTACGGTTCGTTAACCATTACCTCCAATATTTACTTGCTGATCACAATTCTTTTTCAATACTGGCAAGGCAAAAAATGGCATTTTAAAATTTTGAGAAAAAATAATTGTTTTGTAGGAAATCTTTCGGGTATGTTGTCTTAATCAAATTTCACAATTGTTGGATTTCCTGCTGGTCAGCAAGAAGATTTCAAGAGCAGAACATTGATCGATATTAAATATAAGGGAAAAAAACGTCTTCATTTGAAGAAACAGATTTCTCTACCAGGATTCGAAATTGCGAAATCCAAAAAATATTTTTACACTGAAAATTATGAAGACAATTATACATTTTAAGAATGTCATTTTTATTAGAAATTATGGAAGAAGTCGAAATAATTAAACTGTTATTCTCATCTTAATTGCCATATTCCCAACTGTTATGCGTCCTTTACCTATAACTACAGAATGAACTCTTCCTAACACTATGTATACTACGCCCCTCAAGAGAGAGCGATGAATTGAGTCGAGCGGATAGTAGTCACTCCAAACCAGACCGACAGTCATACTAACACCTTCCACATCTTGTATTATTATTCCGTGTAATATATCTTTGTTATTTCTATTCTTGTGTTCGTGTTGTTCTTCCTTGGTCCTAAACTGGACCATAACAGTGGCGACGAGGATACTGAAGAAACGAATTCTACGTGGAGAATCTAAAAATCAACAAAAAAAACAAAACTTTTTTGCTATCAGTCGTCCATAACAGAGGCGACAGAGGTACTGAGAAAAAAAAAGATCTACGCGAAAAAAAGAAAAAAGTTTTTTGGTCACCAACCTTAACAGTGGTAACGAAGACACGAATTTTACCTGTCAGCCAAAACAGAATCGAATTCTACGCAGGAAAATCTTTTCGTACTAAGGTTCCAGAACAACAGGCGACAAAGACCTGAAGTCTACACTGAGAAAAAAAGGAAAAATAGTTACACAAAATTACGGTGTAAACATGGAACACTTTAAGGCAACCATATTGGAATTAATGAAAATGCAATTCGAGCAGCAACAAAAAAATGAGGAAAGACAGACTAGGCTCGAAGAAAAACAATTAGAAATTCAATAGAAAAACGAAGAAAAACTATTGGAAATTCAACAGAAAAACGAAGAGAAGCAACTCGAACTACAAGAATTACTACTTCAGGCAGTAACAAATAAAGGGCAAAATTCTGGAAATGAAGCGGTATTCTCGCAAAATTCTATATGGAGCTCTATCAAAGACTTCACTTATGCACCGGACGAAGACAAAACCTTCGTGGCTTACTTCAGAAGATATGAAGATTCATATGAGTTTGATTGCGGGAATTGGTCAGACGCGAAAAAAGTACGTCTACTAATGAGGAAACTAGGGTCAAGCGAATACAGTAAATTCGTAGACTACATCCTACCGAGGAAAACGAATGAGTTGACTTTCAAGGAAGCCGTGAAACTTTTAACGGAATTATTTAGTCCGAACACTTCACTATTCAAAAAAAGGTGGAAATGTTTAAATTTAACAAAAAAGGATAGCGAAGACTATATAACATTCGCTTCCGTAGTAAACAAACACTGCGATGACTTTAAGTTATCTGAACTCAGCCCTGGCAATTTTAAATGTTTGATATTCGTCCAAGGCCTGGTTTCGACTAAAGATGCGGAGATCAGACGAAGAATTCTAACTAAACTTGAGAGTGAACCAGAATTGACGCTACAAAAATTGGATTCGGATACGCTGACGCCGCGTGGGCGGCCCTGCGAAAACCTGCTCCCAGGGAAGAGATTTTATCCGAATCCAAGAAAGAATACTCTGACTTTAGAATTTCAGTTTTTCTGTTTCTGACTAGTCCTGTATATATCGTCTCTACATTTAACTTAAATTTAATATAAATATGTCTCCATTAACCATGTCCTGAAGAAGGTCTATTTGACCGAAACGTCTGACGTCGACAGAAAACCAAAAACCAAATAAAAAACAATAAACTCACATATTCGGATTTTGCTTTGTCTTTTCCACATTTTCATCATATATATATATATATATATATATATATATATATATATATATATATATATATATATATATATACACGATGGTAATTTAAAAAATATAGGCACTATCACCATAACATATTTTTAGGTTTATCACACTGCCTTCTGCTCATGCGTGCTTATAGTTGGTACTCTTGTGGTCACGTGATCGATGTTTGAGCTTGATCACGCCAGTTTTCTTGCTGCTGTTACAATATAACATGGCCGCTTCACTAGCAGTGTGCACCAAGGAGAATAAAGAACATAATTTCAGCTCAGTGCAATTTACCGATTTTTTTGCATAAAGTGCTTATTATCATGAGATAAAATTACTTATTTAAAAAAGATACATACATACATACATATATATATATATATATATATATATATATATATATATATATATATATATATTTGTGTATTTAGGCAGCAATCCTTCTTTCAAGCACATTTCATTAAAAACGACTGACAAGGTGCTTTTATTTAGTTTTTTATATAATTTCTCGTGCGATCTAATAAAGTTTTTCTTTTCAGAGGATAAATTATATAAAAACTGTCCGAATGTTCTTTTTTTCCGAGCGCTTTCGGCTATACATTTAGCCATTATCAAGGATTATATTTCAACTGTTAGAATTAGAAATAGTTTGTTATGTGTATGTTTTATAAAGTGATTCATTTTTTTGTTTCAAAACACGGTCAAGATATTATGTCCATGTTCAAAGTTAATATTTATTAAGTGTTTGTTTATTTTTATAAGTAAGGCTTCCATTATTTTTAGCCTTTTTTTGCAAGTGGGTGATGCTATTATATATATATATATATATATATATATATATATATATATATATATATATATATATATATAATCAAACCTAGTGAGCCAGACAAACCTACCAAGGTTTCACCTAAGCGGATCGTCAGGTCTGCTCTACTTTTGTATTGAGCACTTTTTGTTAGTTGTTTACTCGTGTTGGGGGTTTTCTTTGGGCCTTGAACCTGCATTTGTGCGATTATTTTCGACAGACTTTCATGTTCCTGGCGCTTTCTTTTTTTAAAACCTTTTTTTCCTTCCAGATTGATTTAATTATTGGCAAATCAAGAATTCGAAGGTTTTTCGAGACGAGTATAGTACCTATATTTATATATATATATATATATATATATATATATATATATATATATATATATATATATATATATATGTATGCGTGTGTGTGTGTGTGTGTGTGTGTAGGGGAAGGGGAAGGTTATAGTTGTTCCAGCGAGAGAAAAATGTAATTGTTTTAACAAAAAGAGAGAAGCGTTTTTGGTTATAAAAAAATGTGTGTCGATATATATGTATATGTGTATGTGTATATACATATGTATATATGTGTATGTCGATTCCTTATTATAAGACAGTATGTATATATGGGGAGGCAATTTACGTCTGCATGTTAACATAGATAGGAATACATCTCTCATCAACACATCTATTATCACCAGCTCTCATACCAAACTTAATGGTTTTATTACCACTTAGGCAGGAATTCACTTTTGCCAATAGTCCAGAAAGTAGTTCAAGGCTCATTAACAAATACAGAAAACAAACAATGAGATATTAAAAGAACATAAGGAAAATTTATTCCTTTTCAAAATTTATTTTTTTTATTTGACTGAAGAAGGTCACAAGACCGGAACCCCGTGTAACAGAAATATGAAGAATAGAATATAATACATATACTAAAACAAATCCACATTATAACCAAAAACGTTTACGGTATCTCTCTTTTTTGTTTAAATATACATACATACATACATATATATATATATATATATATATATATATATATATATATATATATATATATATATATACATTTGCGGCCAAAATGTTCAGAACGGCATTGTTTTCGTCAGAAAAGTAGGTATAAGTTTTTATCAAAGTTGTTTTATATTCTATAATTGTCACAGACAATAAATACGATATTAATTGTTATTGTCTGAGATTTTGGTGTAATTCGAGAGGATAACACACAAGTTATGGATGATTTAGTGATTTACTGCAAAACCCATGGCGGCCAAAATGCTCAGAACGGTTGCTTTTACTCCGTGTTTTAGTATATTTAACCGGCGAACTCTAATTTTTTTAATTTGTTTACGTGACGGTTTGTTTACTAAACATTAGTAAGAATATCTGCAGTGTACTTTGTTAATATAATGCCACTTACTCTGTTACCAATTCGTCAGCAGATTATTAAGCTTCGAAAGAAGGATAATTTAAGTATTGGGTCTATTGCAAAGATTATTAACAAGTCAAAAAGTGTTGTTCACGGTATTCTTAAGGTCTACGATGATTTTGGTTCGTGTGAAGCAAGAAAGTCAACAGGTAGGCCAAGAAAAACGACCAAGAGAGATCGTGCTATGGTAAAGTTGGTTAAAAAGGTCAGATTTAAAACTGCTACTGCTGTTTCTGGGGAAATGAGCATTGTACTGAAGAAAACTTTATCTCTAAAAACTGTGTCTCGTCGTTTAGTTGAACATGACCTACAAGCAAGAACACCTGCAGTGAAGCCACTGATCAGCTCCAAGAATAAAAAGTGTCGTCTTACCTTTGCAACCGAACATGTGTTGTGGTCTCAAGAAAAATGGCAAACGGTGCATTTCAGTGATGAATCAAAGTTTATGTTATTTGGCTCAGATGGGAAAAGGTACGTTCGTCGAAAAGTATGTGAAAAATTGTCGCCTAAATGTCTTAAGACTAGTGTTAAATTCAGTGGAGGAAGTGTCATGGTTTGGGGGATGATATCTGGAGATGGTGTGTGCCCTTTGGTGCGATTACATGGAAAGGTAAATGCAGGAGTTTATAAACAACTTGTAAAAGATCATGTCTTGCCGGTGCTGAGAAATTCAACTAAATGACCACCCATATTCATACAGGACAATGCCCCATGTCACAAGGCTAAGGTGGTCATGAACTTCCTCAAGACTGAAAAGGTTATTGTTATGGATTGGCCTGCTCAAAGCCCAGATCTCAATCCTATTGAAAATGTGTGGAATATTCTAGGAGAACGTTCGAAAGCCAGAAATCCTAAAACAACCGAGCAATTATGGAATGCCCTTCAGGAAGAATTGAATAAGATCACCCAGCAAGAAATTGAAAATTTAATTTCCTCATGCAGTCGAAGATCTCAGTGTGTGATTGAAGCTAAAGGGCTTCACACTAAATATTAAATAATTCCAGTATTCTCTGTCATTTTTGATTATTTTGTTATTTTTTCAACCGTTCTGATCATTTTGGCCGACATGGGTTTTGCAGTAAATCACAAAATCATCCATAAGTTTTGTATTATCCACTCAAATTACACTAAAATCTCAGACAATAACAATTAATATCGTATTTATTGTCTGTGAAAATTTTAAAATATAAAACAACTTTGATAAAAACTTATATTTTCTTTTCTGACGAAAACAATGCCGTTCTGAACATTTTGGCCGCAACTGTATATATATATATATATATGTATATATATATATATATATATATATATATATATATATATATATATATATATATATATATATATATATATATATATATATATATATGGGACAAATAGACAATTTGTAGCGTCTCGATGAAAACGAATTATGTTTACAGATAAATTATCCACAATAATAAATTTAAAAAAAATCTATTAGGAAAAATATGATTATTAAAAATAAAATTTATCTCATATTTTGTTATTTTGAAAATCAAATCACGTTTTCTTTCAATTCCTCTGATGATATTTGAATGTCTTATAATTTATTCTCCAGATACGTTTAACTTACATTTAAAAAGTTCACGTCTCTAATTTAATTTACGAAATAACATATACATATCACGTTGGCACATCATAATCAGGCTAAATATACATGTAGTTCGCATAGTAATTAAGGATAGATAAGTTGCTATCTTTGTGTAAAAGAGCAAACAGTGTTGCCCAAAAAATACAGACATCACCGACGACATAACAAATTTATGCAAATTTTCTTGACAGTATATCTAGAAAATCTTCAGCTCTGAGTAGCAGGAAAGCCTCGATTGTTAACAGCCTAACCACGGATAAGGGGCCGATCAATGTAGGCACAATGAAATCTGGTTCTTTTGATTTGGGACAAGAGAATAGAAGATCTTCCCGGATAATTCCTGTTGGGGATGGATCCGTGAATCTTGGGTTTGTTGAAGATAGCACCGAGCAAAATGTGTCCGGCGACTGCGGCCTTCTTCGGAGGGACATGATTCCCGATGGACACCCGGATAAGAATGAAGAGGTGGATAATATTCCGGTGATGGACATCGGGCATTTGCAAGAACCAGTGAATGATTGGCGTCTTTCTCATCAATGTACGACATCGAGTGAAACCAAGTCGAAAAATATATCAACAGACGAAAAGGAAGAAGACAAGTCGTAAGTGATAGAATATCATTTATATTTTGGTATCTGTCTATATTTCTGAGATGAGGTATTATGCACACTATTTACATTATTCGGACTATTGTCCCCATCTTTGTCGCCATATTTATCACAAAGTTTTGGCCGTTCTACGCTCCGGCCTTCTTCAGTATCTGTCTATATTTCTGAGATGAGATATTATGTACACTATTTACATTATTCGGACTGTTGTCCTCATCTTTGTCGTCATATTTATTACAACGTTCCGGGCTTCTTCAAGTGATTGAAATGTCGAACTGAACCCTTTATTTCGCTCACTGGGTTAGACTGTTCTAGTTCTACGTACCATGTTTAATGGATGTCATTTGTCAGTTATCTTCTGTTAATTCACCTCTCTACGTTCTTCCCTACCTTAACCTGGTATTGAACTGCTAAAAAGTTGTAATAAATATATCGACAAAGATGAGGACAATAGTTCGAAGAATATAAATAGTGTACATCTGTATATTTTACATCAGCAAAATGTCTGTCGATGTACCTATTCCAGTCTCTTCATATCTATCTATCTATCTATCTATCTATCTATCTATCTATATATATATATTAAGGACTGTTCAAATCTATCTATCTATCTATCTATCTATCTATCTATCTATCTATCTATCTATTAAGGACTGTTCAAATCTATCTATTAAGGACTGTTCAAATCTATCTATTAAGGACTGTTCAAATCTATCTATCTATCTATCTATCTATCTATCTATCTATCTATCTATCTATCTATCTATCTATCTATTAAGGACTGTTCAAATCTATCTATCTATTAAGGACTGTTCAAATCTATCTATCTATCTATCTATCTATCTATCTATCTATCTATCTATCTATCTATCTATCTATCTATCTATGATGGACTGTTCAAATCTATCTATCTATATATATATATCTATTATGGACTGTTCAAATCTAACTATCTGTTAAGGATTGTTCGTTTTGGCCTTCTTCAGGTGATTGGAATTTGTCTTCAATATCTGTCTATATCTTTGAAATGAGGTATTATGATTACTTGCATGATATGATTATCTAAGTCTATTAGTATCTATCTATCTATCTAAGTCTATTAGTATCTATCTATCTATCTAAGTCTATTAGTATCTATCTATCTATCTATCTAAGTCTATTTGTATCTATCTATCTATGTCAGATCTACTCTAAAAAAGGGGAATTTTGATGTGGTTTGAAACATAATGCTAGTCATGGGTGGAAGGCAAGAAAATAATACAAACTATGAAGGGCTGGCAGTCTTATAAGCTCAGGGGAAGAGTAGCAAGACAAACGTAAAGCTAATCGCAACATATAACTTTTATAGTTGATAATAAAAAGGCCTCTTTAAGAAACCAGTAAATGCAACTAAAGTGTTTAAAAATTAAAAAAATATGTACTGTTCATACAAGATGTTGATAATGCTGACTAAACAGCAATCCATAACTACATAGCTTCTTTCTGTCTTTCTTTCTTTTTTCTTTCTTTCTTAGTCTATTAGTATCTATCTATCTATCTATCTATCTATCTATCTATCTATCTATCTATCTATCTATCTCAGTCTGTTCATATCTATCTATCTATCTATCTATCTATCTATCTATCTATCTATCTATCTGTCTGTCTATTAGTATCTATATTTCTATCTATCTATCTATCTATCTATCTGTCTATTAGTATCTATCTATCTATCTATCTATCTATCTATCTATCTATCTATCTATCTGTCTATTAGTATCTATATTTCTATCTATCTATCTATCTATCTGTCTATTAGTATCTATCTATCTATCTATCTATCTATCTCAGTCTGTTCATATCTATCTATCTATCTATCTATCTATCTATCTATCTAGCTGTCTATTAGTATCTATCTATCTATCTATCTATCTATCTATCTATCTATCTATCTATCTATCTGTCTATTAGTATCTATATTTCTATCTATCTATCTATCTATCTGTCTATTAGTATCTATCTATCTATCTATCTATCTATCTATCTATCTCAGTTTGTTCATATCTATCTATCTATCTATCTATCTATCTATCTATCTGTATATCTATCTATCTATCGAGATTGTAGATAGAAATCAACTGTTCGATGACATACAGCTATCTTCTATTTGATATTATTCATGTCTTCAGACATTAATTATATCATACAAACTTCACGATACCGTCTTTTTAAAAATTTAATTTGGACTGTATATTTTGTATGATGAGAGCTAGTATTTTAAGTCATTCCTTTTATTGGGTGGTGTAGGGTATAATATATATATATATATATATATATATATATATATATATATATATATATATATATATATATATATATATATATATATATATGTATGCAGGTGTGCAGTGAAATAGGAAAGAACACGTTAGGTAGATAATCCGGTGTTCCTTAATATTTAGCTTTATTTTCAAAAGGACAGTGCTCCATACAGAAGTAGAGCTTATATTATAATAATATTTTTAGTTTTTAAAAATATGATTCCTCCGCTACATAAGAGTTCTCATGTTTCAAAAGCGAGAGCCGAGACCCCTAACATAATTTTTTAAGTTATGAAGAGTTAAGGCGTCTGGACCCGCTTCCTTGTCAAGCGAGAATTTGGGAATATATATATATATGTGTGTGTGTGTGTGTGTGTGTGTGTGTAAACGTATTATATTAGACAGCATATATTTTGTATTATAGAAATAACCATACATTGAATCAATTAGCAATATTAATGCAATTAATGGCGAAATCTCTTCGCTAATAGACATAATATAAGCATTAACCTACTAGCAATCCACTGAATGATGCGATCCTTATGTATAAAATTGTTGTCTGATGGATTTGGTGTATTTTTTAGAGCAGCAAGTACACACACACACACACACACACACACACACACACACACACACACACACACACATATATATATATATATATATATATATATATATATATATATATGAGATTAAAACAAAAACGTTAAAAATCGGTACACAATATCTTTCATGTTTTAGCACTCAAATTGTTCCTCCTCAGGCAAGGGTAAATAACTGGTGAGTAAAGAATTATTTTTAAATTTCAAAAGCAGATAACAACAAATCAAAATTAAAATGAGGCTTTTGGGTTTACTCTGATTAACCAATTATCTGTTAGATCTACGTTAAAAAGTGTGGAATTTTGATCATGGTCAACGGTGGTTTGAAATATTATCCCAGTCCAGGTTATGAGTACCAGACAAGAAATTAATACAAACTATAAGCGGGTGGTAACCATGTATCATAATTATGAAACAAATGTAACTTGCTAAGGCGGCTTAAGTGTTTAAAAATAAAAAAATATGCAATATTCGTACAAGATGTTGATAATGCCGACTAAACAGCAATATATAGCTATATTAAATTCAAATAAACAAAATAAAATAATCATTTATAGAAGGTGCACCGCAATTTACTTACTGATTATGACCATACTAACAAATTTAAAGTTTAACCAGGTAAGGTGAAAGGTAAGCTATGCCTAAAATTTACAGGTAATTCACTTCTTTGGTTTAATAGACAATTTTTATCAGCAAATCTAATAATTTCTAATTTCTCGTGTAAGCATAAGTAACAAGGTTCAATTAAGCATTTACAAGTTCTAGCTTTAAAAATAATTTCCATTTAACCGTAGGAGTTTTATTGACCTCTTTTAAATCCCAAAAATATTTGGAAAGAGATGTTCTATTTTTATAAGTGACATTGGTGAAAGATAGGATATGATGGGGCTATCTAGTTTTAAAAGAATTCTTAGTACACCTAATTTTTCAACAATCGGATTTTCTATTGCAGAAATAGTACTTAGGTAACAAGAGAGTTGGTCAGACATTTGTTCTGCAGTGGGCCATCGTTAGAATTTCTGCAATTACATTTGTTAGTATTATCGGTATTAGTTATATTGGAATTAACATTATTAATTGGGTTTTTATATCTGTTTAAAATCTTATTATGATATTTTTTAATAATTTTTTCTAGGTTAACCGGTTCAGATAAAGCTAAGAGTGTTTCTGTTGAATATTTTACTGAGTGGATTATTTCTGGGAAAAGGCTTATCAATTAAATGGAGGAACTTCTGCCCTAAATTAGTACTAACAATTTTGTTAAATGAGGGTGGGTACCAAATGATTTTTTCTGTTCCTCTTCTTTTGATTTCGATCATTTTTATCATATAGTCTATACTATGTTTCTGTGTACTGGAAATCACTATATATATATATATATATATATATATATATATATATGTGTGTGTGTGTGTGTGTAAAATTTTAAAAATAAATATATATATAAATTTTATATATATATATATATATATATATATATGTACAGTAGCGGCTTATAATATAAGGGACGGAAACAACAAAGACATAAGTATGTGTATTACTTAAAAAGTAATGCATGATTAGGGTGTAATGCATAAATATTATACAAAGTTACAAAAATTTACATAATAGTTTTTTTAAAAAATAAAGCTTAAATGGGACAAAGGAAATAAGCTACTGGACAAAAGTTAAGGAACGATGTTAATAATTTGCATAAACTTTTAATTTGCATTGTTAAAAAACTCGATGGAGCTTTTCAACAATAAGTAAAAGTTCATTTATCATTAGGACTTCATTTTTAAGCAATATGGCAAATTCTACATGCAAAACGCCCTCTTTTGAAGAAAAAAAACTCATCGCTACCAAGAAAAAAAGTCAATTTCAGAAATTTCTGATATTGTTCATAGGTCTAAAAGTGTCGTTCATCGTGTAATTAGCAGGTAAAAACGTTAGATGCAAAACCAAAAACCGGCAGACCTCCAAAAACATCGCAAAGAGAAGATCGGAGAATTGTTAGAATATCTACAAAAAACCGTTTTGAAACTGCTACATCAATTGCCCGTAAATTTAATGAAGAGACAGATAATAAGATCTCAAGAAAAACGGTTGCTCGCAGGTTAAAAAATGCAGGATTGCAAGCCCGTATTCCAGCTTCGAAACCTCTCGTTTCATAGCGAAACCAAAGGGCACGCCTGGAGTATGCGAGAGAACATGTTGTTTGGACTGACGCACAATAGGATACAGTTCATTTCAGTGACGAGTCCAAGTTTACTATATTTGGTTCTGACGGCAAAACTTACGTACGCCGTAGAATAGGTGAAAGACTGTCTTCTCATTGTGTCAAGAAAACCGTTAAGTTTGGTGGCGGCAGTGTGATAGTGTGGGAATGATTTCACTTGCAGGAGTTGGCCCTATCATCCGCGTACAAGCCAATATCAATGCTGAGATTTACAAAAGGCTTCTTCAGCAGCATGTGGTACCAAGATTACACCATAATCTTTATGAATCTCCTATTTTCATGCAGGACAATGCACCTTGCCACAAGGCTCGGAAGGTTAAGGCTTTATTTGAAGAAGAAGGAATCGTCCTAATGAAGTGGCCAGCCCAGATCCCCGACCTGAATGCAATAGAAAATGTTTGGAAGATAATTGGGGAAAGGGCTTAGGAAAGAAACTCGAAAAACCAGGATCACCTATGGGAGTTATTGAAAGACGAATGGGAGGGAATTACTGCTGATTTTTGCAAGAAATTAATTAGATCATGTGGTCGACGATGAGAAGTCATTGAAAATAAGGGGATGTTTACCAAATATTAAATTTTGTTGATATTTTGTTCACATATTAAATTTTGTTGATATTTTGTCCAGTAGCTTATTTCCTTTGTTCCATTTAATCTTTATTTTAAAAAAAAACTATTATGTAAATTTTTGTAACTTTGTATAATATTTATGCATTACACCCTAATCTTTATTTGGTAAAAATTTAATTGCTAATCATGCATTACTTTTTAAGTAATACACATATTTATGTCTTTATTGTTTCCGTTCCTTATATTATGGCCGCTACTGTATATATATATAATAAGACTCGGGGATGGAGGTAAAACACAGGTCGTGAAGAGAGGCCTTACCGTCTCGGTTGTAAGCAAAACGCGTGGGGAAATCAACTATCTGCGTGAGGGATTGAGAAACTGAAAAGTTAAGAGTATGAAAGCCTGCGAGGTAAGTAGTAGCATTCTTAAGCCACTTGTTGTGATGGGCGTTAAAATCGCCAAACACAAATATGTGAGCGAACGGATGGAGAGAGTGAGCCTTCTCCATGCTGCCAGAAATGACATCAAGTATTCCACAGTCCTGAGAGGATGGAGAGCGATAGAGGAAGAAGAGATAGCTTTCAGCATTGAGAAGAGATAACCGGAGACACATGTACGAATGGTCCGGCGATTTATAGAGAGCACTCTCTAGCCAGAGGGAGATGGTCCTTGACGTAGACACCAAGGCCATGCATGTGGGTTAGAGAGTCTTTTCTGAGGAGAGGAAGGTAGCCGGGGATCGAGAGATCAGAGGAGGGGATAGATGAGTCAAGATTGGTCTTACACAGAGCCAGTACATCCGGGCAGTTTGTAGTGAGGAAAGATTCCACACTGCAGAAATTGGTTCTAATGCCAAGGATGTTGGAGAACGAAATGTTGAGGGGTTTAGGTGATTTTTGGAGGGCTGGTTTAGGTTTACTTTTTCGATCTTTGTAAGTCCTCGTGTGGAATTATGGTTGGAAGATGAGAAGGCCTGAAGTAAAAGAAGCCGACGGTTATCGGCGGCGACGTGGGCAGAGAGAATTTGGCACAGCCTGTATCATAATATGGCCGCAGGGTTGCCCACCGGAGGTGACTGCAGGGACACCTATCCATGCGCGACATGGCACTACAGACACCCCGATATTATACAACTGTTGATCAGAGCGGCCGCTCAAGAGGCTACGCAAGAGTTAGGGCTCCTAACTACCAGTCGGAAACAGCAACCAGGGAACTGTCAACCGTGTACCCTCAGAATGAAGAGGTTATGCCACAGACTGCGCATATCACAGGAGGAACACAGCAACACGAGTACAGAGGCTAGAGAGAGAGAGAGAGAGAGAGAGAGAGAGAGAGAGTTCCGGGAACCCCTTCCTAAACAAGAAACAAGGTGTGAGCCTCTACTCATGTCCAAGAGAAGGGAGAGGAGTGTTGACCGGGCGATAGGCAAGCCTACCTACTCCTATTACATATAACACATACAATGACGACAAGAACAACAAAAACATTAGAGGGGGAGATAGTTGGCCCTAGTCTCTGGGCTGACACTAGATGTGTGTACTGGGGTATACGAATGGCATATTGTTTGTATTTTGCCCATTTACAACACACAACACTAAGTTTTAACTTAGTATAAGTCCCATTGTCCAATATTAACAAAAGAAAAAAAGGCTCATGCCCGCAAGTGTTCGCAGTCGTCTACTTTATTTCGCATAGTCACTAGTGATAGTTTTCGACTTATCTTTATCGCCAAGCTTCGAGTTTCAATGAACGCAGAGCTGTGGGGAGAGGGGGGTTTCAAACGGGCATTCCACTCCCCACCCACCACCAACAGTGGGCTTGGGGTACTTGCATTCAATAAAAAATTAAAATCAACAGGGAGAAAGAAACTGTCAGACAATTCCACGTCGAAACAATATTTTTATCTAGCAAGCTGTAGAAACGGCCAACTAGAAGAACATGGAAAAGTAGTGACGACACACAAACTTAATTCACAAAGACTTTGTCTCTTCTATAGCTTCAAATACGGATTTCTAACTAACTAAACGAAAATGCAGGGTTAGAATAGTTAGCACTAAAATAAATATGCTAGGAAAGCCAAACAGAACGAGGGTAAAAAAAAACAAAAACATTATACACAAAATGATAAATGTGACTCTAATTCTAGATCCTACTGTATGCGTCAGCATACGTACAACCTGATCTGAGGGGGCGCAAAGAAGCGGCCTCTCAGATGGGGAGAGCTCGTGGAGCGTGTGAATCTGGATGAGGAGGAACAGTGGTTCCAGCGGGATGGTGCTCTTCCTCACACTGCTAATGTTACCCTGGCATGGCTCCGTGGAAAGTTTGGGCAGCGTCTCATCAGCTGAAAATCTGTAGTGGAGTGGGTACCTCACTTGCCTGACCTGGAACCCCTAGATTTCTTCCTCAGAGGTTCCACAAGGACAACATCTGTCAGGGCAACCGACGCACCATTGCTGCATTGAAGGCAACCATCACAGAAAATTCAAGCGATCACTCAAAAGGAATGTGCCCGTGTTATCAACAACTTCGATTTCAGCAGCGCCTTCAACTGAACGGCGGATATCTGGAGCATGTAATCTAGGCTTACACTTGACATTTTTTGATTCATGTTTGAAACTAAATGGTTTCAGACACTAAAATGCTGTCCTTTCACCTTTCATTAATTGTAATTTCCATTACTCTATCATTGTGGGCCTTGATTTGTACCCAATCATTTGGTTTAAAAAATTGTGAAACACCCTGTACACACACACACACACACACACACACACACACACACACACACACATATATATATATATATATAATTATTTATTTAAATATTATAACATAAATATGTTATAAAATCCCTACAAAAATAGCCATTTTGTTTCAACATTTCCGGTGTCTTATCAAGTCATGATCTTGAATGTAGAATAAATGGATTTAAAAGTTTCAATTTAATTAACGATCCTTCGCTAGGGGTAAACGCTTTTACATAAGTTAGAATGACCAATCAAAATACAAGTATTTATGTTATAATATTTAAATAAATAATTATATCTGCTCTACTCTGTAAATTCCAATAACCAACAATTACTATTCTTAAAAGAGTGCTCAACACACTTTTAAGAATAATAATTGTTGGTTATTGGAATTTATTCCGTATATACCAATCCTATACTTGTATATATATATATACATATATATATATATATATATATATATGTATATATATATATATATATATATATATATATATATATATATATATGTGTGTATGTGTGTGTATGTCTATGTACATGTATATGTATATATATATAATATGTGTGTTTGTATGTATATGTATGGGTGTGTGTGTACATGCCTATATGTATGTATGTACGTGAAAATATAAATATGTTATTGTGTATGTGTGTATACGTATGTGTTTTTGAACATAGAAATACAGGTCCTTGCTGTATTAGATAATCGTTATTTTTATATGTTTATATAAGATTTGTAACCTGTAGTCGATATTACCTTTGTCAAATTTTCTTGATTACACAGCGGTCCTTTTATAAATGCCTTTCGGTTTTAGTTCCAACACCCGATCTCCCTCACCCCTTTTTCTTTTCTTCTCCCTCTCATCTTCTGTGCTTTAAGATTATATCGTCTATTGTGTATGTATGTCACCACAAAATGTATATTCTTTTCCGGTGTATCTTTATGTATTAGACATTTGAAATTATTCATATTTCTCTCACTTAAAACGTCTTTGACTCCCCTCTTTAAAACTTCTCTCTGTTAAATTTTAACCCCCCTTCATCTTTAGACCTTCCTGTCCTTCTCTCGTCTGTTACCCCTCCCTATAGCTTTCATTTACACTAGCATTCGTCCCACACTCTCATACATACACTCTCACTAAATTTTATTTCTTATTCCCGGAGTTGTTTTTCTGTTTTCTTTTTGAATTTGTAGGTCTGACGAATTGGGTCGCATTTACGATTGCAATGGAATAAATTATGACCATGGAATATTAGTGTTTAAGCCTTTTTACTATATATATATATATATATATATATATATATATATATATATATATATATATATTTATGTCTATCTATCTATCTATCTATCTATCTATCTATCTATCTATCTATACACACACACACACACACACACACACACACACACACACACACATATATATATATATATATATATATATATATATTGGTTCCTAAGAAATTACTTTATGTTTCGAATACGAAAAATGAACAGATATGGGCATCTGAGAAGATCTGAACGAGAAGATGTACATTCTTAAAAAACATAATCGAATTTTCCTGGTATGTGACGCTCCCTGCGCCTGAGTGGCCTATAGCAGATAGGATCAAAGAAGGAATATTCCCATAAAATCTCCCATTTATGAAGTCTCTGTATAACACAGACCGGTACAAGTAAATCACATTGTTTAAAAAACAAACAAATAACAAAAATCAGGGCGTCTGTTCAAACATGGTTATCCACAATATAAAATTTAAACTAGTGGGGGTTGTCTGTACTTATGTTATACATACATTTGTGGTCCTTGATTTGTACCCAATCATTTGGTTTAAAAAATTGTGAAACGCCCTGAACAAACACACACACACACACACACACACACACACACACACACACACACACACACACACATATATATATATATATATATTACATGTATTAAGTCACGGGATAACACAGACCTGAACAGGTAATTCACACTGTTTAAAAATCAAACAAATTAAAATAAAACAGGGTGTCTGCTCAAACATGGTTATCCACAATATAACATTTAAATTAGTGGGGATTGCCTATGCACACACTGTCCATAAATCCATATTTTGTACTGTTACAATCTATGCTCCATGTCAGATAATGCTACAGTTGCAGGCATTTTGAATGTATTTGGTAAAAATATAGTTTTAAGGTATCCTATATTTATCAGTTAAAGTGCTTAGTAGATAGAGCGTATGTAAATAAAAATAAGTATATAAGTAAATAAATCAAATTATCAGTAAAATAATAAGTGAAATAAACTAATGCAAACCAATAAATAAGCAAATAATTTAAGTAAATAATAAACAAATTAACAAACTACGAACGCGCACATTAACACAAGTAAACGCAATAATAATAATCAACAATAAAATAATCAATAATAAACAAAGAAACTTAATATAGAACACTATAAAGTAACTGCAAAATTGTATCTTGATCCACAACTATTTCCACTCAATAGCCCCTAATTCGAAACAGAATTGTTATCGCCCACTCAAATAACCGTTAAAATAATACAATCGGCCTACCCATAAAGCATCACTGACCAGTATATATAAATAGTCGAGCAAAAACACAACACACATATCGATTGCGTTAAGCATCAAACAGACTTTCACCGTTGACTTCAATGTTCACTTACATACACCGACCAGTACAGTTAAATCACACTGTTTAAAAAAACAAACAAATTAAAAAACGGGGCCTCTGCTCAAACATGGTTATCCACAACATAATATTTGAAGTAGTGGGCGTTGCCTATGCAAAGTCTCTCTCCATAACACCATTTTCTGTACTTATGTTATAAATACAGGTGTACGAACTAAAATGCTTACACCTGTACGTCTGTGTGTCTACGTATGTGAATGTGTCATCCAAATAACACAGAAGATAATACCCCCACCTTGTACCAAACAGAAATAATCAAACCCAAATAAGCATAAATAGATCCACTCTTGAAAAAAAATAAACCAGTGAGTTTACAGAACTAATTTCAACTCGGAACTAATTTCAACTCGGAACTAATTTCAACTCGCAACTAATTTCAACTCGATTTAAAATCAAAATTATCAATTTCCCTGAATTCCTAAACAAAACGCAATGAGTTAGTGTTAATTTTTTAATTTAGCATTAAAAATCCTTAGTAGATAAGATAATTCAGAATTCATTTTTCTACAACTTTCATCAATTAGTTCCGAGTTGAAATTAGTTAGGAGTTCAAATTAATTCTGACCTGAACTTAATTCTGTATCCCCAGAATATATATATATATATATATATATATATATATATATATATATATATATATATATATATATATATATATATATATATATTAAGAGAGAAAGAGAGAGAGAGAGAGAGAATGAGAGAATAAAAATAAATAACATTGTAAATCTTCTGATTATTTATTTTATTGATTCCTATTTTTTATTCAAAAAGCCAAAATTCATCAGAGAATATGAGATCAGCTGATATTTCGGAAAAGACTGGCATTTCCAGATTGTCTAAGAGAGATTACCTGAAAGCCCTTTCGATATATTTCATTACCTTTATAACCTACGGATATCCGCTTTCATTGTCCGTGTTGACAGTTGAATGGCAGAAAGAATTTCAGAAATCAAAATCACTCATATTGTTCTTTCCAAATTTGATGAGCGGTTTGATGAGCGGTGCCGGTAAGTCTTTGAAAAATCTCTTCTTTTTAATTTTATCTAATGTTTATTGTGAAGTTTGGAATTGTCGGCAACACAGTTTTTTTTTAAAATAATTTCACTCCATGCAAGGCAGTAAAGCCACTAAAACTCAATGGGTTACTGATAAAAAAATGGAAGTATTTCTGTTATGGTCCAGGTTAGGACCAAGGAAGAACAACACGAGCACAAGAGTAGAAATAACGAATACACAGAATAATAATACAAGATGTGGAAGGTGTTAGTATGACTGTCAGTCTGGTTTGGAGTGAACTACTATCGGCTCGACTCGATTCGTCTCTCTCTCTCTCTTGAGAGGCGTAGTATACATAGTGTTAGGAAGAGTTCATTCTGTAGTTATAGGTAAGGACCCATAATTACTAAGGGGCGATGACAATAGAAGAGTAATCAGGAAGACAGTAGATAACGATTGACATTGCATTGAAATTTTTGAAAATCAATGTTGGCTGGAAACATGGAGCCGGAAGAGTCCCACAAGAGAGAAGTGTGAGAAAAAAGAAATTGTTAGCATAGAACGGTTGCTTCTAGCCAATTCGTTTGTGAATTGACGAGACCTTGCAATCAATCTGCACTTAAATTCATAAAGTCTAGCTATTATAGCAAAGAGTTTATCCAAACTGTTGCCATGAAAGTATTTATAGAAAAAGCACAAGGAAAGCTACATTATAGCAACTGGAAAGTGACTGAAGACGGGATGCCAGGTCAAGTCTAGTAATATTGCTGATTCTTCTTTGGATTTTATTAAGAACCACTAAATAAATAACAGAAGTACCAGACCAGATGTGGCGGCAATATTCAAATCAAGGATGATCGTAGAGTTGAACGAAAAATCGAAACCCCCTTAATCAGGGATCGAATTCAGTGTACAGTGATAATGCTCTATTCGACGATTTCACATGCGCTGAACACTTGGCGAGACGTAAGTGTGTTGTTGATAATCTGGAAGATTTTAAACCTGTTAAGTATTTCGTTGTAAAAAAGGCCGGAGCTTTTTTCAATAAGTAGCGTTTGAACACATGATTTCGTTTTGCACGCGCCTGAAAATTATCACACACACATACACACACACACACATTTATATATATATATATATATATATATATATATATATATATATATATATGCAAATATGTAGAAAATAGGAAAGAACTCGTTAGGTATATAATCCGAAGTTCTTTAGTATTTTTGTTTTTATTTTTAAAAAGACAGTGCTCGATACAAAAGTAGAGCCTAAATATAATTATTTATTTTAAAATAGGATTCCTTCGCTACATAAGAGTTCTCATGTTTCAAAAGCAAGAGGTGAAAACTTCAATATAATTATTAGAATTAAATTGAATTTAAAGTATCAAGCTCTGTTTCATGTTCAAGCGAAATTTTTGAATACTTTAAATTCAATTGATACTTTAAATTCAATTTAAATTCAATTTAATTCTAATAATTATAATGAAGTTTTCAGCTTTCGTTTTTGAAACATGAGAATTCTTATGTAGCGAAGGAATCATATTTTTAAAAAATAATTATAATTATGTGTGTGTATATATATATATGCATATATATATATATGTGTGTGTGTGTGTGTCTGTGTGTGTGTCTGTGTGTGTGTGCGCACTTATGTGTGTGTGTATGTATGTCTGTGTCTGTGTGCATTTAAATATTATATTTTCCAATGGGTTTTTCTATGTGATTTGTGTGTAGATTTCTTTAAAAGTGAGAAAAGGAAGAAAATGAAATACATTTTCGTTATTTAATGCTCTTTTATTTCCAGAAAGAAAAGAAATACTGTACAAACAGTAACAAAATATATGTGCCGTTTATGGGCATGGTGCAGTAGCTGAGAAGTGAATGGTTTTATCGGTACAGAAGTGTAAATTTCATTTTGGAAGTATCGAACCAATGAATGACTCAATGAATGACTTAATTATAATTATCAAATCCTCCTAACAATTTCTTTCATGTGTATGTCATTGCTTGATCCGGCTTCTAATGCTTCAGTTTGAGCGGCTTGGTGATAGTAGTCGTGGCCTCTGGGGGCACAGTCCTATGGTTACAGATAATTTTAGTTGAGTTCCACCACGGACTATGTGAGCGAGCGGCGCTATATTGAGTCTGATTTGCTACCTCTCGGTCACCGAACAGTTGGAACAGTTGGTTTGCTTGATAACTTAATTGTCAGGGTTTCAATTCTCGTTAGTGGATGCGCACTGCGGATGAGTCCCAAATATAGGACGAAACGGCCGTCCAGTGCTTTCTGCATTCTGTTGAAGTATCTTTCAGACTCAATGAATTACTTAATTATAATTATCAAATCCTCCTAACAATTTCTATTATATATATATATATATATATATATATATATATATATATATATATATATATATATATATATATATATATATACATATATATATATATATATATATATAGTCATCCACAGAAAGGCTGTATCACAGCTCATCAGTGTGACTAGACATCCGATCGCTTCCGACCGATATGTTATATATGTCGGAAATTCTAAACTCTAGGCCATCGACACCCGGCAGAGAAAGGATAATTTTTGCGTAGTTATTTTTTCATAAACACACCAATACCGGGTATTACAGCTAAATTGTCCAAATCGTGTAACGGCAAAATTGTCCATTTGTTAGATTAACCTTTGAACCATTCTTAGAAATGATTAAAGATATCTTACTGGAATTCTCCGAGGTTTTTATAACACTATTGGAATCTACTTTGAACAATAGGGCTATATTTAGCTCAAAGTTGGAATGATGATCCCTCTTGCTGTTGTGATCTCCTGATCCAGTTTTCCTCTCTACTGTTCCCTCTTTAAAACTTATTAATGTTTCTCATGATGGCTCCTGAATGGACCTTGAAGATGGAAGCCAGAATATGAAAGTTGGTACAATTACTGAAGGCCTGAATGATCTTTTTCCACTCACCATTGCTCATTTAGTGGTCAGTGTATTATAGAAACCATGCCTTCTTCGTCCTGTCAACCTTCGTCCGCTCCACTTAGATGGAGCTGACACGAAACGATTTGAACCTGTTCTCTTTCTAGCTGAATAACACAAAGGGTTTTTCAGTAACTGTTTCGACAATTAGTGTCAAGATGGGTAAACGTCTTATCTGAAAACCCGGAATAAGAAATTCAATTAGTTTAGTATTTTTTCTTTTTTTTTAGATATGAAACATCATTTTTAGTTGGACAATTACCCCATGCTGTCACACGATTTGGTCAACTTTGCTATTACACCCATTATCTATCTATCTATCTATCTATCTATATATATATATATATATATATATATATATATATATATATATATATATATAAGTATGAACCTAAATAGCCAGGTTTGTATAAAGAACCCAACAATTTGCTAAATTTAAAATCTGAAATCTTGAGTAAGGGCCGACATAGGAAACGCTAGTTACTAGGATAGGTTTGGTTTTCATCTCTTTTTAATTTTTTTTTTAGTCACATGGTCATGGTTGTTTATATGTTGTAGGCTATTTTTATTCTGTTCTAATGTTACCTCTTTGGCCAGCGTACCCTGACGATCTGTGTAGGTAAAACCTAGGTAGGTTTGCCTGGCTCTTTAGGTTCATAGTTAGATTTGCTCTACTTAGTGTATTCAGCACTTTGCTTAGTTACTTTTGCTTTACTCGTTTTGGAGGTTGTTTTTTCTTTGGACTCTTAGCTTGGATTCGGGACGATTCTTTTCGCCTCAATTACATGTTCTTAGTTCTTTCTTTTTTTATCCCTTATTTTTCGTTGGGTATTGGTTTGTACATTTACAAGCCAAAACACCTAAGGTTTTTCCAGACGAGTATAATTACTTATATATATATATATATATATATATATATATATATATATATATATATATATATATATATATATATATATATAAACTATGTATTTAGTTTACGAAAAACTAGGTAATCCGTATGGGTAGACCCAAGGAGGATAAAATCCAGAGAGCTCAATGTAAATCAGAGCTAATAATGTAAATAAAAACAGACCACTTTAAGGTTCCATGTAATAAATTATTTCACCACAGCCCTTTTAAAAGACCGCGGATCATCAGACTTTACTTACAAAGGTTTACAGTGGTCTGTTTTTATTTTATGTATATATATATATATATATATATATATATATATATATATATATATATATATATATATATGGGTGTGTGTGTCTGTGTGTGTTTTTGTAGAGAAAAATAACTTTTAAATTTTACTGAACAAAAATAAATTACAATAGTTTCAGAAAATTTCTAAATATTGTTACATCAAACCATCATTTGTTATGATAAAAAAAAACTATTTAAGATGTTCGCAAAGGTCTCCTTCATGTTGAATACAATGCTAAACCCAATCAGCAACACTTCTACACACCATTTGACACATTTCTACATTTGTGAAACTTTATTCATGAGAAATTGCTTGATTTAATTCAGGAACTGTTTTCAGTATGAGCCTCTACATAAGATATTTCAGTTCTCCCCCGAGATAGTCTGGCGGTGCCAGGTCTGGCGACCGGGATGACCGCTCAACTGCTCCACGCCGTCCTATCCACCCCAGCTCGAAGGCATTGTACCAGCTCGAAATTAAGATTTAACCATTTGCGAACGAGTAAACCATAGTTAATATTAAGCCACCTTAAAATACTGTAAAACGACGTTACTTTGTCGTGTTTGTGTAATGATCAATGATTTGCAATTTGGTTTCTTTCAGGTGTCATCGATGGCTTTCTCATCAATCGATTTGGCATTCATAATATTATTATTCTTGGAGGTTTCATACAAATTTCTTGCGCCATTGGATCTTCTTTTAGTGCCAATGCCGTCACTTTGGTAATTCTTCTTGGTCTTTTACTTGGTAAGATATTCCTTTCCCTTATTTTTATCTACCTGAAATACTAATGTCTAACATTTCTGGACATTCTATTATAATTACAGATGGCCTTGGCAAATTATGCCAAGCTCGGAGACCGACTAATATATACTGGCACATCGATATCTCCATGGGCCCTAAAATTTATTATTCTTAGCATATCTTTTCTTTTTTGAATCTAGAATGAATTTTTCTCTTTCATTAAGATAATTCATTTTTAAAGTTCATCTGCCAAAAACAAGATTTAAAATCTTATTTTTATCTGCCTTTGTTAATGGGATTGCTGTTAACAGACTGCTTTCTGTCTATATCTCTGATATGAGGTATTATGATTACTTGTATTATTTACATTATTCGCACTGTTATCCTCATCTTCATTGCCATATTCACAACATTTCGGTCATTGTACGCTCCAGCCTTCTGTAGGTGATCGGAACTTCGAACCTAGCCTTTTATTTCGGCACGAAATTCCAATCACCTAAAGAAGGCCAGAGCGTACAACAGGTGAAACGTTGTGAATATAGAAATGAAGATGAGGATAACAGTCCGAATAATGTAAATAAGGCAAAGTGCTTCCTGTATCTCACTGTATGGTTCACAAATGTCTGTCATTAAACTAGAAACGAAAGACTATTGCGATGAAAATGAGGCTATATATATATATATATATATATATATATATATATATATATATATATATATATATATATATATATATATATATACATACATATATATATATATATATATGATACTATAGAGTTTAGGTATAACTTAATCGTCACGGTCAAATGAATAATTACGAATTGTCAGTTCGAAGTAGTCGTTTAAATAAAACAGTCGATTGCTTTTCGTCTAACACGAAATAAAATATTCTGAACAATATCAAAAAGTCGATATTTAAATCGTTTAGTTTCACCTGGTTCAAGAACAAGTTTATATTTAAATCGCTTAGTTTCACCTGGTTCACGAACATTTTTATATTTAAATCTCTTAGTTTCACCTGGTTCACGAACAAGATTATATTTAAATCGCTTAATTTCACCTGGTTCACTAACAAATTAAATATTTAAATCGCTTAGTTTCATCTCGTTCACGAACAAGTTTATATTTAAATCGCTTAGTTTCCCCTGGTTCACGAACACGTTTATATATAAATCGCTTAGTTTCACCTGGTTCACTAACAAATTTATATTTAAATCGCTTAGTTTCACCTGTTTCACGAACAAGTTTATATTTAAATCGCTTAGTTTCCCCTGGTTCACGAACACGTTTATATATAAATCGCTTAGTTTCATCTGGTTCACTAACAAATTTATATTTAAATCGCTTAGTTTCACCTGTTTCACGAACAAGTTTATATTTAAATCGCTTACTTTCACTTGGTTCACGAACAAGTTTATATTTAAATCGCTTAGTTTCACCTGGTTGACGAACAGGTTTATATTTAAATCGCTTAGTTTCACCTGGTTCACTAAGAAATTTATATTTAAATCGCTTAGTTTCACCTGGTGCACGAACAAGTTTATATTTAAATCGCTTAGTTTCACCTGGTTCACAAACAAGTTTATATTTAAATCTATTACTTTCACCTGGTTCATGGACAAGCTTATATTTAAATCGCTTAGTTTCACCTGGTTCACTGACAAATTAAATATTTAAATCTCTTAGTTTCACCTGGTTCACGTACAAGTTTATATGTAAATCGCTTAGTTTCACCTGGTTCACGAACACGTTTATATTTAAATCGCTTAGTTTCACTTGGTTCACGAACAAGTTTATATTTAAATCGCTTAGTTTCACCTGCTTCACGAACACGTTTATATTTAAATCGCTTAGTTTCACCTGGTTCACGAACACATTTATATGTAAATCGCTTAGTTTTACTTGGTTCACGAACAAGTTTATAAATAAATCGTTTAGTTTCACCTGGTTCACGAACACGTTTATATTTAAATCGCTTAGTTTCACCTGGTTCACAAACACGTTTATATTTAAATCGCTTAGTTTCACCTGGTTCACGAACAAGATTATATTAAAGAATTAAATTTTCTTAAGTGCCATGTCTCTTGAGGATGTAGCCGATCATAGATCACCATTTGTTTTTTCTTCATGTTGTTTCTTTGAGATTTACGAATTGGCATAAATTCTTGGGAAATATTTAGTTTTCCCTCTCTTACATTGGTTGCCACCCAAACCTGGATAGTCCAGTCTAGTATAGCTGGCCACTCGTATTCGAGGGTACCTGTCTACAAGAGCGGCTATCCAATCCCTATTGCAGACGCTTGCTCAGGCGTATTTGTGTTTATTCTACACCCACAGAGCTCTGCAACTATGATGAACAGACCTTAGTTTCTTAGTTTCTGGGAAAGAGCATGTTATCTAGAGTGATCAACAAATTGAACAAGGCAGGCACGCTTAATCCCTCGGTTACGATGACTTGTGACTTCGTGCTAGCACAGCTATCGACGGCACCCAAGGGTTTTGTCTATCCAATTCCATTCATAAGGCTTGGGTCAACCTGTGGTATTCAGGCACTTCCAAAGGTGCCGCACGCTGGAATCGACCCCACCAGTCCGATACCATTAGGAAGTCTCCTTCCTGACAAATCGCCCATGGTGAGATTCGAACCCGGTATCATTATCAGAATGCGAAGGTTCTAACCATTCGGCCACATGCCTATAGTCTAGTCTACTCTGCTATTTAATCCATAGCTGGGAGGAGAAGAGTTGGATTCATATTGTTTCTTTGTTATTTATGAATTGGCATCAATACTTGGGATTTGAACTTCAAAGTTTACCCCTCTTAATTTGGTTGCTACCTAAACCTGGATAGTCCAGTCTATCCTTCTATTTAATCTATAGCCGGGAGGAGAAGAGTTGGGTTCATACCTTTCCCAAGGGTATTAGTGCAAGAGTGAACGGTAGAACTCGGGAAAACCCTACACCCAGATTCATATTAAACGTAATGGCGTTATGGTAAATAAATGCTATACCCTCTTCCTGTCTTAATTTCATTTCGTGCATTTTCTTTTTTATTTTGTATTTTCAGGCTTTGCATCGTGTTTTTGTTATGTCAATTGTTTCATCCTTGCGGGTCTTGAATTTGGAAAGGCTGGAAAGTATTTAATCGCTGCATTATCATTAGCGTCACCGGTCTCTTCATTTGTGTACCCGAATCTGATTCCAGTGTTTGTTGAAAAGTACACCTGGAGAGGATGTATGTTGATGCTTGCAGGTATCAACCTGCAGACGATACCATTCGCCTTGTTTCTTCTTCTCTCTCACAAGCGCAGAAAGAACAACGACCCGAAGATCGATGCCAGAACTAAGAAGGCGTCAAGTGAACCGATTCCTCTCACGGCAAGGAAGAAAGCTTTCGATATCTCCCTCTTCAAAAATCCTATATACGTTGCTTATCTATGCGCTGTTACATTCACATTGACCGGATCCAATGCGATATATAGCTTGTTAGCCTCTTTTTTTCACAAGAAAGGTTTGTCTTTGAAAGATGCCGCCACACTGTACAGTGTTTATTGTGTCATTTATTTCGTTCCAAGGTAAGGTCAAAAGCAATTTCAGAAATGTATTCTTCTTGAAATATTGAGTTTTGGAAACTGTTTTGGAATCGATACTATCGATTTATTTTTCCGGCAATAGCTTAAGTATTTGGAAAAGTATCCTCACCATTGTTGTTTTAATGATCATTTCCTGTAAACTGATATGGCGTTCGGTAATTTTCAGTTTTAAAAACAATTTCACCGTCGAAAAGAATGCAAGCTTCAATCTTTCCTGTTTCTAACAAAAACGATGAGACATCTCCCGGAAGAAGGCTGGAGACATCATCGGCCGAAAAGTTGTAATGGCAAGAAAAAAGAAAACTTCTACAAACCAGAAAATTATGTATTCCAAACTAAATACAATAATCACAACAATAATGATGAAGATAATAGAGTGAATGGTTCTTTGAATAAACAACGAACAGAGAGAATCAAAATATCAGGATACACTATGAAGGCAGTAGAAGATAACGGCCAATATCTGGTGATAAAAGAAAAATAAAAGAAGTGAGGTTTCAATATAGAATATTCTGTCAGATTCGTTATTTTTCCGCATTTAAATATTTTTCGCATTTTAAAATTCAAAGTTTCAATATTAATTAGAAATTTCGTGTGATTAACTAAAAACCTACCATTAATGGATGAGATCTTCACTGGAAGAAGGATGAAGATCTCATCGGCTGAAAAGATTAATCGAATATTGAAAGTTCTATAACTAAAATAATTATTCATTGCAATGAAGTCCGTCGTACATGTTGGCTAAAACAGTGACTAAAACAACAGTGATGACGATAACAGACCGGATGATTCATCGGATAAGGAAAATAATTCAAATCAAACAATCAGGATAAATTAAGAAGGCTGTAGAAAATAGCGGCCAAAATATAATGATGGGAATAACACAGATGGTGAAAATTCATAGAATTGTCTTATCCATGTTTTATCTTTTTCCGTTTTTAAATTTATAATTTCGTTGGCAATTCTTTCATTTTTTAGGGCGTCGATCGGCTTTATTCAGCGATGGATCAAAATCCCTTTCATGTATATTTTCATTGCACTATCATTGCTTTCTGGTTCGTTGTGTATCCTCATCAATCAAGCTGAATCCTATTCTGCTCTTTTAAGCTTCGCTATCGTCTTGTCCCTTTGCCTGGGAGGCCCATCAGGACTTTATTCCATTGGTACCCTGGAAATTGTGGGGCTTGAGAAATACAGTTTTGCCACGTCCGTTATTGAGACGTCATACGGAGTAGCAACGGCGGCTCTTGGTTATTTGGCCGGTGAGTAGTGAGAATTTCAACTTTTCTTTCATTTATGCGTGTGAAGTGGATATTCTCCTTTTCTGGTGTATTTAGTTTCAATGTAATGGAAATTGAATTGCAAATGTAAAAGATGAAAAAATAATCCAATTTTTGTACTAAGTCTATCATGGCGTTTTATAAGTTTTCAAAGGATTTCACTATGAGATATTGTTAAGTAACAAATACTATTCCTTTATTTTTAGTTGGACATTGGCTTAGAGAGATGAGGTTTAAAATGTGGTATTATGCATAGGTGGTCGGATACCTAAATCTCCAACTGAATGTCGTGCTGATCTGTAATTTTTCAGTGAAATACACAAAGGGGCATTTGTCTTTGTCATGATCTGAACCATATTAAATTGGTTCCCTGGAATTTGTGGTACTTGAGAAATATAGATTTGCCATGGCGGATTTTGGTTATTTGGCTGGTGAGTAATGAGAATTTCAAATATGTGCGTGAGGAAGAAATTCTATAAAACTGGCGAATTTAGTTTCAATGTAATGGAAATTGAATTGTAAATGGAGAAAAAATGAAAAAAAAAATCCCATTTTTGTACTAAGTCTAACATGTGGTATTACAGATGGGATGTCGAAATTGTTCTTTTTTTTAAATCTTCAAAAATAGTGTATTCGATATGGTTCAGTAACAAATACCATCCCTCTATTTTGAATCACACTTTGGCTTAGATATTTGCAATCGAGACAGTTTGGCATGAAACGTGACAAAAACCGAATTCTAATATATATATATAAAAGTCTAACGTGTGATATTATGAACAGGTGGTCGTACGCCGAAATCACCAACTGAAAGTCGTGCTGATCTATGATTTTTCAGTAAAATACACTCTTTCACAGACCTGTCATCGCCTCCCTCTGTCTTTTTTACAAATACTTTCACGGTAACTGCTCCGAGGAGCTGCTTTTGCTAGTTCCCAGACTTCATGAATTTAAGCGTTCAACTAGGCTGGCATCTCGCTCTCAGCTTTTCACTGTCGAAACTGTTAAATGTAGCCGTCTCTTCTACTCCAATAGCTTCATATCTCGCACTTCTCGCCTGTGGAACTCCCTCCCCTTTCCTGTTTCCCTGATAGCTATAATCTCCAACTATTCAAATATAATGTCTATCGACGTCTCCAGATGCCCTGATCTATACCCTATCTTATTCATCCTTTCCTCTATCACTCCTATTTGCTCTCGCTCCAACTCTCTGTAACCCCTTGCGTGCTAGTGGTTTCCCGCCTTGCTTGGGGTGAAACGCTTAAAAAAATGAAAAAAAAGGGATACAATATCAGATATGGTTTGATAACAAATATCATTTCTCTCTTTTGAGTTGAACTTTGGCATGGATACCTGTATCGAAACTTTAATAACATGCATATTTAGAAGAATCCCAAATCTGACTCGGTAAAATTAATCATTCAAGTTTGTTTTTTTTTAATAAAGAGATATAGTCATGAAAAAAAAAAACGAGATAAAAACGAGAGGCACACAGTAAATCTCGAACTGAGTGAGAACTTATGAAACTATAGTGTGCGACTGGAGATATCAAATACGATATAAAAAAAAGTGTAGCAATCATTTGAGTTGAACTATCTGATAATATCATTTGCAGTCTACCCGCGTCTGTATTCGTAGCAATCATTTGAGTTGAACTATCTGATAATATCATTTGCAGTCTACCCGCGTCTGTATTCGTAGCAATCATTTGAGTTGAACTATCTGATAATATCATTTGCAGTCTACCCGCGTCTGTATTCGTAGTCGTTGGATGCGAATGCTAAAGGTCATAGTGGGAGTCAATCTAACGGAGATGACAAAACAAAAATCAGTGAACTTAGAGATTTACTGAGTTTATTCTGGTACAATGTGACACGCCTGAGGTAACCTGCGAGGACCCAAGTAGCAGATGGACAGGAAGGACATGATTTCGAAAATTGTGGCCTGGTTTTAGTTAGCGTAACTTACAATTTATAAACACAGAGACACAGAGAGAGAGAGAGAGAGAGAGAGAGAGAGAGAGAGAGAGAGAGAGTGTGTGTGTGTGTGTGTGTGTGTGTGTGTGTGTGTGTGTGTGTGTGTGTGTGTGTGTGTGTGTCAGTCGAACTCTCCTGATACTTATTGCATTTCTCAACGCACCTGCTTGGTTTTGCTGATCAGGAGGGCACAATATTGTATCCGTTGGTGAGTATCGAACAACACGAACATTGATTGCTAGGAGTTAACTCCCGATCACTGCTATTTGGCTGTTTTTTTTTTTGTTATTTTTTTTAACATTGCTGATATACCGGGTGCGATGGATAAATTGTTGTCTAAATTACACAAAAAAAAAAATGAAAATAACACTGACATCTCATTTTAAAAGATATATTTACCAAAATTACACAAAAATATCTTCAAATACTGAAGAGTAAATTTATTCAATAAAATCGCTATTGGCTTCAACCACAGCCTCCAGGCGACTTCGGAATCTGCTGCAACTCATCTGGACTGTCTCCTTGTTTAAGTTGGTGAATGCTGCCATAATCCTTGCCTTCAGTTCATCTTTGGTGTTACAAGGAGTTTTGTTGGTCTCTCGTTCAAATGAGCCCCGCAAATAATAATCAAGTGGGTTGCAGCCTGGGGAGTTAGGTGCCCAGATGTAAGGGGTGATGTGGTCGCAGAAATTATCTGACAGCCATGACTGTGTTCTCCTGTTTGTGTGGCATGGTGCAGAATCCTATTGTCAGATATAAAGTCTTCCAGCAGCCAACCTCTGGACCCAGGGCAGCACTACCTCCTGAAGTCACTTGATGTAGGCTTCCGTGTTGAGTCTGAGGCCCTCACCAAAAAATTCGTGTGTTCTTTTTTTACCAGAATGATCAGTGTGAGTTTTCCGAGCTGTCGTACATTTGTAATCAGCATTAGACACATTCAACTCATCCCGAATCCTCTGCATTGTCCTCTGATTGACACTCAGACACCCTGAAATGTTCGTATTGGAGCTTCCGGTGCGATTGCCAAGTAGTACAGCATGCTCTTTTCAAATTTCTGGCAGAGTGAATTGCGTCACGGTGCTCTTCTTCTCACAGACAGTGCCCAACTGACCTTTATATAATGTGCTGTCGACAAAATCAAAAACAAACATGCGCGAAATTAAAAATATACAATGGTGAGAATATATATATATATATATATATATATATATATATATATATATATATATATATATATATATATATATATATATATATATGTGTGTGTTCTTTGATGCGTATATCTGTTTATTTGTATACAAATCGAACATCCTTAAACTGATTTCTCCTAATTTATTTTCAGGTGTACTGGTTGACTATACGGATTCCTATCAACAGATCTTCTGTATTTACGGCGCATTAACCATTACCTCTAACCTTTGTCTGCTGATCACAATTCTTATTCCATATTGGTCACGCAAAACATTCACTTCAGGAATCTAAGAATGGTTTCTCATTCTTTTGTTACCGGTATTTCTGGATAATTTGACTTGATCCAATTTTGCAATTGCTGGTATTGAGATATCCTGCATTTTGCCAAGATTTCCCAGAAGCGTAAAGAATGACAGGAATCAAATTTAAGTGTGTGTTTTTGTATGTGTGTGTGTGTGGGGGGGGGGAGAACCGTTTCTATCTGAAGAAACGGATTTTTCTACTAGAACTCGACGTTGAGAAATCGAAGAAAATATTGGCAAACATGGGACTTCGTGACCGGAACCTACCAAAAAAAAACAAAAAAACAAAAAAACAAATAAAAAAACGGAGAGTCAAAATGTCGGTTTTTTCCTTGACACCGCTATTATTTTAACTACCTTCACTCCTCGGAAGTGTTCAATCTTTTAAAACGTGATGATTTGAATTATAAGATCTGAACATACAAAGCTGAATTTATACATTTTCTTTGTTCTTGAGAAATGACAAGAAGATAAACATTATTTAATTATTATATTGTTTATTGGATGTGCCACAAAACCGTAAATATGGGGCACCAAGTGAGGAACATACTCACTACCCAGTTGTAATATTTCTAGCGAGATAGGCTTGCTACCTATTACACCACGTCGAGGTACACACTTCGGATTTCTAAGCGTAGTTTAGATGTGACACCAGGCTGAAATTATTCGGGCACCCAGTGAGGAACGAACTTACTACGCAGTTGTAATTTTTATTTTTTTGCTAAACATTATACCACTATAACCCGTCACGTTGGTGCTCTGGTCCCAAACCTGGTCAGAGTCGCTGGTCGTTCAATCCACAACCTCACTGATTTTTGATCTCAGGACGCCATAGATTGAACCCCGAAAACTAGACGTATAGAATTACCACGGTGTTATTTAAACAAATGAAAAATAATTCTTCCTGTATACAGGAATGATGACGGGAACTCCTTGGCCAAATTCAACAATTTTCTATAAATTTAGAATACAAATGAAGTTCAACCTTTCCCACATAAACCTATTAGTGGCTCACTGGCTTTCACCTTGCTGGAAACAATGTACCTGTCGGTCGGGCAAGCTTTGGTAGTAAAGTACTTGTTGGCACTTGTTCTCTAGTCTTGACGCGGTCTGGGTCTGACTGGTCGTCTGTCGGGCCTCATCTCTCTATTCTCTCAACTTCAATCCACTGTTCTCAACTTGACTGTCGAAACGTCCCAAGCGTCTTGCTTTTATGGATCCTAACTCCGAACTGGAGTACGGTGGGGTTTTCGGAGTTTTCCTCAAGTTTCTTCATTAATTAATCGAATTCTAACAAGGTTTCTTCGTTTAGCATTTTCTCGCGAGATTTCAAAATTTGGGAATTACCTCGTCTCGCAGGGAGTGGGCACAGGATTTGGCTCCCAGTTCCTCAGACCCATATCTCTCACCAGTGTTCTGGTCGGGCGGAGACAACTCTCTCTATATTTCACATGGGACCATTACCTTGGGCTTCCATATATCTGGCACTTTCATTGAACTGTTGCTTACACCACCAACCAGACTGGGTGGAATTAATCCCTCCTCCACCTAACCCTCTAGGCCTCGCTTCGGCGGTAATCTGTTGTATCTTTTCTTTGACTGACAATAATTCAACGTTTGCGATTTTTTATCGTTTGGAGAATCTTCAAATTATCCGCCCTTCCCAGTCAAGTTGAAAATTTCAATTTCGGGGTTTGTTTACGCACACTTTCTGCTTTTTTTAGGACTGTCAAAAATCAGCTATATTTATCGGTTGGGGAAATCTTTAAAATTCGTGTTTATTTCCACTGCGCAACCTCTTTCGGCGCCAGGCAGATGCATAATCCATGTTTCTTTAACCATTTTCGGTCCGCGCTCTCCTTAAAATGAACGGAAGTATATTTCCAATGGTTTATCGAAATGCCATTGCCCATTGGCATCTCTCATCGACTGATCATTAATCAAATCCTTAAGTTATCATTAGGCTTTTGTCTTGAGAGATCCAAAATAATTATGCATGCTTCTCAACTTTGGTCAAGTGGAACTTATTCAGATGGCCGTGATAAAGAGAAATATCGCCATTTGCTTTTTGTCGGCTGTCCTTGCTTTCAGGAAGAAAGAAGAAAGAAAAATTAGTTTTTTTTGTTTTTTTTTAAACAAGATTTTCACAGCTTTTCTCGGTATATCTATCGTTCTATCCTTTAACTCTTTTAGACCGTTTCCATCTTATATTTTTTTACGTTTAACATTCTTTAGTCAGGCCACTTTGTTCCGCACATTGTTTATTGGAATGGTTGGCATCGACTAACTGCCAATTGGATCGAACTTTATAAAATGGTAAATAATAAGGATTTCTTTATGGGTGGTTCTTATATTTTAAAAATTTAGTAAAGGATTATAAATTTATGAATTAAAAATTGTTTTCCTATTTATTTATTTATAAATTGGTAAATCATGAATATAGCATTCCATTAGTTTTAATACAGTTGTATTAGTTTTTAGAATATTTTTAATATAAAATTATTCTTGTAAATAAACAATCTAATAAATAAATAATTTTTTTGTAAATTCTCAAGAACAAAAAATTTATAAATTCACTTTCGCCATATGTTTTTGCCTAATAATCGCTTTTGAAAACAATGAATATTGCTGAGGAGTGAAGATAGTTAAAATAATAACAGTGTTCAGGGAAAACCGTCCTTTTGACACTTTGGGAGGGGTCACAAAGGTCCAAGTTTGCCGAAATATTATCTAAGAGACATTAACTGAATAACTTTTTTTTCATTTTTAAGTAAGGATTATTTGTTTTTGTTAAGAATCATTCTGAATGGAAATACGCATTCTCAAATTGATAAGGGCATAACAACCGTAATATTTTATTTAAATTGCTACGACCGTGAACAATTATTTTCTGATAAATTATTAATGCTACCAAAACGGGCATATTAAAATTATATATAAAAATACACACCAAACAGTGGGGAGAAGAGGAAGAATAAATCCCTGTAAAAAGGGTAATAGAAACAATATCATCAAAAAAGAATAGAATATACTTTTAGCATTTAAGCAGAAGGAATGGTTGTTGGGACTTAATATAATCAGAGTGTGATTATATACAATATTTTTTATCTTCTGCTGATTGCCTGGGAGGTCTTATTTACTTTGTTTTTTTATATCTAAAAATTCCAACAAAAACACACACGGAAAAATGGCCAAGCAACACGAATATTTACGTCTTCTTTAAAAGGTTTATTCTCTGATACACAAAAGATGCGATAATTTCTATTAAATACTGGGTAGTCCTTTATAACGTACCAATAACTCGGATTCAAGACAGAGCAGTATAGACTAGCACTAACACCATCAACAGTAGATATCAAATTAGAAATGGTCGAAGAATACGACAGCTTATAATCAACTGATAAACTCTTAATAATCTATACGGGTATAAAACTGTCTTAATGCTCGCAAAACGGACATATTAAAATATTTAAATAGATTAGTAGTTGTTATGGTCCAGGTTAGGACCAAGGAAGAACAACACGAACAAAATAGTAGAAATAACGAAGATATATTACACGGAATAATAATACAAGATGTGGAAGGTGTTAGTATGACTGTCAGTCTGGTTTGGAGTGAACTACTATCGGCTCGACTCGATTCGTCTCTCTCTCTCTCTTGAGAGGCGTAGTATACATAGTGTTAGGAAGAGTTCATTCTGTATTTATAGGTAAGGACCCATAACACACCCCTTTACCAAGCTTTTACCTCGCAGGGGTCCCGTTGGAACAGTTGGTATGACTTTTGCCTGATATCGTAACTGTCCGGGTTTCAATTACTGTTATGGTCCAGGTTAGGACCAAGGAAGAACAACACGAACACAAGAGTAGAAATAACGAAGATATATTACACGCAATAATAATAATACAAGATATGGAAGGTGTTAGTATGACTGTCAGTCTGGTTTGGAGTGAACTACTAATGGCTCGAATCGATTTGTCTCTCTTTCTTGAGAGGCGTAGTATACATAGTGTTAGGAAGAGTTCATTATGTAGTTATAGGTAAGGACCCATAACAGTATTCTTGTTACTTGACCTTTTCAGCTGGCTATATGTTTGTGTGTTCTGGTTGGACTGCTCTGGTTTTGAAACTATCCTTCTTGCATTGCATTATTTATTTTTGCTGTACGGGAAACATCTTTTTCTGCATTGCAGGATTCTAAATAATTATAATTGACTTCAAACTGCAGTATTTGGTCCTTTTTGTAGAGGATTACCGAATGGGGATTTTGTAAGGGCGTATAGAGAGCAACGGTTGCATACTATGTTGGATAAATAACGATGGCCGTCGACGAAGAGGTGAAAGATATCGACTGAAGAAGACCTTTGACCTCACTTCAGCTGCATGAGAGAGTCAGCTGCAAGAGAGAGAGAGAGAGAGAGAGAGAGAGAGAGTGGACGTAAATCGGAATGGGTGATAGCATAAACAGGGAGTGGCTAAAATAAACGTGACGCACAGGTGTCCTGAGCCTTGAGTAAACCGTTTTTTGCTTTTATTATTTGTTTAATTCTCTTCACTTTTTTATTGATATTACATCGATGTATCTCTTTATACTAGTTTATTTTATTACATTATTAATAAAGTTTTGTGCTCTCATAGTTTATGTAGATAGATTATTGTTAATATGATTATAAGCCGTCGTATTATTATTTAAAAACTGATATTTTCAAACCAATTCAAAGATGTTTGGTCCCTCTAAGCATTTTATATCTCCTGTTGAGTGTGTAGTTGCTTGTCTATATATCTGTCTTTTGAATCGGTGTTATTATGATTGTGTTACGTTACCAGGGATTACCTATGTGACGCCCGATCCCTGGCGCGATCCTGCAGTCACGACACCACTCGTGATCCCTGCCTCTCTCTGGCGCAATCCTTCAGTTTCGACACCACTTGTGACGGGCTAACCCTGTGACATCGGTTGAAGTCTTGTTAGGTTCTAGTACCAACTTGTCGTACTCGGCTCGCCTCCAACGCCTGGTCACCGAAGCAGCTGCCTTGATCTCGATTCAATCTACCCACGTTGAGATTTGATCTTAGGTTGACGAGATCAATCAAACGTCGAGCCGTAGTGCCAGCAGATTTCGGGTCAAGGTGATACTGCACAATAAATGTAGAAAAACAAAAACACAAAAAACAACTTCAAGGCGAGCGACTGGTTAGGAATAGTGATTAATTTTATGTCGGTTTATTGAGTTACAGGAGTGCGTCTCTCTTTCTCTCCCAGCCCCCCAAAATGTGGATTGTAACACTTTTGCGTTCTTAGCGAGCTCTGGATATCTGGGTTGTTTTTCAATAAAGTCGGCCCTGGTGGAAAATATAAGTCAGACTTCTATAATTTGTTCTTGGTTAGAAGTCTAAGTCGGAAACTGGCTTTGGTGGGAAATCTAAAGTTGGACTTCAATAAATTTGTTCTTGGTTAGAAGTCTATACTGGAACTCTATACTGGAACTCACTAAAACGCCCGAAGACGTTTGCTTATATGGACGCCGATCAAAACCCGGCGTGGGGTCGGACGTGGTTTGGGTTCTTCGTTAATTTCAAATCCCCAATAAGGATATTCTTTGTTTTCGGTCAGGAATATTTATCATTTTCCATTTTTGGAAATCTACCGCTCTTTGTCTAGAGGGGCTCCACCCCTTCTGTAAGGAAAGGTCGGAGGAGAGCCTTCTTCCTTCTCATACCGGCACCTCATACCAATCCTTTCGAGGGGTGTCAACAAAAATCTCCCTCCTTCTCATATCCTCATCTTCTGTGAGGGAAGGTCGGAGGAGAATTATCCTCCTAAGCTTATCCTTTCTCACATTCATACCTCACACCAATCCTTCAAGTGGGTGTCAACCAGACCACCCTGCTTTATCATATTTTCATCCCTCCCACCATCTCAAGCCAGGTAGGTGTTTAGCTTACCCTGAAGGGAAAAAGAAGGGAAAGAAAAAAAAAGAAAAATTATTTTTCCTTTTTCTTTAAAAAAACAAACAATTATACCTCCCAGAATTCTGTTTGACAATCTTTTATCTTACCTTAGGCATCTGGTATTTCCAGGGCCTCCGCCACAATGCTTTAATTATTCGTTTACTCGTTAATTTGGGAAACCTTGTCCACTTATGGACCAAAACTTTCTTATCACAACCAGATGCCCGCCAGTTTGGCAACGAAATTCAGTCGCAAAAACAATATTTGTCTCAACCTGACTTCGATCAATTCTGCCTTCATTGATAACGAATTTCGACAAATTCTTCCTTTCGTATTTTTACTTGTTAATCAACTTCCTTCCATGCCCCGCTGACCGACATTCACTAAGTGACCGACCCGTGGTTTATATCGGTCGTTAAATTTTAAATCTTATTCAGGACACAGCTGGCATATTTCAGTGCTGACATTTCAAGCATTAACCTGCCTTCTAAATGATTATCTCGAATCGCATTTGAAAATAATAAAATAAAAAAAAATCTTTTTACCCATTCTTTGTTTGGAAAATAACAAAACAAAAAGAATATCGCTCAGTATGCCTTTCGTTCTATCTATCGGTTTAAGTAATCCCCGTAATTAACTTCTGTGGTTAGTTAATTGGTCAACTGACTGCCGTTGCTAAATAGTGTTACACCTAGTTTCTAATAGAAATCCCTGCAAATTTTGTGCATCGGAAAATAAACCTTTTAAACAAGACTGTTTTGTGTGCTATTGTTGGAATTTCCAGAATAAAAAAAAAACGTAAATAAGAACTCCCAGGAAATCACCAGAAGATAAAATGTATTGTATATAATCACATTCTGAATATATTAAGTCCCATCAGCCTTCCCACTGTAGGCTCGCAAGACCTAATATATATTCTCTACAATATTTTTGTGTATCAGTGAATAAATCATTTAAATAAGCATACTTAGTAGTCTTGTTACTTGACCTTTTCAGCTGGCTATATGTTTGTGTTTTCTTGTTTGACTGCTCTGGTTCTGAACCTATCCTTCTTGCATTGCATTATTTATTTTTGCTGTACGGGAAACATCTTTTTCTGCATTGCAGCATTCTAAATAATTATAATTGACGTTAAACTGCAGTATTTGGTCCTTTTTGTAGAGGATTACCGAATGGGGATTTTGTAAGGGCGTATAGAGAGCAACGGTTGCATACTATGTTGGATAAATAATGATGGCCGTCGACGAAGAGGTGAAAGATATCGACTGAAGAAGACCTTTGACCTCACTTCAGCTGCATGAGAGAGTCAGCAGCATGAGAGAGTGGACGTAAATCGGAATGGGTGATAGCATAAACAGGGAGTGGCTAAAATAAACGTGACGCACAGGTGTCCTGAGCCTTGAGTAAACAGGCCGCAAAGGTGTCCTAAACCGGAAGGAAATGCGTGCTTGCGTCAACACATAGCCGGAAGAAGCGTAGCCACAAGAAGTTGAATAGGCGACATACCGGAAGATAGCGTAGCCACGTGAAGTTGCGTGGGTGTCCAAATATTATAAAAACGGTCCAACTCTTGACCTGAGAGAGAGGCTGGCTAGAGGTTCACATAAGATTGCATTGACTGTTTGAAAAGTCCTGTAAATTTAATTTTACAAGGTGACATAATCATTTACATAATGGTATCTTAATTCCGATTGAATGATATATATATATATATATTTATGTGTGTGTGTGTATATATATATAGATGTGTGTGTGTGTATACTACGTATGTATGTATATATTGAGAAAACGGATAAAGTGACTGGAAAATTACAATATAAAATATTTAAAAAATCTTGACGTTTAAATTTTATAAAATCTGTTAGGAAGAACTCTAAGTGGTTAAATACGTCGAACTGTCCAAGAAAACAGTTTTACATTCAACATATTCATTTTTGCTGTCTGAATTTTGGGGATGACGACGATTGTCCTCATGTTTGTTGTTGTTAGCAAAACGTTTCGGCTGTTGAGCCCTCCAGACTTCATCAGGTGTATATCGATTTGGGTGACATTCCGAAAGGTCTCAGCACATAGAAGAAAAAGAAAAAAAAATAGAAATATTTAAAGAAAAGTTGATTTTAATTCATTGAAGAGAAAACTTAAGTATTGTGGGCTTTCATTTTCGTCTCAATCGAAATGCTGTTACCCGAGACGCACATCCATTGCTGTATTATTGACCTTCTTGTTACGGAGGGATATTTCATCATTCAGGTTATTTGTAATATTTTCAGTATAGCCTAAATACACGAGGTTTTCCATAGAGTGTAATTTACGGCGATAAATACAAATGCTTGACGAGATTTTACCTGGTAAGACAGGTACAATGACGACGGGTTTTCTGCCGTTGATCCTTCCAGAGTTCATCAGGTGTCTATCGATCTGGGTGACATTCTGAAACGATACAGCACAAGAAACAGAAAAAAAAAATGAAATATTTAAGTAAAAGCTCATTTTAATAGTAAAAACTTTTCAAAACGTAAACGATCAGGTAATTTGTTTTATTAATATTAATTCATTTTATTCAATTAGCGGTATTTCGCGCCGCTGTGATTACTACTCCCCTCCATCTCATGTAAATCCTTAAATGACCCCCATGTCCTTTGTGCCTACATGAAAAGATATATATATTATTTAGTGTCTGAAAGATAAAAACTTAGTAAATCAAAGAAATGAAATAGCAGTTTTTTGTAGACATTGACATATTTTCCTTGAAAAATAATTAATTCTAAAAATAATTTGAATAATTATATATTTTTAAGACATTTTTATGTTTATACAATTTTTTTTATAGATAGAAATATTTAAGTAAATGCTCTGTTTATAATAAACAGTATTAACAACATTTACCGGCATAAATGTTCGAGAAATTGTTATAGAAATATGCGTCCTCCGACAGGAATCGAACCTGTATCTTATACGGAACCGTTATTTAGCCTGACGTGCGATTAACTGATTGGGCCACAGAGGAGCGATTCGATTATCAAAGTCGAATTTACTGTTTTTAAACTACAATTTTCCATGATTTTCTCACATACATTCATATCTGCTCGATAAGTATCCAAATGTAAACAAATGACGTCACATATTATGAAATGGACAACGTCCGACAATTATTTTAAGACATTTTTATGGTTTTATCTATAAAAAATGTATAAACATAAAAATATAAATATGAATAATATGACAATCATATATATATATGTGTGTGTGCGTGTGAGTGTGTGTGCGTATGTGTGAATATGTGTGTGTGTGTGTGTGAGTGTGTGTGTCTGTGTGAGTGTGTGTGTGAGTGTGTGTGTGTATGTGTGAGTGTGCGTGTATGTGTGAGTGTGAGTGTGTGTGTGAGTGTGTGTGTGTATGTATGTGTGAGTGTGTGTGTGAGTGTGTGAGTGTATGTGTGAGAGTGCGTGTGTGTGTGAGTGTGTGTGTATGTGTGAGAGTGTGTGTGTTAGTGTATGTGTATGTGTGAGTGTGTGTGTGTGAGTGTGTGTGTGTGAGTGTGTGTGTGTGTGAGTGTGTGTGTATGTGTGTGTGTTTATGTGTGTGTGTGAGAGAGAGAGTGTGTGTGTGTGTGAGTGTGTATGTGTGAGTGAGTGTGTGTGTGAGTGTGTGTGTGTGTGTATGTGAGTATGTGTGTGTGTGTGTAAGTGTGTGTGTGTGAGAGAGAATGAGTGTGTGTGTGTGTGCCTGTGTTATATACAGGGGGTGCCTAATAAAAAGAGATGGATTCACAAAGACGTGACGACTGATGTGACTGAAAAATTCAGGAAAAATTTCCGCATATTTCGTCAATCCCCACATCGGATGTTCGTCTTTGAAAAGACCGTTAAGTTGGCGCTCAAAATCAATGAGCTGTTTAGCCATACGGGAAGATGAGAAGGAAAGACGAAAGTTAAATGTCCATTCAAAAGATCGAGCAGCAATTAATCCTTCAAAAGAACCAATCAGAATTATGTAATTACGTAAGAGTCGAATGATTATTCAAGGTCATGAATAGTCATGAAACGTATTCAAGTTTATTCAAGGTTAATTATTTCAGAAAGATAAAACAATGATAATAAATTATCCGCTTTTTTAATGGGCAACACGTAGATAAAATATATCTGTAAAAAGAGAATATGAATAAAAACAACAGGAAAACTTTTCATCACCAATGCCTTTTGTCTTGTGATGGACTTTATTAAGTAAAGATTTTATCAATGTAAGGATTTTATTTTGCAAAATGTATCTATAAACAGTATCGTTAGGTTTTCAAAATGAAATTACATTAAATTGCATCATATCGCGTCGTTCATAGTTTACCTTGACTTTCACAGTTAGCCATAACAATACATTCGTGCGTTCTTAAATAATAAAAAAAATTGAAAATCTAACTATATTTTTTACTTCTGTTTATAAATATATTTGCCTTGATATTTTTCAACGGATGACGCAGCGTGTAGAGATAAGTTTTCCTTTAGACTTTACCTATATATATATATATATATATATATATATATATATATATATATATATATATATATATATATATATATATATATATATATATTGATCGGATAGATTTTTATTATATGCCGAAGAACACATATTTTTCTCTAATGTGAATTCTCAAGTACTGAGGCCGGTAAACGAAAATAAATATTAAATAAATAGAGCGTCTACTCAAATACAAGTATACACTAAAATAACGTTTAAGTAATTATAATAATAATAATAATAATATATATATATATATATATATATATATATATATATATATATATATATATATATATATGTCAAGCGTCTATCAAACACTAGATAGGAATGGTGAGGCTCCGACTGCAAGTTATTTTTTCCTACTTGAAATTGAGCACTTTTTAACGCTACGATTTTAACAAATATTTCACTGTTTGTTTATTCCGGTATATACACACACACACACACACACACACACACACACACACACACACACACACACACACACACGCACGCACGCACACATATATATATATATATATATATACATACGACGGTAATAAAAAAAATAATAGCACTTTCGCCACATCATATCTTCAGGTTTGTCACACTGCCTGCTGCTCACGCGTGCGTATAGTTGGTACTCTTGTAGTCACGTGATCGAAGTTTGAGCTTGATCGCGCCAGTCTTCTTGCTGATGTTACAGTGCAAACATGGCCGCTCCGCTAGCAGTCTGCACCAAGGATGATCAAAGAGTATAATTTCGGCTCAATGCAATTTAACGATTTTTTTGCATGACCCAGTATACATGTTAGCACTTCGTATGTCCGCCTTTATTTTTTAGAAGCATTGATGCCATTTGGCATGGAACCCACTAATTTGGAGCAGTCCTCATTGATTTGGGGTCATGGTACCACGGGACTATAATGACCGTTACGAGCGTCTTTTTCATCGTACAGTCCACAATCACTCTGCAAGGCTTGCCAGTGTGCTCGTGTAGCGTTACCAGGACAACTAATAGAGGGTCGAGACAATATTGTCTGGGTCTGATAAAAATCTGATGCAATGACGGATGACGCAATATTTTCAAGGCCAAAAAAATTTCATCATACACCCCGAAAATAGATTCTGCATACTACGGCAGATGACCAAATGTGAGGAAAAAATAGAAATCGATTACACCCTGTCACTCTAATGGGTATAAATCTGACCGTATGTTGAAAGAAAGGAAAACTAAAGCGGTTGTTTCAATTAATTTGTACAAGGGTGTAAATGATTACAAAGAAATTATCCACAATAATAAATAAAAAATCTTTTAGGAAAAAAAATGATAATTTAAAGTAAATTTTCTCTCATATTTTATTATTTTAAAAATCAAATCGCTTTTTATTTAAATTTCTGTGATGATAAGTTAAAGATATCTGAATTGTTTTTTGTTACATAGGAATACAGTGTCGCTGCCGAAGCTTGAGTTTGAACATAGATCGCCAGAGAGTAAAAGAAGCGATCCCATTATTGAATTAAGTAAACCACGTGACCATAGAAGAAACGTATATATGTAGGAAGTAACTGACGACTAAGGATCACTATGTCTAGTCTATCCTCTATTACTATACGGACCGCTATTCTCTAATCTATTTCTCTATTCGGGTCACTATACGTAATACTATTTGAGCGAGTGTTATCGAGCAAGTGCTATTAATGCGAGTGCTATTCGAAGGCGTCTGACACCAGTATTGTTCAACGGCGTTACTATAGTTGTATCTGCGATTACAAAGTCTCTACTACAACGAGCATTTACGAAAGTGACAACGAGTATTCGTTGACATCACAAAAACCCGACATACTTATATCGCTATATAAATAGTGTACACTGGTGCTGTAATTTTAAATCACAATATATTACGATAATTTATGTGGATACGACATTGAGATTTTAATGGATAATATAGTATAATTTTTAAAAAAGAATTTACATATGAATGGCTGTACAACAGGTTCGTATTATACCGAAGGATGTAATTTATTTACTGATTTTAGCTACAGAAACAAGGAGTCGTATTATACACAAGAAAATACGTTAACTTCGAATGTTCCCAGAATGCTGTCATTTAACCTTTCCATTTCTTGGTTTACATTTTTGTAACTTCCCAAATGAAAAGTACAGTGATTATGAAGAATGGACAATGTTTGTCTTTAGCCCATATAGCCACGGATTTACTGCTGTAGAGTGGTAGGTAAACAGAATAGTAGAGGAAATGATAGTAAAGGAAATGTATATATGGGAATTGATCACCATTTCTACTCTATCCTCTATTAGTATACGGATCTATCTCAGTCTATTCATAACTATCTATCTATCTATCTATCTATCTATCTATTTTCTGGGAAATTAAGTTAGATAAATACACACCTGTAGTAAATTGTGATTTCATCGTTAAAACCAAATTTTTACAGGCCACAGAGAAAAATGAAACCTTTGCCTTTTAGAAAAACGAACTATTTATGACCACATGCATTCACAGAAAAAGCACTCTTCTCAAATATTTCGATACATATCTATTAACCTAGTACAGGTTAACCTGTATTAACCCCACCGACCGGCCGCAAATATATTTTTTCTTTAAAGTTATCTCCCTTACACCATTCCGGCATTCCGTTATAACGGATCTTATAAGATATTTTATTATTTTTTTTACTTTATATAATTTCCCCACCTTTTTTTAATCTATCCACTCCTTTTATTTGGTAATTACTAACTATTTTTAATTCGTATTACAATAATCTTACCCGTTGACTCAATGTAAAATATAGCGTTACTTCCATGAGACGAATAATTTTTTGTAAACAGCCGCAACGATTAACTTTGACTTTGACTTGTTTCGGTTTTCACCCTGGTCGGGTTGAACCGGCTTTCTCCCGAGCAAGTACAGCATCTCGGACCATCGCTGCCCACGCCCGCCGATCCTGAGCCAGGTCACACGAAATGGCGAGCCACTCGCGATTCCATCGTCGAAGACAAACTACTTGCGGCACCGATAGTACTGCTAGGTCAGGCTTGATCGTGCTAGCCCACGTCTTCAGCTGCCCACCGACACGTCTTCGCCAGCTAGGAAGAGAAGGAAGGAGAAGTACATCGCGGATGAGCTCTCCCTCCGGGCGTCGAGCTGCGTGCTCGAACCATCGGAGACGACGCTGGAGCAGGACGGGTGGAAGAGGACGGAGACTCAGGCAACAACGCAGAGTGGCACACGATCGATTCGGCGGCATCGTAGAATGCAGCGAAGGCAATCGTTGTCGAACACTTCAAGCCTTCGTAGGTCAACCGCTCTAAGTGGCCACGTTTCGCGGCCATAGAGAAGGATAGTCCGAACAAGAACAAGTTTATATTTGTATCAATTAGTTTCACCTGGTTCACGAACAAGTTTATATTTAAATCGCTTAGTTTCACCTGGTTCAAGCACAAGTTTATATTTGAATCGATTAGTTTCATCTGGTTCACGTACAAGTTTATATTTAAATCGCTTAGTTTCACCTGGTTCACGAACAAGTTTATATTTAAATCATTTGTTTCACCTAGTTCAAGAATAAGTTTATATTAAAATCGATTTGTTTCACCTGGTTCAAGAACTAGTTTATATTTAAATCGATTAGTTTCATCTGGTTCAAGAACAAGTTTATATTTAAATCGCTTAGTTTCACTAACAAGTTTATATTTAAATTGCTTAGTTTCACCTGGTTCACGAACAAGTTTATATTTATATCGATTAGATTCACCTGGTTCAAGAACAAGTTTATATTTGAATCGATTAGTTTCATCTGGTTCACGGACAAGTTTATACTTAAATCGATTAGTTTCACCTGGTTCACGAACATGTTTATATTTAAATCGATTAGTTTCACCTGGTTCAAACGCAACTGTATATTTGAATCGATTAGTTTAATCTGGTTCACGTACAAGTTTACATTTAAATCGATTAGTTTCACCTGATTCACGAACAAGTTTATATTTAAATCGATTAGTTTCACCTGGTTCACGAACAAGTTTATATTTGAATCGATTAGTTTCATCTGGTTCAAGAACAAGTTAATATTTAAATCGCTAAGTTTCACCTAGTTCACCAACAAAGTTATATTTAAATCGATTAGTTTCACCTGGTTCAAGAACAAGTTTATATGTAAATCGATTAGTTTCACTAACAAGTTTATATTTAAATTGCATAGTTTCACCTGTTTCAAGAACAAGTTTATATTTGAATCGTTTAGTTTCACCTGGTTCACGACCAAATTTATATTTAAATCGATTAGTTTCACCTGGTTCAAGAACAAGTTTATATTTGAATCGATTAGTTTCACCTGGTTCACGATCAAGTTTATATTTAAATCGCTTAGTTTCACCTGGTTCAAGCACAGGTTTATATTTGAATCGATTAGTTTCATCTGGTTCACGTACAAGTTTATATTTAAATCGCTTAGTTTCACCTGGTTCACGAACAAGTTTATATTTATATCGATTAGATTCACCTGGTTCAAGAACAAGTTTATATTTGAATAGATTAGTTTCACCTGGTTCACGAACAAGTTTATATTTAAATCGATTAGTTTCACCTGATTCAGGCACAAGTTTATATTTGAATCGATTAGTTTCATCTGGTTCACGGACAAGTTTATATTTAAATCAATTAGTTTCACCTGGTTCTCGAACAAGTTTATATTTAAATCGATTAGTTTCACCTGGTTCAAACGCAAGTGTATATTTGAATCGATTAGTTTAATCTGGTTCACGTACAAGTTTACATTTAAATCGATTAGTTTCACCTCGTTCACGAACAAGTTTATATTTAAATCGATTAGTTTCACCTGGTTCACGAACAAATTTATATTTGAATCGATTAGTTTCATCTGGTTCACGGACAAGTTTATATTTAAATCGATTAGTTTCACCTGGTTCACGAACAAGTTTATATTTAAATCGATTAGTTTCACTTGGTTCAAGAACAAATTTATATTTAAATCGCTTAGTTTCACCTGGTACACAAACAAGTTTATATTTAAATCGATTAGTTTCACCTGGTTCACGAACAAGTTTATATTTAAATCGATTAGTTTCACCTGGTTCACGAACAAGTTTATATTAAAGAATGGTTTAACATTTCATTTTTTTTTAAGTGCCATGTCTGTTCTGGACGTGAGAGATCATAGGTCACCATATATTTTTTCTTCATATTGTTTCTTTGTGATTTACGAATTGGCATCAATTCTTGGGAAAGACTTATCGACGGGTTTTCTCTCTTACATTGGTTGACACCCAAGCCTGGATAGTTTAATCTTCCCTACTATTTAATCCATATCCGGGAGGGGAAATGTTTCCCAACGGTATTAGTGCAAACGTGAACGATACAACTCATTTTAGGAAAACTCTACTTCCAGATTCATATTAAACGTAATGGCTTTATGGAAAATAAATGCTATACCCTCTTCCTGTCTTACTTTCATTTCGTGCATTTTCTTTTTTTTTTTGTATTTTCAGGCTTTGCATCGTGTTTTTGTTATGTCAATTGTTTCATCCTTGCGGGTCTTGAATTTGGAAAGGCTGGAAAGTATTTAATCGCTGCATTATCATTAGCGTCACCGGTCTCTTCATTTGTGTACCCGAATCTGATTCCAGTGTTTGTTGAAAAGTACACCTGGAGAGGATGTATGTTGATGCTTGCAGGTATCAACCTGCAGACGATACCATTCGCCTTGTTTCTTCTTCTCTCTCACAAGCGCAGAAAGAACAACGACCCGAAGATCGATGCCAGAACCAAGAAGGCGTCAAGTGAACCGATTCCTCTCACGGCAAAGAAGAAAGCTTTCGATATCTCCCTCTTCAAAAATCCTATATACGTTGCTTATCTATGCGCTGTTACATTCACATTGACCGGAACTAATGCGATGTATAGCTTGTTAGCCTCTTTTTTTCGCAAGAAAGGTTTGTCTTTGAAAGATGCCGCCACACTGTACAGTATTTATAGCATCATTGCTTTCGTTCCTAGGTAAGGGCAAACACAATTTGGGAAAACTAATCAATTTTTCAATTCTCAGAAATGTATTCTTCTTGAAATATTGAGTTTTCAAAACTGTTTTGGAATCGATTTATTTTTCCTGCAAAAGATTAAATATTTGGAAAAGTATCCTCACCATTGTTGTTTTAATGATCATTTTCTTTAAACTTATATAACGTTCGGTAATTTTCAAATAAAATAAAACAATTTCATCACCGAAAATGATGCAAGATTCAATCTTTCCTGTTGCTAACAAAAACGATGAGACATCTCCCGGAAGAAGGCTGGAGACATCATCGGCCTAAAAGTTGTAATGACAAGAAAAAAGAAAGGATGTATAGAAATTTCTAGAAAAACGGAAATTATGTATTCCAAACTAAATACAATAATCACAACAATAATGATGAAGATAATAGAGTGAATGATTCATTGAATAAACAACGAACAGAGAGAATCAAAATATCAAGATAAACTTCGAAGGCAGTAGAAGATAACGGCCAATATCTGGTGATAAAATATAAATAAAACTAGTGAGGTTTCACGAAAGAATCATTTTCCATAGGATTCGTTATTTTTCTGCATTTAAATTTTTTTCCCATTTAAAATTCATAGTTTCAATATTAATTAGAAATTTCGTGTGATTAACTAAAAACCTACCATTAATGGGTGAGATCTTCACTGGAAGAAGGATGAAGATCTCATCGGCTGAAATGATTAATCGAATATTGAAAGTTCTATAACTAAAATAATTATTCATTGCAATGAAGTCCGTCGTACATGTTGGCTAAAACAGTGACTAAAACAACAGTGATGACGATAACAGACCGGATGATTCATCGAATAAGGAAAATAATTCAAATCAAACTATCAGGTTAAATTAAGAAGGCTGTAGAAAATAGCGGCCAATAATGAAGGGAATAACAAAGATGACGAAAATTGGAAGGATTCATAGAACTGTCTTTTCCGTGTTTTATTTTTCTGCGTTTTTAAATTTCACTGGCTATTCTTCCTTGTAGGGCATCGATCGGCTTTCTTCAGCGATGGATCAAAATCCCTTTCATGTATATTTTCATCGTACTATCATTGCTTTCTGGTTCGTTGTGTATCCTCATCAATCAAGCTGAATCCTACTCTGCTCTTTTAATCTTCGCTATCGTCTTGACCCTTTGCCTGGGAGGCCCATCAGGACTTTATTCCATTGGTACCCTGGAAATTGTGGGGCGTGAGAAATACGGTTTTGCCACGTCCATTATTGAGACTTCATACGGAGTAGGAACGGCGGCTTTTGGTTATTTGGCTGGTGAGTAGTGAGAATTTCAACTTTTCTTTCTTTTATGCGTGTGAAGTGGACATTCTCCATATCTGGCGTATTTAGTTTCAATGTAATGGAAATTGAATTGCAAATGTAAAAGATGAAGAGATAATCATGGCGTATTATAAGTTTTCAAAGAATTTCCCTATGAGATATTGTTAAGTAACAAATATCATTCCTTTATTTTTAGTTGGGCATTGGCTTATATATCTGTAAGCGAGACCGTTTGGCACGAAACAAGTCAAGAAGCAGTTTAAAAAACATAATGTTTAAAATCTGGTATTATGCATAGGTGTTCGGACACCTAAATCTCCAACTGAATGTCGTGCTGGTCTGTAATTTTTCAGCGAAATACACAAAGAGGCATTCGTTTTTGTCATCGGTATCTGTAAGCCAGAACTTTGGCTTGAAACAAAGCAAGAAATATTTAATAACATGCATACTTAGAAGAAAGTCAAATCTGATTCACATTAAATCTTTCAGTAAGATTAATAATTCAATTTTTTTTTTGTAATAATGAAGAGATTTAAACATGAAGCTATTTTTTAAACTTTGGACGTGATAAAAGAGTGTCAGTGAATTTCGAACAGTCCTGTAACCCGAGAAACAATAGCGTGCGACTGGAGTTATCTAGTAATCTTTACTTAGTCAGATACAATAAAAAAAAGTGTGGCAAACATTTGACATTATCTGATAATATCATTTGAAGTCTGCCTATGTCTCTATTCATAGGCATTGGATGGGAATGCTGAAGCTCATAGTGTGTAAACCTCTCTCTTGAGTGGTTTATAACACGTGTATTGATCATCCCTGATTTGCGTCTCTCTGTTTGGGCAGAGTGCACTCAGTCGCAACTGAGAAAAATGATACCACGTCCTCTCATTGCACCGGAGAGAGCGGGGCTGCGGGCAAATTCTCGGTGTGCACGCTCGGGGCCCCACCTTAAAAATACCCTGTGTCTCAACTCGTTTTAGTGGGGAGACGGAATAAATATCTACCTAGTGGGAGTCAAGACAAATAATAATCGGTGAACCTAGAGATTTATTGGGTTTAAGTTATTCTGGTACAATGTCACACGTCTGAAAACGCAACTAGCAAATGGACAGGAAGGACATGTGTTCGAAAATTGTGTGTGTGTGTGAGAGAGAGAGAGAGAGAGAGAGAGAGAGAGAGAGAGAGAGAGAGAGAGAATCGAACTCTCCTGATACTTATTGCATTTCTCAGCGCACCTGTTTAGTTTTGTTGATCAGGGGGGCACAATACTGTATCCGTTGGTGACGATCAAACAACACGAACATTGATTGCTAGGTGTTATATTCCGACCAACGCTAATCGGCTTGGTTTTTAACACTGCTGATATACCGGGTGCGATGGATAAATTGTCGTCTAAATGACACAAAAAAAAATGAAAATAACACTGACATCTTATTTTAACAGATATATTTACCAAAATTACACAAAAATATCTTGAAATACTGAAGAGTAAATTTATCCAATAAAATCGCTATTGGCTTCAACCGCAGCCTCCAGGCGACTTCGGAATCTGCTGCAACTCATCTGGACTGTCTCCTTGTTTAAGTTGGTGAATGCTGCCATAATCCTTGCCTTCAGTTCATCTTTGGTGTTACAGGGAATTTTGTTGGTCTCTTGTTCAAATGATAAATAATAATCAAGTGGGTTGCAGCCTGGGGAGTTAGGTGCCCAGATGTAAGTGGTGGTGTGGTCGCAGAAATTATCTGACAGCCATGACTGTGTTCTCCTGTTTGTGTGGCATGGTGCAGAATCCTATTGTCAGATATAAAGTCTTCCAGCAGCCAACCTCTGGACTCAGGGCAGCACTACCTCCTGAAGTCACTTGATGTAGGCTTCCGTGTTGAGTCTGTGGCCCTCACCAACAAATGCGAGTGTTCTTTTCTTACCAGAATGATCAGAGTGAGTTTTCCGAGGTGACGTACCTTCGTAATCAGCATTAGACTCATCCAACTCTTTCCGAATCCTCTGCATTGTCCTCTGATTGACACTCAGACACCCTGAAATGTTCGTATTGGAGCTTCCGGTGCGATTGCCAAGTAGTACAGCATGCTCTTTTCAAATTTCTGGCAGAGTGAATTACATCATAGTGCTTTTTTCTCACAGACGATGCCCAACTGACCTTACTATATTGTGATGTCGCCGAATCAAAAACAAACATGCGCGAAAATAAAATATACAATGGTTACAATTTTCCCATCGCACCCTTTATATATATATATATATATATATATATATATATATATATATATATATAATGCTGTTCGATAAAAGTGACTCACCTGAATTTTTTTACTAAATGTCCTCTTCTCTGATGAAACGAAAGTTGAGCTAAATTCAAAGGATAAGCGATCTAAAATCCGAAGAAGAAGCTTTGAAAGCTCTTTGAATTTAGCAGTAAGTACTGTCAAGCATCCGTTCAGTATACTGTTCTGGGGATGCTTTTCTTTTCATGGAACTGGTTTCTTAAAACCTATTGAAAAGACCCTCAGGAGCGAGCAGTACAAGAGAATTTTAGAGCCTTGTCTGCTCCCTTCTGCTGAAAGGGTGCGAATCGATCCCACCAAGCTCATTTTATGCAGGATAATGCTCCCTGTCACAAATCGAAATTGATGAAGGAATACTTAGATGAGAAGCAGGTGAGTGTTATGACATGACCGCCCCAATCTCCTGACCTCAACCCCATAGAAAACTTATGGAGCATTATAAAGTACAGGCTCTCGAGAAAGCAGTTGAGCAACACAGAGGATTTGATTGTGAATTTCATATCCGAATGAAATTCAATGCTTGGAGATGAGATTTGCCAGAACCTAATCAAGTCAATGCCAAAAGGGGTTGAAAAGGTTATTCAAAATAAAGGAGGACCCATAGATTATTAAATATTTCGAACTATATTACCTATTATAAATAAATTATACCTCTATTATTCTTTATTTAAAGCTGTTCGGTTATGTTTCTATTGATTACTAATTGCAGGAAATAAGGGAGTCACTTTTTTTTTAGTTTTTCCCTGAATCTCATTTATATCCAAAATTATAATTATCAATAGAATACCTTAGGGCGAGTAAACTTTTTTACTAGGTGGTCGGGAAGGGGTCTTTGTATTAGTAGGATTAAAAATTAGTTTGACCCCAAAAACCATAGGCGAAAAAATCTGTAAGGAAAAAAAATCAGGTGAGTCACTTTTATCGAACGTCACTGTATATATATATATATATATATATATATATATATATATATATATATATATATATATATATATATATATATATATATATATATATATATATATATATATATATATGTTCTTTGATGCGTATATCTGTTTATTTGTATACAAATCGAACATCCTTAAACTGATTTCTCCTAATTTATTTTCAGGTGTACTGGTTGACTATACGGATTCCTATCAACAGATCTTCTGTATTTACGGCGCATTAACCATTACCTCTAACCTTTGTCTGCTGATCACAATTCTTGTTCAATATTGGACACGCAAAATATTCACTTCAGGAATCTAAGAATGGTTCTCATTCTTTTGTTACCGGTATTTCTGGATCTTTTGACTTGATCCAGTTTTGTAATTCCTGGTACTGAGATATCCTGCATTTTGCCAAGACTTTCCAGCAGAAGAAACTGATTCCTCTACAAGAACTCGAATATAAGAAATCGAAGAAAACATTGGCAAACATGGGCTTTCGTGACAGCAAATCCCACCAAAAATAGTCTCTCTATGCATTTTATATCTCCTATTGAGGGTGTTGTTGCTTGCCTATATATCTGTCTTTTGAATCGGTGTTATCGTGATTGTGTTACGTTATTAGAGATTACCTAGTTTCAAATTTTGTGCATCGGAGAATAAACCTTTTAAACAAGGCCGTTTTGTTTTTGTGTGCTCTTGATGGAATTTCCAGAATTAAAAAAAAAAAAAACGTAAATAAGAACTCTCAGGAAATCACCAGAAGATAAAAATGTATTGTATATAATCATAATCTGATTATATTAAGTCCCATCAGCCTTCCCACTGTAGGCTCGCAAGATCTAATATATATTGTCTACAATATTTTTGTGTATCAGTGAATAAACCTTTCAAATAAACATACTTAGTAGTTGTTATGGTCCAGGTTAGGACCAAGGAAGAACAATACGAACACAAGTGTAGAAATAACGAAGATATATTACACGAAATAATAATACAAGATGTGGAAGGTGTTAGTATGACTATCAGTCTGGTTTGGAGTGAACTACTATCGGCTCGACTCGATTTGTCTCTCTCTCTCTTGAGAGGCGTAGTATACATAGTGTTAGGAAAAATTCATTCTGTAGTTATAGGTAAGGATCCATAACACCCCCCTCTCACAAGCTTTTACCTCGCAGAGGTCCCGTTGGAACAGTTGGTATGACTTTTGCCTGATATCGTAACTGTCCGGGTTTCAATTACTGTTATGGTCCAGGTTAAGACCAAGGAAGAACAATACGTACACAAGAGTAGAAATAACGAAGATATATTACACGGAATAATAATACTAGATGTGGAAGGTTTTAGTATGACTGTCAGTCCGGTTTGGAGTGAACTACTAACGGCTCGATTCGATTTGTCTCTTTCTTGGGAGGCGTAGTATACATAGTGTTAGGAAGAGTTCATTCTGTAGTTATAGGTAAGGACCCATAACAGTAGTCTTGTTACTTGACCTTTTCAGCTGGCTATATGTTTGTGTGTTCTTGTTGGACTGCTCTGGTTCTGAACCTATCCTTCTTGCATTGCATTATTTATTTTTGCTGTACGGGAAACATCTTTTTCTGCATTGCAGCATTCTAAATAATTATAATAGACTTCAAACTACAGTATTTGGTCCTTTTTGTAGAGGATTACCGAATGGAGGTGTTGGATATCGATTGAGGAAGACCTTTGACCTCACTTCAGCTGCATGAATGAGCGGGCGTAAATCGGAATGGGTGATAGCATAAACAGGAAATGGCTAAAATAAACATGACACAAAGGTGTCCTAAAGCCGAAGGAAATGCTTGCTTGCGTGGCACATGCCGGAATAGGCGTAGCCACACAATTTTACGTCGGCATATTGCCGGAAGAGGCGTGACTACAAGAAGTTGTATCGGCAACTTACTGGAAGAAGGTGTAGCCACATTATGTTGGGTGTCTAAAGGTTATAAAAACGGTCCAACTCTTGGCCCGAGAGAGAGAGAGAGGCTGGCTCTGGAGCTTCGCCGAGGATCTTGGTTCCGTTAATTCCTGTGTGAACAATCCCAACCTTTTTGATTCTCCATCATTCTATCCTATTGCCGCAACTCAAACAATAAAGCTATTTATATATATTTTATATATAAGTGTTCATCGCCTTATTTGAGTCGAGCAGCAATATACAACAGAGGTCTAAGATTGTAGTGATCCGGGGAAGCATCCACTCGAGTCCGGGGTAGAAGCTGAGAAGTACTTCTTCCTTACCAATGGAATATGAAAGAAATGTGGAGGAGTTGACTCAGTGTATATTGTACGGCGGCTTCTAGCTGCGACAGTATGGCCTGGTCGAATCAAGGAGTATCGTTCGCCAGAACATCTACTATGAAAATAGTGGTATAATAGCGAGCAAAGTTGGGTCTGTATTAAAGGTGATGAAGGCTGGAAAACAATTCGTCACCCACAAGGCCGCGCAAACGCTTTTTGATTCTATTGAGGGTGGGAAGGTCCATGTTGAAGCCAGACTCACGCGGTCATGTGTGACGTCACGAGCTGCGAGGCGATTTTCGCTTCCGCGTCTCGTATACACGAGCTTGTCGTTGCTTTGAAATTTTTCATGCAACAAAAACAGACTATCATTATTGTTTCGTCCGTGTATTGTTTGATATATTGAAATGTAATTGTCATCTTTGATAATGGCTTATGTAAGCCGAAAGCTTAGATTGGATTTAAACATGTATCAATATGGTGATTTCCTTTCGACTTTCAATGATAATGTTATTAAGCTTATCAGACAATATGAAAGGAACTTACTTAAAATAAATAGACCAAACTTGTCTATATTATTTAATGAAACATGCATCAATGAAAAATTGCTGCCTAAATATACACAATATATATATATATATATATATATATATATATATATATATATATATATGTAATAGGTAGCCATTCGTATTCGAGTGGCCAGCCATTGCAGACGCTCGCTCAGCCACAGAGCCAACCTGTGGTTTATACTGCAACTATCCTGAGCGTGTTCTCTAGCGTGATCAACAATTTGAACAAGGCTAGCACGCTCAAAACCTCGTCCACAACGACTTCTGGCTTCGTGCTAGCACAGCTATCGACGGCTCTTAAAGGTTCCCTCTACTAAATTTCACTCATATGGCTTAGGTCAACCCAAGGTATTTTTTCAGGCACTTTCCAAATGTGCCGCACGCTGGAATCTGATATATATATATATATATATATATATATATATATATATATATATATATATATATATACCCAAGTTTAGGATTGGTATATACGGAGTAAAATCCAATAACCAACAATTAATATTCTTTAAAGAGTGCTCAATACAGAGTAGAGCAGATATAATTATTTATTTGAATATTACAACATAAATATGTTATAAAATCACGACAAAAGTAGCCATTTTGTTTCAACACTTCTTGTGTCTTGTCAAGTGATAATATAGAATATAGAATAAATGGTTTTAATTTGAAACTTTTAAAACCATTTATTCTATATTCTATATTATCACTTGACAAGACACAAGAAGTGTTGAAACAAAGTGGCTACTTTTGTCGTGATTTTATAACATATTTATGTTGTAATATTCAAATAAATAATTATATATATATATATATATATATATATATATATATATAGCATAATGAGAAGCCACGTATACTTTCTTGATATGTATATAATATGGAGAAAACAACTGAAAAGTTGCAAATTAAAAAAAAATGAATGTTTTTTTTTGTGAAAGTATTTATTTATATTTTTATATATATATATATTTGATATTTCAGATCTGCCCTTATTCCCCCGTGGCTGAACACTTTAATCAATCAAGACACTCATTAGACAACTGTAAATGTTTATTGATAGATTCCGATTTTAGTTCAACATACACACGAAGAAAAAAAAGAGAACTACTGGATTTTAAAATTAGACACATATAAACTAGGGTTAAACAAAGACATGGGAATTTTAAATCTGTATAAATATTTCAATAGTTAAAAAAATTCTTTTTAGATATAGTTTAAAAAAAAACTTTTTAAACAACATCTAAAATATTATCGTTAGATTTACGTTAGAAATATTCAAACACAATTGCATTCCACATCACCTGACGTCCGCGTCTCGCGACGGACGCTACTTGTATACAAACTTCTGAATAGAGTTATTTAATTAATTTCTGACGAAAGATCGGGGCAGATCTGAAATATCAAATATATATATATATATAAAAAGTATAAATAAATACTTTCACAAAAAAACATTCAATTTTTTTTTAATTTGCAACTTTTCAGTTGTTTTCTCCATATTATATATATATATATATATATATATATATATATATATATATATATATATATATATATATATATGGTGTGTATCAAAAATACTTTTACAAACAAGGACAGAAGTCCTTCGTTTTTGAGCTATTACGTTTACGGTAGATGCTGTTAAACGTACAATCCTAGATACAATCCAAAATACGTTTACAAACTGGAAGCGTTTTTGATAATAATACAAGGTAAACATCCATGTAAACATATGTCCAAAATGCCATCGTTGTACCTCAACACAGCAACTTATAATACACTCATGCACCCGTCGGATCATTGACTGGCGGACCCTTTCAAATACTCCTACGCGGTATCCAGTGATTTCGCAGAAACCCATGAGATGTTGTTGAAGCGTCTATGCATTATTAACGTCTGCAGCATAAACCAATTGTTTTAGGTGACCCCACAGATAAAAATCAAAATGAATAACGTCGGGAGAACGTGCAAGTCATTGAACCGGTCATACACTTCCTATTCATTTGTATGCTACACGTTAACCAAGGCATCGCGAAAAATATGCTTAAAATGTGCTGGAGCCCAATCATGAATGAGCTGTTGTTCATGTAGATGGTAGTCTTTGAGTATAGAACCCAGAGGTTGGCAGTGAATATTTCAAAGACAGTAGGGAAGCGTAGTTCAGGTTAGCAGTGGATATCTAGATAAAGTAGCAGAACGTAGTTCCGATCTACGTACCTCTGATCATCTGACAGGTTGGCACTGGTTATTCGGAGAGAGTAATCAAAATGGCCGCTTTTATACACGACGGATTGAATATTTCACGTCTCCTGATTGGTTAACCTTCTTTTGGGGGAACTATAAAGTGAGTCAAGTCATTTGGGTTTTGGTCACTAGTATACAATGGTACACAAAAATTGTAACATGAGCCACATGCGTCTTCGCATTAGCAGGGGTACATTGTCTAGCAGGTCTTGAAGCGTGTTCGAAATAAAGTTTTTGTAGACAGCTTCTGTAAGACGTGCAGTAAACATATAGACCTACCAGACAGTCAGCTACAATTTATGCCCACACATTAATCATAAACTCAGGGCCGTCGCAGACACAATACCTCCTTGTTTTGATCGCTTTTTCTTTGTTATATTTCTTTCTTTATTCTATTTTGTTAAAATAAAACCCTGTAAAAATATGACAATTGATAAAAAACTTATGGTAGTCAAGCCTCCCACCGCTGCGTCTGCTACCGCCCTGAAACTGATGCTAGTGTCTAGCCTTTATTGTATCATGGGGATTCTGATCCGCCGACAAATGTTGGTTGTGTAAATTTGTTATTCTATCTCTTCCAAATGTTGTCTCATCCGTAATCTGCAGTTTGTGCAATAAATCATCGATATATATATATATATATATATATATATATATATATATATATATATATATATATATATAGTCAAACCTAATGAGCCAGACACACCTACCAAGGTTTCACTTAGGCAGATCGTTACTTATATATATATATATATATATATATATATATATATATATATATATATATATATAAGTTCTCCCGTGTTGAGTGATCAGAGGGCGAAAGACCCTTCACGCGTTGCAAATGATATGAATACAGTAGCTACTCTTGAAGTACCCCACCATGCGGTACTATGAGCTATACGACACTTGATGTGTGCTGATTCTTGGATCATCTCCGACAACCTGTCGGGTGTGTTCTTCGTGGTCAGATGTACGAGCGGATATCGGTTTTTCTCGCTCCATAGTTTGTGGTGCCACGGTTCCTGTCTCAGCAACGCGACGATAAACAACAGCAAATGTTGGGTGACTTGGCTGCCTTCGGTCTGGAAGCGAAATCTGATACAGCCGTGCAGCCTCGAGTCCATTTCAATTAACATTGGCACGGCCGAATATAAAAATCATAGCCGTCGGATCGCTCATGATATGAATATTCTGCCATTGTGAAACGGAACAATTCTCAGTCGACTCAATACTACACAGGTTAAACGTTGAAGACAGGCTAGCCCTCAAAGTACACGAATGACAAATATAACATAGTCTAGACAGCAACACAGCGCCAGATACCGTTAACTTTTTAACTTAACAACTCATAAAGGAAGCATTTGCAGTTGTATGTTTATATACTTTTAGTGATTGTAAAATCTGTAAAAGTATCTTTCATAAACACTATATATATATATATATATATATATATATATATATATATATATATATATATATATATATATATATATATATATATGTATATCAGGTGCGTTGATATATAATCTAAGTGTGTCCTAATATAAAATATTAAAAGTGATCCAAAAAATAGCTCAATATTTTTATTATAACAGAGAATATAAATTAAGCAACAGAGAAATCCCAAATAAAACTCATAGGTATAGTTCGTTATTCATGTTTAACCCAGACAGATGGGTCCATCTGTCTTGGTTGAACAAGCGTACATCTATTTGGGTTGAACAAGAGTCTATTTGTCTAGGTTGAACAAGAGTCCAACTGTCTGGGTTGAGCAAGAGTCTATCTATTTGGGTTGAACACGAGTCCATCACACTATGTTGAACAAGCGTCCATGTATTTGGGTTGAACAAGATTACATCTGTTTCGGTTGAACAAGGGACCATCTATTTGGATTGAACAAGAGTCCATCTGTCCCGGTTGAACAGCAATATATATATTTCGGTTGAACAAGAGTGCATCTGTCTGGGTTGAACATGAGTGCATTTATTTGTCTTGAACAAGAGTCCATTTGTCTCGGTTGAACAAGAGTCCATGTATTTGTGTTGAACAAGAGTCCATCTGTCTGGATTGAACAAGAGAACATCTAATTGGGTTGAACATGATCCCATATGTCTGGATTGAACAACAGTCCATCTATTTGGATTGAACAAGAGATTGGGGTTGAACAAAAATCGATCTGTCTCGGTTGAACAAGAATCCAACTGTGTGGGCTGAACAAGTGTGTATATGTTTGGGTTGAACAAGAATCCATCTGTCTGGGTTGAACGAGAGACCATCTATTTGTGTTGACCAACAGTGCTTCTGTCTCGGTTGAACAAGGGTCCATCTGTCTCGGTTGAACAGGAGTCCATCTATTTCTATTGAACAAGAGTCTACTTTTCTGGGTTGAACAAGAGTACATCTATTTGCGTTGAACAAGATTACATCTGTCTAGGTTGAATAAGTGTCCATATATTTGGATTGAACAAGAGGTCATCTGTGTTGAACAAGATTCTACATATTAGAGTTGAACAAGACTCCATCTGTTTGCGTTGAACAAGAGTCCATCTATTTGGATAGAACAAGAGTTCATCAGTGGGTTGAACAAGTGTCCAACTGTCGGGGTTGAACAGGAATCCATCTATCTGTGTTGAACAAGAGTTCAACTGTCTGGGTTGAACAAGAGTCCATCTATTTTGGTTGAACAAGAGTTCATCTGTCTCGGTTGAACAAGGGTCCATCTATTTGGATAGAACAAGAGTTCATCAGTGGGTTGAACAGGTGTCCATCTGTTTGCTTTGAACAAGTGTCCAACTGTCGGGGTTGAACAGGAGTCCATCTATTTGTGTTGAACAAGAGTCCATCTATTTGGGTTGAACAAGAGTCCATCTATTTGGGTTGAACAAGAGTCCAACTGTCTGGGTTGAACAAGAGACCATCTATTTAGATTGAACACGCGTTCATCTATCTGGGTTGAACAAGATTCCATCTATTTGTGTTGAACAAGAGATCAACTGTCTGTGTTGAACAAGAATCCATTTATTTGTGTTGAACAAGAGTCCATCAGTCTGGGTTAAACAAGAGTCCATCTATTTGGGTTTAACAAGAGTTCATTTACTTGCGTTGAACAAGGGTCTATCTGTCTGGTTTGAACAAGAGTCCAAATGTCGGGGCTGAACAAGAGTACATCTATTTGCGTTGAACAATAGTCCATCTGTCTCGGTTGAACAAGAGTCTATGTATTTTTGTTGAACAAGAGACCATATGTCTGGGGTGAACAAGAGAACATCTATTTGGGTTGAACATGATTCCATGTGTCTGGGTTGAACAAGAGTCTATCTATTTGTGTTGAACAAGAGTGCATCTGTCTCGGTTTAACAGGAGTACATTTATTGGGGTTGAACTACAGTGCATCTGTTTGGGTTGAACAAGTGTCCATCTGTCTGGATTGCACGAGAGACCATCTATTTGTGTTGAACAAGAGTCCATTTGTCTTGGTTGAACAGGAGTCCATCTATTTCTGTTGAACAAGAGTCCATCTATCTGGTTTGAACAAGACTGACGTACTAGGCGCCAGCTGAAATAGACTATACCAAAGAGGTAATTTTGGATTTTTGTGTTGTATAATATATATATATATATATATATATATATATATATATATATATATATGGGAAGAGAGAAAGAGAGAGATAGAGAGAGAGGAATGACAGTGTCAGTGAGAAAGATTTGATTATTTCACCCCAAACAAGGCTATATAGAATCTAAGACTTATAGTGCTACTGAGTGTGAAGGAATCAGAGAAAGAATATTACTGACAACAATCAAAATATAACAGGATTCAAGGAAAATGAAGATGACGATTAAAGGTATTTTATTTTTTAAATATCGTCTTTGATCTGAAGGCGAGAACCTGGAAAAGTCTTCCATAGGTGAAAAATAAAAGAGAAGAAAAGTTCGAATAGACCTTACGGTTACATCTTGCAATTTCAGTTGTAAAATGATGAGACCTAGCGGCCAATCTAGTAACGCGTTTACAATCATCAAATCGCGGGCTGAAAATGGCAAGCTGATCATAAAAATTACCATGAAAATATTTCTAAAAAGGGTAGAGAGAACCTACTTTACAGAGGCGGGAAATTTATTGGCGCCGAGATGCCCGGTTAGGACCTATAACATTGAAGATTTCCTAGATATATATCAGAAGCACCGAACTAGATATGGCGACAGTATTCAATGCCCAGACGAATAGCATGCTTATAAAGGTGCAAGACTGATTCGAGTGGACCAACTTACCTGGCAGCAGATTTAGAAATCGACTCAATATAATAATTCCAATTCATATCAGTCGTAAACGTTAGACCGAGAATATGCAATGCGTTACCCTTCCTGCTGGTTAACACAAACTTTTTACTCCCCTGGAGGCTTAATGTGTAAAAAATTAAAATATACACGTAACACTATTAATGTTCACTCGTGGTAGTTGAAGGGCAGGTAACTCTATCTTGACTCTGGTGGTTTGGAATTAGTATTAAAAGAGTTCATGCGAAAACCTCGGATAGAATTGGCCCGAGGGTTGAAAAAGTTAAACAAGAAAACGCTAAAGTGATAATCAGGAAATGGAATTTGAAACGAGGAAAAAAATGTATGTTTTTTTTTATTTCTGATAAACAGAAACGCACATAATTATTATAAGCCCAGAAAAAGACAGGAATATAAAACAGTAGAATAATTTTAAGTGAATAATTTTGTTTTTGAAAATCTGACTGTTTTGGTATTTGAAGGTCATTGTCGTCCGAAGACCGAATTTAAGTAAAACCAAAAATGTAAACAATGGAATTGGATCGGATTTGGAAATTGACAAAGAAAAAAAAAATAGCCAATTTGAAATAATTTTTAAACACACAAGTTTACTGACAAAAAAAATAATTATTGCTTTGATAAAACGGCCGATTGTCGAGAAATGGGGAAACAAAATTAAATGTTTTGAAATAACGGACCGCTTAGTTTAGGGTCGATGTCTCCAGGGTTGGAGAAAATAATTAATTGAGGAATACGTAATGAGTTTCGCGGGTAGTTAGAGATGGGCGAGATTCATATAAACCAAGCGATCGGTTAAAGCCGTTGGAGAAGAACGAGACGAATCAACAACGAACGAGGGAGCCGTTGAACCTTCCACCGAAGGTGCCCGATCTAACATTTCGAGTGAATGTTTAACCTGCTCCAGATTTTAGAAGCAAGAGAGACAGTGTTCCGATAGAGTCAAACGGAAGGGGTTAATTTGGTATCAACGATTATATAAACCAACTGAAAATTAACGCAACGGCCTTCTTCGTTACTGGTTATGATATTTGCGTTTTCACCGGCGGAAACATTCTCGTCCTTTTTCCTAGCAGAATTCCGCCAACTAGATTCAGCGCCTAAGTGCGGACGAAAATGCGGTCTTTTTATTGCACTGTAATTAAAGAACACAACGTGGGCAGATTGGATGAATGAACGAAACGGTCAACAGATAGCTATCAGTTGACCGGCCCTAGTACTGACCCACTTGGGAACAAGTTAGGATTGAGTGAACCGGCCGTGTTATATTTGGTGCCGTGACCGACCGTGTTATATACAGGGTGCCAAGTAAAAAAGAAATAAATTCAAAAAGACGTGAGGCAATCATTGAAATCTGGTGACGACTGATGTGGCTGAAAAATTCGTCAATTCCTACATCGGATGTTCTTCTTTGAAAAGTCCGTTAAGTTGACGCTCAAAATCAATGAGCTGTTTAGCCATACGGGAAGATGAGAACGAAGGACGAAAGTTAAATGTCCATTCAAAAGATCGATCAGCAATTAATCAATCATAAAAGAACCAACCAGAATCATGTAATTACGTAAGAGTCGAATGATTATTCAAGGTCATGAATAGTCAAGAAACGTATTCAAGTTTATTCAAGGTTAATTATTTCAGAAAGATAAAACAATGATAATAAATTATCCGCTTTTTTAATGGGCAACACGTAGATAAAATATATCTGTAAAAAGAGAATATGAATAAAAACAACAGGAAAACTTTTCATCACCAATGCCTTTTGTCTTGTGATGGACTTTATTAAGTAAAGATTTTATCAATGTAAGGATTTTATTTTGCAAAATGTATCTATAAACAGCATCGTTAGGTTTTCAAAATGAAATTACATTAAATTGCATCGTATCGCGTGTTCATAGTTTACCTTGACTTTCGCAGTTAGCCATAACAATACATTTGTGCGTTCTTAAATAATAAAATAAATTGAAAATCTAACTATATTTTTTACTTCTGTTTATAAATATATTTGCCTTGATAAATTCCAACGGGGGACGCAGCGCGTAGAGATAAGTTTTCCTTTAGACTTTATATATATATATATATATATATATATATATATATATATATATATATATATATATATATTGATCGGATAGATTTTTATTATAGGCCGGAGATCACATATTTTTCTCTAATGAGATTTCTCAAGTACTGAGGCCGGTAAACGAAAATAAATAAATATACTGTTTATTAAATAAATAGAGCGTCTAATCAAATACAAGTATACACTAAAATAACGTTTAAGTAATTATAATAATAATAATAATAATAATGATAATAATAATAATATTTATATGTATATATATATATATATATATAGAGAGAGAGAGATATATATATCATTACATAAAGCGTTCTTAAATAATAAAAACATTGAAAATCTAACTATATTTTTACTGCTATTCATAAATACATTTACCTTGATAAATTACGAAAATAAATAATTATATATATATATATATATATATATATATATATATATATATATATATATATATACAGGGGTTGAATTAAATAATTGAAACACTTGTTAAATTCAAAAAATTTTTTACTTAATATGGAGTTGGTCCTCTTTAGCCTCACATACAGCTTTAATACGTCTAGAAATGGAATCATACAGCTTCCTGACTTCATCCAGAGGAATTTTCAGCCATTCTTCCATTAACACCTGCTCTAGCTCTTTAAGACACGACGGTGGAGGATAGCGGCTCCTAACTTGTCGCTCCAAAATGCACCACAAATGTTCAATAATATTGATATCTGGAGATTGGGGTTGCCACTCACTTTCAGGCTCTTCATACCAATTCTTAACCACTTGAGGCATTTCCATGATATGGCGGCAGAAACTATCACTGATCAACCTCTATACTTCATTGTTGGAAGAAGACAGTCAGGGTTGTAAGCTTCTTTGGGCTGCCTCCACACACAAACTCTCCCTGAAATTGGGAAAAGAGAAAAACTGGACTCGTCTGAGAATATGACTTGCTTCCATTGGTCTGCAGATCAGGCATTGTGATCTCTGCACCACTTCAACCTCTTCTGAATGTTACGAGCGGAGAGAAGAGGTTTCCTTACAGCGGCTCTTCCATGATATGCCGCCTTATGAAGCTCACGACGAACAGTTTTAGTAGAAACTGAACTACACAGATAATTATTCAACTCAGCAGTTACTTTGGCCGCAGTAGTCCGATGATTTTTTGCTACATTGCGTTGCGTTATCTGTCAGTAAGTTTGCAAGTCCGGCCCGAATTGCTATGGTTGCTAGAGGTTTTGCCCTGTTTCTCGAACTGCGTCATAGTCCTTGATATGGTAGCTCTTGAAAAACCAAACAGTTCAACAACCTTAGTGATCGAGGGTCCTGCCATGCGAGCTCCAACAATTTGCCCTTTTTCGAACTCGGAGAGGTCACGCATTTAGCTTAAATTTTACTAAATTCTAAAAATAAATAAAACAAAGTAAATTACATAAATAAACGTATTTACAAGAAATATAATCTGCAATTACAATGTTTTAGTTAAAGTTCTTAAAATAATAGGTCTTTGAAATATAGGAGTGGAATTTGCACCTGTTCCAATTATTTTGTCCAATCCCTGTATATATATATAAATATATATATAAAGAAAGAAAAGTAATAGATTTATTCATTAATCCAATAGATTTTTATTACTGAATATACATAGTGTCAACAAAGACAGTGTCGATATAGACAGTGTCAACATAGACAATGTCGATATAGACAGTGTCAACATAGACAGTGTCAGTATAGGTAGTGTCAATGTAGACAGTGTCAGTATAGACAGTGTCGGTATTGACAGCGTTAATATAGACAGTGTCAGTATAGACTGTGTTGGTATAGACAGTGTCGATATAGACAGTGTCAACATAGTATTGATATAGACAGCGTCGATATAGACAGTGTCAACATAGTTTCAATATAGACAGTGTTGGTATAGACAGTGTCAATATAGACAGTGTCTATAGAGATAGTGATGAGATAGACAGTATCGATGTAGACAATGTCAATATAGACAGTGGCAGTATAGACAGTGTCTAGATAGACAGTGTCGGTAGAGACAGTGTCGATCTAGACAGTGTCGACATAGACAATGTCAATATATGTGCGGATATAGATAATGTCGACATAGATAGTATCAATATAGACAGTGAGTGACGGTATAGACAGTGTCAAGATAGACAGTGTCAATGTAGACTTTGTTGGCATTGTGTCGATTTTGACAGTGTTGGTATAGACATTGTTGGTATAGACAGTGTGGATATAGACTGTGTCGGCATAGGCAGTGTTGATATAGACAGTGTTGGTATAGACAGTGTCAACATAGACAGTGTCGGTATAGACAGAGTTGGTATAGTCAGTGTCGATATAGACAGTGTCAACATAGTGTCGATATAGACAGTGTCGATATAAACAGTGTTGGTACAGGCAGTATCAACAAAGACAGTGTCTGTATATACAGTGACAGTATAGACTGTGTCTATATAGACACTGTGGGTATAGACAGAGTCGACCTACACAGTGTCAGTATAGACAATGTCGGTATTGACAGTGTCGATATAGACAGTGTCAATATGGACAGTGTCGGTATTGACATTGTCAATATAAACAGTGTTGACATAGGCAGTGTCCATACAGACAGTGTCAACATAAATTCAATATAGATAGTGCCAATATAGGTAATGTCGACATAGTGTCAACACAGAGAGTATCGGTATAGACAGTGTCGATATAGACTGTGTCGATATAGAAACTGTCAATATTGACAGTGTTGGTATAGACAGTGTTGATATAGTCAGTGTCGACATAGTGTTGATATAGGAAGAGTCGATATAGATAGTATTGACATAGACAGTGTCAATATAGACAGTGTTGCTATAGACAGTGTCAACATAGTGTCGGTATAGACAGTGATAATATAGACAGTGTCGATATAGACAAGGTTGGTATAGACAATGTCAACGTAGACAGTGTCAGTATAGACAGTGTCAGTATTGACAGTGTCAATATAGACTGTGTCCATACAGACAGTGTCAATATAGACAGTGTCGACATAGTGTCAATATTGGCAGTGTCGACATAGACAGTGTCGACATAGAAATCATCAATTCGTGGTAACGGACTGTTTCACACTTGAAACCGATCTTCATACTAAGAAAGTATTGGTCTGAAGATCCCATTCAAGCGTATGTCCATATGTCACCAGTTTGTTCATATCTATCTATCTATCTATCTATCTATCTATCTATCTATCTATCTATCTATCTATCTATCTCAGTCTGTTCATATCTATCTATCTATCTATCTATCTATCTATCTATCTATCTATCTATCTATCTCAGTCTGTTCATATCTATCTATCTCAGTCTGTTCATATCTATCTATCTATCTATCTATCTATAATTTTGTACTTATATGCGACTGTTCATATCTATCTATCTATCTATCTCAGTCTGTTCATATCTATCTATCTATCTATCTACTATCTATCTATCTATCTATCTATCTATCTATCTATCTATCTATCTATCTATCTATCTATATATATATATATATAATTTTGTACTTATATGCGACTGTTCATATCTATCTATCTATCTATATATATATATAATTTTGTACTTATATGCGACTGTTCATATCTTTCTATCTATCAATCTATCTATCGATATATATATATATATATATATATATATATATATATATATATATATATACATATATATATATATATATATAAGTTTGTACTTATATGCGACTGTTCATATCTATCTATCTATCTATCTATATACATATATATATAATTTTGTAATTATATGCGGCTGTTCATATCTATCTATCTATCTATCTATCTATCTATCTATCTATCTATCTATCTCAGTCTGTTCATATCTATCTATCTATCTATCTATGATTCACTCAGTCAGTTCATATCTATCTATCTATCTATCAAATTTTGTACTTATATGAGTTTGTTCATATCTATCTATCTATCTATCTGTGTGTGTGTAAATTTGAACGTCACACTTTAAAGGTGTAAAAAGAATATATTTTGCATAAAACATTTATTTTTTATCATAAAACATATCCTTTTACTGAACTGTCAACATTATCCAGTGAGAAATTCAGATCAAAATGTGCCTAAAATCTACGTGTAAGGCTTCGAACTATTTGATGTAATCTTGTATCGACATAGACGGCGATACACACGGCAATGTCTGTAGATAAATCATCCACAGTAATGAATAGTAAATCTGTTAGGAAGGATCTGAATATTTAATAATATTCATTTCATATTTTATCATTTTGAAAATCACGTCACGTTTTATTTAAATTTCTCGGGTGATAAAATCCCATATGTTTAATCAACTTTTAGAAAGGAGGCTCGGTGACGTAATGGATAGCGGCTCGGATTGAGGAATCGGAGAGCCGAGTTCGAATTCCAGTCAGATCCATGAAAATGGTAATACTCTTGGGAAAGGTATAAATCCTCTTCTTTTCCCCCCAGCAATGGGTAAATAGCAGAACAGACCGGGTTCTGTAGCCTTGGATAGCAACTGGTCTACCATAGAAAGAAATGCCAACCTATTGCGGGAAAAAATCTGCCTCGCCAGTCATGTATCGAAAGATACATGATCGCCTAAGCGTGTATCACGCATGGCACATAACTGAACGTCAGATTTAGTTCGTATAACAATCAAGGATTAAAGTTGGCTTTAAGGAAGAAAGTATATATATCCTCAAGAGTAGCATCAAGTATAAAAGTCGTCCCCCACGACATAGTGATGGCTACAAGAAAGTTTGTTGCTGCCATGATTATGTCGTCTATATTTTTATGCAACACTGTCTACCCTTTTACACAAAGAAAACAACTTATCTATCTTTAATTATTATGCAAACTAAATGTATATTTAGCCAGATTATTAAGTATCAACATGACATGAATATTCTTTTTCTTAATTTGAAACTGGAATGCGTACTTTTAAATGTTGGTTATCGCTATGTGGAGAATAAATTATAAAAAAATCAAAAATCTGGATCTTATTACAGAAATTCTAACTGTTTTTCACAGTCTTTAGTACGTTGATTGGTAAAAGTCAATCTTCTCCTTTATAATTCCAAAGGATTGATGACCATTGGCGAAGAGTTATCCGCCTTTTCATTCCTTTCATGGTTGTCCACCGAGGAAGGCCGCTGTCGCCTGACACATTCTCATCGGCGTTACCTTCAACAAATCCAGGATTCACAGCCCCATCTCCAACAGAAACAATAAAGACAGATTCTTCTTTCAAATGTCCCAAATCAAAAGACCCTGATTTCACATGGAAAGTGCCACAATCAGGGGTTAGGCTCCTAACAATCGTAGCTTTCCTGCTAATTTTAATCAAAACTTTACTCGATACACTGTCAACAAAGATCGCTGTAGCCATCACTATGTCGTGGTGGGCGTCTTTTCGTTCCTTCCCGGCTGTCCATCGGATAACCTGTCCGTTTGAGGAAGGCTGCTGTCGCCTGACGCATTCTCATCGGCGTTAGCTTCAACAAATCTAGGATTCACAGCCCCATCTCCAAGAGAAACAATAAAGACAGATTCTTCTTTCAAATGTCCCAAATCAAAAGACCCTGATTTCACATGGAAAGTGCCACAATCAGGGGTTAGGCTCCTAACAATCGTAGCTTTCCTGCTAATTTTAATCAAAACTTTACTCGATACACTGTCAACAAAGATCGCTGTAGCCATCACTATGTCGTGGTGGGCGTCTTTTCGTTCCTTCCCGGCTGTCCATCGGATAACCTGTCCGTTCGAGGAAGGCTGCTGTCGCCTGACGCATTCTCATCGGCGTTACCTTCAACAAATCTAGGATTCACAGCCCCATCTCCAACAGAAACAATAAAGACAGATTCTTCTTTCAAATGTCCCAAATCAAAAGACCCTGATTTCACATGGAAAGTGCCACAATCAGGGGTTAGGCTCCTAACAATCGTAGCTTTCCTGCTAATTTTAATCAAAACTTTACTCGATACACTGTCAACAAAGATCGCTGTAGCCATCACTATGTCGTGGTGGGCGTCTTTTCGTTCCTTCCCGGCTGTCCATCGGATAACCTGTTCGTTCGAGGAAGGCTGCTGTCGCCTGACGCATTCTCATCGGCGTTACCTTCAACAAATCTAGGATTCACAGCCCCATCTCCAAGAGAAACAATAAAGACAGATTCTTCTTTCAAATGTCTCAAATCACAAGACCCTGATTTCACATGAAAAGCGCCACCATCCGGGGTTAGGCTCCTAACAATCGTAGCTTTCCTGCTAATTTTAATCAAAACTTTACTCGATACACTGTCAACAAAGATCGCTGTAGCCATCACTATGTCGTGGTGGGCGTCTTTTCGTTCCTTCCCGGCTGTCCATCGGATAACCTGTCCGTTCGAGGAAGGCTGCTGTCGCCTGACACATTCTCATCGGCGTTACCTTCAACAAATCTAGGATTCACAGTCCCATCTCCAAGAGAAACAATAAAGACAGATTCTTCTTTCAAATGTCCCAAATCAAAAGACCCTGATTTCACATGGAAAGCGCCACAATCAGGGGTTAGGCTCCTAACAATCGTAGCTTTCCTGCTAATTTGAATCAAAGCCTTACTCGATACACTGTCTTCACTTTCCAGTCGAAAGGCATTTCGGTGACAAGTTATTTTCCATCCTACAACTCCTTTTACACAGACGAAACGTCATAAGCCTCTCAATGTTCTGTTGCTCTATCCATGCGAAGCGTTCAGATGGATTACATTTCTCAGTTCTGCCAAATCTAACCTTCACTGCTAAGACATACCACGGAAGAAGCTTCTTCCCATGTACCACTGTCTTATCACAAATCACGATGAATGTTTTTTTCCTGAAGAAAGCATTTTTGAGGATGAAGATGTGAAATTTTCGAAAGTACTCGCTACTAAAAAAAACCGGATCCATCTGACAACAATTTCATACATACAGATCGCGTCATTCAATGGATTTTTAGTAAGTTAATGCCTTATTAAATGGGTTAGCGAAGAGATTTCGCCATTAGTTACATTAATATTACTAATAAATTCTTTGTATGATTACCTCTTTATAATATATATATATATATATATATATGTGTGTGTGTGTGAACATATATATATGTGAATATATATATATATATATATATATGTGAACATATATATATATATATATGTGAACACTGAAGTCAACACTTAGAGGCCTCTAAATGTTGACTTCAATTTTCACTTTTTTATTTACACACGCTCTATCTCTGATATTGAGCACTTTATCCCATAAACATAGCACACCTTAAGACTATATTTCTTTATATATATATATATATATATATATATATATATATATATATATATATATATATATATGTATGATGGACTATTCCGTCGTATTCGACGTATGGGGGTACAAAGTTAATATTATTAAGTGTTGGTTTTGTGTTTTTATTAATAAGGCTTCCATTATTTTTAGCCTTTTTTGCATGTAGATGATGCTATTATATTAGTGTTGTCAACAAGTATGTTCCGAATAGTGTCCGGTAGGTCTCCATGAATATTTAAATGAGATCTAATTGAGCTAAAAATAATGGAAGCCTTATTAATAAAAAAAAATCCAACACTTAATAATATTAACTTTGAACGTGGACATAATATCTTGACCGTGTTTTTAGAAATGAAAACATTTTATAAAACATACACGGCTAAATGGACAGTTTTTTTTATATAATTTATCATCCGAAAAGAAAAACATTATTAGATTGCATAAGAAATTGTATAAAAAATAAATAAATAAAAGCACCTTGCCTGTCGTATTCAATGAAATGTGCAAGAAAGAAGGATTGCTCCCTAAATACATAAATAAATACATATATACGTACATATATATATGTGAACATAGAAGTCAACTCTTAGAGGCTCTAAGTGTTGACTTCTATGTTCACTTTTATAATTACACAAGCTCTATCTCTGATATTGAGCACTTTATCCCATAAAAATAGCACACCGTAAGAGTATATTTCTTCATATATATATATATATATATATATATATATATATATATATATATAAGAAATTGTTAGGAGGATTTGAGATAATCATGTAATTCATCGAGTTTTAGAAGAAACCTCAACAGAATGCAGAAAGCACTGGACGGATGTTTCGTCCTATATTTGGGACTCATCAGCAGTACGCATCCACTACCGAGAATTGAAACCCGGACAGTTACGTTATTAAGCAAACGTCATACCAACTGTGCCACCGGTGACGAAGAGGTAACGAATTAAACTCGACATAGCGCCGCTTATTCACATATTCCGTGGTGGAACTCATCCGAGTTCCTTTAACCAAGGATTGTGCCCCCGAGAGCCACGACTACTATCAACAAGCCGCTCCACCCAGAGCATTAGAAGCCGGTTCAAGCAAGGATATACAAGAAATTGTTAGGAGGATTTCGTATGACGTTTGCTTAATAACGTAACTGTCCTGGTAGTGGATGCGCACTGCTGATGAGTCCCAAATATAGGACGAAACGGCCGTCCAGTGCTTTCTACATTCTGTTGAGGTTTCTTCTAAAACTCTATGAATTACTTAATTATAATATATATATATATATATATATATATATATATATATATATATATATATATATATGTAATTTGGCAGCAACTTTTCTTTCAAACATGTAGTGTTGAATGTTAAAGACAACATAGTCTTACATATTTTCTTTTGAATTTTCTCATATTCTCTAATGAGACTTTTTATTTGAAAATAGTTCCGAAATATGTATTTTCCATACAATGACCTAGCGCTTTCGAACATCATTGTTCATCTTCAGGGTCAATATTTTAGTCAAAAATATATATATATATGTATGTAATACAGGAGCCGAATTAATAAAAATGCTTAAAATTTGCGATATTTATGAGAGCAGAGTGTACAATATCTTAGATCATTTTTATATCTTTTCATGCTGCAAGTTATTTTTGAAGGACTTTTGATGTCTGTCTATATTATAGGTATTATGTACATTATTCGGACTATTGTCCTCATCTTTGTCGTTATCATTGCATGTTTTTACCCGAGCGAATTTAATTTTGCGAATGAACATGCTTATAAAGATGCGAAAATTTCAAAATTGGTTATTCCTAAATTTTCGCTTGAGGATGAAACAGGGCTTGATACCTTAATTCAGTTTAATTTCAATAATTATATTGAGGTTTTTGGTTTTTGTTTTTGAAACATGAGAACTCTTATGTAGCGGGGGAATAATATTTAAAAAAAAATAATTATATATATATATATATATATATATATATATATATATATATATATATATATATAATGAACATTGAAGTCAACACTGAGAGGCGACAGACTGTTTCATGCTAAACGCAATCCTCAGGCCATGTAATGAAACAGTCTGTCGCCTCTGAGTGTTGACGTTAATGTCCAATTTTATATTTACATACGCTCTATCTGTTGGTGCTACCCTCAGTGACTAGTTTCTACATACACTCCAAGCATGATACTGAACACTTTAACCCATAAATGTATCATACAGCATACCTTAAGACTATATCTTTAATATATATATATATATATATATATATATATATATATATATATACTACACAAACAGGTTTAGTTAAATAATTTAGACATACTTGTTTATTTTAATTTTTTCGAGTCTACGAAACAATTTCTTGGTAGCCGCACAGAAATGATTGAGAAAAATACCCAACTTTTGTTTCAAATAATTTTTATTTTCCCAATTACTTTCAGTTTCATCTGAGACCATCTGCAGGACATTAAATTGTCTGTGTGTGTGTTAATTCGTATTTCAGTAAATCCAAAACATTATTACTGTTCTTTTTACTCAATTTCAAATTCAGGAGGATTTTTCTCCATGCAAGGGAGGCAACTTTTGTATAATTTTCCTAAATATTTATTTATTTAGTTATTTTTTTAGCGTTATATGTGTGTGTGTGTCTGTTTGTGTGTGTGTGTGCGTGTGTGAACTTTGCTGCTACAAACATTTAAGAAATTTATTGCTGTACTCATAATTGATTGTATTTATTTTAGGCTTTAATTATCTTATAAAAAGTGGTTGTAGAATGTTACGGTTTTGCTTATTATTATTTTGATGCAATATTGATGTATTTTCTACTAATACCAGTCTAAAGACATGATATTTCCTTTAAATGCTGTAAGATTGACCTATGGTCATCCAAGTAAAATGTAAGCCTACTCCACAGCATCGTCGTTGTAAAACCAACATACGTATTAACATTTTTATCAGCGATATAATCTCCAAAAGGACATTTAAATTGATATACAATGTTGGCTTTTTGTAAGATGCTAGTTGACGGAGAAGAGCTGTTTTTTGACAAGTAGATCGGTTGTATTAAAATTAGTATAGTATAAAACTAACCACATTTCCAAAGGGGAAAAAAAGAACATGTACGTTAGCCGAAAATAATCGTCTAGCATGCAAGTCCAAAGCCCAAAGAAAAAAACCCCGATACAAGTAGGTAACTAACTAAATAAAGTGCTCAATACAATAAGTAGAGCAGACCTAGTTAAACCTAGAGAGCCAGACAAACCTACCAAGGTTTCACCTAAGCGGATCGTCAGGGAAGGAACTGTAACGATTTTATGGAACTACACAATACACACTGGCAGAACAATCAAAGCTAACCGCCCTGACATTGTTATTAGAGACCACAAACAAAAAATTGCCTACTTATTGATATGCTATTCCATGCAGACTGCAATATATCTTTGAAGATCTTTAAAAAGCTATCAAAATACAAGGACCTTGAAATCGAAATCTCAAAAATGTGGCACATTGGAACATCAAAAATTTCTGTTGTAGTTGGAGCCCTCGGATTGGTTGACGATCCCCTTAGGTGAAACCTTGGTAGGTTTGTCTGGCTCTTTAGGTTTAACTATATATATATATATATATATATATATATATATATATATATATATATATATATATATATATATATATATGTGGGTGATGGCTAATATGATATGAGTGTGCAGAAATAAAACACGCTTAATAATAAATAAACAAAGACTTTCAGGTTTTGTGAGGCTTTTTAAAAATCACATCACGTTTATTGAAATTTCAGCAATGATAAGATCTAGACATTTGAAAGAGTTAATTGTAAATTATTCCTTTAAATAAGGTTAAGCAACGTTTAATACGGCACGTTTGTGTTTTTATAAATAAATTTATTTTAATGACAAAGTGAAAATTAATATTTAGACTGAATATGCACTGAACATAAGAAGTGGTTTTCTTTGTATAACGAAGCAAACAAGCCAGAGTAACATCAAAGGTAAAAGACGTCAACCGACTACAGAATTATGGCTACAACGGTTGTTGGTGACAGTGAATCGAGCAAGACTTCGATTAGAATTAGGAAAGCTTCTATTGTTAGTAGCCTATCCTCAGATGGTGGCGAATTCCATGTCAAATCAGGGTCTATTGATTTAGGACAAGTAAAAGATGGATCTGTTTATATAGTTTCTGTGAAGGATGGGTCTGTAAATCCTGGTTTTGTTGATGGTAGCGCCGATGAGAATGTGTCGCATGACTACGACCTTCATCGAACAGACAGGTTATCCGATGGTCAGCAGGGAAAGAATGAAAAAGTGGGTAACATTTCGGTGATGGTGATCGGGCCTTTAGAAGAACCCATCACTGGTTGGCCTTTTAACACACAACGTACTGCATCGGGCGAAGCAAAGCGGGAATCTGTTTCAGCAGGACAAAGCGGGCAAGACAATGTGTAAGTATTAGAAAAGCCTTTCTGTACAGTACAATCTATCTATCTATCTATCTATCTATCTATCTATCTATCTATCTATCTATCTATCTATCTAAATGTGTTTATTTTTTCTATCTGTGTTCATTTCTATCTAAATGTGTTCATATCTATCTATCTATCGAAATGTGTTTATTTCTTTCTATCTATCTATAGGTGTTCATTTCTATCTATCTATATGTGTTCATATCTATCTGTCTATGTGTTCACATCTATCTATCTATCTATCTATCTATCTATCTATCTATCTATCTATCTATCTATCTATCTAAATGTGTTTATTTTTTCTATCTGTGTTCATTTCTATCTAAATGTGTTCATATCTATCTATCTATCTATCTATCTATCTATCTATCTATCTATCTATCTATCTATCTATCTATCTATCTATCTATCTATCGAAATGTGTTTATTTCTTTCTATCTATCTATAGGTGTTCATATCTATCTGTCTATGTGTTCATATCTATCTATCTATCTATCTATCTCAGCCTATTCAAATCTATCTATCTATCTATCTATCTATCTATCTATCTATCTATCTATCTATCTATCTCAGCCGATTCAGATCTATCTATCTATCTATCTATCTATCTATCTATCTATCTATCTATCTATCTATCTATCTGTATGTATGTGTGTGTGTGTGTATTCGTATGTATTAGATGGATAGATGATGGCGCTGTCTATTTGTTAATGTGTATTTTTTTTCTTCCAAAGCCGAATTCCTTCCGACACAGATAAGACGTTCGATGCTTCTAAAATCTCTGATAATTCCAAATTATCGATTAGAGACTACCTGATGGCCGTGTCGCTGTTTTTAATTACTCTTATCACTTACGGAAATGCGCGTTGCCTGTCTGTGTTGACAGTGGAATGGTTAAAAATATTTCCAAATTCAAAATCCTTGATTTTATTCGTCCCAAATTTGAACTCTGCTTTGATGAGTGGAATCGGTAAGTTCGCGGAGTATTCCTTGCTTTTTCTTTCCTGTATTTCCATTGTAAAAACTTGAATTTTCAATTTAGGCCATTCCGCGAGGAGGGGAGTTAAACACAACATTAAAAAAAACTCTCTCTTTACAAAGTCATTCTCGGTGAGAAGCTTTCGCAAATTGTCGATCATCTGTTTGGGAAAGTTAACACCTTTAAGTCAAAAAAAAAATAATAAAAATGTTTTAGCTGATAATTTCGTTTTGCTAAGGAGCTTGTATTTTTTTTACAGCTGTGATCGTGTAGATTTCTGCCGCAGAGAAGAAAAAAAAAACTTTATTCTTGAGATTGGAAGAGATTTGAAAAAAAGATTCTTAATGAATGACTGATTAGTTTGTCGCTAATTGTTCATCAGCCCTTTGGGATTTATTTAAAGCTGGATTCTATTTTGGGGTTGTAAGCACAATTCTTTTCTTGTGAGTGAATATTGCATCAACAGCGTTTTGAGAATAGCAGTGATTTTTCAAGAGAGGTCTTACTATTTAACCCATACCTGGAGGGCGATTGATTCCTACCTTCACTGAGGTTATTTTATAAAACGTTTTCTACTGATAATTTCGTTTTGGTAATAAGCTTGTATTTTTTTCAGCTGTGATTGTGTAGATTTCTGCTGCAAAAAGAAGAAAAAACTTTATTCTTGAGATTGGAAGAGATTTGAAAAAAAGTGATTTTTCAAGAAAGGTCTTACTATACTATTTATATTATTCAGACTATTGTCCTCATTTTTGTCGCCATATTTATTACGTTTCGGTCGTTGTACGCTCCGGCCTTCTTCAGGTGGTTGGAATGTCGAAATGAACGCTTTATTTCGCTCACTGTTGGTAGACTGTTCTAGTGCCATGTCTAATGGATATCTCCTGTTAATTCACCTCTCCAAGTTTTCCACCACCTTAACCAGGTATTGAACTCACACTCTTTGGTTCCTGTCACTGGATCTAACCAACGCCTTTATTCATTGTGTCATGTGTCGACACATGGCACACTGGATAAAGGCGTTAATTATCTAGATAGATATGAGCAGATTGAGATAGATATGAATAGACTTAGCTAGATAGCTGATCGAACTAACGCCTTTATCCACTGTGCCATGTACATTAACAGGAAATAACTGATAATTGACATCCATTAGACATGGCACGTGGAACTAGAACAGTCTACCGCAATGAGCGAAATAAAGGGTTCAGTTCGACATTCCAACCACCTGAAGAAGGCCGGAGCGTACAACGGCCGAAACGTTGTAATAAACATGGCGACGACAAAGATGAGGACAATAGTCCAAATAATGTAAATAGTGAACATAATGCCAGAAATATAGAGATATACAAAAGGTCCTACTATTTAATCCATATCTTGAGGGCGATTGATTTCTACCGCCCCTGAGGTTATTTACCCGTAAGTGGATCTTTATATGAAATCCGAAAATGTATCTGACGATATTGAAGTTTATTTGGCGAAGAGACAATTGCATTTAATTAGTGGGACCATTTTTGTATGTGTCGTGTCCCTTCGAGGACGTTGGTGTTCATGGCTCTCCTCAACATCCTATATCGTGCAGCTCTTAGTAATCTATGTCTTTTTGCCATTGATTTAACTACCCATTCTGCCATCCATTCACCTAAGCTCGTCAAACAGGTGGCTAGCTTCCTACCATTGTCCCTTTTCATCTCGATATGTCATGTGTGTGTCATATTTTCCAAACCCTTCTTCCTCAGTATCTTTCTTTCTTATTTTTTGTATAAGTGTGTGTGTTTTTTTATTCTATTTTCTTAAAACCTTCCTTATTTCTTACACGTTTCCATCATGGTATTATCAACATCATTCTCAAAAAAACAAAAACATTTCTGTCGATTTCAGTCTTCTCTTAATCTGTGAGGTGGTTGTACCTACCACCGTGTTAAGTCTCATATGGCATCTCCCATAAGATTGCACCCACACAAACACATATACAGAAACATATATTGGCTTCGTGAACGGGCGAATATTTGGCAGGGTTTTCTGCAACTATTTCAGGTTTGCAGAATATACCCCAATTACGCTGGTGAGCGCTTAAGGTGAAATGCAGCCTTTACATGAGTGACGGCATTTTTTAAACTATGCCTTTTCTTTTTTTGAAAGAAATTCACCCCAAGAAAGGCGGGAGTGTCACTAGCACGCAAGGGGTTACAGAGGATTGAGAACAAGAGTAAATAGGCGTGTTTGGGGAAAGGATACAGAGAAGGACGAGGAACAAGTTTAGGGTGTCAGATATCGATTGACATTGCACTTGAATATTTGAAGATTATAGTAATCGGGGAAGCAAGTAAGGGGAAGGGAGTTTCATAGACGGGAAGTGCAGGAGAAGAATCTGTTTGAATAGAAGAGGCGTTTTGACAGTGAAAGGGTGGGACCAAGGTGCCAGCCTGGTAGCTCGCTTAAATTCATTCAGTCTGGAAACTATCGAAAGTAGCACGTCGGAACAGTTGCCGTGAAAATATTTGTAGAAGAGACAGAGGGAGGCCACAGCACGTCTGTGAGATAGCGAGTGTAGACTAGATGCTAGATCAGGACCTATCATCTTGCATATTCGTCTCTGGATTTTGTTGAGGACCTCGAGACGTACAGCGGGGGCACCAAACCATATATGACAGCCAAATTTCATGCGAGGACGGATGGTTGATTTATAGATTTGAAGGATGGACTCAGTTTGAGAAAAACTTTCTGACACGACACAGAGAACCAACTTTCCTTTACACATTTGCGTCCCACCGAAGATGAATGGTAGTTCTCACATTTCAAAGTAGGATGTCTTTTGTTGGGGGTTTTCCTTGTCTTGTCAGATGATTGAAGAGACCTACTACTAGAAAGTTTGTTCTGGAAATATGGCTGACCTTGGTGGCCATGTATCGAAACCTCGGACACGGCGATTATATTGATTTTGTAAATTTCGTACATCTGCAGCGGCTAGTTTTGCGAAGTAAGTATCATTCATAATTTAGAAAAAAAAAACAGATGGCCAAACTTAATAGTTATAAAATATCTATAATTTTCCGTAAAACATCTTTAAATGGACAATTGCTGTCTATTAAAGCTAATTTTTTCTAATGTCTGAACCACATTTGCGAAAGTTTTATCCTACATTAGAAAAAAAAAGATCAGTAAATTTAATAGGCATAAAACGTCTATCATTTTTAGCAGTATCTAGCGGTACCCTTCTAGATGATGAGTGCACTCGGGTCGGAGTCGCGATCCGTCTTGGACTCAAATTATGTGAGCGTCACAGATGCAGATGTGGAGCCTCCATCGATGAGTTTGGTTTGCATCCTCTCTCCTGTCGTCGTAGTGCCGGCCGCTATCCACGGCATGCAGCAATTAACGACATCATCAAAAGAGGTTTGGATGCAGCTGGGTTCCCTTTCCAAATCGAACCCGTAGGCCTCGACCGTGGTGATGGAAAGCGGCCGGATGGCATTACCATCTTCCCTTTTAAAATGGTTAAGTCGTTGATTTGGGATGCGACCTGTGCGGATACATTTTCGGTCGGTAATTTGATCAGGTCCGCGGTTGAGCTGGGGTCTGTCGCTCGGGACGCAGAGATGAAAAAAAATAGTTAAATATTCTTCTCTTGCTGATAGTTTTTTTTTTTTTACTCCTGTGGCAGTGGAGACTTCAGGGGTTATTGGCCCTCGTTCGATGGCGTTCCTTCGGAGGATTGGCGCGATTGCGTCTCGATTAAGGGACGAGCCTTGCAAAACGGAGTGGCTCTTGCAGCGTGTCTCACTGGCGATGGTTCGAGGTAATGCTTTCTCCATCAGTGCGGCTGGCAGAGGATAGAAAAAAATTGTTTATAGTTACTTTGTTCTGGAATACACATATACTGCCTCAAACGTCATTGCAGTAGGAACTTCATATTTGAAAAAGATTCCCTATTTTTATTTAATATAAAATGTGTACTACGTCTATCAGCTTACGCAGTCGAGAAATTCTAGTAAAGAAAATGCGTTCTTCGGCAGAAATCGAACCTGTGTCCCCATTTTATTGTCGAAAACTCCGTTTGACAGGTGTGCTTTACCGTACGGCCACGAAGAACAATTGAACAGAAAATGGTGGGTGATTGAATATTTGGTGGTCGATATAGGATTTTGAATATTCAAAATATATTTTAACATATGTTACCCGACAGAAAATATTCAACATTTCCTATATAAGTGGGAGGTGAGAAATTTTTCCACGTGAAATTGGGTGATGATGCAAAAATGTTTGTAGACCACTGAACTAATGGCATAATGTAACAGAATCTATGGCAAGTGGATGAGGTTCTTAAGACACAAGAAAGTGCTCAATGAGGACCCGAACAGGTTTTACCGTGAAATTGAAATATACTTGACAAAAAATATAAAGCTACTTTTTTTCCTCAGAAAACCTGAAAGAATTAGAAAATATACCTAATGGCCTGAGAGGATTACCTAGGTCCTGCATAAAACAAATGAAACAAAAACCGCCCCAAATTACATGCTTATTATATATGGAAAGACAAGCCCGCTGATAACAGCGATATCGTTATGTAACTCAACATATATCAATGCAGTTAGGTTATAATGACATTCTTTTTTGATTACTTCGTTTGTGTCAAGAAATCATTGTCCCATTTCAGCAAGCAAGTTTAAAAGGTCATTTCGATTTGGTCTGAATTGACGTGTTGGGTGACCGTTTACGAAATTGTTCAATTGTCTAGTTAAGTGACCTGGAATACGTATGAGACAAACTTTCTTTAGGTCACCTTTTCTGGGCCTCTTTTCATGTGGAGCAAGCAATGTTTCTTCAAGAAGTGGCTCCATGAGGGTCCACACCGGGGTTGATGAGACAGATGATCGATATCCTCGCCTACCGAAATAGACTATTCCCCATGTGAGGTGATTTTGGATTTTATTGTTTATTAATTATTTGCTCTGTAATAATAAATACATTGAGCTCTTTTTGTTGATCACTTTTAATATTTTATATTACTAGTAACCACTTGGATTATATATCAACGGATTTATTACCTTTACTTATATATATATATATATATATATATATATATATATATATATATATATATATATATGTATATATATATTTGAAATTATTAGGAGAATTTGATAATTATATTTAAGTGATATATCGAGTCTGAAACCTCAACAGAATACAGAAAGCGCTGGACGGCCGTTTTGTCCTATATTTGGGTCTCATCAGCAGTGCGCATCCACTACCGAAGAGGTAGCAAATCAGACTAAATATAGCGCCGCTCACTCACATATTCCGTGGTGGAACTCTTCTGAGATTCTCTTTAACCGTTGGAACAGTTGGTATGATGTTTGCTTGATCAACCTAACTGTCAGGGTTTCAATTCCCGGTAGTGGATGCGCACTGCTGATGAGTCCCAAATATAGGACGAAACGGCCGTCTAGTGCTTTCTGCATTCTGTTGAGGTTTCAGACTCGATGAATCACTTAAATATATATATATATATATATATATATTACTTATCTGGAGATAATCTTAATTTAAATTGATCATTTAGATTTAAATTAAAATATGCTACTCCTTAACTATTAGTCTTGATGTTAAAAATATTAAAATTAAATATATTTTTTGAAATTTAAACACTTAATTCACCACCTAACGTTAAATGTAAAATTTAAATAGGTATTAATATGAATGTGTGTGGATATATGTAAATGTATGTGTAAGTATTTGTATATGTATATGCATATATACCGGTGTATATCGATACACGTGTATGTGGTTATATGTGTAATTGCACATGTACATGAATGTATGTATATGTGTTTTTACGTAAATATGTATGTGGTATATATGTGAAAAAACAGAAATATTTTTACTATTACCTTCAAATCTTACTCCATCTTGATTTGAAACCTAAACTTTAATTAAGAAATATTACCCATCTAAAAATAGCTACAAATTAAATTAATGAATTAGACTCAAACTGATAAACATTTTAACTTAACAGTCATTCACAATATTAAAATATTACTATTAGTAAGCTTTTATTTTTTTTATATTATTGTTGTTTATTAATATAGTATTCAACTTATATTAAATCCCTAATTTATTTGTAGAGAAGTTGAATATTTAAATTGCTAACAAGCATTAAATTAATTTCTTTGTAGAGTTTTTAAACATTTAAATTACTATCAAACGTTAAAATCTGTTTTTATCTAAATTGCTCAAGCTATACCATCCCTCTTCTTCCTCCAAAAACACTACGTACATCTCTTATCTCTTTACTTCACCCAATTTTGCGAAAAACTACTCTCATCTGAATTTTCTGTGGTCTCTCCCATGTATAAATAAATGCTACTTTTGAATCAGATGTTATTTTGTTCCTATTTTGCGTGAACGAGACTGTTCTTGTGTAATCCTAGAATAAATAAATTCTACTTTTGAATCAGATGTTACTTTGTTCGTATTTTGCGTGAACGAGACTTTTCTTGTGTAATCCTAGAATAAATAAATGCTACTTTTGAATCAGATGTTATTTTGTTCCTATTTTGGTTGAACGAGAATGTTCTTGTGTAATCCTAGAATAAATAAATGCTACTTTTGAATCAGATGTTACTTTGTTCGTATTTTGCGTGAACGAGACTGTTCTTGTGTAATCCTAGAATAAATAAATGCTACTTTTGAATCAGATGTTATTTTGTTCCTATTTTGGTTGAACGAGAATGTTCTTGTGTAATCCTAGAATAAATAAATGCTACTTTTGAATCAGATGTTACTTTGTTCGTATTTTGCGTGAACGAGAATGTTCTTGTGTAATCCTAGAATAAATAAATGCTACTTTTGAATCAGATGTTATTTTGTTCCTATTTTGGTTGAACGAGAATGTTCTTGTGTAATCCTAGAATAAATAAATGCTATTTTTGAATCAGATGTTATTTTGTTCCTATTTTGCGTGAACGAGAACTATTTCGCAATAGATAAATTTCAGAATTTCTGATCGCAAGCGCAAAGTTTAAAGGAAATATCTACCATTCTTCATGGTCTAGGTGTAAACAAATAAGAAATAAAAGTTGCTATTGAAAGACAAAAACTATGTTATACAGTGTAATTAATAATTTTCAATTTCATTTCTGACAGGTATCCTCGATGTTATGCTTATCAATCGCTATGGAACATACAATATTATGGTCCTCGGATGCTTCCTGCAAACTATCTGTGTCTTTTGTTCTTCTTTTAGTACCAATGCCATTACTTTGGTCGTTGTTCTTGGTTTTCTGCTTGGTAAGTTTTTTATTTTTCACTGTTTATCCTAACTTCATGTGTGAGCAAACTATTTTCAGAATAAAATCGGAATATAAATCAAGATCAATTTTTGGTTAGTTTTGTTCTTAATTTGAATAAAACTAAAATAAATAAATAAATACCTGTAACACCGAAACCAGCGCAACCGACGGTTGTGGGCAATTTTTGTTCCTAGCCCGGGTGTACGCGCTCGGGTCCCTATCTTAAAAACTGACCGTGTGTCACAACTCGTCTTAGTGGGGAGACAGTGAAAAATGGTTTACGATCGGCACGAAACCGGATTCGGATTTGTTCCGCATGGAAAATATTCCCCCAAAGAATATGGCGGCTTCACAAAACGTATATTTAAAACAAGTAGATCTCCGCTTAGGATAAACTCTCTCTTAATATATACATATTTTAAGTGTCATTCATTCTTAAATTCTTAAAGAGGAGACAGAAAGAAGTCTGCCTGATGACAAGGAGACACGTATTGTTGGATTGTTTGACCAAAGTTCATTCAGCTACTCTATTGGTGGAAGGAAACGGATTAATTATTACAAGCCAGATAGAAACTGACTATTTTCTATTAAGCTCAAACAGAAACCGACTAATTAAAATGTCTCATTGATATCTACAGTTACCATTCCTTTAATGATATATTCGCTTAAGATGTCAGTTATATGCAATAAGTGATACACGCTAGGCGATCATCTTTGTTTTGATACATGACTGACGAGGCAGATTTTTTCCCGTATTTCATTCTGCGGTAAACCAGTTGACATGCAAGACTATAGAACCTGCTCTGTCCTGCTACTTACCCATAGCTAGATACATACCTGTCCCAAGGGTATTAGCACGTAAGTGAATGTAAAGGATTCGACTGGAATTCGAACTCAGCTCTACGATTCCTCAATCCGAGCTGCTATCCATTGCTCTACCGTGCCTCCTTTTGACGACATAGTAAACTAATAATAATAATAATTCCTCATATCAGAAATTCAGAGGAAACTAATAATAATAATAATTCATCATATCAGAAATTCAGAGGAAATTAATAATAATAATAATTCCTCATATCAGAAATTCAGAGGAAATTAATAATAATAATAATTCCTCATACCAGAAATTCAGAGTAAAGTAATAATAATAATTCCTCATATCAGAAATTCAGAGTAAAATAATAATAATAATAATAATAATAATTCCTCATACCAGAAATTCAGAGTAAATTAATAATAATAATAATTCCTCATATCCGAAATCAGAGGAAACTAATAATAATAATTCCTCATATCAGAAATTCAGAGTAAAATAATAATAATAATAATAATTCCTCATACCAGAAATTCAGAGTAAAGTAATAATAATAATAATTCCTCATATCAGAAATTCAGAGTAAAATAATAATAATAATAATTCCTCATACCAGAAATTCAGAGTAAAGTAATAATAATAATAATTCCTCATATCAGAAATTCAGAGGAAACTAATAATAATAATAATTCCTCATACCAGAAATTAAGAGTAAAGTAATAATAATAATTATAACAATAATTCCTCATACCAGAAATTCAGAGTAAACTAATAATAATAATTAAAATTAATCATATCAGAAATTGCTTCCCTGATAACTCAATCAGTATGTACTATGCGTGATATACGTTTAGGCGATCATGTATGTTTAGATAAATGACTGACGATGCAGGCTTTTTTCTCTATATCCTTTCCTCAAACACCCCTCTTTACTCTTGCTCTCACACTCTGTAACCCCTCCCTCTTTACTCTTGCTCTCACTCACTGTAACACTCCCTCTTTACTCTTGCTCTCACTCTCTGTAACCCCTCCCTCTTTACTTTTGCTCTCACTCACTGTAACCCCTCCCTCTTTACTCTTGCTCTCACTCTCTGTAACCCCTCCCTCTTTACTCTTGCTCTCACTCACTGTAACCCCTCCCTCTTTACTCTTGCTCTCACTCTCTGTAACCCCTCCCTCTTTACTCTTGCTCTCACTCTCTGTAACCCCTCCCTCTTTACTCTTGCTCTCACTCTCTGTAACCCCTCCCTCTTTACTCTTGCTCTCACTCTCTGTAACCCCTCCCTCTTTACTCTTGCTCTCACTCACTGTAACCCCTCCCTCTTTACTCTTGCTCTCACTCTCTGTAACCCCTCCCTCTTTACTCTTGCTCTCACTCTCTGTAACCCTCCCTCTTTACTCTTGCTCTCACTCTCTGTAACCGCTTGCGTGCTAGTGACACTCCCGCCTTACTTGGGATGAAATGCTTAAGAAACAAAAGAAAAAAAAAGGTGCTGTGACTAGTGAAAGTAAGTGGAGTGGATTATTGCTGCCTTCTCCAGAGTTTGGAATTCTGAGTAATCTTTCTGCTAAATTGACTGTCATTCAAAACTAAAGCGGTAAGTCGACCTGGTTAATTAATTTTGACACATAGCTTGCGGTGAACAGACGAATAATAAATATACATTTTTTTTCCGTAAGAGTTTTGTGTGAAAGTGGGAAAAATTGTCGAGACTGGAATTTGAACTCAACCCTACATTTCCACAGTCGGAGTTGAAAGCCGTTATGTTACTCGCGATTGGGTTATAAGGAAAAACTTTTGTCCCGGGAAAATGGCCGAGTTAATTAAAGTGTTACTTTGGGAATTTGGTGATATTACCAGTAAAACGAGGATCCGTAAATACGACCGTCCTGGGTATGACGATAAACTACATCCGGCCCGTCCAATAAACTACATCTGATAGTAAGGCCTTTGATCAGAAGGTTTTGAGGAGCGTGAAACCACCTCTTAATTGTTGGTGTTCCCAGGTCCACCCTGTAGCCTATTCAGGTCGTAGACACTAAAATCAAAGCAGGTGCGGAAATTTAACTATCTGTAAAGTGTTTTGACAGAGGACGATAAGTGCAACGCTGAGATCCGAAGACGTATTGGGATGGCCAAAGAGGCATTCCAAAAGCTAGGCAGAGTATTACGAGACAGGAGGATTTCTTTGGTAACACAGAAAGGAGTATTACGAGACAGGAGGATTTCTTTGGTAACACAGAAAGGAGTACTTTACAGCAGCAAATGTTGGACGGTCTCCTCAAACATGAAGAAGAAACTCGAGGCAACGGAAGGATGTTAAGGATATTGTGGACCGAACAGGAGAGCAACGATGAGGTTTTGAAGAGAATGCAAAAAGGAGGTATTATGTACACTATTTACATTATTCGGACTATTGTCCTCATCTTTGTCGCCATATTTACCACAACGTTTCGGCCCTTCAGTATCTGTCTATATTTCTGAGATGAAGTATTATCTACACTATTTACATTATTGACTCTTGTCCTCATCTTTGTTGCCATATTTATTACAGCGTTTCGGCCGTTGTACGCTCTGGCCTTCTTCAGTATCTGTCTATATTTCTGAGATGAGGTATTATGTACATTATTTACATTATTCAGACTGTTGTCCTCATCTTTGTTGCTGAAAAGTTGTGATAAATATGGCAACAAAGATGAGGACAATAGTCCGAATAATGTAAACAGTGTACATAATATCTCATCTCAGAAATATAGACAGATACTGAAAAAGGCCGGAGCGTACAAAGGTTAACTTTTAGAAACGTTCTTGCTTCTGAGAAGTGCGAGTATCTACTTTTGTTTTTTTTAAGCAAAACTTAAACATCTAGATGCTTTGACTATGTCGGTAATATTACAAATGTCAGCTTGATGTAAACTGCTCAATTCAATCGATAATTGGCCCCAGTTCAACTGCAATAAGTGCTACTTGGTAATAGCAGATTGTAGATATTTAAAGGACTTAGTTCGGGTCATTGAAGGTCAGCTTTATATCAAAGAGGAATAATATGTTGGTAAATACTTGGTGCCTTAGGAGGATAATAAAAAGGTATCCTTTCTTAGATTTTATTCCAAGACATTGTTTTCCAAATTCTAGAAAGTGCTAGCTTATTTTGCATAAGAGTGATTAACATGGGGAGAAAATAGAGAAATAAATTATTTTACAATTTAAAAGTTGTGTAGTGAACAATTCACTTTAAGCGTTCTTTTTTTTATCTTAATTAATTTTCTTGTTTGCATTAGCAATTACTAAGCCAACAGTATCAAAATGAAATGATAATGTCGCACAAAAACATTTCATTAATTTTTATTTTCAATCTTGTAATTGAATTTTGTGATTGTTGCAATTTCCAATTATTATTATAATGAAGTTATCACCAACAAGAACGTTATTGATCTCATCAGCAGAAACAAACTCTTGAGCGACAAATAGTATGGTTTTCGCCCCTCTATATCCACTGCGGATGTCTTAACTACGCATATAATCAGATTCAGTGAAGCGCTTAATTATAAACATAATTGACAATGTCTGGCATAGGAGATAGATAAACAGACAAAGCTATGAGATCTCTGGAAGACGATAATGAGTTATGTCCCCATTCATATAAATACAGTAGTAAATACTGTATGTTGGTCTGCAGTTGGCGATTCGTCTCCAGCTGTGCCGGTGAAACTCTCTGCTTCCGTGCAGAGAGGATCCTGAGACGAGGCTATGTCGAAAGGCAGAGTTTCGACTCTGGAAGCAGTTACCCGACCCCGTTTTATATGGGGTATATAGGAAATTTTTTGACGAGCCTACGGGCTCGGATACGCTACAATAAATTCGGCCTTGTATCACATGTGACTGCGTGGGGCGGTTGGTAGATATCCTGCAGTTGGAGATTTGTCTCCAGCTGTGCTGATCAAACTCTCTGTCTCTGGGCAGTGAGCATCATCGGACAAGGCTATGTCGAATGGAAGAATCTCATCTCGGGAAACAGCTACCCGACCCCGTTTTACACACGGTTTAGTGGTAGGTTTTGGCCGAGTCTACGGGCTCGGATACCCTACAATAAATTTGGTCTTGTGCCACATCTGACCGCGTGGGGCGGATGGTAGATATCTTACAGTTGGAGATTCATTGTGGAATCTACTTGACTCACTTCTTGCAGTTGATTACTACTTCTACGCTCCGCTAGCGAATCTTATATGTGTTGTTCTTGTCCTAAGTATTATCGTTCATTACTAACCTTTGTGTGATTATTCTATCCAGTAACCTTCCCTAGGTTACTTCAGATGTTAAATCTATCCTATTAGGTAGTAATCCTACGAAGGTCTTTATTAATCGCCTGTTTTCTGAAGTAAATGTATCCAGGGATCTTGTCGATACCATTTTCCGCACTGACGAGAGCTAAGCTACACTAACATCTACAGGGGTTGGACAAAATAATTAGAACAGGTGCAAATTCCACTCCTATATTTCAAAGAGCTATTATATTAAGAACTTTAACTAAAACTTCCTAATTGCAGGTTATATCTATTGATAATACATTTTTTTTATCTAATTTACTGTCTTTGTCTTATTTATTTTTAGAATTTAGTAAAATTTAAGCTAAATGTGTGACCTCTCTGAGTTCGAAAATGGTCAAATTGTTGGAGCGCGCATGGCAGGAGCCTCAATACCTAAGGTTGCTGAACTGTTTGGTTTTCCAAGAGCTACCGTATCAAGAACTATGACGCAATTCGAGAAACAGGGTAAAACCTCTAGCAACCGTAGCAATTTGGGCCGGACTTGCAAACTTACTGATAGGGACCGACGTGCATTGAAACGCAATGTGGCAAAACATCATTGGGTTACAGCATCCAAAGTGACTGCTGAGTTGAATAATCATCTGAATAGTCCAGTTTCTACTAAAACTGTTCGTCGTGAGCTCCATAAAGCTGGATATCATGGAAGAGCCGCCGTGAGGAAACCTCTTCTCTTCACTTGCAGCATTCAGAAGAGGTTGACGTGGTGCAGAGATCACAATGCCTTGTCTGCAGACCAATGGAAGCAAGTCATATTCTTAGACGAGTCCAGTTTTTCTCTTTTCCCAACTTCAGGGCGAGTTTATGTGTAGAGGCAGCCCAAAGAAGCTTACAACCCTGACTGTCTTTTTCCAATATTGAAGCATGGAGGTGGATCAGTGATAGTTTGGGCCGCCATATCATGGAAATGTCTCGGTCCAATAGTTGCCCTGCATGGTAGAATCAACAGCAAAGATTACCTAAACATTTTGGGAAATCATGTTCATCCAATAGCCCAGACTTTATCCCCTGATGGTGACTGCATCTTCCAAGACGATAATGTTCCAATACATACCGCTCGAGTGGTTAAGAATTGGTATGAAGAGCATGAAAGTGAGCTAGAACACATGGAGTGGCCTCCCCAAACTCCAGATATCAATATTATTGAACATTTGTGGTGCATTTTGGAGCGACAAGTTAGCAGCCGCTATCCTCCACCGTCGTGTCTTAAAGAGCTGGAGAAGGTGTTAATGGAAAATGGCTGAAAATTCCTCTGGATGAAGTCAGGAAGCTGTATGATTCCATTCCTAGACGTATTAAATCTATATGTGAGGCTAAAGGAGGACCAACTCCATATTAAATAAATTTTCTTTGTCCAACCCCTGTATATTATAATTATAATATTATAATCTATATTAATATTAATTATAATATTAATTACAATATTAATATTAATTATAATATTAATATTAATATATAATATTAATTATAATATTATAATCTATATTAAGCGTAATGGCTTCATAGAAAATAAATATTAAACCTTCTTTCTGTTTTCCTTTTATTCTGTGCTTTTCTATTTATTGGTTGTATTTTCAGTTTTTGCATCAGCTTTTGCTAACTGAATACTTTTATCCTGATGGGCCATTATTTTGTGCATTTCAGAAAATTCTTCACCGCTGCACGATTCTTCGCTTCACCGTTATTCGGTATCGCCTTTTCTAATCCATTTTACCTGCCTTTAAAAAAGTACATCTGGAGAGGAGACATGTTCTGTCATGCCGGCGTCAATCTGAAAACTATTCCAGTTGGCTGTGTTTCTCCTCGTCGTCCATAAGAACAAAAAGTAGAACCATCTGAAAGTCGATGCCAGAACGAAAAAGACATCAACCGAATCGACTCTGCCCTCTTTCACTCCACCAAAGAAAGCCCTCTCGTCAAAATTCCTTTCAAAGTTCAACTGTTTTCACATTGACCGTAGCCAAAACGATATATGCTAGTATCCCTTTTTTTTTTTTTTCAAATGAAACCCTTATTTTTTCTATCATTATTATTCTGTATATATGACTGCAAAAACGTGCCCCTCCCTAAATTAAGAGACAATTTATACAGATGAATGCTGGGACTTTTTCAGTATCTGTCTATATTTCTGAGATGAAGACACATGGCACAGTCGATAAAGGCGTTGGTTAGATCCATTGACAGGACCCAGAAAGAGTGTGAGTACAATACCCGGTTAAGGCAGTGGAGAACTTGGAGAGGGGAATTAACAGGAGATAACTGATAACTGACATCCATTAAACATGGCACGTGGAACTAGAACAGTCTACCCCAGTGAGCGAAATAAAGGGTTCAGTTCGACATTTCAACCACCTGAAGAAAACCGGAGCGTACAACGCTCGAAACGTTGTAATAAATATGGCGACAAAGATGAGAACAATAGTCGGAATAATGTAAATAATGTAAACTAATTAAATATTTTCAAGACTTACAGAAATCATACACCATTGCCAGAGTTGTAAGTTTGTTGTCTATCTAAAATATAAAAGGGTTTATTAATCATTTTTTCAAATTTGCAAGTCTTCCTTCATAAAGGGCATGATGTACTTTTTTTCATACACAGATGTCCTCAAGGACAAATGGCACGTTGGTTAGATCCAGTGACAGGACCCAAAGAGTGTGAGTTCAATACCCGTTTAAGGCAGTGGAGAACTTTCAGAGGAAAATTAACAGGAGGTAACTGATAACTGACATCCATTAAACATGGCACGTGGAACTAGAACAGTCTACCCCAGTGAGCGAAATAAAGGGTTCAGTTCGACATTCCAACCACCTGAAGAAGGCCGGAGCGTACAACGACCGAAATGTTGTAATAAATATGGCGACAATAGTCAGAATAATGTAAATAGTCGGATTTTTTCCCTGGTCAATAAAATAGGCCAATTCTTGGTTTCATTAGACTTAGTTCTGTTCTTTCTTAATGTCAGAACGCTGCGATCGCTTGTTTGTATCCCCCTTTTCTCTGTTAATATCATTCATAGTTTGTGAACCTTATTAATATTGCATTGCCTTATTGTTGTTGTTTTGCCTTGCATATTTTCTTCGATCAATATTGTTATGTCATGTTCTTTTTTTCTTTCTTTTGTTATTGTTTATTGCAAATTTTGTCAATTCTTTTTGTTAGGTATTTCTGTCAATCACATATAACCATTACTCTACAATATTTTTAGTGTCTATTTTTTATTCTTAGGGGTGGCCACTTGTTTTTCTTATCTGAACGCCTTCATCCTGATGGGCATTCAATTCGGAAACGCGGGAAAATCCTTCATCGTAGCATTGTCCCTAGCTGGACCCTTGTCTGGACTTGTCTTCCCCAATCTGATCAATCTGTTTGTTGAGCAGTACGCTTGGAGGGGAAGCATGTTTCTACTTGCGGCTATCAGTCTTCAAATGATTCCGTTGTCTTTCTTTCTTCTCCTTTCCCATAAGAAAAAAAAGAAGCAATTGAAAATTGCAACTTCGAAACAGCCTGCTGAGCAGACACCTATTACGCCACCGAAAAAATATTTCGATATTTCTGTCTTCAAAGACCCTTTATATGTAGCGTACTCGTGTGCTATTGTTTTCACGATATGTGGAACGAATGTGATGAATAGTTTCTTACCATCCTTTTTACACCGGAAAGGCTTGAACGAGAAGAATGTCGCCGAACTTTATAGTTTATATGGTATTGTTTCAGGATTGCCAAGGTAAGCGAACCAGGAACTCAGTAAGTAATTTTATTATTTCAAAGAAGTCGTTACCAAATTTAATGAAGGAATACGTTCATTACAATCTCCACGATTAAAAAATACTCCTTCAAATTCCACTCTTAAATCTCTCTGTATAAAACAGAGGATGTCTGTGTGATAACTTTTCACTCGAGATCCATCCAATTGATTGTGACCGAAATTGGCACATGCATTTTACAATGTAAGAGATAGGTTATTAGCGTAAAAAAATCGATCATATTTTTAACAAAATCAATAAAGCGGATCAAAAGTTGATAAATTTAACTTTTCCCCTCCGATTTTGTTTAAACTCGGTATGCAGGTTACTTATATCATGACGAGCTCAACGATACCTCATTCGTATTTATACGCCACTGCGTTTAGCGAAAAACCGCGAAAAATGAAAAATCGATTTCAACACAAATTTTAAACTAAAAACTTCCTCGATTTTCAAGCAATCTAATACAAACTTCACACAAGTAGTCAACAATAACTTGATTGTTTAACAGTCATTTAACTTGATAATTCAGTCCACCCATATAGTGAGAACCTGTGTAAATAGCGAAAAATGGCGATTTTTTTTTGCTTTATTTTTTATTTTTTTGTTGATATTCCAACCAGTTTTTCATCAAACTTAATTGCTTTATAAATGTATCCTCCATTACATCCCTGGTAGAACACTGACAAATTGAATTTCAAAAACTCCAAAATAATTGTGGTCCGAAGTGAGTCTTAATGTTGCCTGTTTTACTCCTTCATGTCCTCAGCTAACTTCGATTGAATAGATACAGACAACTTTTGTTATATCAGTGACTGCATTAATTCAAAATAATTTTTTAATGAAAGTACTTTAAAGTAATTGAAGAGGATAGACTCTGTTACATGTAAACATGATGCTGTTTTTGCTCCATTCTAATTGAACGCTTTTTTTGATCGACCTAATTGAATGCTAGTAGTTAAATATTAGAGCCTTTAACAAGATATTCCAACAACAATCATAGTTATGAACACAGGTAAGTTTCTACAGAAGTAAGAGGGTACAAATGAAAACCTTTAGATGAGATTTTACTCTATATTTACATATATTTATAATATTCGTCTGTTTCCCTTCAGGACGTTAGCGATCATGGCTCTCCATAATTTCCAATCCTTTGTAGCTCTTAATAAAATCTGTCTTTTTTTTGCTAAACCTACTAAACCCTGCCATCTCTACCAAACCGCCACCCATTCGCTCAAGCTTGTCAGGTAGTCTATGCGTTGCTTTCCTCTAGATCACTTACCTTCAATCTGTCATGTGAGTATCAAATTTTCCAAGCCCTCTTTCCAAATTATGCGCATCAAATGCTATAACGTCCCTCCAACGAAATTCGTTAAATGCTAAAATTTTTAAATACTTGCATATTTTTTTTTTTATAAATCTAGATAAATCTCTTGATTCTAACTAGATATAGAGGAATGGTACTTTTAGTGGTAGTTCCTCTCTCTCTCTCTCTCTCTTTGGAACATTGGGCGACAAGGGCTCCCCATCGAGAACGATCCTGGTCTTTTAGAGTAGAAGTTTCATTTTTGTCTTAGAGGGTTATTGAATGAGGCGGGCGACATGAATGTAAAAAGAGATAGACCTATTCGACTTTTTACATTCGAACTAAAGGTTTAGTTAGGAATTCCCTCTAGGTTACCCAGATCGATGTACACCTATGGAAGGCCGGAGAGCACAACGAAGATCAAGACAATAGGCCGAACATAATCAGTGTAAATAATGATAACGCCTCATCGCAGAAATTCAGATAGAGGAAAAAATATTTACACAATTTGCAGCGTTAGGACACTCATCCACATTTTTTTTACTTATTCATGACGTTTCGGCCGTTGTACGCTCCGATCTTCGAACTGAAACCTTTCATTTAGACCATTGGGGTAGAATTTGTAATTTCACGTGTCATACATTTTTTGGACATCTCAGTATGAGTTAATTCCTTTTCGTAACTCAACTTACTTTTTTGCCCTCAGCTGTGGGTCAAATCACTTTTTGGCTTTTATTCATTCAAAGCTTTTATCCACAACGACGGAATCATGGCAAATATTATAATAAATTTGAGAACGATGTAAATAGTGTAAATAATTACAATGTCTCATCTCAGAAATATAGACATATCACGAAGAAGGCCGGAGCGTACAACGGTCGAAACATCGTGAATATGGCAAAAAAGATGAGGACAGCAGTCCGAACGATGTAAATAGTGTAAATCGCAGAAATATAGACAGATCCTGAAGAAGGCAATGTCTTGAAGTACCCGAGGGTATAATGTCTTTAATAGTGTCTTCAAAAACCAGAGAGTGTAATGTCTTTAACAGTGTCTGAAGTACCCGAGAATGTAAGGTCTGCAATAGCGTCTTAAAGCACAAAAAGAGTAATATTTTTAATAGTGTGTTGAAGTACCCGATAGTGCAATATCTTCAAAAGTGTCTTGATGTACCCGAGATTGTAATGTCGTTAATAGAGTCCTGAAGTACCAGAGAGTGTAATCTTTTTAACAGTGTCTTGACGTACCCGAGAGTGTAATGTCGTTAACAGAGTTTTGAAGTACCCGAGAGTGTAAAGTCTTTAATAGTGTTTTCAAGAACCCAAGAGTGTAATGTCTTTCATAATATCTTGACGTACCCGAGAGTGTAATGTCGTTAACAGAGTTTTGAAGTACCCGAGAGTGTAAAGTCTTTAATAGCGTTTTCAAGAACCCAAGAGTGTAATGTCTTTAATAGTGTCTTGAAGTAGCTGATAGTGTAATGTTTTTAATAGCGTCTTAAAGTACCCGAGAGTTCAATATCTTTAACAGTATCTTGAAGTACTCAATGTCGTTAATAGAGTTTTGAAGTACCCGAGATTGTAATATCTTTAATAATGCTTTGAATTACGTGAGTGTGTAATGTCTTTAATAGAGTCTTAAAGTATCCGAGAGTCTCTTGATGTACCCGAGAGTGTAATGTCGTTAATAGAGTCTTGTAGTACCCGGGAGTGTAATGTCTTTGATAGTATCTTGAAATAATTTTTAGTAGTGTCTTGAAGAAGCTAAAATTGTAGGGTCTGCGGCTAAAATAAAATATTTTAAATGTTTCCGTTTTTAGAAGTAAGGATGAATCGCTAGTTATGGATAGTTAGTTCCTTTCTAGATATTTTTCGCAAAGTTATAAGCATGTGTTATGCGTACATTGCTTGAAACACGATATGAATTACAACAGCTTTAAGAATATTTTCTGACCCGTAACCATGAAAACTATTCTTACTTATATATACAAATATTTTATTTGAAAAATTCCTATAGCTTTATCTATCTACTTATCGCTTTTGTAATTGATTTGCATTACGTTTCGTTTATTCAATGAAATATTCAGTCGAGTATCCTCACAGTAGTTGTTTAATCAAACGTTGAAACGGCCGAAACGTTGTGATAAATACGTCAACAAAGACGAGGAAAATAGTCCGAATCATGTAAATAGTGTACATAATACCTCATCTCAGAAATATAGACAGATACGGAAGAAGGCCGGAGCGTACAACGGCCGAAACGTTGTGATAAATACGTCAACAAAGACAAGGAAAATAGTCCGAATAATGTAAATAGTGATGAAATTTTCGTATGAAGAAAGCTAAAGACAGCGTCAACTGAAAGGTAGGAAACAAAACAATAAATGTAAAGATAATTGTCTGAATGATTCAAAGATCATTATTTATTTTTCATTTTCTTTATTTTTAAATTGTGTCTAAATTAATTACTATTGCAATATTTCTTTTGCAGGCTTGTTTTCGGCATGATTCAGCAATGCATCAAATTTAGTTACGTCCATCTTTTCATCGGATCTGCTTCAATTTTCGCTTTGCTACTTTTACTAATCAATCTCGCCAACTCCTACACTGAACTTTTTGTCTCGTGCATCTTCTTGTCCCTCAGTATGGGAGGCCCAGCCGGATTTTACATCGTTGGTATCTTGGAATGTTTAGGGCCAGAGAAATACAGCTTCGGCGCATCTATAATCGAAACCGCTTATGGAATAGGCACAGGAGTTTTGGGGTATTTAGCCAGTGAGTCTTGAGAAATTAATTTCTTCAACTTTTTTTTTCATCGATTAAATTTTGGCAAACGTTTTCAGTATATTATTATGATTATCAGTAAACAAAAGAATTCCAGTATTTTTCATTAGTCAGCAGAAGAGCTCGATTTAAGAAGCGAAAAGAAAAGAAAAGACACTGTTCAACAATGTTTCGACAGTATGTCTGTCTTCTTCAGGTTATGTTTAAAATGGTATACAATTATAAAAATATAAAATTTGACCTACAAAATATTACAAGTCTTTGTACAAACGTCGCATGACTTGAGAAAAACGGCTGTACTGGTGACCAACGTATCAAAATGAATTAAACGCTTCCAGCGTGAATGGCATGCAGCTGAAACTTGTTTAATATGAGAGTAATCATAAGTTATCTTGAAATTTTCCATTTATTGATAAGTAATAGTAAAAGATTACTAAGAGGAATTAATGAAACAGTTAAATATAAAACTTATCCCATCCTCAGTGAGACGATAAATTACATCCACGTCTTGAGTATGACGATGAACTACATCCGTGTCCTTGGTAAGACAATAAACTACATCCGCGTCCTGGGTAAGACGATGAACTACATCCGCGTCCTGGGTAAGACGATAAACTACATCCGCGTCCTGGGTAAGACGATGAACTACATCCGCGTTCTGGGTAAGACGATAAACTACATCTGCATCCTGGGTATGACGATAAAATACATCCGCGTCCTGGGTAAGACAATAAACTACATCCGCGTCCTGGGTAAGACAATAAACTACATCCGCGTCCTGGGTATGACGATAAACCGCATCCACGTTATGGGTAAGACGATAAACTACATCCGGGTCCTTGGTAAGACGATAAGCTTCATCCGCGTCCTGGGTAAGACGATAAACTACATCCGCGTCCTGGGTATGATAATAAACTACATCCGTGTCCAGGGTATGATGATAAACTACATCCTTGTTCTGGGTATGACGATAAACTACATCCGTGACCAGGGTAGGACGATAAACTACATCCAACAGCAAGGCCTCTGATCAGGAGGTTTTGAGGAGCGTGGAAGCACCTCTTAATTGCTGGTGTTCCCAGGTCCACTCTGACTCAAGGTGGTAGCACCTGTTAGGGTCCCAGCTATAATACTTTATATTAAATTATTACCAGGAATTAATTTTTGAAGAAAAAATCATTACCAGCAATAAATATTTTAAGATGATTTTTTGATGAAAAAATATTTTCCGAAATAGATTTTTGTAGGGAAAAATATTACCAGCAATACATTTTTGAAATAAAAATAATTAATTAAAAAATAAATTTCCGAAATAAAAATAATTAATTAAAAAAATTTTCCAATAAAAATTTTGTCGGCATTAAATAACCCATTGAGGTTGATATGCCGTAAAACAGACCAAACCAAACCAAAGCAGACCAAACCAATAAAACTTATGGGATCCTTCTGTCTTTCTGTACATTCCCCTAGTCCGGGAAAGTTGGTAATTTTCTTCCGTAACTATCCCCTTGCTTTTTAAGGGTCGAAAGGTCAATAGATTCTGAATATTTTTTCAGAATGTACACCTTAAGATGCTTCTCGAAATGACAATCGTTTGTAATAAAATGTTCTGCGAGTTCCGGTGATGTCACTAATAATAATAATAATAATAATAATACTAAAAACTAGTAGTGACCATCAAACCTTTTTCAAAAATTGACACTTTGGGTCAAGTTACGCTGGATTCAACCAACGCTTTTATCCCCTGGGCCGTATGTCCCGTATGTTCGAAGTTTCAATCACCTGAAGGAGGCCGGAGCGTACAACAGGTCCTTCGCCTCGACTTGGACAAGGTCCACCCTCTAATCCAGAGTATGCTTAACCAGCAAGAAGGCGTCTCTAGCAAGTCGGACTCCGTATACTGAATAGACGACCAAGCCTTTAGACAGCACACAAGCATCAACGTTGAGAACAAAGTGTGTCTCATGGATTACGGCGACATTCACACTGAACGATAAAAGTTTCATGTCTTGTTATGAAAAAAACGGCTGTCCTGGTAACGAACGCGTCAAAGCGAATGAAACGCCGCCAGCGTGAAGGCATGAAACTGAAACGTGCTTAATATGATGGTAATCTCGTTCATCTTGGAATTTTCCATTAGTTGATTAGTTACTAAGAGAAATCAATGAAACAGTTAAGTATAAATTTTATGGAACTCTCCTGTCTTTCTGTTCATTCCCCCGGAGTGGAAAGTTAGTAATTTTCTTACGTAACTATTACGTGAACATTTTTTGCGTTTTAAAGGTCGGTAGATCCTGAATATTTTTTCCGATTGTGCACTTTAAGATGCTTGTTTGCATTATTGTCGTGAACATTTTTTGCGTTTTAAAGGTCGGTAGATTCTGAATATTTTTTCCGATTGTGCACTTTAAGATGCTTGTTGGCATTATTGTCGTGAACATTTTTTGCGTTTTAAAGGTCGGTAGATCCTGAATATTTTTTCCGATTGTGCACCTTAAGATGCTTGTTGGCATTATTGTCGTGAACATTTTTTGCGTTTTAAAGGTCGGTAGATTCTGAATATTTTTTCCGATTGTGCACCTTAAGATGCTTGTTGGCATTATTGTCGTTTGTAATAAAATGTTCTGCAAGTTCTGTTGATGTCACATTGTTGTGTCTGGCATCTTACCTGTGTGCCCCGAATCTTTTATTTAATTTTCCTGCTGTGCAATCCACATAAATCAAGTCATGTTTGATGCACTGGGCGGCGTATATCAATTCGGAATCTACACAATTGTCATCTTCTGAAGAAATCGGGATTTTCTTTTTTGAATTTGTGACGGAATTGATTCATTTTGGTGTAAAACGAAAAGGGTTTTCCTCTTTTACGAGAGTTTTTCTTGAGTACAACGATCCGAAACAACAATGTTGTTTTGAGTGTGGACGCTTACGTTTGTTAAAATTTGTCTGATGTGTTTATTTCTTTTGAAAGAAACGATAGACGGGTTGGAAAGAATCTCTTTAAAACGCAGATATTTTTGTGCAATCTTTTTCATAGATGTCGTGTAGCATTTTTGCAAAATTCCGGTACTTGTTGATGATGAATGGGATTCTGTAAGACTTTTATTGTTCATTTCGTAGTTATGGTTTTAGAAAAAGTACCAATATTTATGTCGTTATGTTCTATCAATAATATCTTATGAAAAAGGCTAATTACTGACATGTCACAATAACTTGTAAACGTAAGAATATGGGAGAGGAAATTCAAGAAAGCATACCGCCATTTTGTCAGAGATAACATACGCATTGAAATGTTATACTCAACTATTAAATTTTCCAAGAGTTTCCTATGTATGTATGTATATATCCTGGGTTTGACGATAAACTACGTCCGGTAGCAAGACCTCTGATGAAGAAATTATAGGTTTTAAGGAGTGTGGAACCACTTCCTATTTGCTGTTGTTCCCAGGTCCAATCTGACCCGTTGTTGGTAGCACCTATTAAGGTCCCAGCTATGAACATATAGTGAACATTTTCTGGTCAGGTTGGGGTCTTTAGCCTTGGTTGGCAACCTTCGTAGTAGAATGAAAACTTTGAAGAAGAAAACTATGTCTATAAGTGTGTATATAGATGTTTGCGTAAGCGTGTATATGTGTACATGTGTATGTGTGTGTTTGTGTGTGTATATGTATGCATGAGTGCGTGTGTATGTACATATGTGTGTGCTTTTGAACACATATCTTCCCGATACTCGAAATATAAATATTTGTTCTGTTTTGTATCCTAACGTAAACAAAAACAATTTTTTAGGAAATGTTTTAAATCAAAGAGATTTTTAATATATTTCTTTAATCGTTATTTTAAATGGATACTAATTTTTTAGTAGATGGTCTGTATTTTTTATTTATTCATTAAACAATATATGTACTTATTTACACCTACCCTCCTGGATATTCGAGAAATTGTCTTCGAAAAAGATGCGTCCTCTGGTATGATTCGAACCTGCGTCCCCTAGGGGAAACCTTCATTCGATCTGACGTCCCGTAGACTAAATCGGCCACGTAGGACCTCCTGATCAAATAAATCTCGAATAATGCTGTGAACACATCTCTTCCCGATTCTCGAAATATATATATATATATTCCATTTTCGTTAAGACATCCCCTTTGCTTATATATTTAATTCATTCTATTTTCACTATCAATCTGTAGAATCATATCTCTTTCGCTTCGCCCTTGTTCTTTTAATTGGCCAGCATTTCCTGGCATATATGAGGACATATCTTACACAGCGGTTAAACACTTTTCATTTTTCATGCAAGTGAATTAATAGCTTCATCTACCGTAAGAAAAGTTGGTTCTCTGTGTCACACCAGAATCTTCAAATCTACCATTCGTCCTTGCATTGAATATTAAAAAATATAGCCATATGTTCTTGGCAGTACTTACCGAAATTTAAATGTAAGCCAATTCTTTTTTTCTAATAGATTTCAGTTCTTGTAGAATGTGTCATTCTCTTCAGTACAAATATCAACAAAAATAAAAAAAAATAATAATAATTAACAGATAATTGAATAAATTTATTTTAGAAAATAATATATTCCTGATTTTTTGAATTTTGATTTCTGGTAGTTTTGTTTTTCTTTGAAATAGGATCGTTTTTGCTTTACAGCTGATTGCCGTATTTTAGACAAAAATAATCTTGATAAAATACAGTATTTATCAGTTCCACCAATTGTGAAATTTGATCAAAACAAGATCAAAGAAGAAATTCTTCAAAAAAAGAAAAACAAATAAGCAAACAGAAATCAATCTCTTGCCTTGATCTATCCACTTCCCTTCTCCACTTCCTTTCATCTTTCATTCCTATCTGCTCTCGCTCTAAATCTTCTTTAACCCCCTTGCCTTGATCGACCCTCCGTCCTTCTCTTTCTCCACATCCTCTCCTTTACCACTCCTATCTGCTCTTCCTCCAAACCTTCTGTAACCCCATGCGTGATAGTGGCCACCAGCCTTGCTTGGGGCGATACGCTTAAAAAAAACAAAAAAAATAACAAACTTGTATGGTTGTCTGCATGTGTGCAGGTCTTACTCAAATTCTACAGGAAAAGCAAATCATTTTCTTACTGTACAGAAAACCGAATTGAAATCTAAGCACTAGCAAGTGAACACAGTCAAAAGAAAATACATTTCCGCCATCTTGGAATTTTATTTTATGATTTAAGGAAAATTGATTGGAATATTTTGGCATGCTGAAAAAATACAGAGAAGTTTAATACGGAAAATTCATTTTTATTAGCCGGCCGTGATAGCTGAGGATAGTGAATATAAGATCTGAGCACAAGTCAATAACAGTAAATATAGGATTTATTTTTCATACACAGCGATCTAATATCTCTTGATATCTATGTGTTTTTGTTCGTATATCTGTTTATTAATTGACAAATACAAAACGGTCATCCTTAAACTGATTTCTTTCAATCTCTTTCAGGTTTATTGGTTGAGTACATGGGATCTTATGAACAGACATTCTATGTTTTCGGTGTGCTCATCATGACCTCCAACTTTGGTTTGCTGATCACAACCCTTGTTCAATACAGGCGAGACAAAAATAGATCTACAAAATGTTGAGAAAAGAAATCTTTCTCATTTTTATTCGAGATCTGCTTGCGATATTTTGATGTTTTTAATTACATTTGAAAATTTGAAAAAAAAATACTTTCGCGCTTCTAGAAGCAACCGTAAATATTTGGAAATGTTCGCCTTGATTATAACATTGGCCCAATACTGGATCAAACGAAGCATTCATTTGAATGACTTACTTTCCAGCTGTCATCCTTTAGAGATATCATGTCCGTTCATTTTCGTTTGCTTGCTTATTAATTAATCGATTTGAATACAAATCGATCATCTTTAAATTGATTTCTCACAAACTGTTCTCAGGGTTATCGGTTGAATCTACGGATTCTTATCAACATACTTCCCGTAATAATGATACGTTCATCAGGACCTACTGATCTTTGATGATTACAAACTTGGTTCAATATAGGTGACACAAAAAAGACATTTCAGAATTCCGAGATGGATTTCTGTTTGCTTATTTGTTTTTCTTTTTTTTGAAGAATTTCTTCTTTGATCTTGTTTTGATCAAATTTCACAATTGGTGGAACTGATAAATACTGTATTTTATCAAGATTATTTTTGTCTAAAATACGGCAATCAGCTGTAAAGCAAAAACGATCCTATTTCAAAGAAAAACAAAACTACCAGAAATCAAAATTCAAAAAATCAGGAGTATATTATTTTCTAAAATAAATTTATTCAATTATCTGTTAATTATTATTATTTTTTATTTATTTTTGTTGATATATGACTGAAGAGAATGACGCATTCTACAAGAACTGAAAACTATTAGAAAAAAAGAATTGGCTTACATTTAAATTTCGGTAAGTACTGCCAAGAACATATGGCTATATTTTTTAATATTCAATGCAAGGACGAATGGTAGATTTGAAGATTCTGGTGTGACACAGAGAACCAACTTTTCTTGCGGTAGATGAAGCTATTAATTCACTTGCATGAAAAATGAAAAGTGTTTAACCGCTGTGTAAGATATGCCCTCATATATGCCAGGAAATGCTGGCCAATTAAAAGAACAAGGGCGAAGCGAAAGAGATAAGATTCTACAGATTGATAGTGAAAATAGAATGAATTGAACATATAAGCAAAGGGGATGTCTTAAGGAAAATGGAAACCCCAAAATCCCTTGTGAATAGAATCAGAGTTAGCTGAAAGATTTGGAACATATTTTGTAGGAAAAGGGGTTGGGAAATGTAACACTCACAGGACATATTGATGAAAGGAAAAAAGAAGGAAACTACCTAATGAGTTTAAGGGATTGGAGAGACATGTTATTTAAAGCCAGAAAATATTTTTAGATTGTAAGGCGTACTAAAGGTATATATATATATATTTAAAGACATTTATATTATGTTTAACGTTCTTTTTATAGATACAAGTATTTAAGAAAATGCTCTGTTTTATAATAAACAGTATTAAATAACATTTACCGGCCTGAATGTCCGAGAAATTTTCATAGATAATTTTCGATCTCCGACGGGAATCGAACCTGTATCCTATACGGAACCATCATTTCGCGTGATGTGCCTTAACCATTCGGCCACAGACGAGCGTCTGGTTAGCAAGGTCGATTTTACTATCTTTAAACTTAAACCTTCCATGAATCTCTTCTATTCATATCTGCTCTAGCGTATCAAATGTAAACAAATGACGTCATATATTTTAGAATTGGACATAGTCCGACAATTTATTTAAAGACATTTATATTATGTTTAACGTTCTTTTTATAGATACAAGTATTTAAGAAAATGCTCTGTTTTATAATAAACAGTATTAAATAACATTTACTGGCCTGAATGTCCGAGAAATTTTCATAGAAAATTTTCGCTCTCCGTATCCTATGTCATTTGTTTACATTTGATACGCTAGAGCAGATATGAATAGAAGAGATTCATGGAAGATTTAAGTTTAAAGATAGTAAAATCGACCTTGCTAACCAGACGCTCGTCTGTGGCCGAATGGTTAAGGCACATCACGCGAAATGATGGTTCCGTATAGGATACAGGTTCGATTCCTGTCGGAGAGCGAAAATTTTCTATGAAAATTTCTCGGACATTCAGGCCGGTAAATGTTATTTAATACTGTTTATTATAAAACAGAGCATTTGCTTAAATACTTGTATCTATAAAAAGAACGTTAAACATAATATAAATGTCTTTAAATAAATTGTCGGACTATGTCCAATTCTAAAATATATATATATATATGTATATATATATATATATATATGTATATACATATATATATTATATATATATATATATATATATCCCTCATCGATAGCATAACTCGGAGTTTCATGCACAACGCAGGAGCTGAGTATAGACTGGCCGTTAAAGGGAAACAACAGTCTAACTTTCAATAGCTCATGTTACAGAAAATTTGGAATCCCACTTTTTCATTAATCCGATTGTGTTCGGCAATTTTATACGTGATTTTTTTGCGACTAAATTTTTGTACGATAACAATTTTTATAACTTGGAATAAGTTTGTGAATAATCGAAATTAATTGCGAAATCTACTGAAAGTAAGCCATGAAATAAAAATAACTGTTTCTAAGGAAAGTAAGGACCTACGTACATCAAATTGGTGGCAGAAGAATTATCGTTGAACTTTTAAAAGGTAAGCTTAAATATTAATGTAATACTTAAATGCGGCGATCAATTTTGAGTTTATCTGTAGTTTATTGTTACATATGGTTTACGGCAGCAGTATGCCTCGCAAAAAGAAATCCCCGCCAACAGAGGACCAGATTGCAATCAAAGGAGCCAAGGCTGCAGTGAGGAAAAGAAAGGCCCGTGCAAATCAAAGCCCAGATCAAACGGCAGCCAGGAGAGATTCAAATATTGAGAACATGCAAAGACTTTCAAACTACCGAACAAGCCAAAGGCCAAAGCAAGAGCTCTCCGCAGGAGCTAGCTTAAATGCCGCCAGATAGGCGGCTTTTATGCTAATATATATATATATATATATATATATATATGTGTGTGTGTGTGTGTGTGTGTGTGTATAAATAAAATGCAGGATGTGAGTGCGTGTGTGTGTGTGTGTATGTGTGTGTGTGTGTGTGTGTGTGTGTGTGTGTGTGTAACGAATGCACAGCCGCAATTTTCGACGGATTTGCACCAAAATTTACATGCACATGCTCCAAGTTAGTGGATGGCCAAGACCCACTTTGCATTTCACAAATCCCATCGATAGTGGAAACAATCGATTTTCTCATGCTTCTACGACAGTTTTCATGTAGTTTGTGGCCATTTTCTACTGGCCAGAGTGAGAGCCTATAGCTGGCTGTCACGAATAGGCAGGAAGATTCTATTGGCCAGCTTGAGAGCCAACAGCTGACTGACACGAATGTTAACTATCATCGATAGCTGCATTCGTCACAAGTGGGGAAAATTTAAATCTGCATGGCACTTTACTCCAATTGGCTCATTCGCTTGCTTCAACTAAACGTTGATTCTGATTCCGCAGAACTGGGTTGGGTGAGAATAAGTATTTGTTGTTAACATTCTTTTTTCATTCGGTTTTTCCAGTTACGAGTCCTTTTTTAAAGCTGATCGTTTTGTGTTCATTTTGTTTAGTTCTTTTTTCGTAACAGATTTAATGTTTAGTATAGAGCTTAGAAAAACATTCGCAGTGTGAGATAGGCAAGAAGTAAGGCATGTAGCAAAATCAGCAAAATATGTGATAGCGATTGCTCTATGAGTCGTACGATTTTTGAATCAAGCACGGGCAACGCCGGGCCATGCTGCTAGTATATATATATATATATATATATATATATATATATATATATATATATATTACCTTTCTTACCTGTTAGGTCAAACTGTTTGTTAAGAATGTGGGTCTAAGATGGAAAAAAAGACAAGCACGCTGTCTATTCTTTTTTTGTATCGTCTTGGCTGAGGAGGAAGTGACGTAAGTCGTTAATGATTGGTCGCTGAGGAGGAAGTGACATAAGTCGTTAATAATTGGTCGCTTGGAATTTCAAGATCAGCAGTGGCAGTTACTTAATGTGTCCATTTGTTGTGTCCTTGGCGAAATTCTTGCTTCATGATCGCCTGCCGGAAGAGTACTTCTCCGATAGCGTCACTTGGGCGAACAAGTATGATGTTGCAAGACCCGAAACTTGTCATGACCCCAAGTCATAACATCACTGACGAGGCAATCCTGTGCACACGTTGGAGTGTTTTCATAACGATATATATATATATATATATATATATATATATATATATATATATATATATATATATATATATATATATATATATGTGTGTATTTAGGCAGCAATCCTTCTTTCATGCACATTTCATTAAAAACGACTGACAAGGTGCTTTTATTTAGTTTTTTATATAATTTCTCGTGCGATCTAATAAAGTTTTTCTTTTCAGAGGATAAATTATATAAAAACTATTCTTATTGAGCGTGTTTTTATTTAATACTGTTAATGGTAATATCTTGAATAATCACAGTTCATTGATGAATACAGGTTGCGAATCCTTTATCCAAAATTCTTGAGACCAGAAGTGATTCGGTTTTCAGATTTTGCAATATAGGCTATTTAATTTTTAACATCTATAAAATGAGGCAACTTGGGAATGCAACCCAAGCATAAACACAATATCCTCATTACATTTCATAACACAGCTTATACATATACCCTGAAAGTAATTTTCTATAAAATTTAATAAATTCTGTGTACATCCAGATACAAATAATGACACAAGTCATGTCATGCTAACACTTAAGATTCCACATAAAAATATGTAAGTGCAGGACTTTTTGACATTTTGAATTTACTTAGCACAAAACTGGCACCAACATAGGCTATGTAGCTGGACTGGGGAATCCCCACCCAGGGGAGATGAGGTCACTTACAACAGCTGCCCATCACCTAAAAACCTTCCCAGTGCTTTCTGGAATTTTCCATTTGTGACAAGTCATGTCAGCAACTGATAAGCCTTCTGGTTTTTTAATTTTTGATAAAGTCTACTAAGCCTGTACTAAAATATAATTGGGATTCTTACTTTTTCCTTATCACTAGTTCACTAACATATCATACCATTTTGGAATTAGGCCAACTCTGTGAGCAAATTAAAAACATTCTGGGCAGAAATTTTTCCCCCATCACTAGTGTAATGTAGTTCGAATGTAGAAATCCGATGTAGGAAGTAATTTGTTCAATGTAACAGCATCAATGTCTAGTAGCAGCTATTCAGGAATTCTTAAGGTCTTCCATATCAGAGGTTGGCAGTGGATATTCGGAGAGAGTAGGAAAGCGTAGTTCTGCGGGTCTTTTCATCTGACAGGTTAGCAGTGGATATTCCGACAAGAAAAGAAAACAAAATGGCCGCCTTTATACACATCGAATCGAATATTCCACGTCTCCTGATTGGTTAACATTCTCTTGGTAAACTATAAAATGAGTCAGCTCATTTTGGTTTGCTCACTAGTATACTTATGTACACAAAATAACCCAACAACTAACATATCATACCATTTTGGAATTAGCTAAGAAAATTGTGATTTAATAAAATTATTCTAATATCCACTTCCCATCCACTGTAAGAAGTATTTAGTTTTAGTGTCTAAAATTACTAAAGCAAATATAAAAGTGATACTGTCTGTACATTCAGTTGGTAGTAATAAGAAAAGCCCAAACCATTCCTATATATACTGGGTTGAAATATACTCAATACAGGTTGAGAATCCTTTATATCCTTTTTTCTATAAAATTTAATAAATTTTGTGTACATAGAGATACAAATAATGACACACTTAAGATTTCACATAAAAATAATGTACTTTTTGACATTTTGCACAATATCTTTACTGAGCACGAAACACTTGATTGATCCACAAATGAAGGTGTTGCTGTGACAATCACTAATAAAAAACTGGCACCAACATAGGCTATGTAGCAGAACTGGGAAATCCTCACTCAGGGGAGATGAGGTCACTTACAATAAGCGTAAAAATGTCAAAATATTTCAGAAGCTTTATTTTTCAATTTACTAATGATGTAATTGGATAGTACTTAGGTATTTTTAATACAGTTTATATCTATAGGATATCACACAGACTTACAAATAAACAAAGACAAGTTCTTGAAGGATCCAGAAAATGAAATACGATTTTAGAAATTTGTGTTTAAAAATAAACTGAATTAAACCCTTCTTCATTATTCTTAAACAAATGTTCATCAAATTATGGTCTAGGAAATCAATTATTTTACAGAAAAGTTATAAAACTGGTGTGTATAATTCTATCAGTAAGTTTCCTGTCCGCTAACAATCCGCTTTTGCCTAAATCTCAATTGTGTACTGAAACTTGATAAAACAAATTTTAGCTAGGAAAATTGTGATTTAATAAAATTATTCTAACATCCCCTTCCCATCCACTGTAAGAAGTATTTAGTTTTAGTGTCTAAAATTACTAAAGCAAATATAAAAGTGATACTGTCTGTACATTCAGTTGGTAGTAATAAGAAAAGCCCAAACCTTTCCTATATATACTGAGTTGAAATATAATACAGGTTGAGAACCCTTTATCCAAAATTCTTGAGACCAGAAGTGATTCGGTTTTCAGATTTTGGAATATAGGCTATTTAATTTTTAACATCTTGGGGCAACTTTGGAATGCAACCCAAGCATAAACACAATATCCTCATTACATTACATAACACAGCTTATACGTCTACCCTGAAAGTAGTTGTATATAAAATTCAATAAATTGGAAGGAAATGGAGTGCAGAGAGCGAACTGGGTATTGCGGAGGAGAGTTTCAAGCAGAAGGCTCTCGTGAGGACGGTGGCATCAGGTCGTGCGGGCTTAGGCTTCTTTCCTCGTACCGGAATCGAGAAAACTAAGAGTAAACGGAGACGGCAACTGATTCAAGAGGAAGTAGGAGCCGACCATGAGGGAAAATAATATGCAAGATAGTGGGATAAGCCAGCAAGGTGTATGGACACAATGGGAGAATTTTTTACGGTAGAAAATAAATTGGTCGGAGATCTGGCACTCGGATGCCAGTCGCATTAAATTTCTTGTGCAATCCGTGTACGATGTACTACAGAGTCATGCAAACTTGCATACGTGGGGGATGAGCGAATCACCATCATGCCCACTCTGTGCCCAGAAAGGTACACTTCTAAGCGCCTGTTCGAGGGTACTTGGTGAAGGGAGGTACCGGTGGAGACATGATCAGGTACTTAAGAAATTAGTCGCAGGAATTAGTGGTTGCAGTTGTAAGCCTGAAACGTAGGCGATGTGCTTCGTCAAGGTTGGTGAAAACTTCACCTCGGTGTGTAAATCGTCAACCTGCATGCTGTATTCTGCTCGAGATTGGCAATTGAGAGTAGGCCTCGGGAACAAGTTGAAATTCCCGGAGCAGATAACGACATCGTCCCTGCGCCCGGACGTATTTGTTTGGTCACTTGTTTCTAGGCAGGTCATAATGCTCGAACTTGCGATACCCTGGGAGGAGAATTTGGAAGAAGCCTTTGAAAGAAAGCAGAAAAAATACCAGGATCTGGTTAAGACATGCAGATCTAACAAATGGCTAACTACCTGTCCCCTGATTGAAGTCGGATACCGTGGTTTTGAAAGATCTGTATGTAGTGCTCTAAGTTGGCTTGGAGTCAGGACAGTAAAAAAGAGAAATGTCATCAGGGCTCTTTCAAAAGCTGCAGAAAAAGCCCCAAAATGGCTATGGATTAAAAGATCTGTTCCATGGAGCTCTACGACGGAGTTCGGTGGGCGTTGACGTGAAGTTAAAAAAGGAAGAAAAGAAAAAAGGAAATTAGATATGATTTGGGATGACCAAAGGCGCTGTTTGAGTGGGGGGTCGTTTCTTTTACCTTTTCAACAATGACGTCTTGGTGTTTCTAGAAGTTTATTGTTTTGTTCGAGAGAGGAGAGAGGGGAATGTAAAGGGAAAAGGAAATACACTATTTACATTATTCGGACTGTGGTCCTCATCTTTGTCGCCATATTTATTACAACGTTTCGGCCGTTGTACGCTCCGGCCTTCTTCAGTTGGTCGGAGTGTCGAACTGAACCCTTTATTTCGCTCACTGGGGTAGACTGTTCTAGTTCCACGTGCCGTGTTTAATGGATGTTAATTATCAGTTATCTCCTGTTAATTTCTCTCTGAAAGTTCTCCACTGCCTTAACCGGGTAATTAACTCACACTCTTTGGCGACAAAGATGAGGACAATAGTCCGAATAATGTAAATAATGTACATGATACCTCAAAAATATAGACAGATATTGATTTTTTTATAGTTAACCGGGTATTGAACTCACACATATATCTATATAAAGAAAGAACAGTAATATATACAATCCGGTGTTCTTATAGATATTTTTATTTTTGCACAATAGTGCTCAATGTAAATTTACAGAGCATTAATATTTTAAATTAACTGATTTTAAATATGTTTTTTTCGCTACACAGTAATAACCATGTTTCAAAAATGGGAGCTAAAAGCTTCGAATTTAATTTTGTTATTAAATTAAAGACATTAGTTCCATTTCCTCGTCAAGCGAATTTTGGAGTAACTTATTTTTTTAAATTTACAGTTTTAAAGGCACGGCAAAGATTCATAATTCAGTGTTTCCAAGGATACCGAGAAATCCATTCATCTAGACAAGGGGTGGTAGGGGGTTCAATTTTTTAATTTTCATTGTGTCAGTCAACAGTTACATTCGAAAGCGGGGTTATGTCTAGGGATGGGTAGGGATGTATTTTTCAACAAATTCTGACATCCGCTAAATGCATGTCGTCTGGGTTTTTTTTTATAAAATAATTTATTTTTAACGGCAAAAATTCTTACGGTATTTTTTTCTATTTTAAAGATTTTTTGGGGCTGTTTAGGCTAGAATATGTTTTATTTAACTACAGTATATATATATATATATATATATATGGTGAGAGAAAGAGATGGGAAATAGAGGGATGGAAAATGACCGAGAGAGAAAGTTTTACATGTAATTAGTTGTTTAATTATTTTTATTTTATGATGTTTTAAATGTGAATGACAATAACATACGCATACATTAAATCATTAATTTATGAATTATTAACCTATAATTTATACTTTGCGTTTTAATAATTAATAAAAATATTTTGCTCTCAACATAAAAAGTAATGTCACGTTGAACCTAAATTCAGTTTGCATTAAAATCAGATGTTGCTGTCTTTGGAAAAGGTTATGAAGAACATTAAGAATAACACCAACGGTAAAAAAAACACGCCACCCTTCTCGACATATCCATGACTGTAGATGTTGTTGTTGAGAAAGGCTTCGGTTGGCAAGAAAACTTCTAGTGTTAGCAGTCTAACAATAGCGGATCGTTCGATGGAGCATTCGTGAAATCGGGATTGGCTGGCTGCCTGAGTCGACGGGTATAGCAATTGATTCAATATAGTCGCACAACTTTATGTCAGTGGAAAACCTGAGGCTAACAAGGCGTAGAGTGATGCTCTCATGGGGTTTAGCATCAGCCATGGTGATAACAAGCAAAAAAAAAAAGTTCTCTGCAGTTTTGTTTTGGATTTGTTAAATTTTACTGACCTTTTCTTGCACCATTTAACCATTGGAGATATTTTTCTAGAGAAGTTTCCAGGTTTACTTTTCGAATCTCTCGGACTTGCTACTAAGACAGGTATAAATAATTGTGTCATCTGAATAAATACCTAGTTAGGAAGATCATTGATGAAAATCAGAAACAGCTTAGTCCTAAGAATAGAGTCCTGGAGCGCACTCACATCAGTATGAGATGATCTGTAAGCATGCCTGTTCAGTACGACCTTCATTATATACTTTGTTCGGAATGATTGCATTAAGCCAAATATTTATCCCGTGACACAGTAGCTCTTGAGCTTGTGTCCATCATGCCAAACCCTGTCGAACGCTTTCAACGTATCTAGAAGCACAGTCTAGATTTTGCCATTCTTATCTAAAGGTTGATAAACAAATGCAGTGATGGCTGTTAACACGACGACGGTAGACTTGGCGAAACGGAAGCCATATTGTTTGCCCGAAAGGAGTCCATGTGAGATGCTTAACCAATTCATCATTTTTGAGTACTTTGCCGAAAAGAAAAGACAGTTTAAGTGGTCAGATGGTTTCCCCGAGTTCTTAAAAACAGGAACTACATAGGACTTCCGACAAGTTGGAAAGCAGGAAGCATCGAAGCATTTGTTGTAAAGATAGAAATGAACGGGAGCCAGTTCAGGAGCACTTTTCCTTAGAACGACGGCAGGGATCTTGTCATATTCACTTGCCTTGTGGGGATCTAATTTAGAATTGATATCACAAACCAATGCGCCTATCACTCAGTTGAGTCTACATTCTATGGCAGCTTTTCTCAACTGGGGTTCCCCGGAACCCTAAGGTTCCGCAAAAGGTCCCCAAGGGTTCAGTGAGAACAGATGAGATAACCTAATGAACTTTTGACTTTTTATTTAGTTTTATATACGTAATATTATTAAAATACACAATATATTCTTGGTTATTGCAATATTGTACTATACTCATCATCCTATCTAGCATATTAGGTTATTAAAAATGATTGGGAAAATATTTAGCGATGTTTGTACGGCGCCATTGTAAAACTACCTTCTCTAGTCAATACCCACTCAGCAAACTTACTTGTACTTAAGTTAATTATTTCTTTGTTTTTTCTTTATTTTTACAGAAATACCTAATCAACCTAATGTGGCGATTTTTGAAGAAGAAAAATTCCAATTTATTGGTACACAGGACTTTTTGCCTTGATTTACCTTATGTCTTTTCAACATTGCAAGTAAAGGATAAAAGAAAATAAAAAACTGATGTAGTAATTAACTGTTTTCGTTCAGTTTACATTTATATATATATATATATATATATATATATATATATATATATATATATATGATATTGATTACTTATCTTTATTTATTACGTTTGAGTTTAGAAATTTTTGTGTGAATGAAAACTTCCTGATGAAATATTAGAAACGAACAGTCTGAATTTTATTTAGCATTACCGAAAAATTTAACAAAGAAGTATTAATTTTTCCTTAAACCAGTTATTCAAAAATATATACTATGATATTTACCAGGTGAACTACGATGAAAATAACATTAGAAAGATATGGTATATAATTTTTGTTTTTACGCAGGGGTTCCTCGAGACGTAATTTATTTTAAGGGTTACACAAGGGTAAAAAGTTTGAGAAACGCTTTTCTAGGGGAAAGGCCTAACAGAAAGAACTTCCGAGCAATGCACTCTGCCTTATCTACAGTAGATGCCAATACTTAAACTTCATTGAAGTGGGGATGGGACTGAGGATTTGCTATTGTTCATCCCAGTCGCCAATTCTAGAAGCAAATTTCTGACAGGCTATACCAGGTGTGGAGACCGCAATCAACAAGTGGAGTGATTTATTGTCAGTTACAAGTTTTATATCTTAAGTAAATAATGCATAAAATAGAATTTATTAAAAACAGACATAAAACTGAAAAACAAGACAAGTTCAAACAAATACTTTATTCACCTTTTAGACAAATTAATGACTTCCTTGGCATTCTTTCTTTTGAGATAGCATTTTGATATCAGTTTCTAACATGGTGATTTTTAGTTTTAACTAGCAGCATGGCTCGGCGTTGCCCGGGCTTGATTCAAAAATCGTACAACTCATACAGCAATCGCTATCACTTGACTTAAAATATTTTTGCCCTTGCTTGCCTTTAAAAGAGTGCCCTTTGCCTTGCTGATGTTGCTACATGCCTTACTTCTTGCCTATCTCACACTGCGAATTTTTTCTAAGCTCTATGCTAAACATTAAATCTGTTACGAAAAAAGAACTAAACAAAATGAACACAAAACGATCAGCTTTAAAAAAGGACTCGTAGCAGGAAAAACCGAATGAAAAAAGAATGTTACAACAAACACATTTTCCCACCCAACCGAGTTCTGCGGAAACAGAATAAACTTTGAGTTTAAGCAAGCGAATGAGCCAATTGGAGTAAAGTGCCATGCAGATTTAAATTTTTCCCACTTTTTTTGCATGCTAGTTAACATTCGTGTCAGTCAGCTGTTGGGTCTCACGTTGGCCAATAGAATCTTCCTGCCTATTCGTGGCAGCCAGCTATAGGCTCTCACACTGGCCAGTAGAAAATGGCCGCAAACTACATGAATTCTGCCGTAGATACATGAAAAAAATCGATTATTTCCACTATCGATGGGAGTTGGGAAATGCAAAGTTGGTATTAGCCTTTGAACTAACTTGGAGCATGTGCATGTAAATTTTGGTGCAAATCCGTCGAAAATTGCGACCGTGCATTCGTTACACACACACACACACACACACACACACACACACACACACACACACACACACACACACACACACACACACAGACACATCCTGTCTTTTATCGATAGAGATTGCTCTTCCAAATGCTCATTTGTCAACTGTGGTCTCACCGAATTCTTGATTTGTGCCAAATACGAGAATGTGGATTCACAAATGTATGTTGAAGAAAAACATGAAATAAGTTGGCGCCCATGTTCACGGAGGCCAGGATATTCTACCGTCCTTTACCAAATTTTTTGCCGCATTTCATGTATTGATTTATTTCTTCCTTGTAACAAAATATTTAACTTATTTTACTTTGACATTACATTACACACAAATGAAGCATCTCTGTGAAATTTTGTATCTGATAATTCACAAATCTTATTGCTTGTTGCGATAACCAGCGTATTTTTGAGTGATAGGGCAAACCTTCATTAATTTCCTTATCATCTGTCATCATGTTTCGAAATTGCCGATGCATCATGGCATTTGTTCCTATATAGTTCACAATACTTATAATCTTTTTTACGGTGTTATTTAAAATAACAGATTTTGCAGAGAGATGTTGCTCGTACACAATCACCCAAAGCTGTGCAGCGTCCATTCAATGCAAAATTTGGGAAAACTTCACTAACTGGCAAACAAATTTGGACTTGGTACCAAATGTTTAAAAAAAGAAGGCTGCTTATGCAGGTCTAAAGGATCTGGTAGGCCATAATCAGCATCAGTGTGCCTGGCAGGAGCTTAACTACCGACTTGACTTGTTGGCAGCTGACAGTTTAGATATTTCTGAACGGGTTTGGCACCAAGCATGACATCCGTATGAAAGTCTTGATCTGACGAGGCTATTTATGAACATGGCTTTGAGTTTTAATAAATATTTCTACGTCTGTCCCATAATATAGATTTTAATCAGTTTACAAAAGCAAGGCGATAATGCCGCTAAGATGCAAGGGGTTGCTGGGAGTGAAAGTGAATGAGAAATCCTCAAGCGACAAAATATTTATTGATGGTAATATTTTTTCTTCAAAAATCTATTGCTTATAAATTTATCTTGAAAAATTGTATTGCTGGTAATATTTTTTTTCAAAAATGTATTGCTGGTATAATTTAAAAAAAATGTATTGCTGGTAATATTTTATTTTCAAAAACCTATTGTGGGTAATTTTTTTTTTTCAAAAAATGTATTGCTGGTAATATTTTTTCTTCAAAAATGTATTGCTGGTATTAAAACCTATTTTTACACTTTTATAGTGTTTTGACCCCAGTTTGGGGGGTTGACTATTTGGCCATAGTTGGGACCCTAACAGTTGCTGCCATCCCGGATCAGGGTGCACCTGGGAACAACAGAAATTAAGAGGTAGTTCCACGCTTCTCAAAACCTCCAGATCAGGGGCCGTGCTTTTGGACGTAGTTCATCGCCTTACTCAGGATGCAGATGTAGTTTATCGTCATACCCCAAAAGCATCACAGTTGCTAAGGACTTGGTATACGTGACCTTTGGAAGTACAGTCGAGTCCCTGTATAATCATCTGCTATTCCACTGGTTTACCTTTTCTCATCGGGGAAAAGCCAAACCGTCCCAGACACTTGATGTTTTAACTGACTTAGCAAGCGCATGGCACGGCTCAGACGATTCTCCCTTGTCTCTTCCGATGTGTGCTCATTAATAAAAAAAAACAAACAAATAAAAACACTCAATATCATCAACTATGAATATGGACATAATACGTTGACCGTGTTTTGAAAATGAAAACATTATATAAATACATACATAAAATAATCTATTTCTAGTTAACATATTTTAACCTTTGAAATGGCTAAATGTATAGCCGAAAACGCTCGGGAAAAATAACATTTGAAAAGTTTTTATATAATTTATCTGCTGAAAATAAAATAAATATAAGATCACATGAGAAATTATATAAAAAACTTAAAGTCTGTCATATTTAATGAAATTTGCATATATAATGAAGTACATCTAAGTCATCAAAGAAAAACATAAAATTTTATAATCCACATAATTTATCACAGGTAATTTATGAATTTTTAGTTATAAAATATTAATTTCAGACACGTTTTTAATTAACAAAACGTATTTTGTTGTCAAGGTGAAACTTAACGTCACGTTGAATATAAATTGAGTTCGCCACAGAATCAGAGATTATTGTTTTTTGGTAAGACAATAATTCACTTTAAGACTAACATCAAGCGTAAAAGACAGTATCCGACGTCAGAATTATGCCTACAACGGCTGCTGTTGAAAGATCAACGGGAAACGCTTCGATTATAATTAGCAGAAATGCCCCGGTGGTTAGCAGCCTCTCCCCAGTTGTTCGATTGTTTGATGGAAGATATGCGAAATCAGGGTCCTTTGATATGGGACATGTGAAAGAGGGATCCCTCTTTATCGTTTCTGTTCGGGATAGGTCTGTGAATCTCGGATTTGTTGACGATAACTCCGATGAAAATATGTGCGGCGACTGCGGCCTTCCACATAAGGACGAATTCTTCGATGGGCATCCGGATTTTAATGGAAAGTCAGATAACATTTCAATGATGGCGATCGCGCCTTTTGAAGAACCCGTGAATGACTGGCATTTTAACACGCAACGTGAAAATTCGGGCGAAAGAAAACTGCAAAATATTCCAAACGAACAACACGAAAGAGAGAAGTCGTAAGTGTTAAGAAATTATTAATATTGATGTACAAAAATGATTTCCATTTTTAAAGTTTGAGATCAATCGTTTTAAATTTGATTTGATTCCTTTTGTCCATAAAAGTTGACTTGTAACAAAAATAATTTTTTTTCTTTTTCTGTTTGTCCTGTCCCTTCAATGACTTGTTTTTTAGCACTTAATACATAGTCTTTTTGATATCTCTCCTATATATATATATATATATATATATAGTGAGAGTGTGTGTATGTGTGAGAGAGAGAGACAGAAAGAGAAAAAAAGAGAGAGAAATTGTGACTTAATTGGTCGGCGTCACTCCTGGTCATGTCGACTTCGAAGTTTCGTAAACGTACAGAATACGTTCACTCGTCAGAACTTGTCCAGTTTTTCTGTTGATATTTCTAATACTTGCGTGATAATATGCTGTTGTTAACTTGTGTTTTTATTTATTATTGTTATACAAGTATGTTACGAATAGGGTCCGGTAGGTCTCATTGAAATATACAATTATAAGAACATCGTCTACATGTTAAAAAAAGCTAAAAATATGGAAGCCTTATTAATAAAAATTAAAAAAAACATTCAATAATATCAACTATGAATATGGACACAATATGTTGACCGTGTTTTGAAAATGAAAAACCTTTTCTGTCATCCATTTAGTCAAGCTGACTAGATGTGTTATGCGTTGTTTTCCTCTGTCCCTCATGTCGTCAATCTGTCCTGTGAGTATCAAATTTTCCAAGCCCTTTTTCCTCATTATAAGCCCTCGAATTTTCAACCGTCTCTTCCCGTCCAATATTGCCCTTAATAAATTTGATCTTTTTCTTATTTCTCCTAAACCTTGTTCCGCCATCCATTTAGTCAAGCTCACTAATTGGGTTATGCGTTGTTTTTCTCTGTCTCTCTTGTCTTCAGTCTGTCCTGAGAGTGTCATATTTTCCAAGCTCTCTTTCCTCATTATGTGCCCTAGAAATTTCAACCGTCTCTTCCGGTCCAATATAGCCCTTAATAAATTTTATCTTTTTGTTATCTCTCCTAAAGCTTGTTCCGCCATCCATTTACTCAAGCTCGCTAGGTGGGTTATGCGTTGTTTTCCTCTGTCCCTCTTGTCTTGAATCTGTCCTGTGAGTATCAAATTTTCCAAGTCTTCTTTCCTCATTATGTGCCCTAGAAATTTCAACCGTCTACTCTTGTCCAATATAGTCCTTAATAAATTTTATCATTTTGTCATCTCTCCTAAACCTTGTTCGGCCATCAAGCCCACCAGGTGTGTTATGCGTTGTTTCCTATGTCCCTCTTGTCCTGTGGGTGTCAGACTTTCCAAACCCTATTTCTTCTTTATATGCCCAAGAATTTTTAACTATCTCTTTCTGATGTTAAATATAAGTATTGTTTCCATTTTCTCTGAATCTTCAGTCGATGGTATTGTCAGAATCCGTCTGTAGAACCTTATTTCTTTTGTTTCAACTCTGTTCTTCATCTGTTTAGAGATTTTCTATCATTCAATGTCATATAGAAGGATGAATATTAAACCTGTCAGTACTTTTTTCTCTGTTTCTAACACGACTTTCCTGTTTCGTAATACTTTTCTTAGCTTTGTAAAGACATCTTTCGCTATGAAAATTACGCCTTCGGATTTCAGTGTCGCCCTTTCCGTCTTTTGCTACAACATTACTAGAAATTTAAATTTTTGCATTTCTTTGATTTTGTTATCTACAACTTGCAATTTGTATGTTGGGCTGTTGATTTTGCTAACATCCATGCCTTCCATCTTCTTGTAATTAAACTTTCGTCCTTTCTTCTCGTTTTCTTTCTAACACCTTCTGTGGGAGTTGTTTTAGCTTCCTTTCAGCATCTGCTATCACCACTGTGTCATCTGTATATCATATGTTGTTAAGATTGCGGGTGCTAATAATAAATTCAGGTGGGTCTTCTTATTCTCTCATTACGCACTCTAAAAATTCCAACTGCCTCGTTCTGATGTTATCTATAAGTGTCCTTTTTGTTTCTATTTTCTTTAAAACTTCCGCATTACACTCATGTTCAGTCCATGGTATTCTCAGCATCCTTCTGTAGATCCATATTCTGTTGCTTCAAGTCTCTTCTTTATTTGTGAGGAGATTGTCTAGCATTAACTCCCATATACGAGAACGGGTATTACATTACATTAAAGTTCAGTACACATATCTTTTTTCTAATGAACGTTTTTCTGTTTCTTGATACTTTGCTTAGCTTTTGGAATACATCTTTCGCTATGCCAATGCAACTTCGGATTTCAGTGTGACACTATCCGTTCATGGTGAAATTATTTCCTAGATATTTAAATTGTTGTACTTGTTTGATTTTGGTATCTCCAAATTGTAATTTGCATGTTGGGCAGTTCCTTTTACGTTCGGACTAATATCTTCATCTTTGTTGTGCCTTTCTGCCTTCCTCAGGTTTATGTCGATGTAACCTACAAACTGAATCCTTTATTTACTTCACAAGTCGTTTTTTTTCTTAGTATTGTTCACGTATTGCCCGCTAAGTGTCCAAGTACACAATGCCCAGCTCAGGGATTGAACTGACATACACGAGACTAGTGTCCAAATGTAATTAATGCAAATAATAATAACTCCTCATTCGAGACATTCATACAGGAAATACCTCACCAATTTTCCAGTCCTTCTTCTCAAAGCTTCTGCCTATAGAAAATAATGTTATATTTGCAGGGTATTTTGAAGGGTACGTTTGATACTGATCATCGGTTCGTATTTTTCCTGGGTCGGCACTTACTTTTAGTGCGTTGTTGTAGACATTAGACGACCTAATTCTTTTCACTGTTTGCATTACTTCTCACCCCCCCCCCAGCTATGGGTAAATAGCAGGATAGACTGTGTTAAACTTGGGTGGCAACTGGTCTAGGAGAAGGAGAAAAACTGATTTCAAAACCGGCCTGTAGAGGGTTGGGCTAGTGTGGCTTCAGTACACATGGTATCCCTAAGGGTCAAGGGATAAAAAGGTCGGTTCGTGATATACGAATGTCTCGAATTCATTCTCTGTGCGAGCTAGGAATACCAGCCAAGCACGAGAGAAAAGTCTTTCTGAAAATTCTGTTTGCCGGGAAAATGTTCGTCTTTAACCCGTCCAGCGCGGAACCAGTTCAGTTATTTCACTTCAATAGGAGAGCCTCAGGGCCAACCCTCGACGCCTGGTATGTCCCGATTTAAAAGAAATTGTACAGAAATTGTAGTAATGCAAAATAGCATTAACTGTTGCACAAATGGATTTTAAAACGTAAATTTAAAATTTAAAATAATTATAATACACCTTGTTTACGCGTGTTTTCAAAAATTACCATCACAACTATCACAGTTACAATACGTTTATCGTCGAAATTCACCTGAGGATGTTCTCGGAGCAGATAGAATGTACTTGGGTAAGAATAAAGTATGCCGCCTTCCTTGATGAATTTCAACTTAACATCAAGAAGCTGATAAGAGAAAATGAAAGGATTATTATAAAAGTAAAAAGGCATAATATGTCTATATTACTTAATGAAACATGTTTGAATGTGTATATATATATATATATATATATATATATATATATATATATATATATATACTTAATAAATCAGGAGGTCAGGTGAATCCATTACCTTTGTTACACCCTTATAGTCTCCTCAGGCGATTATCAAATAACTTAATAACGCTTTATTTTAAAAAAAAATAATGAATTCAATATTATTTTCAAAAATAAATAAATAAAAGAACGACGCTGTGTGTAATACAAAGGGGGGAAGAAGAAGAAGAAGAAGAAGAAGAAGAAGAAGAAGAAGAAGAAGAAGAAGAAGAAGAAGAAGAAGAAGAAGAAGAAGGGTATTATAAATGCATCAGTCGTTGTTAATTGAAATGTACATTTTTAATCCAGCCGCATATGACCTTAAGAGTAATTTCTTAATATGTGAGCAAGGACTCAAGATTTCGGATTTCATGGCGAAAAGGTTCTTTGGATTCGGAAATCTCATAATTGCTAATTTTTCTTGTTGGCAGAAGTTTCAAATTGATTTCTCAAGTTAAAAGCACGTGTATTGACCACTTTTAAATACTACTGTTTCCTGGACTTATTCAATCTGACAGTTAAGCTCATATATATATATATATATATATATATATATATATATATATATATATATATATATATATATATATATATATATATATATATATATATATTTGAACGATAAAAATTATTAAAAAAATTAATTAAAATCTTCAGACATACTGGGTTGTAGATTAATATTCTTATGCTTTTATTAATATTATTTCATTTAGATTCCTCGACTAGTTTCGACCAACATGGCCATCATCGGGAGAGAAAAAATGTTTCTGCTTGCTGTAGCAGTAAACTACAGAAATGAATGTCTTGATGAAGAAAACGAACGTTTGTCTGTAGTTTTCATTTGTTTTTTTATTATTTATTTATTTACCTTTTTAACATTCCTTGTGTTGGTCAAACAGTCTCTTTTAAGTTGTCATTTGAGATAAGAGCTATATTCCCTTTTTTTTCTCCGGTCAGTTCAGCAGTTTATTTGTGTTTGGGGAGGGGATGGTAAGTGTGTTTGTGTGTGTGTGTGTTTGCGTTATTTAGTTTAGTGTGTGTGTGTATATATATATATATATATATATATATATATATATATATATATATATATATATATATGGTGTTGAATGTAGAATTTATTCTACATTCAACACCATCATTTGATAATACATCAGAAGTGTTGAAACAAAATGGCTATTTTTGTAGGGATATTATAACATATTTGTTATAATTATCGAAGAAATTATATATATATATATATATATATATATATATATATATATATATATATATATATATGTGTGTGTGTGTGTGTTTGTGTGTGTGTATTTATGTTATTTTTAATTTATTTTTTTAAAATCTTATTTTTTATGGATACTCATATTCAAGTAGAAGTCTGTTTTTTTTTAATTAAATAGTATTTTTCATCCAACCACATCTACCGACCTGAATATTCGAGAAAGCTTGTCCGAAAAATCTGCGTCCTCTGACAAGATTTGGATCCAACGTGCCTAACCGCTGGAGCACGTAAGACTTCCGGCCAAATAAAACCCTGAATAGTGACTTTTGAACATACACTCTCTGCCGATTCTTGCCGGAGGACGCATATTTTTCTGGCAAGATTTCCAAAATATTCAAGCCGGTAGATATAGTTGGATAAAAAATGAAGTTTAATTTAAAAAAAACAGGGCTTCTACTTGAACATGAGTATCCATAAAAAATAACGTTTAAAAAAAATAAAATAAAAATAACAATATGTTGGATTTAATCCATTATATATATATATATATATATATATATATATATATATATATATATATATATAATAAAAGGCTCAAACACTAATATTCCATGGTTATAATTTATTACATTGGAATCGTAATCACGATCCAATTCATCAGATCTACAAATTCAAAAATATATATATATATATATATATATATATATATCAGCAAAAGAGAGAGGGAGAGAGAGAGAGAAAGAGAGCAGGAGAGGGAGAGAGAGAAAGAGAGCAGGAGAGGGAGAGATAGAGAAAGAGGAAGTGAATGAGTGATCGAGAAAGAGTGTGAAGTGAATGGAATCATTTACTTGATGTTTTGTGCCTTTTTTTCTCCAAAACACAAACACCTCCAAATGAAATGATGTCGCCTGAGATTTTGAAGAAATCAGAGTCTTCGAGATTAGCGATAAGAGACTACCTGATGGCTCTGTCGCTATTCCTCGTTACCTTCCTAACCTACGGATGTACTGGGTCGTTATCCATGCTGACAGTAGAATGGTTAAAAGAATTTCAAGATTCAAAATCCCTCATTTTATACGTCCCCGTGTGCCGTCGGTAAGTTTGCACAAAAAAAACCTTCTGGCTTTTTATTGCATTTATTTTCTTTCTACTAATCTTCAACAAAAATATAAAAAAAGGTGGGGGTGATGAGTTTTGATGTTAGTCAATTTGTCTTTCAGATTATATCAGCGATTACGTCTGCTGACTTGTTTGTCAACTCTTCTTCTCTTCTCATATGACATAATGTTCATATTGTGACACGATGACAGTGTTAATTGGCACTTGACAAACTATTAAGAAGAATATCTTTTCTTTTTTTTCTGAGAAAATTCTATCCAGAACAGGATTTTTGTTGAAAACAAAATATTTACCTATAATTTCGTTATTTTAAAGGTCGCTGTGTTTAATAAGTTCGAGTTTGCCAAAATTTAAAACATCTGTTGTTTACTTTTGCTTCCGTCGCCATATTGAAAGGTCAATGCGAGTTCAAAAACTGTCAAACTTCACAGCACTTGCATAAGTTGCATTTGAGTTACTTACAGCATCCTGTCTGCCTTCAGAGATAAAGGTCAAATGTCAGGCGCAATCAAATAGTAGATTTTATTTTCGTTCACCCCCCTCGGATAGGTGGACCAGTAAAACTGCAATAAATAAAAGCAGTACTGAATCAGGGATTTAGAAAGTACCCCCCACTTCCATATATTATAACTCGAACTATGATTGGATGACCAATGAGAATATAACACGAAATGCTCCGTAATTGGATTACCAATAATAAGCCTTTTTTGTTCAAAAATTTTGTTCATAAAGGCCGAAGCATTGATTTCTACATCAATTAGATCGAAGACGAAAAGTCATGATGCATATCTTCCCCTCTGACACTAGATTCTCTCCAGCCAGTAGAAGACATTGCGAAGGCCCGGTTCATTGAAGAAAATCCCAGACTCTGAACCAGCTACTCAAACTGCGGTAATCACATGCCGACAAATCTTTTTGTCTCTTCTTGGCTGAGGAGGAAGAGACGTACGGCGTTTCTGTTTAGTCGCTTGTTATTTCAAGATCAGCAGTGGCAGTTATATATATGTCCGTTGTTGCGTGTTTGGTGGGTTTTCTTGCTTCAGGATCGCCTACCGAAATAGGTATTGTTTCGGTAGGGTCTCTTGGGTGAACAGGTATGTTGTTGAAAGACCAGAAACCTATCATGACCCCAAATCATAACATCATTGATACGGCGATCCTTCGCACACTTTAGAGTGTATTCATAACAAACAAGTCCGTATATATATAAAAAAAATAATTTTCAATAAACTTGAAAATGATCTTTCCCAAATCTTGACAAGTTTTAACCGCTGAGCCGAAAAAGATATACAAGTGTAACAATCTTTTATACAAACCGTCTGGCCATCATAAAAATGCAATTATCTCAAAAAGAACTTGTACTAAAAAATAACCCAGATGATTAAAGATTTCTTCAAGGTTAACATTTTTAAAGTAGTAAAATAAAATTTTTACGAGTTCCAATCTCGCCAAGAGATTTTTGTTTACTTCTGAAACTTACCGGTTATTAGTAAGCGTAGATAAGTTTGGTTTGGTTTATTTAGTTTAACGGCATATCGACCTCGAAGGTTTATTTACTACCTACAGAATATGAATAGAGTATATCTTTTTTATAAGAAATCATTTTGTAGTTCAGTTTTCATTGACATATTTTATGAAGAAGGGTTTTGTCGAGAGTCAAATGTATTGCTGGTAATTGTTTTCTTCAAAAATGTCTTGCTGGAAATGATTTTCCTTTTCCGAAAATAGGTTACAAAACCATGTAAGTAAGTAGATTTAGTCAACTGTTTTTTTGTTTCTTTTATATTTTCCTGTAGATACCAATTTCTTCAGCGTCCCGAGAAAGACGATATACTACATCCAACAGCAGGAGGTTTTGAGGAGCGTGGAACCACCTCTTAATTGCTGGTGTTCCCAGGTCCACTCTGACCCGGGGTGGTAGCATCTGCTAGGGCCCCAACTATGGGCAAATAGTTAACGTGCAAAGCAGGACCAAAGCACTAAGAAAGTGTGAAATGGTTTTTAATACCTGCAATACATTTTTGTAAAAGATATATTACCAGCAATAAATTTTCGAAGAGAAGAATTATTACTAGCAATACGTTATTGGGAATAAAATATTACTACAGCAATACTTTTTTTTTAAAGAAAATAGAAGCAGCTATACATTTCTTGAAAAAAATATTGCCAGCAATTAATATCTTGTCGGCATTAAATAACCCATTGAGTTGTTGATATGCCGTAAAACAAACCAAACCAAACCAAACCAATTTCTTTAATAGAATTTATGATGTTACTTGGATTGATAATTAAAAAAAAAAGATCCTTTAAGCTATCAGATTTGTAGAGTTTGATTCGTGTTTGTTGTAGTTTACGGAAATTTAGTAGAATGTGTTTGACTGTATATGGTTCCTAAGCATAGATAAATATAAAAAAATCCAGACGTAATTGCTAAAGCTATTAAACTATATTTTAATTGATCGTCGATAATAGTTCAGATCTGTATAATTGATGTTATTGTTGAAATCTATAAAAATGGCCAAGCTGAAAATAATCTCAGGATATCCAATTAGATCTTATTGAAAAATCATTTCCAACAAATTGAAAAATAATTTATCCAAAGATGAACTTCTTCTTCGACTTCAATTCTTGTCTATATTCAATCAGTTTTTATTGTATGTTTAAGGAAAATCCTTCCCAACAAGTGAGAAATAATTCATCCTTAAACTCCGACTTCTTTGTCCTCAATTAGTCTCTATGCTCAAGAAGTTATTATTGAATTCTTAACCCTAGAACACTAACCATCAATTAAATTTACACCAATACTAACCATGAGTATATCATACCCGATTTTGAAAATAACAAAAAAATATTAAATATAAATCTTTATTTAAAATATTTTACATGCAGGCACTTCAAAATTCGAGTTAACATTAATAGGAACTGAGAAACATATTATTTAGGTAAGGTAACCAGGTACTGAAAATTGTAATTAAAAATAGGTAAATTTGCGCTGGGTACTATATAGCCATGGTTAGTGTTCTAGGGTTAAATAAATCTGCTTTTATGACCAAGGAAAGCGGAGTAAAGATTAGGAGGATACAGACAATAGATAAGAGTTGGCTCTATTATTGAAGAACTTAATATTGTAGCTTTCAGGCGATCATCTCTTCCTCCTTACAAATGGTATAAGGAGAGAATGAGAATGGTTCAACTCTATAGACATATCATGGTTGGTCTTAGCTGTATAAAATTTGTGGTATGGAGTTCTTCAGAGCATTTCTGATGGAATTAGCGATAGGATTGTAACGTTACACCAGTGGAGAAAAATGTTTCACCGTGAAAGATAATTCATCCCTTACAAGGCGGCCATCACAGATGTACCTAGTATGACACAATCCAAGTTCATGCTGTCAGTGATGACCCCTAGGAATAGGGAGTAACGAAGGTGAAATCCTGATGCTCCATTTCATCCAAGAGGGTCTCGGGATCAATACAACTGTTTACCAGACACAGTGGTATAGCCCTAGACCGAGATAGTTGCCATTCATGTGACAGGCGATTTCTTAGGTTACTGTTCTAGGGTTAAAGTTACACCACTACTAACCATGGGTATATCATACCCGATTTTGAAAATATAAAAAAAAAATATTAAATATAAATCATTATTTAAAATATTTTACATGCAGACACTTCAAACTTTGTTCTTTGAGTTAACATTAATAGGAACTGAAAAACATATTGTTTTGGTTAGAAAATCAGGTACTGAAAATTGTAATTAAAAATAGGAAAATTTGCTCTGGGTACTATATACCGATGGTTAGTGTTCTAGGGTTAATGAAAATCCTTCCACGAAAATGAGAAATAATTTATTCGACTTCTTTGTTCCCAATGCATGTCTGTTTCGTGACCTTGTTAGGGCCAGAAATAAAGACACAAGAGAGGAATTAAATTAAACAAATATATTAACAGAAACAGTAATACAAACCAGAGTGTTATAGCAAGAATGTTCGGTCCGACTGTCAGAGCTGACTGCTGGAAACTTCACCCCCCAACAAAGGCAGTACCTACTCCTATTTATAGCTGGGAGAGTCCATGCGTGTGTGGGTAGTAAATTACAATAACAGTTTGCATTCCACCATGTATTCTATATTCAAAATAAAATCACAAACTACAAAATCACAAAAAGAATTTCTTTTTATTTGACTCCTCTCAGGTGTAATCGATGGAATTCTCATTACTCAGTGTGGAATATACAAGATTCTTCTTCTTGGATGTTTCATACAAAGCCTCTGTCTTATGGGATCAGCTTTTAGTACCAATGCCATAACGTTGGTCGTTGTCCTTGGTTGCATACTTGGTAAGATATTTCACTTTCATTGTCTATTATACCCCAGTACGACTTCCGGCATAATATATGACAATAATCAATATTTCATTGTTTGTTTCTTCGTTTGTTTCAGTTTTTAAGGATGGAACAAAAAATATGCATAGAAGTTTATAAAAAAAATTATGAAAAAATATCAAGACCTAAAAATATGAAAATTATTTTTAATCAGATCAGCGATAACAATACGCGTTATAAATTAAATTATTATACAGTTTCTTTTCCTCATTTGATATATAGTTATTTCTCATTAGCCATATAAATTTAGAAAGGTCAAATTTAGAAAGGTCAAATTAATTCGTAAAATAGTCGATATTTTCATTTGTCAGCTATTATTGACAAGGTTCATTGCGAATTGACTGTTCAAAAGTTTCAGAAAAGTTTAAAATCCAATTATAAAAATGGTATCTGTCTAGATCCCTGAGATGGGTTATTATGGCCCAGTGGATAAAGACGTTGGTTAGTGTTGTGGTTCCCTCACTCTAAAGAGGCTATGTTGGAATCTACTGCCTACTATAAGATTAGTAGGAGAGAAGGCTTTGGGGGAACAGAGAGGAACCCGGACGAGGCTTTACCACAGGGCAAAGTTTCGTCCGTGGAGGTAGACAGTCCCTGAACTCGTTTCTTCAAAGGAAATATGTTTGGCCGAGCTTACGGGCTCAGAGAATCCACAGTAAACTCGGCCTTGTGCCACATACACCCTCGTGGGGGTGTTAAATATTAACAGTCGAATAGACTGAATGCTGGGTCATCCGACACACACTCACTAGTCGTGTAATACTCTGCTGTTCCTAGATGTTGTGACCAAGTAAATGGTTAAAGAAATAAAAAAACAAGTGTTACATATATATCACATATTAAACAGTAAATGCAACAGAATACTATTCCCCAAGGCCTTCTCTCCGACTAATCTTATAGTAGGCGGCAACATAGTCCAACATAGACCCAAAGATTTATGAGTTCAATACCAGACCACATTAGTGGTGAACCAAACTCGGAGAGTTCAGTTAATGATAAATAACTGAGGCGTCTAGAAGAGGACATAGAACTACAACAATCTACCCCGGTGGACAAAATAAAGGGTTTGGTTCAAAATTCCAACCAATTGAAGAAGGCTGGAGCGTACAACGGTCGAAACGTTGTGAATATGGCAATGAAGATGAGGATAACAGTCCGAATAATGTAAACAATGCAAGTAATCATAATAACTCATTTCAGAGATATAGACAGATATTGAAGACAAATTCCAATCACCTGAAGAAGGCCAAAAAGAACAATCCTTAACAGATAGATAGATTTGAACAGTCCATAATAGATATATATATATATGTAGATAGATAGATTTGAACAGTCCAACATATATATATATATATATATATATATATATATATATATATATATATAGATATATATATATATATATATATATATATATATATATATATATATATAGATAGATAGATAGATTTGAACAGTACTTAATAGATAGATAGATAGTTAGATATATAGATTTTAACATCCCTTAATAGATAGATAGATAGATAGATAGACAGATTATAATAGTCCATAATAGATATATATAGATAGATAGATTTTAACAGTCCTTAATAGATAAATAGATAGATAGATAGATTTTAACAGTCCTTAATAGATAGATAGATAGATTTTAACATCCCTTAATATATATATATATATATAGTAACAGTCCTTGATAGATAGATAGATAGATATATAGATAGATAGAGTTTAACAGTCCTTAATATATAGATAAATAGATAGATTTTAACAGTCCTTAATAGATAGATAGATAGATAGATAGATAGATAGATAGATAGATAGATAGATAAGTTGGAATAAAATATGGATCGGAGTTCGACCGATTGATAAGTTAAAGAAGAAATAGGAATCGTTTATGAACTAACATGTTTCACTTTTATTAAAGCTTCCCCAGACAATGAGATATGGAGGAAAAGGAAAGAAGAAATTCTGGAATTTAGACTTTTGTGTTGTTTGATTAAGATAGATAGATTTGAATAGTCCTTAACACACACACACACACACACACACACACACACACACACACACACACACACACACACACACACACATATATATATACATATATATATATATATATATATATATATATATATATATATATATATATATAGATAGATAGAGAGAGAGAGAGAGAGAGAGTGAGATAAGTTGGAATCAAATAAGGATCGGATTTCAACAGATTGATAAGATAATGAAAAATAGTAAACGTTTATCAATCTCACATGTTTCACTTTTATTAAAGCTTCCTCAGATAATAAAAGTGAAACATGTTGCTTTGATAAACGTTTTCTATTTATTCTGTATCTTATGATTCTCTTGGGTTACGATCCATATTTGATCTGTATTTGATCTCAATGCATATATATGTTTCTAAAGAATTAATGGATTTATTTTTAATCCGACATTTTTATTACTTCAAGCGTTCTTATAGTGGATACTCGTATTTTAAATAAACGCCCTATTTTTATTTTTATTCTAAACTGTGAATTAATCCTGTCACCTGTTTGTGTGGGATAAGATAAGGGAGTGGTAGCACCTGTTAGGGTCCTAGCTATAGGCAAATAGTTACCGCCCACCAAAAACAAAACACTATGAATGTATGAAAATACATTTCTATACTAAAAATAACAGCAATGCATTTTTATATAAAAAATGACCACCAATACATATTTGTAGTAAAATGACCAACAATACATTTTAAATTAAATGACCAGCAATACATTTTAAATTAAATTGCCAGCAATACATTTTATCTGTAGTTGAAGGCTTACAACTACTTTCTAAATATATTCAGTTGAAGTCATAAAATTGTGTTCAAAATATTTAGATTTCGGCATTAAATAACCCATAGGGGTTGAGATACCGCTAAACAAAATCAAACAACCAAAAATGATAAGATAAAGAACAAACAGAAAACGTTTATCAATCTAATACGGTTTACTTTTATTAAAACTTCTCCAGAGAACGAGATATGAAGAAAAAGAAAGAAAAATTTTGTATTTTTATTTTTGCCTTCTTTGATTTTGATTTGGTGATCAGGTTTCACGTGCATTCGACTTGTTAAACAAACGTTAGAATAATTTCTGCTGTTCCGAATTTATGGAAAGACGACACGTCCCTTCGAAGTTCGAAGAAATTAACGGTTTCCAATGCTGACTGAAAAACCGTAAATATTGTTTCTCTGTAAATTGACAAAAATGTTTCTGTAGACTTTTGAATTCATTCTGTTGCTACCATCAACAATAAATATGAATGAACCTGTTCCAGATGCAGCCCTACAGGCCAAAGCCATGACACTGCCTCCACCATGCTTCATTTGTATGCAGTGGATCATAAGCAGACCCTTTCTTTCTCCACACTTTGTCTTTCCATCACTTTAGTAGGGATTAATCTTGGTCTAATCAGTCTTCCAGAACTTTTCTCGTTCTTCTCTGTACTTCCTTGCAAATTCCAATCTGGTCTTCTTTTTTTTCTTTTTTTTACTGCTGATGAGTTGTTTGCATCTTGTAGTAGGCCTCTATATATTGTTTTATGCTATAACTGTATATTTGTTTGTTTGTTTGTTTGGAGTTTTATGGCATATCAACCACTATGGGTTATTTAATGCCAGATCCAGTATTTACTAGATATATCAAAAACGTATCGCTGGCAACATCATTGTTTCAACAAAAAAAAAAAATGTATCCCTGGCAACATCATTGTTTCAAAAAAATCTATCCCTGGCAACATCATTATTTCAAAAAAACGTATAGCTACCAACTATTTCAAAAACGTATAGGTGGCAACATCATTGTTTCAAAAAAATGTATCCCTGGCAACATCATCGTTTCAAAAACGTATAGCTGGCAACATCATCGTTTCAAAAACGTATAGCTGGCAACATCATCGTTTCAAAAACGTATAGCTGGCAACATCATCGTTTCAAAAACGTATAGCTGGCAACATCATCCTTTCAAAAACGTATAGCTGGCAACATCATCCTTTCAAAAACGTATAGCTGGCAACATCATTGTTTCCCATCACATTTTAGGAGTAAGGTGTTAGTATATTTAGTGTAGGGTTTGGGAGGGAAAGTTAATTGTAAGTTGTAGTTGTTTTGGGATGGGTTAGATGTGATGGGGCATGACATGACCAGCTGATTGATCGGATCGACGGCCTTTTGGTTGGACGTAGTTTATCGTCATACCCAGGACGCGGATGTAGTTTATCGTCATACCCAGGACGCGGATGTAGTTTATCGTTATACCCAGGACGTGGATGTAGTTTATCGTTATACCCAGGACGTGGATGTAGTTTATCGTCATACCCAGGACGCGGATGTAGTTTATCGTTATACCCGGGACGCTATAACTGTATAATAAATCTAGTTTGTATATGTATGATTGAAATGATAATCTACATTTGTAAGTGTGTATGTGTGTTTTGTGTGCGTGTGTGTGTGTATGTACGTGTAGCAGATATTATGTTTGGTGGTTTTTCGCATATTGATCTGGGAACCTTTTTGCGTATCTACCGTTTGTCTTAGATAAATATAAGTTAGATTATTTAAGAATGGATTCACTAAAGATTAATGATGTATTAGAACAGTAATTAAAAATGTTATTTTTGCCAGATATCCTTAACGAGAGGAATTCTGATTGACGGCTCAACTTATCTGACGATATGGGATCTCACATTACTACCCCTATTCTATCACATTACCACCAATGTCTATCACTAATCTGAAAGCGATATTTTTCCAGCCATTGCCAGCGAGATTTATATTACTGTTTCATGCATCTTATTTTGTCGCAGCCTTGCCTAAATCCATCAAATGTCTACCATTAATCTCGCTTTTATTCGGCATTGCATTGAATTTTAAGAAATGTCAAGTGAGAATCTTTTTTTATTAAATGAATTATTGAATTTTGTTGCACACTTCGTCAGTGTGTCGACCGTTGTAATGTCTACAATTTAGTGAGCAGCACTTGATTATAGCATTGAATTTTACGAAGAAGAGATAGTTGATATTTCTAGGGTACATGATGAGAAAAGAGGGCCTGGAAAATTCAATACACACAAGATAAACTGAAGGCAATAAAGAAAGAGGAAAACAATGCATAACCTACTTAGTTTGAGTAAATGGATGGCGGAACAAGGTTTAGGAAAGAACAAAAAGAGAATATTTATTAATCCTATAAATGACAGTGAATTGTGGAAGCCATAATCGCCAAAGTCCTGAAGGGACACGGCACATAGAAGAAGAAGAAGAAGAAGAAGAAGAAGAAGAAGAAGAAGAAGAAGAAGAAGAAGAAGAAGAAGAAGAAGAAAATGGTTTTCCTAATTTTATTGTTGAATCGGCTTTATTTAGTTTTAGTCGTGACGTCCTCGTCTATCATTAATCTTAAAACAATATTTAATGTTATTTTTACAGCTATTCCCAGCAAGTCTCTATATTACTGTTTCATAAATTCCATTTCGTCATAGCCTTGACTAAATCCATCAAATGTCTACCATTAATCTCGCTTTTATTCGTCACTGCATTGAATTTTAAGAAATGTCAAGTTTTTAGAAAAACGTGATCCTTTTCTTGGATCTTTTTATACAATAATTAATCGCATTCACTTATGTGAAGAATTTTAAAAATGTCAGGTCAAGGTAATTCTTTCCACCCAATCCTTGATTTCTCTCAATCTTTGAACGATACATCAGTGTTTCTCTCCAGAATCTATCTTATATATTTATAAGTCTACCATTCGTCCATATATTGAATATTGGTATCACATTTGATCTGGTGTTTGTGCTACGTATTTAAAGATTTTTGATAAAATTCAAAGAAGAATTTGCAATATTATTGGTCATGACCTAGCAACTCGGCTTTGGTCATTTTCCCACCGTCGTAATCTAACTTCCATGTGCCTTTTCTATAAATATTTTTATGGTAATTGTTCTGATGAAATTTTCTTTATGCTACCTAGGCTATGAGAATTTAAGCGAAGTTTTATTTTGTGACGTGCGGTGGCCGTTAATAATTAAGTATAACTCAAGACTTCCATGTTAACTTAAAACAGTATTTAATTACAACCGCAAATAAATACTTAACAATAACAAAGAAGTAAAAGTCAACCAAAGATAACCATTTCAGTGAATACCTTGTTAGTAGCGCGGCCCAGATTAACGTCTGGTAAATCCTGAGTCAAAACCCAAATCATCGACGCACAATAGATCACACTAATTCGACTGGATAGTTAGACTCAATAGTCACTCAATAATCACTGCAGTCAGTAGCCTGACACCGTTATTTATACACCGGGCGGAGAAGATATTTATAAATCTAGAGTGTCACGCTAGAACCTCGCTGTCGGTAGTAATTCATTTTCTTCCGATATGACAATTAATAATTCGATTTTCCCATATAGGAATGAAAAAATCTATTTTTTCAGCACGTCTTATTTTTTCTTTCTAGTAAACCAGCAGCAACATGGCAGTTAGTATTCCGTTTCTTGTAATTCTTTTAATGCTTTTTTTTAACACGGTGCTGTAAATGGTAAAACTAGCATTTGTCACACAGAAAATACTGACCGTTCACTGATCACACAGTTAGTGTTGTTATTGTTGAATTATATAAAATCTTTTGATTTAAAGAATATTCAGGCCACAAGTTAATTGTTATAACTAATTAAAAATCGATATTTATAACTAATTTAAAAATCGATATTTATAACTAATTAAAAAATCAATATTTATTTCTAATTAAAAAATCGATATTTATAACTGTTGAAACTTGACTAATGCATGGAATAATAATGCAAACACAAAATGTACTTAGAATAAAATGTATTGAAACAAGAATGTGTACACAATATTTACATATAGTCTTTTGTATATTTCTGGGAGGACCGTTCCTGGAGAATGTGTTGACTAAGTCGCAGTCGGGCAGAGTCTCTAGTTGGATCTCTTGATTCGCCTCCCTGTCTTCCGGTACCAACCATATTTATATCGTCGGTACTCCTCTATGCAAATTAGGTGGATCCTACCACAACAATAACTAATTAAAAATCGATATTTATAACTAATTAAAAATCGATATTTATAACTAATTAAAAAATCGATATTTATAACTAATTTAAAAATCGATATTTATAACTAATTAAAAAATCGATATTTATAACTAATTAAAAAATCAATATTTATGATTAATTAAAAAATCGATATTTATAACTAATTAAAAAATCGATATTTATAACTAATTAAAAAATCGATATTTATAACTAATTTAAAAATCGATATAAGTTCAGAGTGTCACGATCGAATTTCGGTGTCAGTAGTTTTCTTTCTATATGACATTCTAAATTGGCGGTAAGGTCTCATCATTTGAATAGCTAGATATAACCGTAAGTTCTATGCTAAGAGTTTCTTCTTTTGTACTTCTCGCTTGTGGAAGTCTCTTTTTGGCTCCATGCTTTCTAGTGAATTGATCTTCAAAAATGTAAATGCAATATCAACCGTCCTCTGCCGTCTTCTTAATTCCTGTCCTTTTATTGTTCTCTTTCCTTAACAATGTTTTCTTTTCCTCATATTCTTTCAGACTCAGTAACCCTTCGATTGTTAGTGGCTTTATTTCCTTGATTGGTATGAAATAATTAGAAAAAATGTTTTTATCGTTAAGCTTTAAATTTTGCACATGTGACTTTAGAAAGCCCCTCGCAAAGGTAATTATTAGACTTACTTTTATTGTATGTTTTGTTGTAATGGAATGCCCCACTCTCCCTATCGCCTATTGTGGGCTGACTATATCAGTAGATATATATATATATACAGTAAGCGCAGGATATACCTGGCGGGCTCGCTTCGGCAATCAGTTGGAGATTCGTCTGCAGCTATGCTGGTCGAATTTTCTGTCTTCGAGCAGCGCGGAACCCAGACAAGGCTATGTCGAAGGGCAGATAGACAGCTACTCGACCCCTTTTTTACGGTGTCTACAGGAAATTTTTACCCGGTTTTGCCTCGCATTAAAAAAAGGCCTTGTGCCGCATCCTACCTCGCGAGTAGGTAAGGTAAATATCCTTGCTTCAACAATTAGTTGGAGATTCGTCTCCAGCTATGCTGGTCGCGTCTGGGGTGGTAGACTGCTACCCGACCCGGCTTTTTACAGTGTCTACGGGGAATGTTTGCCCGAGCATACGGGCTCGATTTTGCCCTGCATAAAAACGGTCTTGTGCCACATGCTCGCGGGAAGGTAAGGTAAATAACCTCGCTTCAGTAATTACCAGCCTGCTAACGGATTCCCTGTCTTTCAGTAGTGTATTCTCTTTTACAATAAACCTCTCTTTCTTCCATCTACGCCTGTGTTGCTGTTCCTTTCACTCAAGTACCACCTTTGTCTGTTTGTAACCTTCTTTAAGGATACAACATGTTTCTATATGAATTTCTTGTTTGTATTTCCAGGTTCTGCAACGTGTTTTTCTTATCTAAACGCCTTCATCCTGATGGGCATTGAATTTGGAGATTCACGAAAGCTCTTCATCGCTACGTTATCATTATCAGGGCCATCCTCTAACCTTGTTTTCTCCAATCTGACCCCTGTATTCATTGAACAGTACTCCTGGAGGGGGTGCATGTTCATGCTAGCAGGAATCAGTCTGCAAATGATTCCATTGGCTGTGTTCCTTCTTCTCTCTCACAAGAACAAAAAGAAAAACAGTTGAAAAACGAAGATAGAACCATGAAGGAGGGCAGTGATCCGGCACGGCTTTCTGAAACGAAGAAATCTTTTGAACTTTCTGTCCTCAAAGATCCTTTATGCGTAGTTTACATGTGTGATGTTGTTATTTCTATGAGCGGAATGATGAGTGTATATAGTTTCTTACCGTCTTTTTTGCACAGCAACGGCTTGGACCTGAGAGAAACTGCTGCAATTTATAGTATGTACGTGATTGTTGCGGCTATATCAAGGTAAGAGAAGAAAAAACTAACCTAATAAGATTCTATCTCTCTTTCAATCTGTCTTTACAGCCCTCTCTCTCTCACAGAAAGACGTGCATGCACACGCACAAACACAAACTTATATATATATATATATATATATATATATATATATATATATATATATATATATATATATTTGACATTATTTTTATAGATAGAAATATTTAAGTAAATGCTCTGTTTATAATAAACAGTATTAAATAACATTTACTGGCCTGAATGTCCGAGAAATTTTCATAGAAAATATTCACATATATATATATATATATATATATAATTATTTATTTAAAAAATATGATTCTTCCGCTATGTGTGTATTTTAAGACAATTTTTATGTTTATACATTCTTTTTATAGATAGAAATATTTAAGTAAATGCTCTGTTTATAATAAACAGTATTAAACAACATTTACCCGCCTGAATGAGTGTATATATTTAAAAATAAATGCTAAAGAACCCTGGATTATAAATCTGATTGTTCTTTTTATATATATATATTTAAAGACATTCTTATGTTTAACATTCTTTTTTTTATAGATACAAGTATTTAAGTAAATGCTCTGTTTATAATAAACAGTATTAAATAACATTTACCGGCCTGAATGTCCGAGAAATTTTCATAGAAAATATTCGTCCTCCGACAGGATTTGAACCTGTATCCTATACACGAACCGTCATATAGCCTGACGTGCCTTAACCGATTCGGTCACTGAGGATCGTTCGGTTGGCAAGGTCGAATTTACTGCTTATAAACTTCCATGAATCTCTCACGTACATTCATAACTGCTCATGGCGTATCAAATGCAAACAAATGACATCACATAATATGAAATGGACAAAGTCCGAGAATTATTTAAATACATTTTTATGTTTAACATTCTTTTTATAGATACAAGTATTTAAGTAAATGCTCTATTTATTATTATAATTAACAATACTCTAATGATGACATTATACTATGTCGAAAGTACTCGGAAATAAATACAATATGAACCAACGCGGTGTTTTCCTCTCATCTTTTAATAACAGCACAAAAAAGCTTATCCGCGAATATGAAAGGATCCTTTCGAGAATAAGTGGAACAGAACATGTCTAAATTATTTAATGGAACCTGTCTTAATATATATATATATATATATATATATATATATATATATATATATATATATATATATATATATATATATGTAACACTATTTAGCAACGGCAGTTAGTTGACCAATTAATTAACCACAGATGTTAATTACGGAGATTACTTAAACCGATAGATAGAACGAAAGGCATACTAAGCGATATTCTTTTTGTTTTGTTATTTTCCCAAACAAAGAATGGGTAAAAAGATTTTTTTATTTTATTATTTTCCGATGTGATTCAAGATAATCATTTTTCCTTTCTCGCAGAAAAGCGGAAGTTTGACACTGAGATATGCCAAATGTTCCTGAATTCGGTTAGGAATTTAATGACCTATTGTTTTCCTTTTCTCGCGAATAAGTCAGGTTTTTGGAGAAGGGAGATGGGCGTGCAGCTATCAGCGTTGGTTAATACTCCGATAGAACTACGGGTCGATCACTTAGTGAATGTCGGTCAGCGGGGCATGGATGGAAGTTGATTAACAAAATAAAAAGAATACGAAAGGAAGAATTTGACGAAATTCGTTATCAATGAGGACAGAATTGGTGGAAGTCAGGTTGAGACAAATATTGTTTTTACGACGGAATTTCGTCGCCAAACTGGCGGGCATCTGGTTGGGATAAAACAAGTTTTGGCCCATAAGTAGACAGGGTTTCCCAAATTAACGAGTAAACGAATAATTAAAGCATTGTGGCGGAAGCCCTGGAAATACCAGATGTCTAAGGTAAGATAAAAGATTGTCAAACAGAATTCTGGGACGTCTAATTGTTTTTTTCTTAAAGAAAAAGGAAAAATAATTTTTATTTTTTTTCTTTCCCTTCTTTTTCCCTCCAGGGTAAGCTAAACACCTACCTGGCTTGGGGTGGTGGGAGAGATGAAAATATTATGAAACAGGTGGTCTGGTTGACACCCACTTGAAGGATTGGTGTGAGGTATCAATGTGAGAAAGGATAAACTTAGGAGGATAATTCTCCTCCGACCTTCCCTCACAGAAGATGAGGATATGAGAAGGAGGGAGATTTTTGTTGACACCCCTCGAAAGGATTGGTATGAGGTGCCGGTATGAGAAGGAAGAGGGCTCTCCTCCGACATTTCATCGCTGAAGGGGTGGAGCCCCTCTAGACAAAGAGTGGTAGATTTCCAAAAATGGAAAATGATAAATATTCCTGACCGAAAACAAAGAATATCCTTATTGGGGATTTGAAATCAACGAAGAACCCAAACCACGTCCGACCCCACGCCGGGTTTTGATCGGCGTCCATATAAGCAAACGTCTTCGGGCGTTTTGAGCAGTTGAAGGCAGTGCAGTTCGAGTTCAGTTCCCGGACAATTCGAGACCGTTACAGCCGGAGAGAGTTAGAAGATAGCGCCTCGCAGAGGTGGCCGCACGAATCCATGCCTTCCGACTTAGACTTCTAACCAAGAACAAATTTATTGAAGTCCGACTTTAGATTTCCCACCAAAGCCAGTCTTCGACTTAGACTTCTAACCAAGAACAAATTATAGAAGTCTGACTTATATTTTGCACCAGGGCCGACTTTATTGAAAAACAACCCAGATATCCAGAGCTCGCTAAGAACGTAAAAGTGTTACAATCCACATTTTTGGGGGCTGGGAGAGAAAGAGAGAGACGCACTCCTGTAACTCAACAAACCGACATAAAATTAATCACTATTCCTAACCAGTCGCTCGCCTTGAAGTTGTTCTTTGTGTTTTTGTTTTTCTACATTTATTGTGCAGTATCACGTTGACCCGGATTCGGCTGGCACTACGGCCCGACGTTTGATTGATCTCGTCAACCTAAGATCAAATCACAACGTGGGTAGGTTGAATCGAGATCAAAGCAGTTGCTTCGGTGACCAGGCGTTGGAGGCGAGCCGAGTACGACAAGTTGGTAGTAGAACCTAACAAGACTTCAGCCGATGTCCCAGGGTTAGCCCGTCACAAGTGGTGTCGAGACTGCAGGATTGCGCCAGAGAGAGGCAGGGGTCACGAGTGGTGTCGTGACTGCGGGATCTCGCCGACGAGGGGTAGGGCATCACATATTGGTGCCGTGACTGCAGTATCGCGCCAGGGGTCGGGCGTCACACACACACACACATATATATATATATATATATATATATATATATATATGTATATATATATATATATATATATATATATATATATATATATTTGTGTGTGTATATATATATATATATATTTGTTTATATATATATATATATATATATATATATATATTGATCATATCCGTCCAAGCAATGTAATAAAGCTATTAACACGTAAGGGGGTGTCTGAGTGTTAGAGAATATGAGGAAGAGATACTATTAAGCAGAGATGACAATAAAGAAATAATAATTAAGAAGAGAGAAAATAAGATCTTATATTTTTGAAGATCAAAGTTGAGTGGAAAACAAGAAGGCGGAAAAGACTTCCACAAGCGAGAAGTGCGATAGAAGAAATTGTTAGAATAGAATTTACGGTTACATTTCTACTCTAAAAACTTGTTGCGAATCTAGTACTGCACTTAAATCTATAAAGTCTAGATACCATAGAGGAAAGAAACATTTATTCTGGAAAGAGTGGCACCAGGACAAATGTGGGGAAGAGAAGGATGTTTTTTTCTCTCTTATAATTAAACCTTGATAGCCACACTTACTGACCCAACATACTACAGTATACCTTATACCAAAACAACACATTGTTACTTTTGTTTTGCTATATCTATCATAATACCTCAAGTCTCTATGAAGTCCTAACTAGTTCACATATATATAATTGTTTTCTGTCAGGGAAGGGGAATAAAAAACAACAAATACCATAGGAGAAAGTGATATTTATTTCTGCTATGTACAGAAAATGTGGCACAGGGCCAAAATGTAATATGGGGAAAAGGACGGTCTTCTTCTCTCTTAAATATAAACTTAGCTAGTCACAAACACTGACCCAAACATACCTCAATATTCCTAACACCAAAACAACACATTCTTACTTACCATAGAGGAAAGTTCATTTGAACAATTACCATGAAATTATTTACAGAAAGGCATAGGGAAACTACGTTACGGCGTTATGAAAGTAATTGAAGTCGAGATATCAGGTCAGGGACAATACCATTGCAGATTCTTCGTTGGATTTTTACAAGAATTTCTAAAAATATAGAAGGAGCCCCAGATCATATGTGACAAGAATATTCAAAGCAAGGACAAAGGGCAGTCTTATAAATATGCAAGATAGATTTTGTCGATAAAGATTTTTAGCTTGACATTGTGAACCAACTTCCTTAGATACAGACCGCGCAACCGATTCAATACACTCTTTCCACCTCATATCAGTGGAAAACGTATATTCGACAAGGCGCATGAGTCACCCTCTTGAAGGTTAGCATCAGCCATTGTAACTAGAACAAGTTTCGACCAACTGTAAGCTAAACCCACACATGAGATAGAACGACTGACATCGTATTCGGTGTGGTGAAGACACGGCATCGGTGGGCGGAGGGTTTCCCGGACTGAAGTTAACCGCCTGGGCGGAGGGGTTCCAACGGTGGATTCAGCGGCCGCGTTTCTGTAACCATGGCGAACCTTCAAATTGGAGAACATCGTCTGTGGTCAAAGTTCAAGAAGGATGGGCTCCGCTAGGTCTACTTGCCCAAGACACGCAACGCTTGATTGGATTTTCTCTTCCTCTTCCAAATATAAGACGCAAGGGGATACTGGGAGTGAAAGGGAATGGGAAGAGTTTAGAATGAATCGGAAACCCAATCCTAAACAGGAAACAAGTGATAAACCTCTATTCCTGTTCAAAAGACCGGTGAGGAGTGTGAACCGGACGATAGACAAACATATGTAACTTTTATATACACCCTTGTGCAAATTAATTGAAACAACCGCTTTAGTTTCATTTCTTTCAACATACGGTGAATTTTAGACTTATTCTAGTGACAATTTCTATTTTTAGCTCAGATTAGGTTATTTGCGGTGGTGTACTGTAATATGAATCTATTTTCGAAGTGTATGATGAAATATTTTCGGCCTTGAAAAATATTGCGTCCTCTGTGATTGTACCAGATGTTCATCACGCCCAGATTGTCTCCACTGTCGATTAGTTGTCGTACGGTCATTGTCTGCGATGGACGTTACTCCAAGGAACCGTACGAAAATTGTAACGCTGCAAGAACACACAGGCAAGCCTAATCAGTGACCAAATCAAAGTACTATATCTTGGCCCGGAAACCCACCTGATTTAAATCCAATCGATAATATTTGATCAATCTGCAAGGAACGACTTCGTGGAATGGACATATGAAGTACTAACATACGCACTGGGTCATGTTTGACTGGAAAAATACAAAAAAAAAATAAAAAAAAATAAAATAACGGAATTCGTTTTGATTCAATTAATTTGCCCAAGGGTGTAGTCACGATTCCTCACATTCTAAAGGGACACACAGACAGTACATAGAAAAAACGAATAATATAATAATAATAAAATAATAAAAAGAATAATATAATTATATTATTAAAAAAACAACAACAGAGATATCCACCCACGCACGTGCAACTACTAAATGTAACGTATATAGTAATTGAAACTACTAAATGTAACGTATATAGTAAATTGCAAGTACTAAATGTAATGGAAACTGTTTCTTTTGCCGGATGTTGATTGGCCTCATTCAACGACGGTTCCAAATCCGTTTTGTTTATCTCTACATTGGATTAGCCTCCATGTTTGACTTGTTGAATATACTCATCACTCTAGCAGAGTCAAACTCTGCGCTTTTTATCACTAGCATCTTCTTGGGCCTTAACATGGGGGGCCCAGCCGGACTTTACACCATTGGCATATTGGAATGCCTTGGGCCAGAGAAGTACAGCATCGGTGTATCCATAACCGATACAACCTTTGGCATATTCTCAGCCCTTATTAGTTACTTGGCCAGTGAGGAGTCTTCTTCTTCTTCTTCTTCTTCTTCTTCTTCTTCTTCTTCTTCTTCTTCTTCTTCTTCCTCCTCCTCCTCCTCCTTCTTCTTCTTCTCCTCCTCCTCCTTCTTCTTCTTCTTCTTCTTCTTCTTCTTCTTCTTCTTCTTCTTCTTCTTCTTGAGTGAGCGAAATATGTCAAATCACCAAAGTCAGGTAGGAATGCAAATATACGAATTATTACTCACAGATAATTCACGTGAATTGTACCTGTGAGTGCAATTTTTTGTATTTATTTAAGGCAGGTGCGACCAGGAATCCCTTCATTGAGTCTATCGCTGGTCTTAATTGCAGGTCGCCCCAACCCTGGGTAGCAGCACCTGTTAGGGTCCCAGATATGGGTAAATAGTTAACCCGAAATTGTTGTCAAAACACTATGAAAGTATAAAATAGGTTTTAATACCAGAAATACTTAGTAATAAAATTATTACCAGCAATAAATATTTGAAACAAAATTATTACCAGGAATCCATTTTTGAAGAAAAATTATACCAGCAATAAAAATCTTGTCGGCATTAAATAACCCATTGAGGAGTTGATATGCCATAAAAACAAACCAAAGCAAACCAATGCAAACCAGCTATACATTTTTGGGAAAAAAACTGTCTGCTATGCATTTTTGAAAAAATATTACCAGCAATTGATTTTTGAAGAAAATATATTACCAGAAATAAAAATTGTCGGCATTAAATAACCCATTGAGGTGTTGATATGCCATTAAACAAAACAAACCAAACCAAAATTCCAGTATTTAGATTTATTTAACGAATCGATTTCTCAGGCATTCATCAACGACTGTTGATCGCAGTTTGCTTTGAAACAAATTAAACCTTACTCCAAACATTCTGAATGTCAACAAAAACTGCCAATTTTCACCCTTTTTTAAAAAATGAATATTGATTATTGTTCAACTTCAGAGGTAGCAAATGTGACGAGGCTGTGTATTTAAATGCTCTAAAATTGGGGTTTTTCTTTAAACATAGATTACATTACGAAACATTGAGTTTAATCCGATTAAATTGACGACTATCTTACTCCTAAATATTTGGAAAGTTTAACTTTGACTCTAATAGATCCGGTATTCCTGTATTACTCAGCGACAATCATACAAAACTGCCATTCATTTTCATGACTTACTTTCCAGGTACAATTCTGTAGCTAGATAATGAATTGTCTCTAGTTGTCTACGCGTGCATGTATTTGATAATTAATCGATTTGGTTACAAATCGAATATTAATAATCTGATTTCTCTCTATCTTTTTACAGGTTTATTGGTTGAATACACAGACTCTTATCAACAGACATTCTGTATTTACGGTTCGTTAGCCATTTTTGTCAACATTTCCTTGCTGATCACGATTCTTGTTCAATATTGGCGACACAAAAAAGTATTTTCTGAATTTTGAAAGTAAGAAGTCTTCCTCGTATTTGTTTTTGATTTTTCGGTTTGGATTGCACAATTGGTGGAAGTATTACTCTGAGTCTACAAACACTGGAGGCTGAAAAAAACACACACAAAAAAAAAACAGGAAAATATTTCATTAACTAATGTTTATTTTTCTTATAAGTTATATAATTAGCTTTTTGTTGAGTGTTATTCCGAAGAAAAACGTGCATTTGACAACCCAAAAATAAAAACTTGAAGACATTCATATTTTAAATTGGAAGGACTTTAGACTGTAACTTTTGTAAATGTTGCCAGAATTCATAGGCCCGTCACTCTATGTACAAATATTACTTGTCCTATTACGAGTTGTATTTAATGTATTTTCAGACTGGTTTTTGGACTTTCTGGTTCATCTAATCATTCTATATTCTCTGTTTACAGACCTTAGGATATTTCTGTAAACAATTGTTGGCATTTTCATGAAAATGAATAGTACATTTACATTTTTTTTCTTCCATTTTCGCATTTTTCTCGTTTCAAACATAATCAGCTTTCTAACGAATAAAATATTTCCTTAAAATTTGGCCTCTTAGATTTTTTCCTATTTAAAAGAATCAAGTCATGTGCCCGTGAAAAAAGCTGGCAATTTTGGTCTTGTTTACTATATGCAACCCCTATATATATATATATATATATATATATATATATATATATATATATATATATATATATATATATATATATATACAGATATTGAAGGCTATAGACAGATATTGAAGGCGTGGCACATGGAACTAGGACATCTACTCCAGTGGACGAAATAAAGCGTTTCGTTCGAAATACCCATCACCTGAACAAGGCCGGGGCGTACAACGGCCGAAACGTTGTGAATATGAAAATGAAGACGAGGATAAGAGTCCGAATAATGTAAATAATGTAAGTAAGCATAATACCTCATCTCAGAGATATAGAGGCCGAATCGTTTTGAATATGACAATGAAGATGAGGATAACAGTCCGAATAATGTAAATAATGTAAGTAAGCATAATACCTCATCTCTGAGATATAGAGGCCGAATCGTTTTGAATATGACAATGAAGATGAGGATAACAGTCCGAATAATGTAAATAATGTAAGTAAGCATAATACCTCATCTCTGAGATATAGAGGTTGAAATGGTGTGAATATGGCAATGAAGATGAGGATAACAGTCCGAATAATGTAAATAATGCAAGTAATATAGACAAATCTATTTTCCAATTTAAATTAGTTGGCCTCTGAGCCTGATATTATTTACCAAAATTCTCTCTAAATTTGGATACAATATTCCATGTATCCTCAAAAAATAATTTGCCGTAGAATATATGTGTATGTGTGTGTGTGTGTGTGTGAGAGTATATATATATATATATATATATATATATATATATATATATATTGAAATGTCTTTCCCTTACCTGATTAATATATATATATCAAGTTAAAGGGTTTTGAAGACAGTCGACTGAAGCACCGTGATCAGTTTGGTCAAGTTCTGATTTGGGAAGACATGAGGGCGATTTTAACCTTTTCTATATCTATCTGAATAACTCAAAGGTTTATTTCAATGGTTCTGACGGCAAATGGTATCAAGATGGCTAAACGTCTTATCTGAAAACCTGGAAAAGAAACTTAATTAGTTTAGCGGTTTTGTTACATTTTAAATATTTTGTGGGATGGACTATTTTGCTGTTACACCCGGTATATACTTACCATTAAAACACCAATTCCTGTTTGACCATGCAAATAAACCAGTGTCGAGACTGATCAGTACTTAGATGGTGTACCTCTTTGGTTTGGTTTTGTTTGTTTTCTTTTACCGCATATCAACCTCAGTGAATTAATTCATGCCGACGAGATTTGCTCGTAATTTTTTTTTTTTTAAATATATTGTTGGTAATATTTTTCCAAAAATGTATGGCTGGCAATATTTTTTTTCAAAAATGTACTGATGGTAATAATATATTGCAGGTAATAACTTTTTACAAAAAATATTGCTGGTATTAAAATGTATTTTTATACTTTGATAGTGTTTTGAACCCAGTTTAGGGGTTAACTATTTTCCCATAGCTTGGACCCTGACAGGTGCTACCACCCCGGGTCAGGGCGGACCTGGGAACACCAGAAATTAAGAGATGGTTCCACACTCCTCAAAACCTCCTAAACAGAGGCCTTGCTGTCGGATGTAGTTTATCGTCATATCCAAGACGCGGATATAGTTTATCGTCTTGCCTAGGACGCGGATGTAGTTTATCGTCTTACCCAGGACGCGGATGTAATTTATCGTCTCACCCGGAACACGATTGTAATTTATCATCATACCCAGGACGCGGATGTAATTTATCGTCATACCCAGGACGGAGATGTAGTTTATCGTCATACCTAGGACGTGGATGTAGTTTATCGCCTTCCGCAGGAACCGGATGTAGTTTATCGTCATACTGAGGACGCGGATGTAGTTTATCGTCTTACCCAGGACGCGGATGTATCGTCTCACCCAGGATGCGGATATAGTTTATCGACATACCCAGGAAGGGGTATATTTTTTAAATGGCGAGTACTGTAAGCAACCCCCTACAATCCAAATTATATTTCGCCTTGAAGTCACCCATAAAGAGTTGAAATGCTGCAATACAAAAACAAAAAAAAAAATTATATATTTAGAGCCCGATAAAAGAAAAGTGTTACTTAGTCTGAAGTTAGTATTGAAAGGTGAAACTGACAGTCATCCTGCACTGTTCATTCCTATGTCCATTCTGTCTATATCTATAAATGCTATTTTCAATACTGTGTACATCTCCCTGTTAAATCTACCAAATTATGAACAGTCTCTGTCACTCTTGAAAGTTTATGGAAATGAGTTGATAAAATATAATGTCTAATAACCTTGTGTCCATGAACTTTCGTTGACGAAGAATATTCATGAGAAATCCTATACCGAAAACTTTCGAAAAAGCGATAACAATTTTGCTCTTGTATATAAATACCAGTCACATAATAACATTCTTGCATTTGACTTACTTAAATTTCTCAGGGGACGAAATGCGTCGGCGAAGTTTTCCTCTTGCTGTTAATCATACAAATATACTGTCTTAAAATTTGGCACTCACGCACACACACAAACACATACGCATGCTTACACGCACACGCACATGCACACATATACACACAAACACACACACAGATATATATATATATATATTAATATGATATCTTATTTGGTAGCAATCTTTCATTTATATATGTGATAATAGTTTTTTATTATATTATTTTTTTTATTAAAGATTTATAATTTATGTTGCGTTATACAAAACCTACCTACCTATCTATCTATCTATCTATCTCATTCTGTTTCTAATTATCTTAGTCTGTTCTTATCTATCTATCTATCTATCTATCTATCTATCTATCTCTTTCATAGTATTTTGTCTCCAGTTTGGGGGTTAACTATTTGTCCATAGCTGGGAGCCTAACAGGTGCTACCACCCGGATAAGGCTGGACCTGGGAACACCAGCAATTAAGAGGTAGTTCTCCACTCTTCAAAACCTCCTGAACTGAGGCCTTGCTGTCGGATGTAGTTTATCGTCTTACCCAGGACGGAGCAAAGTTTGACTCACAAATGAACGATGCAAGTGCAAAATCTAGAGCAATCTCGAAATCAGCTTCAAAAGAAACACATGTGTCAAGTTGCAGTCATTTTATATTAACTATGACAATCGGACAAAAACTGATATTAAGTTAAAAAAAAATCCGGTTATGTTAAAAATCACATCACGTTTTCTATATATCTCATTGATAAAAAACAAATACATTAAAATTTAACTATAAATTATTCTTGTAATTAAGGTTAAGCGACATTTAAAACTAAGATTTTGCATTTGAAATTAAGAGAATGTATTTTGCTGTGAAGGTAACACCTAACGCCACGGTTGAATGTAACTTTAGTTGACATTAGAATGAGAGCTTGTATATATAATAAGCAGTAAGGAACGAAAGATTAGCATCAAACGTAAAAAAAACCGCCACCGGACTGAGGCATTATGTCTAAAATAGCAGTTGTTGACCGCGTAACAAGAAAGGCTTCGATTGTAAGTAGCAGGAAAGCCTCGCTTGTTCACAGTGTAACTGTGGATGGTGGACATTTCGATGTGAGATATGTAAAATCAGGATCTTTTGATTTCGGAGACGTCAGGGAACGATCTGTCGTCATCGTTTCTGTCGGGGAAAGGTCTGTGAATACCGGATTCATTGAAGGTAACTCTGATGAATATGTGTCCGGCGACTGCGGCCTTCCTCGGGCGGACACCTTCCTCGATGAACAACAGCTGGACAAAAACGAAAAGTCGGATAAGATTTCAGCAATGGTCGCTGGTCGTTTGAAAGAACAGACAGACGGATGTCCTTTCCCCAGTCAACGTACAGAAGGGGAAGAAAATATTTCGGCCGAACAACACGATGAAGACAAAATGTAAGTGTTGGAATGCTATTTATATTGATTTCAACCACACACACACACACACACACACACACACACACACACACACACACACACACACATACACACACACACACACACACATTGATTGGCGTTTTTAAACAATATTCAAGGCCGGAGCGTACAACGACCAAAACGTTGTAATAAACATGGCGACAAAGATGAGAAAAATAGTCTGAATAATGTAAATAATGTACATAATACCTCATCTCGGAAATATAGACAGATATTGAATTGTTAGGTTTCTTTTTTATAATGAATATTGTTTAATATAATGTAAATAATGTAATTAACAATTCAACAATAACATTTTGAAATGATTATTGCGGAACATATGATTATTGACACGCAATTTTATAACCTGAAAATAAATATTTTTGTTAAAAAAGCAAACAAAATACCAATTTTTATTAACAAATAACTCGCCTACAAAAACGCCTGATAATTATGCACCAACCCAATATATATATATAGGGCTGTTCGATAAAAGTGACTCATCTGATTTTTTTTACTAAAAATATTTTTTGTCTATTGTTTTTGGGGTTAAAATAATTTTTAATCTTACTAATATAAAAAAAACCTTCCCGACCACCCAGGAAAAAAAAGTTTATTCACCCTAAGGTATTCTATTGATAATTATAAATTTGGATATAAATGAGATTCAGGAAAAAAACTCTGTGCAAAAAAAGTGACTCGGATATCGCATTCTAATGATTAAACTGGTAAATTTAAAGCGCTTTTGACAAAATATTGAAAACTATTTTACAATACACCCAGAACAATATTCTAGTAAATTCTAGAACAGCTTAAATTAAATCCAGAGTATTCCAGAATATTCCAGAAAGCCTCGTACAGTATAAAAACAGCTTGAAATAGCCACTCAAGTCACTAACCAGATGAAAGGGTACAAACACGCATCAGAACCACTTAAGGCATATATTATTGCCCTCTTCAAAGCAGGCAAGTCTACGAGAGAAATTGCAGAAATTGCTATAACCTCGCAATCAATTGTCTCTCGAGTGCTTAGGGCACATAATGATGCCATTCCTGCTCCAAGGAAGGAAACAAGGGGACGAAAGAAAAAGATTGATGATAGAACTGGCAGGGTAATCAAGAGAGAAGTTGCGAAGAATAGGACTATAACTAGCCAAGAAATTGCAACCAGTCTAAGCGAAGAGCAAGGTGTTAGTCTTGGTCTTCAAGAGTCCGTCGGTGGCTGTTAGAACAAGGCTACAAATCTTGTACACGAAGGTTTAAGCCGCTAATAAGCAAAGCCAACAAAGCTAAGAGACTTGAATGGGCTCACTATTACAAAGATTTCCCTGTCGAAGACTGGAAGAATGTTCTCTTCTCCGATGAAACGAAAGTTGAGCTAAATTCAAAGGATGAGGTGAGTCACTTTTATCGAACAGCACTATATATATATATATATATATATATATATATATATATATATATATATTAAAGAGACTAAAAGCCACCAACGTTTTTAATTATAATGTGTATTTTTTATATAATTCTTTATACATGTTTCGGGTTTTGTGACCTTCTTTAGGCGAGATATGGTTATTTCCACATATTATTTAAAGGAATTATTTTTTTCTTCCTTTGTTAAAACTTTTAGCCATTGTCATTTTTGTGTAGTAGTAGTAGTAGTAGTAGTAGTAGTAGTAGTAGTAGTAGTCATCTGAATCCATCTTGGACTGATTGAAAAATGTTCCTGTTTGAGGAGTAATAAAACAATTAAATTTGGTCAGAGACAGTGAACAAGAGGTGGATGCCTTTGTTCTTATCTTTTTATGTCCCGCTGTATCTTTTCCTGGATGTCTTCTGATTCTAAGAAGAATTGTTTGGCCCGGCACGGCGAACCGTCTATCTTTCCTGACAATCAACGTTGCAATTAATTCAATGTCATGTCAGTGGAAGACG
>OZ038504.1:86839357-86899357 GCA_964036315.1 Acanthosepion esculentum
AAACGCGCTTCAGTACAGACGCGAAAAGACCTCAGATCGCATGCGGACATATTTGCCATCACCATTTAGCAGATTTGCCATCACCAGTTACCAGCGGGACAACTTGGCATGTCTAGATACGGGCCTCACTGCCAATGTTGAAGATCCGGGTCTTTGTAAGATGCCCTCATGCAAATAAAGGTAGGGTGTCTTGTAGCTCAGGATGAAGATTAGAACTGATACAAAGCGTTTGGTATTGACAGATTTCATGGATATGTGGGTAACTGTAGCGACCTGATTTTCTTTTTTAAATCCCACTAAATCACAAAGGAGCGATTTCCTGTGGAGCACTCCCCTGGTTAAAATAGACTCTTCTTATGTACCTAGGTAATGCATGTAAGTTCGCCTCAGCCCTGTTTTCGAATTCTGGTTTTTTGTTATGGTCGAAGTCGAGATTGCCAATCTGTCACTTAGTTTGTGGCCTCATTTTTCATCTCGACTGTCTCAGTTTTTGATTTCCCCACACGCATATTCATTTTATCCTTCTCTTTCCGTTATGGCGTGAGCTTCTTAATTCTGTCTGTGGACAGAATACAGCGGCCACTCTTATTTTTTGTGCGTTGGGCGGGTCCTACTAACATCTGTTGTTTTCAGATTGATATTTTATTTTATTTTGATTTTTTTGGGGCGGGGATTCAACCCCTTCCCTCAATTCACAACACCATTATATTTTTATATATATTTGTATACGAACATTTGTACACAAAGACATTTTTACGTCCTGGGGAGTTTTTTGGTAGCTTCCCTGTGTGTTTGAGGCATTTTAGTGTATGCAGGAGGGATGTTGAGGGGCAGATTTTTATGGTGAATGAGCAAATTATAACGTATAGATGGGTCGGGATTCAGATTAGCTAGGTATAGGATAGTTAATATCGACCAGCCTTAAAGCCACTCCCTCCTTTTTTCGGCCTTGTGCCACACTTACTGAATTCAGACAGTAATAAACACTAGACATGGTGTCTTGTGAAGTCAGTGGACATTTTTTGTTCCTCAATTTGCAATGGTTTCCGAGGCAGTATTATTTTTCTTACCTCCCGTTATTTTCCTTCTCTGCCTATTAATTCAATAGTTGCTGTAAGAGTTAGTTATTTCCTCCCAAGTTCAAATAGAATTTGAAATCCGGTTGGGTTTGTTTTGTTTTACGGCGTATCAACCATAAAGTGTTATTTAATGACGACAATATTAATTGCTGGTAATATTATTTTTCCTTCAAAAATATATTGCTGGTAATAATTTTTCTTAAAACATTTATTGCTGATAATAATTTTTTATAAAGTTATTTCTGGTATTAACCTATTTTTACATTTTCATAAATGTTTTGACTCCAGTTTGGGGGTTAAGTATTTGCCCATAGCTGGGACCCTAAAAGGTGCATCTGGGAACACCAGCAATTAATAGATGGTTCCTGGTTCCTCAAAACCTCCTGATCAGAGGCCTTTCTGTTAGACGTAGTTTATTGTCTTACTCAGGACGCCGATGTAGTTTATCGTCATACCCAGGACGGCTATCAGTTCCGTTTTCTCTTCTGCTAACTGCGACGCCAAATTCTTTGTTACATTTTATTCTGTTTTGTATGACTGCTTGAAATTACTGAAGACAATTCTTTGACATCCAAAATAGAAATCTTCGTTTGTAACGAAGTTACGACACTTCACCATCTAAGAAAGAACTTAAAATGATTTAGTTTGCATAAAACGATATCTCTCCATTGTACTTTTTAAATCAGATATTCTATCAACCCACTCCATCCGTTTTGAAATCATTTCACATACCGATTAATGTTCATGAGTACAGGATATAAAAGTTATGTAATACAGAAAATTTTTATTGCTGGTAATATTTCTTTCTTTCAAAAGACTATTTCTGGTAATATTTTTCTTTTCATAATCTATTTTTTAAAAATGTATTGCTGGTAATAATTTTTTACTTCATAAACTTGTTGTTGGTAATAATTTTCACAAACTATTTCTGATATTAAAACCTATTTTTACACTTTCATAATATTTTGAACCCACTTTGGGGGTTAACTATTTGTCCATAGCTGGGACACTAAAAGGTGCTACCACCCCAGATCAAGGTGAACCTGGGAACATCAGAAATTAAGAGGTGTTTACACACTCCTCAAAACCTCCTGATCAGAGGCTTTTCTGTTGGACGTAGTTTATCGTCTTACCCAGGACGTCGATGTAGTTTATCGTCATACCCAGTCCAAGACACATTGCATTTCAATTATTGAAGATGAAATTTGACCGGCAAGGAAGAAGTCCGAAGAGCGTTTCACAAGCGAGTAGTGCGAGAGAAAACAAAATAGCATAGAACATACAGTTACATATATCAATTTCAATAGTAAATTGATGAGACCTAACTGCCAATCTAGAACAGCGCTTACATTCGGGAAGTTGAGGTGCTAACGAAGAAAGCTTATCGGAATTACTGGGAAAATATTCATAAAAGAGAAGCTACGTTGCAGCGGTTGGAAAGTGATTGAAGCTGGGATGCCAGGTTAGGACCGATAATATTGAAGATTCTTGGTAAGATTGTATCAAGATTCATAGACACATAGCAGAATCACCGGACCGGATGTGTCAGCCGTGTTTGATACGCGAACGAATAGACGACTTATAAATCCGGAAGGCAGATTCTGGCGAGAAAAATTGTTCAGTACGACACAGAGAACCGACATTACTTGCAGAAGACTGAATAATTGATTCTATATGATCATGCCAATACATGTCAGTGGAAAACGAAGAAGTGAGGGTTAGTATCAGCCGTGCTGACTGAAGGAGAAAAAAAGGTTCTTGAAGATGGTTAATAGAGAGCAGTTTCGTTAAAAACAGATTGAAGGTCATTCGCGAAATCAGCTGCTAATTTAATTCTCTTTGCCACTATCTATTTATCTCTATCTATCAGGTAGAATTGGAATCCATTATTTTCTTGATAATTCGGATGGACACGTCATCTCCGCTTGAATTCGGAAAGCATTCAATCCTGTTTCACGTGCATTCCAGTCTTTTAAACGTTGGTTTTAAAGAATGACATGCAAGTGAAACACGACTGACCAATGAAAATCAAACATCACAAAAGTTAAAATGCCAAAATTTATTTCTTCTTTTTTTCTCCCTATCTCAATCTCTGATGAAACTTTAATAAAATAAATGTCAGATTGATAAATGTTTCCTATTTGTTCTTTATCTATCTATCTATCTATCTATCTATCTATCTCAATCTGTTCATATCTATATATCTATCTCAATCTGTTCATATCTATCTCAATCTGTTCATATCTATATATCTATCTAAATCTGTTCATATCTATCTATCTATCTATCTATCTATCTATCTATCTATCTATCTATCTATCTATCTATCTATCTATCTATCTAACTCAATCTGTTCAAATCTATCTCAATCTGCTCATATCTATCTATCTATCTATCTATCTATCTATCTATCTATCTCTCTATCTCAATCTGTTCATATCTATATATCTATCTCAATCTGTTCATATCTATATATCTATCTAAATCTGTTCATATCTATCTCAATCTGCTCATATCTATCTATCTATCTATCTATCTATCTCAATCTGCTCATATCTATCTATCTATCTATCTATCTATCTATCTATCTCAATCTGTTCAAATCTATCTAAATCTGTTCATATCTATCTATCTATTTATCTATCTATCTATCTATCTATTTATCTATCTCAATCTGTTCATATCTATCTATCTATATATCTGCTGATAGCTATCTATCTATGTATCTCAATCTGTTCATATCTATCTATCTATCTATCTATCTATCTATCTATCTATCTATCTATCTATCTATCTATCTATCTATCTATCTGCTCATATCTATCTGTCTGTCTATCACGAGATGTTGCGATGGAAAGTTAATGAAATTGAATTAAAAGAAATATTAATGATCAATTAATAAGTACTCGTTTGACCCCAGAAATATTCACGTCTTCCCATTTGTATTTTCTAATAAATTATAATTCAAAAATTTGTGACGACTGAATAAAGCCCCTTGCGTCTATAAAATACACACGGGAACTCGGTAAATATTTGAGCTTAGCAACTTGAACAAAATATTGAATAACAATATAAGTATGAATGAAGGTCATTCTTTTAAGAAATAAGAGGTTACAAATGCAAAGGTTTGAAATTGACAAACTTTTATATTTTACTGAAAGCGCGATGTTGCGTCCTATAAATTCTCTTTCTTTCTTTCTTTCTTTCTTTCTTTCTTTCTTTCTTTGATCAGCACCTCTGGTATGTCTTTGACGCCTTTCCTCACAATCAAAACGGAACATTCCATTATTCATGAGGTATTGGCAGAGCGTCTTAATTGGCGAAAAAAACTAAGGAATAGGCAGAATAACATGATTTCTGTCTTGAGATTTGCTTTTCAGTCTGTATTTATTGAATTTCTAAAGAAAAACCATTTCAGTCCTTGTTTTAATTCCAGTTTGCATTCTATTTCTTTTTATGTTGAGAATTAAATCAGAATAATTGACAATAATGAATAATTTTCGATTTGATTTCTGGCAGGTGTCATCGATGGTATCCTCATCAATCGATTTAGCATATACAAGATTATTCTTCTTGGGAGCTTTCTGCAAACAACCTGTATCATTGGGTCATCTTTTAGCACCAACGCCATCACTTTAGTCGTTGTTCTTGGTTGTGTACTTGGTAAGATATTTCTTCTTCATTAAATAATGTTTACTTCCACTAATCTTAGAAATGTATGTTAAATTTGATAGCTTATTTTATTTTAAGCATTCAACCCCAAGCCAGACGGGAAGCCACTAGCACGCAAGGGGTTACAGAGTTGGAGCGAGAACAAAGAGAAGTGATAGAGTAAAGGATGAAGAGAAGGTTAGGGGATAGATCAGGGCAGCTGGAGACGTCGATTGACGTCATATTTGAATAGTTGGAGATAATAGCTATCAGGGAAACAAGAAATGGAGAAGGAGTTCCACAGGTGAGAAGTGCGAGACATGAAGTTATTGGAGTAGAAGAGACGGCTACATTTAACAGTTTCGACAGTGAAAGGTTGAGAGCGAGATGCCAGCCTAGTAGAACGCTTAAATTCATGAAGTCTGGGAACCAGCGAGAGCAGCTCATCGGAGCAGTTGCCGTGAAAGTATTTGTAAAAAAGACAGAGGGAGGCTGCAGACGAGATACCAGATCAGGGCCTGCTGTTTAATATTCACATGTATATTGACAATGTTCTAATACTGACTTCACCCAACAAATATTTTGGAACAGTATTTACATTAGTCGGACTATTGTCCTCATCTTTGTCGCCATATTTGTCACAACGTTTCGGCCGTTGTACGCTCCGGCCTTCTTCAGGTGGTTGGAATTTCGAACCGAACCATTTATTTCGATCACTGGGGTAGACTGTTCTAGTCAGTTATCAGTTATCTCCTGCGAATTTTCCCTCTGAAAGTTCTCCACTGCTTGAACCGGGTATTGAACTCACACTCTTTGGGTCTGTCACTGGATCTAACCAACGCCTTTATCCACTGTACCATGTGTCCTCGAGGACATCTGGATATGAATTTCTGAGTATTATAAACCTAATTTTTCAGCAACCATTTTTTACCAGTACTCATATTGCAATTTTGCTGTTATCATTTCATGTTTTTACCAGATCTCATATTGCAACTTTTTTGTTATCATTGCTGTTCTCTGGCACTCCTTATTACTGGTTCCCATATTGTATTTATTTCTATGCTTGGCCGACTCAGGAGATTTTTGTGGCTTAGCATATGCGCTGATTCCTTAAGTTTACGAATTTTCCAATGGTGCCCCCGGTCTATGATCTCAACCTGATCCCACAGGGGACGGTGATCTCCCTTCTCTCTCCATATGTGGTCAGCCACGCCTGATTTTTCTACTTCCCCTCGCATTACAGCTTTCTGGTGTTCTTGAAGCCTTACCTTGAGGGGGCGGCCTGTTTCTCCTTTATATTCCTTTCCGCAGGAACTAGTGCACTTATGAGTATAAAAGGGTCTTTCACGTCAGAGATGCAACGATAACATGAAGAAATATATAATTTATTAGTTCTATGTAATTCAGTAAACTCACCATCCTGGGTAAGACGTTAAACTACATCCGCGTCCTGGGTAAGACGATAAACTGCGTCTAGCAGTAAGGCAAGGAAGTTTTGAGGAGCGTGGAACCACCTCTTAATTGCTGGTGTTCCCAGATCCACCCTGACCCGTGGTGGTAGCACCTGTTAGGGTCCCAGCTATGGGCAAATAGTTAACTATTACCAGCAATATATTTTTTTGAAAAAAATTATTACCATCAATACAATTTTGAGGAGAAAATATTACCAGAAACAAATTTTTGACAAAACAAAGTATTACCAGCAATAAAAAATGCTGTCGGCATTAAATAACCCATTGAGGTTGATATGCCATAAAACAAAATAAACCAAACCAATCTAAACCAAATAATACATATTCTATTCATATGAATCTATCCTAAATATGTTGTCGGCATTAAATAACCCATTGACGTTGATATGCCATAAAACAAAATAAACCAATGCAACCTAAACCAAATAATACATTTTCTATTCATATGAATCTATCCTAAAAATGTTGTCGGCATTAAATAACCCATTGAGGTTGATATGCCGTAAACAAAATAAACCAAACCAAACCAATCAGTAAACCCAACAGACGATTGGTGTCTACTCAATGCTAATGAGCTAAGTTATGTAACTAATAACAAACAACCAATATTTAGTTTCGTCTAGTCCAATGTCAAGGCTGTATCTTTTTATTAATTCGCCCCAAGCAAGGTAGGGTGCCACTAGCACGCAAGGGGTTACAGAGAGTGAGATTAAGGTCAAGGCATCAGATGATGTCGATTGACATTACATTTGAATATTTGAAGATTATAACACTTGCAGAAGCAAGTAACAGGAAGGGAGTTCCACTGTCGTGAAGTGCGAAAGAAGTAGCTGCTGGAGTAGAAGAGGTGGTTACATTTAACTGTTTCGACAGTGAAAGGGTGGGACCAAGATGCCAACCTAGTAGCACACTTAAATTCATGCAGTTGGGGTACAAGTGAAAGTAGCTCGTCAGAGCAGTTGCTATGGAAATACTTGTAGAAAAGACAGAGGGAAGCCACATCACGTCCGTGAGAAAATGATTGTAGACCAACCACGTTGCATAACCGTCTCTGGATTTTGTTCAGGACCTTGAGATGAACAGTGGGAGCCCCAGACCATATATAGCAGCAGTATTCCATGTAAGGGCGAATGGTTGATTTGTAGATTTGAAGGAGGGACTCAGGCAAGGAAAACCTTCTGGCACGACACAGAGAACCAACTTTCCTTGCCGTAGATGAAGCTATTGATTCAATGTAGTTGTTCCACTTCAGGTCAGTGGTCAGCGAGAGACCAAGCAGGCACAAAAAGATTCAAAGCTCAAGTATACACCTACTTCATATATAGTGAAACCTCTGAATAATTTTGTGAAAAACTTTATTTTTTCATATATTTCGTGTATAATGCCCCCTAACTTCGGAGCAATACTAATAGGCTAACCGTAGTCAAATATTGCAAACTTTATATTTGAAATAGACGCCCGTTTTTATTTTATTTTAATCAGTGTGCATTACGTCGCTCGGCCTGTGCACTTGAGGAATCTTAATAAAGAAAACCGACTCTTTAGCGTGGCAGAGGGCATATTTTATTCATTATGCTATACCACATATTTACTTTTCAGTTCAACAAACTTCACAGGTCATTTCACGTCCTAGGTATGACGATAAATTGCATCCGAGTCCTGGGTAAGGCGATAAACTACATCCGCACACTGGGTAAGGCGATAGAGTGTATCTGCGTCCAGTGTAAGACGATAAAGTTCATCCGCATCCTGGGTAAGACGATAAACTACATCCGGTGTCCTGAGTAAGACGATAAACTATATCCGCGTCCAAAAGCAAGACCTCTCATCAGGAGGCTTTGAGAAGCGTGGAACCATCTCTTAATTGCTTGTGTTCCCAGGTTCATCCTGACCCGGGGTGGTAGTACTGTTAGGGTCCCAGCTATGGGTAAATAGTTATCACCCAAACTCGAGTTAAAACACTATGAAACTGTAAAAATAGGTTTTTATACCAGCAATAAATTACTAATAAAATTATTACAATAATAATCTATCTATCTATCTCCATTCATCTGCGCTTTGAGAAATCTTCATAAAGAAAACCGGCTCTTTAGCCTGGCAGAGGGCATATTTTATTCATTATGCTATTCCACATATTTACTTTTTAGTTCAACAAACTTCCCAGGTCATTTCACGTCCTAGGTATGACGATAAATTGCGCCCGCGTCCTGGGTAAGACGATAAACTACATCTGCGCCCTGGGTAAGGCGATAAAGTGTATCTGCGTCCTGGTTAAGACGATAAAATTCATTTTAAAATTCTACGTCCAGCAGCAAGGCCTCTGATCAGGAGGTTGTTTGGAGCGCAGATTCATCTCGTAATGGGCAGCGTCTTGGACATATCTTACAGGAAACAAATGGTCTTTATTCATTTTTATACAAAGCTACTCCAGAAAAAACACTTACCGCAAAATATCGGAGACGATGATTTAGACACGGTACTTTGTATTCGTTTAGGCCTGACTAGCCTACCTCCTATGTAGTTTTTTTTCCGTGTGTCGCTACACGAAGAGCAGAAGCCTAACCTCAGCTAATACCTGATATAAATGGTGGGATACTACATTTTTTCGATCCCAAATTTGTATTTGTCTCCGTTTCGCAAGTGTTTACATTGTTGAGGTATTATTGTGTTTCTAATGACAACCTTTTTCTCAAGATTGAGTCAGTCAGTTATGTGCCATGCGCGATACACGCTTAGGCGATTATGTATCTTTCAATACTTTCTGACGAGGTACAATTTTTTCTCGCAGTAGGTTGACATTTTTTTCTGCTGTAGACTAGTTGCCATCCAAGTCTATAGAACACGATCTGTCCTGCTATTTACCCATAGCTGGAGGGAGAAGAAGAAAATTCATATCTTTCACAAGTGTATTAGCACGTCAGTGAAAGTAATGGGTTTTACTGGAAAGTCAGTCAGTTATGTGCCATGCGTGATACACGCTTAGGCGATCATGTATCTTTCTATATTTTCTGAAGAGGTAAATTTTTTCCCGCAGTAGGTTGCCATTTCTTTTTCCGGTAGACCAGTTGCCATCCAAGGCTATAGAACTCAGTCTGTCCTGCTATTTACCCATAGCTGAAGGGGAGAAGAAGAGGATTCCTACCTTTCCCAAGCTCGCAAGTGAATTTCATTCAGTTATGTGCCATGCGTGATACACGCTTAGGCGATCATGTATCTTTCGATATTTTCTGAAGAGGTAAATTTTTTCCCGCAGTAGGTTGCCATTTCTTTTTCCGGTAGACCAGTTGCCATCCAAGGCTATAGAACTCAGTCTGTCCTGCTATTTACCCATAGCTGAAGGGGAGAAGAAGAGGATTCATACCTTTCCCAAGCTCGCAAGTGAATTTCATTCAGTTATGTGCCATGCGTGATACACGCTTAGGCGATCATGTATCTTTCGATACATGACTGACATAGCAGATTTTTTCCCATTTCTTTCTGCGGTAGACCAATTGCCATCCAAAGCTATAGAACCCGGTCTGTTCTGCTATTTACCCATATCTGAAGGGGTGGTGGAAAAGAAGAGGATTCATACCTTTCCTTAGGGTATTAGCACATAAGTGAATGTAATGGATTCGACTGGAATTCGAACACGGCTCTCCGATTCCTCAATCCGAGACGCTATCCATTACTCTACCGTATTGCTAAAATGACTTAGCTTTACAGTTAAGATTAACAAAACGTGCCGTGGGAATGTTAACCTACCAGGTAGATAATGGTCACCGAAAATACGTGGATTTTAACCCCTCCAGAAAAATTACCTCTTTATAGTGCGATCTCTTATTTTTGGAATAAAAAATGATAATAAATCGAATTCACTACTCAGTCGTAATGGATTTAGCGAGACAAGCTTGTTAACCATTACACCGCGTCGAAGTGCCTCTATGTTTGAGTATATACGGTAAATTAATACGATCATGCTGTATCAACATCGTCTCGTTAGTTTTTATTTTGAAATATATATTGGAGAGTTTTATGCCATCAAAAACTTTCTCTTGAAAAGCAAAATGCTGTACGTTCTCTGTGTACTGATAAATCATCAGTTAACTCCCCTTAAGATCTAGGAGGTATAAAATGCACCTTGTAAGACCCGTCAGTAGAAGAGTAGTCAGAGTAAAGTGCAATAAGACTTTGGTGTAAGTTTATTCACTGGTTCTGTTTTTACTACAATTTATTGCACTTACAATGGATCTTTATATGCGGCCAGAACGATTTACCTATGACTCAGAAAGCGAAGCAGCAGATAAACGATGGAGACACTGGCTCGAAACTTTTACGAACTTCGTTGAAACTGCTCCTTGAGAACCCGAATCGGCTTATTAAAAAGCGTGCTCCTCTAATGATGTGTCTCATTCAATCAACGATATCATTGCAGACTGTAAAACTTATTAATAAAATGCGTAGGGAGAGATTGTACTGATAAATCATCAGTTGACTCCCCTTAAGATCTAAGAAGTATAAAAAGCGCCTTGTAATATCTGTCAGTAGATGAGTAGTCAGAGTGAAGTTCAATAAGGTTTTGGTATAAGTTTATTCACTGGTTCTGTTTTTACTAAACCATAATTCTAACATTTTACCTGAGTTAGAATTTTGGTTCCAATGTTTATTGGGATGACTGCAAAACACTTTCTCCTCCCCAATTTATAGGCAAAAACCACACAAATGCATGCTTGGGTTTCTTCGTAGCCAATAAATAAGGCTGCTTCTTGGTTTCATCTGTCTCAGTCCCTGTCTGTCTTGTCTTCAAGTCAGAACACTATGTTCATTTATCTAAATTTGCTGTTGTGTCTCAACCCCAATTCTTAGTTTCTGAACATTTTTCCATATTAATGTTACTTTGCCTTTGTTTATATTGTTTGCTTGCTTTATATTTTTTATGTTCTGTTTTTTTTTCTTTTCCTTGCTATTGCTCATTGCAAACTTTGTCCATTCTGTTTGTTGGGTATTTCTGCTGCTTATTTACATCCAACCGTGGCCACTCACTCAACATACAACCACTGAGATTGGTAGGAAATATGTAACAATAGCATTCAAAAAACAGTCTGCATAACTGATGACATGTAAGCCTACCCCTCTATTTCCATTAATATTACAATGTAGTTAGGCTAGGCACAGATATTGGTAGGCTCTGACATCTGGATAAACATTAACCTATCTAAGAGATTTTCTCCCTTATGAATAAAATACGTAGGGGAGAATGTACTGATCAGTCATCTATTACCTCCCTTTAAGATCTAGGAGGTATAAAAAGCACCTTGTTAGCACCGTCAGTAGAAGAGTAGTCAGAGTAAAGTGCAATAAACGTTGAAACTTTGCTACTTGAGAACCCGAATCGGCTTATTAAAAAGCGTACTCTTCTATGTGTCTCATTCGGTCAAAGATATCATTGCAGACTGTAAAACTTATTAATAAAATACGTAGGGAATGTACTGATAAATCATCAGTTACCTCCCCTTAAGATCTAAGAAGTATAAAAAGCACCTTGTAAGATACGTCAGTAGAAGAGTAGTCAGAGTAAAGTGCAATAAGGCTTTGGTATAAGTTTATTCACTGGTTCTGTTTTTACTACAATCTCCTACAAAGTCATTCATGCATTTATTTGCTTTTTTTACTTTCTAGTTAATATATTTGTTTCAGGTACTGTATCCTGCTTTTGTTTTCTGAACTCTTTCATCCTGATGGGCTTGAAATTCGGAGACGCAGGAAAGTCCTTCATTGCTGCGTTATCGTTAGCGTCGCCATGCTCTAGACTTGTCTTCTCCAATCTGATCCGTGTGTTTATTGAGTATTACACGTGGCGAGGAGCCATGGTCGTACTTGCAGGTATCAATCTTCAAATGATTCCTTTGGCTCTGTTTCTTCTTCTTTCACATGAGAGCAAAAAGAAACATCTGAATGCCGACAGCAGAACCAAGAAGGCCGCTAACCCAGTTACTCTTCCTGAATCCAAAAGAAATTTCGACTTTTCCATCCTCAAAGATCCATTATATATAACGTATTTATTTACTGTTTCTTTCACTTTGAACGGAGCTATTTTGATGTACAGCATGTTACCTGCTTTTTTGCACAAGAAAGGTTTGGAAATGAAGGAAGCTGCAGCATTTTATAGTATATACGGCGTTGTTACAGCTGTACCAAGGTAAGAAAATAAACAACCCACCCCTATATATATATATATATATATATATACATATATATATATATATATATATATATATAAAAGTGAACATAGAAGTCAACATTTAGAGGCGACAGTCTGTTTCATGCTAGTGCAATCGTCAGGCAACTATCATGAAACAGACTGTCGCCTCTAAGGGTTAACTTCTATGTTCACTTTTATATTTACACACGCTCTATCTCTGATATTGAGCACTTTATCCCATAAATATAGCACACTTTAAGACTATATTTCTTCATATGTATATATATATATATATATATATATATATATATATATATATATATATATATATATATATAAGGGAACATTGAAGTCAACAGTCAGAGGCGACAGGCTGTTTCATGCTGGACGCAATCGTCAGGCCGCATGAAACAGCCTGTCGCCTCTGACTGTTGACTTCAATGTTCGCTTATATATTTATATTTACATACGCTCTATCTCTGATATTGAGCACTTTATCCCATAAATATAGCACACCTTAAAACTATATTTCTTCATATATATATATATATATATATATATATATATATATATATATAGTCATCCACAGACTGAGTGTTTCGCTGCATCACAGCTCCTAAGTGTGGCTAGACGTCCGATTGCTTCAAGCCGGGATCGAAACCCAACTGATTTGACATCTGTCAGATATCTTACCTATAATTTATTGTAGGATATTACATCGAGACCATGTCAAAATCGCTACATAATTGCAGTCGTGTTTCGATGCGTATCAACGCATCATATCAGGCGATTCTAAATTACTAGCGAGTGAACGATTTATTCAGATTTAAAAGCAACATACAGCCTCTTTTTATGAAAAAAATAACAGGTGATCGTTATAATGTTTGTGGGCTTTACTCAGATCAACCAATCGAAAATGACCTACGTTAAATTTAAACTAATGGAAAAAAGCAAAAATTACGAAACTACTTTTTATAAATTGATCACTACCCGCAGATGTGAAATCAATGCCAGCAATAGACGCTAATCAGCAGCGGATGCAAATGGATACATAGTGTGCAGTTGACAATGTAATCTAACAAAATGCTAGACAAACTACATGCCCTGTGAGTTTCCTACATAACAATACACCCTTTTATAGTTGATAAATAAATAGCCTCTTTAAGAAACCATTAAATAATTTAAGCTTATAGACTTATATGGTAAATTAATATGAAACTGTTGACTAAAGAACCTTTGTATAAGGTGTTAATAACAATAACCAATTAATGCAGAATACTAACCAAATACTAATACATCCGTACAAGGTGTTACTAACACTACCAGCAGATTAATACAAAATTATATTTAAGCTAAATTAATCTTACCAACAGAAAGATAAGCCATATAGGGTGCAACACAGTCCAACTAAAATCTAAGAAAAAGCATTGTCAAATTATAAGTCTAACAGAATTGTAAGAATTAAAAGGTAGACTGTGTTTGCAGTTCACTCGGATCTTTGGTTTAATAAAGATTCTTATCAAAGAATCCGATAATTGACAATTTTTCATGTAAACACAGGAAACAAATTTCATATAAGGATCTACATGTCTTCGCCATTTAAAAATAAATTCCTTTTCACCTTCAGTCAGTTATGTGCCATGCATGATACACGCTTAGGCGATCATGTATCTTTCGATACATGACTGACGAGGCAGATTTTTTTCCATCAGTAGGTTGCCATTTCTTTCTACGGTAGACCAGTTGCCATCCAAGGCTATAGAACCCGATCTGTCCATAGCTGGGGGAGAAGAATAGCATTCCCAAGTGTATTATTTCTATAAGTATTATTATAAGTATTGTTAGTAAATGACAATATACGTTGATACACCCTAGTCTTGAAAGAATTCTTAGTACTACCAATATAGTACTTTTCAACCGTTGGATTTTCTATTTTATAAATAGAACAAAGATAAACAAGAGATTTAGTTAAACAATTGTTTGGCAATGAGCATTGGTCAGGATTCCTACAATTACATTGGCCAGTATCCTTAACAAATTTTCCTTGGAAATTGTAATAGGATTCAGATTATTAAATTGGTTTAGAGTTTTGTTGTATAACTGTTGTATGATCTTCTCAAGATTATTGGTGCAGCTATGACTATTTTTACTAAGAGGGTTATTTTATGAAAATCTTTTTCAATCAATTGGATAACTTAGTACTAAGTAATTGATTAAATGGTGTTTTGTACCAATTGATCTTCTTATTTCTTTTCTATCATTATATTTTCTAAACTTGATTACAGCGTACTTATAACCACCATTGTGACGAAAGACATGACTTACTTCAGAATTCAAAACGAGCGCGAACGTGTCTTGCCTGCAAAGTGATGACAAAAAGAAATATGGCTGCTATTGAAGACGCAATTTATGTGTGCCTATCTCGTCCAAAACGAGACGATATTTACATGCATGCAAATTTTGGCCGTATTGGAATAGCATAAAATGCGGAATGCCAGCAGCAGGAGATATGGGAAGTCATTCAGCGGACAGCGTGCAATAGAGTTGGACGTACGGATTGACAGACAGTCAAAGAGGAAGTCGACGTAGGCGCGGCTGATCTGGTGTCTGTTTCACAACTGCCCAGTGTAACAGCTGAGAAAGGGAGCCACGCAATCCATTTCTTTGAGGCAACCGAAGAAGAAGAAAAAATAGTTGGCCTGCTGGCGAGTACCGCACTTCACTTTTTTTACTCCCCCCTCATCACCATTTTTTTCTACAACTATTCTTTCGTACTTTATCGTACACCGCTATATTTATTTAACATTTCTTTGTCCGATGAGTGGTTACTAATCCTACGTACGATAGACGAAGGAATATGTTGGATTGCAGAGGGAGGGTGGTTGGAATTGGGGTAAATATAAATTGTGTTGACGTTATTTTTCATATAAGGTTGAAATATGACATTAACTAGATCTAACATAACATCAAGAAAATCTGCTTGTTTAATATTAGTGCTTATCTTAACCTTAAACTTTTTAGTTCTCGATGAATCATTTTTTTAAAAGAATTACCTACCTTAAATTTCCTGGACTCTTCATAAGCAGTAAAGTTATATAAAATAAATAAACCGACCAGATCAGAAGACTTTGCAGAATCTAAGGATCCCACTGAAATATCAAAGTAATCATCAAAGTTCTTAACCCACTGATCTTTATTGTTGATGAGAACAGATCTCCTACATTTCTTTCGTTTGATACTGTGTATTTTTACAGTTATTTCTCAGTTATTTCCCTTTAACTCAACTATCCAAGTGTTTTGGTTTATCACTGCTGTGGCCTGGTATTGAACTCACAACACTTTGGGTCTAGTCACTGTATCTAACCAACGTCTTTATCCAATGCGAAATAACTGAGACATCCGGAAGATGCATGGCACGTGGAACTAGAAGAATTTATCCCTGTGGACGAAATAATGGGTTCGGTTCGAAATTCGAATCACCTGAAGAAGGTCAACGTCCGAAAAGTTGTGAATATAGCAATGAAGATGAGGATAACAGTCCGAATAATGTAAATAATGCAAGTAATCATAATACTTCATCCCAGAGATATAGAGGCCGAAACGTTGTGAATATGGCAATGAAGATGAGGATAACAGTCCGAATAATGTAAATAATGCAAGTAATCATAATGCCTCATCTCAGAGAAATAGAGGACGAAACGTTGTGAATATGGCAATGAAGATGAGGATAACAGTCGGAATAATGTAAATAATGCAAGTAATCATAATAGCTCATCTCAGAGATATAGAGGCCGAAACGTTAGGAAAATGGCAATGAAGATGAGGAGAACAGTCCGAATGATGTAAATAATGCAAGCAATCGTAATACTTTATGTCAGAGATATAAACAGATAAAAGACAACTGTTCAAATCAGGACACATTTTGGTTATTTTTTGCTTTTAATTATTCTTTGTTAATTAATGAACTTCAAACGCGGTACTTTCCGATTTTTATAAATTTACCTTTTCTACGGTTGAGCTAAAAACGACGCACCTGCTGACGTAAATCTTATCATTCATACGAAGGAAAGGAGTCACAATACCGACCGACAGGGACAAAGGTATCAAAACAATGAAGGTAAATATACTCGTCCGAATGATTAAAAAATGAATACGTTTTTAATTATATTTTCTTCATTTTCTCTGTCTTTAAATGTGCCTAAATCCATTACAATGGAATTTAGATCGATGATTCGAAGCGATGGTTCGAGGTTTTATACATATGTTCATCGTGTTAGCGTCTTTTCAAGGGTTTCATGCATATCCTTATCAATTTAGCCTAATCCTGTTCGACTCTTCTTGTTTCTTGTATCTACTTGTCCTTTGGTATGGGGTCACCTTCCGGATTTTACAACATCGGCATCTTGGAATATTTTGGGCCCGAGAAAATACAGCATCGGGGCATGTATAAACAAAACCGCTTACGGCATAAGCTCTTCTCTTTTTGGGGAGTAAATATGGGGGAATTTCATCACTTCCTATCTTATTCCTTCCATTAGGCGCAGACAAGTCTCATTTTTATTATTATTATTATTATTATTTTTATTCCCTTTGATATTTGGCGTTTACACATTTCTTTCCGGATCATGCCGAGGGACCTAATCTTAGAAATGGCATCATGACACTTTCCACTGAAAATAAATAAATAAATAAATAAAATAAAATAAAAAATAATTACATAGATAAAGCCCTTCGTAAAGTGTGGGTTGTACTTGTCAGAACAATTTTTTGTATCTCTTTGAGGCATGGACTTCCAGGGATCCCTTCAATCAGCCTACTGGAATCTTTTCCAACCAGTCCAAGGGCTCCAACTACAACAGGGATTGTTGATGTTCCCATGTGCCACATTTTTGAGATTTCTATTTCAAGGTCTTTGTATTTTGACAGGTTTTCGAATATCTTCAAAGATACATTGCAGTCTGCAGGGACTGCTATATCAATAAGGTAGCACTTATTTTGTTTGTGGTCTTTAATAACAATGTCTGGGCGGTTGGCTTTGATTGTTCTGTCAGTGTGTATTGTGTAGTCCCATAGAATTGTAACAGGTCCTATCTCCGTAACGGGGTCAGGGTAGTGTTCGTACCAGTTTCTTTCGGTTTCCTTCCCGTAGAAGTTGCAAATTTTCCAGTGCAGATATTGGCCCACTCTGTCATGCCGGGTTTTATATTCAGTGGGTGCCAATATCGGGCAACCTGATACAAGATGATCAATGATTTCTGGATATTTATCACAGATTATTATTATTATTATTTGTGCAACACTTAAAAAGAAAAGCGAGATTTAAGAAAAGAAATGGCGCAGTGTTTAACAATATTTTGACAGTCTGTCGTCTTCAGGTTATGTTTAATTTCATTTTCAGAAGACAGGTTTGGTCTTTCGAAATTATCAGGATATAATCGTACTATAATAGAGTCGTTCATATCAGTTCCTAGATGATTAGTCATGAATGTTTTTAATAGTTTGTTTAAAAAAAAATGCCTAATTCCATGTCAACTGTAAGTGTTCTTTTGCAGAATTTCGGTCGGCCTGATTCAGCGATGGTTCAACATCCGTTTCATCCATATATTCATTGGATTAGCATCTTTTATGGGTTTGATGATTATCCTCATTAATCTAGCCGAGTCCTTCTCTGCTATTTTTGCCTCCTGCATCTTATTGTCTCTTAGCATGGGCGGCCCTTCTGGACTTTACAATCTTGGTGTCTTGGAATGTTTGGGGCCAAAGAAATACAGCATCGGCGCATCCATAAACGAAACCTCTTACGGTTTAAGCGCAGGAATTTTTGGATACCTGGCCAGTAAGTATAGAGAATTTTTATTGTTGAACTTTTTTTCTCCCTGTTAACACGCGGGAAAATATTTCTAGGTAATTATTATTATTTATTTATAAGTCAGTATTTTCCCAGGTAAGATCTTAATATCAGGTAATTGATGCATGGATAACGGGTCACAACCATCAACCCGAGGTAACATGCAATTTTCGTCTGACTCTAACTGCTCATCATTGTCATTCGTAAGAAGCTGTCTTTCTCCAGCGGTTCCACTGAGCAATCAATGCCATTTTTACCCATGCATCCATTTTTATCCATGTTTTGTCTCAAGTTCACCAATGATAACGGGTATGATTGTGACTTCTTCAACTTCCAAAGCCTTGCAAGTTTAAACTTCAATGAATGATTTTTCTTCTTCTTTATGTTTTATCTTTGCATCAAGACATGTGTTATATTTGCGCCATGACTAGACGACAAATCATTAATGAACGCTTATTCCCCTGCCTTTTTCTATTGAAAAATCTCACAAAATCTTGCCAGTTTCGGAATCTAGGACTTTCCCGGATTTATGATCACAACATTCGCTTTCTTGTTGAAAATCCTGCTTCTCACACAACTTCCCACGAATTTTGGGGACTTTATCGCTTCATAATTCTTATATTGGGGTCTGCTTTTTCTTTGTTTCCAAGTTGTCACCAGTTACGGCCTGAAGTCTCAAGACACCAGAAGATGGATGTTGGTACCCTTGGTCAAACAACAAACAAAACACATTTTTTAGATAATTTGATGATGCTGATTCCGAAGATGACCGTAGTTTTTTATGGATAGCTACCATTACTGCTGTTCTGAAAAAAAAAAAACCGATCAATTTACGATCTTGGCTGATCGCAAAATTGAGTTAATAAAGGGCGTAGTATCCTATCAATTTTCAGATAGGCCGGGCAATTTATGTCAGCAATCTAAAATAAAATCTTTTTATGAGAAAAAAGTGTTTTGAGTCCAAACTTTTAAAACAGAAATACCGAAGATTTCCAATTTATCGCCCAAATTCAAATTAACTGATAAACCTTATGAGTAATACACTTTAGTAATGCTGATAATTAAGGTGACATAAAAAATGAAACCCTAAAATCTTCCGTTTGATATTCATAAATTTATCCCATCACTTTTATCCCTTCACTGCAGAAGGACACTGAGAGCATTTTGTTTTCACGGTTGGAAAGAAACTCCAACTAAAGACATTCCAATTGAATGCACCCATTCCATTGTACATGATACTGCTGGAGTATCAAAAGGGACTTTAATAACATTGAACATGACAGACAATCAAGAAAGAGAAAACGTTTGCCATAGTTCTAAATGTTCACGAAGGTTTTATTTCTCTTGTTTATTAAATGATTTGATGAAAATACTTGTTGGTCTTGGTATATTCAATTGTGTTATTTTTAAATACTTAGGGTCTGATTGTTATTGCAAAAATAGTCTTTCTCAATAAGCAGACCAATATTTGTTGGTTTAAATACGAATTGAGAGATTTCTACGATTTTATTTTGAGAAATATTGCCATCGGTCAATATCATATATGTTCCTCAAAAGTGAGGCATTTCTGTCCAGCAAATACGGTAGCTAACCAAGAAAAAGTAAGGTCATTTTCAGATTCAGCGATCTCAGTTTAGATAAAAATGATGTTTGGTGTCACGACACTATTTCAAAAAGTTTTGTAGTGTATTCAATAAAAGATTTATGTAGATATACATATAAGATTTATACACGATTAAAATGTGTCAACAGATTAAATGGAGATTTTGAAAAACTAAAATTATGTGACCGTTGTAAATTCAGGGAAGTCATAAAAGAACATTCAAAATATAAAAAATAAATCATCTTAAAATGTGTAGAATCCTGTCAGTGCAAATTCCAACAGTAGTGGTCCATAATCTGTGCATAGAAATTCCGATTGTATATGTGAGCGTGTTCGTATGACTGCCAAGTTTTCCCTGTAGAGAAATGGTTGGAACATCTCATTACAGAATAAAGAATGCATTCAAAATGAAATGATTTAAATGTTTACTCTAGCATGTGTGCTATTATAAATAAAAGGCTCAATACCGAAGATTTAAACTGTACGTTTTAATAGTCTATAACGTTTGTGATGTCAGACGCTTACTTGTTGTCACTTTTGTGATGTCAACGAATGCTCATTATCACGTTTGTAATTTTCGTTGTAGTCGAAACTTTGCAATCGCAGATACTAATAGTAACTCCTACTAATAATACTCGCACTAGTAATACTTGTTCGAATAGTAACCCTGAATAATAATCCGGCGAGTGATCAGTATAGAGAAATAGTATAGAGAAACGTGATCACTTAGACGCCACGCTAATTCCCATATATACCTTTCCCTTGCGGTCACGTGGCCTACTTATTGTAAATGGAATCACCTGTGTTTGCTCCCTGGTGATCTGTGTTCAAACGGAAGTGTCGGCAGCGACAATTTATCGCTATAGAACAATAAGAAAATACTCTATGATATATTTATTAATACTGATCGATTTCAATAAATTTCAACAGCAAAATGGTGAGTTCGATCTGCCAATCTATTACTACGCCTAGGTCTACCAGAGGACAGTTTCAACATGGTTTTTCACAATTTCATCTAGTCAATTTTGCCGACAATGAACGTCTGAAAACCCAGATATATGGTCAATTGTCTTCGGATTATCTCCACATACGCTAGATGATGGGATACTGTAAGTTTTAAGAGATTACAAAGGCTTCTGGTTGGAAGTCACGGATCCTAAGCCGTAGTATATGAAGCATTCAGTTTCTGGTTTGAAACTAAGGCTTTCCAGCGACTTTTGGGTAACAGTTTGATCTGCATCAGATGTAATGGCTTTGATAAGTTATTTGTAATATAAAGGTTTTTGTCTTCCAGTCATCCCAAAATAATGGTTGTATATGTTTGTGGCCCAGATTCTATAATATTATCAGTGATTTTTTTTCTTCAGGGAAAGATGAAATGAAAAATTCCACTTTTATTTAAGCTAGATGTTGAAACTTGACTAATGCATGGAATAATAATGCAAACACAAAATGTAGTTAGAATAAAATGTATTGAAACAAGAAAGTGTACCCAATATTTACATATAGTCTTTTGTATATTCCTGGGAAGACCGTTCCTGGAGAATGTGTTGACTAAGTCGCAGTCGGGCAGAGTCTCTAGTTGGATCTCTTGATTTGCCTCCCTGTCTTCCGGTACCAACCATATTTATATCGTCGGTACTCCGCTATGCAAATTAGGTGGATCCTACCACAACACTAGATAAGAAATGTTTTCTGGAAAAAGTGTTTATATATATATATATATATATATATATATATATATATATATATATATATATATATATATATATGTGTGTGTGTGTGTGTGTGTGTGTGTGTATTTAGGCAGCAATTCTTTTTTCATGCACATTTAATTGAATACGACAGGCAAGGTGCTTTTATTTAGTTTTTTTATACAATTTCACATGCGATCTAATAACTTTTTCTTTTCAGACCATAAATTATATAAAAACTGTCCGAATGTTCTTTTTATCTAAGCGCTTTCGGCTATACATTTAGCCATTTTCAAGGATTAAATATTTTAACTGTTAAAATAACAAATATTTTGTTGTATGTATGTATTATAAAATGTTTTCATTTTTCAAAACACGGTCAATATATTGCGTCCATTTTCAAAGTTAATATTATTAAGTGTTGGTTTGTTTGTTTTTATTAATAAGGCTTCCATTATTTTTAGACTTTTTTTTTTGCATGTAGATGATGCTATTATATTAGTGTTGTCAACAAGTATGTTCCGAATAGTGTCCCGTAGATCTCCATGAATATTTAAATGAGATCTAATTGAGCAATGGTCACAAAGGTTTAGAGTGAGTCTGCGTGTCAAAAATGTTGTAGTGTGGCCTATATAATTATTTACGAATTTTGATTGATCAGGAATACAATTCCTTAATGAGCATTTAAATTAGTAAATAATATTTGCCCTATTTAATTTTGTTCTAGGAGGTGAATTATTATTTTTAACTATATATATATATGTGTGTTTGTGTATGTGTGTATGCTAACTATAAATATATATGTGTGTGTGTATGTGTGTGTACGTGTGTGTGTGAGGTAATTGAACTATGGTCAGAAAGGTGTAGTGTGAGTCTGCGTGTCAAACATGTTGTAGTGTGGCCTATATAATTATTTACGAATTTTGATCGATCAGGAATACAATTCCTTAATGGGCATTTAAATTCGTAAATAATATTTGCCCTATTTAATTTTGTCCTAGGAAGTGAATTATTATTTTTAACTATGAATATATATATTTGTGTGTGTGTTTGTGCGTGTGTGTGTGTGTGTGTATGTCTCTGTGTGAGGTATTTTAATTATTTACACTATTTACATTGCTCGGATTCTTTTCCTCGTCTTCATTGTCTTATTCCCGACATTTCGGTCGTTGTACATCTAAATTAGTGCCAAAAATCTTTCCCCGGATAAAAGAATCCTTGTGACAGATTGTTTCAAAAACAAAACGTGGATATCCACCATATTTTAAAATGCTGAAAATATTACTTTAAAAGCTTGTAAAATTCAAAAATATCATACTTAATCATTGTTATGTGGTTTAATCGAGCTGTTCCAAGCTATTGCACGTGGTTTCGTATGGTTTGTTTGTTTTATGGCATATCAACACCTCAATGGGTTATTTAATGCCGACAAGCTATTTGTTATTGGTAATACATTTTTTTTTCAAAAATATATTGCTGGTAAGATTTTTTTAAAAAATGTATTGCTGGTAATATTTCTTTTTCAAAAATGTATAGTTGATTTTTTTTTCAAAACTGTATTGCTGGTAATATTTTTTAAAGTGTATTGCTGGTAATATTTTTTAAAGTGTATTGCTGGTAATATTTTTTAAAGAGTATTGCTGGTAATATTTTTTAAAGTGTATTGCTGGTAATATTTTTTAAAGAGTATTGCTGGTAATATTTTTTAAAGTGTATTGCTGGTAATATTTTTTAAAGTGTATTGCTGGTAATATTTTTTAAAGTGTATTGCTGGTAATATTTTTTAAAGTGTATTGCTGGTAATATTTTTTAAAGAGTATTGCTGGTAATATTTTTTAAAGTGTATTGCTGGTAATATTTTTTAAAGTGTATTGCTGGTAATATTTTTTAAAGTGTATTGCTGGTAATATTTTTTAAAGTGTATTGCTGGTAATATTTTTTAAAGTGTATTTCTGGTAATAATGTATTGCTGGTAATAATATTTTTCTTCAAAAATTTATTGATGGTAATATTTTTTACAAAAATGTATTGCTGGTATTAAAACCTTTCATAATGTTTTGACGCCTTGGGTGGGTAACTATTTGCCCATAGCTGGGACCCTGACAGGTGCTGCCACCCCGGGTCAGGGTAGACCTTGGAACACCAGCAATTAAGAGGTGGTTCCACTCTCCTCAAAACCTCTTGATCAAAGGCTGCCGGTTGTAGTTCATCATCTTACCCAAGACGCTGACATAGTTTATCGTCATACCCAGGTCGGTATGGTACTTGGGTAGAATGGTTAAAAATATAAATAAATAATTTAAAAAATGGAAATTATGTGAATTTAAATATGTTTATTTAACTTGACCCGTTAGCTGTCTATGAATAAATGTAAGAAATTAGAAAAAATAATGGAAAAACAAATAAATTTGGCCAATGTATAACCACTTGGAATCAAAAGATCTGCATAGACAATAGAAATAGTTTGACTAAACCATACAGAATGACTAAAACGGGTTCGGTACGTTTCGGCGCCGCCCATTTGGCTGATTCGGCGCCAGAAAAATAACTGGACTATTCGGCACATCCGTTTAGGCGTCAGACCGTTTCTACTTCACTATTTTTGACCGAACGCAAGCCACCCTCAAAAAGTGATAAAAGAATTGAAAACCCCCAACTTTCAATATGACTTTTATTCAGTTAGGGAATTAAGGATTCTATTAAAAAAAAACTAATGGAATGATGTAAATTAAAAACTTAAATTAAAAATATCGTATTTCTAAAAAAAATCTTTAAAATCTTAGTAAAGCTATTTAATGTTAGAAATTCCATCATTTCGTAATAAGGAACAACACCCTTCAGGAATTCAACAACCTTATGACTTATTTGATTTCCAGATTGAAGGATGATGATTTCCAGATTGAAAGATTGAAAGATTTCCAGATTGAAGGATGATGATTTCTAAACTCATATTGCAAATGTCGATTGGCAGCTTCGGCCTGATTGTTGCTGCGATTTTCATTAATTAGAATTCCAAGTACTCTTATTTTAGACTTTCAACTACTCCTTTTCTTAAATAAAAAATACCTCCAACTACTCCTTTTCTTAAATATAAAAATAACTCCAGCTACTCCTTTTCTTAAATATAAAAATACCTCCAGCTACTCCTTTTCTTAAATATAAAAATACCTCCAACTACTCTTTTCCTTAAATTGGTCTTTTCGAGCATATAAAGATAAAGTACTAATTTGACTACTAAACGAGAGAGAGAGAGAGAGAGGGAGAGAGAGAGATAGAGAGAGAGAGAGAGAGATAGAGAGAGAGAGAGAGAGTGAGAAAAATTTGACTATAACAACGAAGTGGTAATCTGACGCCGAAAAATTCCAATATCGACTCGGCTACGCCGAATCGTCCACGCTGAATCAGCCACGCCCAATGGGCTAGGCCAGAACGTCCCATTTCCTTTTTAAAAAATTCAAAGGTTTTTTTTTCCTGGACATAGGCGATTATGGCCCTCCACAGATTCCTATTTTATTATATGTAAATTACCAAGAATTGGCAACGGTTTCTCATTGCCTTCTCCACGGTTTTGAATTCCTAGTAGAACTTTTTCTAGAGTGGCTGCCATCCCAGTCTACCTTGCCCTTTAACCTCTAACTGGGACCGGAAGAACAGATGTAGTTAAACGCGAAAGGGAACACAGCAGATTAAACCGGAACTTGAACTCAGCTTGACCACGATAGTTTCTAAGCATTCCAGAGAATATAAATAAATCTAAAGACATGCATGATTGATTCTGTAATTTTTTAAAAATTATTTTTTTAAATCTTTATTTTTTTAAATAAATTAAAAAAAATAAATGACATTTAAAAATTGAGATGCTGGCATAATTATTACATTTTTTAACATTTAGTATCAGCCGAAATATATTTTGTTAATGACTTTTCAGAAAAAGATTTTATAAAGTCACGAACAAAATCATTTCCAAAATCTCTTAGGAAATTAGAAATGATTCAATAATTTAGCTCAGTCTTATTCAAGATCTTAGCTGTGGAATAGGCAGTGAGACTTAAACAGACTACACGCCTGAAATTATGCTCTAGATTAGCTACCTTAAAATCGCATTTGACTAATAAAAACGACAATATGACAGATAGCTTTATAATGGTCAGAAGTTTACGATTTTATGTATATTGGAATCTTAAATCTGATCAATTGCAACTGGCTACCATGTTCAGTAAGTCGGATAAGTGCCATAAGTTATATACGCTTGAGCGATTATGTCTCTTGGGCGATTCATGTCTCTTGGGCGATTCATGACTGACTAAGCAGAAGGTATTCCCGCAGTTGGCTGCCGTTTCTTTCTGTAGTAGACTTGTTCTATTGGTCTATTCGAGCATATAATGATGAAGTACTAATTTGACTACTGAGAGAGAGAGAGAGAGAGAGAGAGAGAGAAAGAGAGAGAGAGAGAGAGAGAAAGGGAGAGAGAGAATTTGACAATAATGGTCTGGTTATTGAAAACGTCTTCACAGAGAGCTGACGGTACCAACAGACATTGCCTTTCGATTGCAAATGGATGGAACCCTCTCCGATTTCTTGGGGCAGTGAAAGGCTTAAAGACAAAAATAAATAAATAAATAAAGCATTAACAGACAACTACATGCAAAAGATGAACGGAATTCAAACTTGAAAAAGAATAATTTCAATTGACAATTTATTTTTACGAGATAAGCAATGCATAGTTTATTCATGTTTTTTAAAAGGATTTGGTGCGTTTTGGCGTTGCCCATTTGGCGTCGTTGATTCGTGTCAGAAAAATAATTGGACTATTTGGCAGACCCGTTCAAGCGTCGGACTGTTTCGACGTCACTTTTTTGACTGGGGGCAAATACCCCCAAAAAGGGATAAAAGCATTGAATCCACCCAACTTTCAATGTTTTTTTTTTCAGTAAGATAATTAAGGATCCTATTAAAACTATAATGGAATAATGTAAATTAAAACTTAAATTAAAATATTTTATTTAAAACAAATGAAGAAAAAAATTTAGTAAAGCTATTTAATCTTAAAAAAATACTTCTTAATTTCGGAATAATGATGTTCCATCCATCAGGATTTTAATAGGAGCGAATGATTCAGCTTCCATTGTGACTTTTTTGATTCGTTCGTCATATGAGGCTTCACTGAAGGAAATGAAGGAGAGAGAGAGAGAGAGAGAGAGAGAGAGAGAGAGAGAGAGAGAGAGAGAGAGAGAGAGAGAGATGGGGGAGAAGAGAGAGAGAAGAAAGAGATAGAGAGAGAGAAGAAAGAGATAGAGAGATAGAAGAGAGAGAGGGAGAGAAGAGAGAGAGAGGGAGGGAGAGAAGAGAGAGAGAGAGAAGAAAGAGATAGAGAGAGATGGGGAGAAGAGAGAGATAGAGAGAGAGAGGGAGAGGAGATAGAGAAGAGAGAGATAGAGAGAGAAGAGAGAGAAAAGAGAGAGAGAGGGAGAGAAGAGAGAGATAGAGAGAGAGAAGAAAGAAATAGAGAGAGAGAGGGAGAGAAGAGAGAGAGAAGAAAGAGAGAGAGGGAGAGAAGAGAGAGAGAGAAGAAAGAGATAGAGAGAGAGAGGGGGAGAAGAGAGAAAGAAGAAAGAGAGAGAGGAGAGAGAGGGAGAGAAGAGAGAGAAGAGAGAGGGAGAGAAGAGAGAGAAGAAAGAGATAGAGAGAGATGGGAGAGAAGAGAGAGAGATAGAGAGAGAGAGGGGGAGAGAAGATAGAGAAGAGAGAGAGAGAGAAGAGAGAGAAGAGAGAGAGGGAGAGAAGAGAGAGAGAGAGGGAGAGAAGAGAGAGAGAAGGAGAGAAGAGAGATAGATAGAGAGAGAGGGGAGAGAGAAGAGAGATAGAGAGAGAGGGGGGATAGAAGAGAGAGAAGAGAGAGATAGAGAGAGAGGGGGGAGATATGAGAGAGAAGAGATAGAGAGATAGAGAGAGAGAAGAGAAGAGAGAGAGAGAATTAAATCTAACGACGAAGTAGTAATCTGATGCCTAATCTGTCGTCACCTCTGCCAAATAAACGACGCCAAATGAACTACGCCGGAACGTCGCAGTCCCGACTAAAACTCTGCCTGACAAAACACAAACAATAAATATCGTATTTTTCATCCATTTATTATTGATGATGTAAATAGAAATATTTTAATTTTACTCACGAATTTTAAGGAGAAAACTGGCGTTGAATATTTTCTATAAGTTTCCCAAGATTTACAGGAATTTGCCATGTTGCACCTCCTGAATTGTCAACCAGATGAATATCAGTCAATACGGACCTAGTTTTTGACTTTATTATTTTCATTCTAGAAAATACTTGTTTACATTTATACGTACTAACAAACATGGAGGCGTACCATCTAGCAAAGCACACTATTTTCGGGTAGTTCTCTTCGGACAGAGTTCCATGAAAATGCATCAAAGATACATCTTTAAAATTTTTGCCGAAGAAATTCATCACTCTGTAGCTCAATTGGCTCCATTTGCAATTACTTCCGAACCTTTTGAAAATCAGCATTAAAGAGATCCCCAAATGATTACGAATCGGCTTCTCTAACCCTGCAGTCATTAAATCTAGAGTTCATTTCTATTTCAGCTACAGCAAAATCATTATCTCCTGACTTTGACCCGTGACCCTTTGACCCTGCTTGTGTAGCGAAATGAAAAACATCACCTTTCCTGAGTTTATTCTCCCAAATTTGAATTTTTGATTGAAACGATTTGATATGAGAATACATCTCATGAATCAAGTGTTTTGGTTTTTGTAATTTTAAATTTAAATCATATCATACAAATATCCACAAGGAATGCAAGGTCACAAATCCTGTTAAATTCTAAATTTAAATCATTCAAATATCCACGAAGAATGCAAGGTCACAAATCCTGTTAAAATCTAAATTTAAATCATTCAAATATCGACGAGGAATGCAAGGTCACAAATCCAGTTAAATTTTAAATTTAAATCATTCAAATATCGACGAGGAATGCAAGGTCAGCTAGGGAACAACTTTACCCTTCATTTTTAAGGAACACCGCTTCTCTGAGGCCATAAAATCTTTGAAGCACCTTCCCTTGACTTAGCCAACGAACTGCACAGTAGTAAACTATGTCGCCATACTCCAATTCAAGGTCTTCTAAAACTCTTGAAACTGGCGATGGTTAAATGCATCGGGATTTTAATTTGGGTTGAAAGAAGCACACTCATAACATTTTCAAATTTTAGAGACTTGGCGCATAAATTGTTTTTGATGAATAATGCAATGGACTGTTGCAATCTTGCTGTTTGATAAATTCAAAGAAGGGACACCCTTATGTAAATTAATTGAAAAAACGAATAATTCGTTATTATTTACTTTTTTTCATATTTTCCAATGAAACATGACCCAGTGCACTCGTTAGTACTTCGTATGTCCATTCCTTGAAGTCGTTCCATGCAGACTGACCACATATACGCGATTGGATTTAAATCGGGAGAATTTCCGTGCCAGTCTACTACTTTGATTTGCGCACTGGTAAGACGTGCCAGTGTGTTTCCGCAGAGTTACAAATGTTTGTACGTTTCCATCGCTGACAATAGCCGTAGGACAACTAATCGACAGTTGAAACAATAGTGTCTGGGCGTGATGAAAATCTGATGCAATCACGAATTAAGCAATATTATTCAAGGCCAAACAAATTTCATCATACACCCTGAAAATTGATTCAAATTGCTGCACACCACTGCAAATGGCCTAATCTGAGGAAAAAAAACTAGAAATCGATTACACTCCGTCAGTCCAGTGGGTTTTAAAATGACTGCATGGCGAAAGAAAGGAAAGTAAAGCGGTTGTTTCAATTAATTTGCACAAGGGTGTATTTGTTTATTAATCAATTTGAATACAAATGAAATATCATTAAACATGATTCTCTTAATTTCTTTTCAGGTTTATTGGTTGAGTATATGAATTCTTATCAACGTACATTCTACATTTACGGTGCGCTTATCATTGCCGCCAACATTTGCTTGCTGATCGCAACCATTGTTCAGCACAGGCGAGGCAAATAGGCATTTTAGAATGTTGAAGAAATCCTCGCTTTTTGTAGGAGTTCTTTTGGAGGATTTAGTTTGGTTACATTTCACAACTGGTGGAATTGAGATATGAATTTTCACAAAAAATATTTCAGAAGTGGAATCAAATTTTAGGAAAAAACGATTTTCATCAGGAGAAATAGATTTCCCGAACAGAATACGAAACTGGAACACCAGGAAAATGTTAATGCCTAAAAAGAAAAAAAAAATCACTTATCGTTCATTAAAATTTTCTTAATTTTTTAAAAAGTATTTTTATACATTATTCCAGAGAGAAATAACCATTTTCTAAGAATGCGAATAGTTTAGAAAATAAAAGAAAGGCTATGGATTTTAAATTTAATATATTTAATAGTTGTTGTATTTGGAAGTCACGCATTAAAAAGACTAACATATCCAATCTGGTTAATATTCACAGTACATACGCCATACAATGAAAATCATGTTTGCCTTCTAACGGATATATTTATTTTTTTACAAAAGAAAACCTCAAAGCATGTTGTAAACCGTTTCTCTGACTGTCATACTCATTTGCTTGCCTGAGAATTTGCATGCACTTAAGTACCGTGTATGTGTATATCCGAGATGGTGTGTCATTTTACAAATCACACACACACACACACACACACATACACACACACACACACACACACACACACAGTTTGACTAAGTTTGAAATAAGGCATTACAATAATGCATTTCTTTTCCCACTCAGACTGCACAATCCCTACCTTGGGCTAAGCAATAAAATAATAAATTTGCAGTCACGAATGAAAAATCTATCAACAGCTTAATGCTCGTTAATCCCTTTTTCTTGCATATGTGTTTAACCGTGAAATAAAAAAAAAATAAAAATAATCATTTTTTCTTTTTCTTACCTACAGTAAAAAATTTTAAGTATATCATCGATAATTATTTCATTCTGATCATGGTGTTCTTTACTAAAAGTTAAGTCATAGTGCAACTCTCGACCAGAACTGGAGTGCTATCATAAATCTCAAAGTTTGATTGGGAGTGAAGATTGTTATTTTCGAATTTAATTTGTAATAGTTCGTTGATTTAGTTGACTTAAGAATTTTTTGCTATTTACATTTAGAATACCTTCAGCTTATTTATTTGAGGTAAATGTAAATGTATTTTGTTTATTTCGGACTATATTATGTTTTCATTGAAAAAAAAAACAAAAAACAAACATTTTTGTGCAACATTGACTAAAAAGTGAACTTGGATCATGGCCACTATTTACATTATTCCGACTATTGTCCCCATCTTTGTCGCCATATTTATTACAATGTTTCGGTCCGCAAGGACACATGGCACAGTGCATAAAGGCGTTAGTTAGATCCAGTGACAGGACCCAAAGAGTGTGAGTTCAATACCCGGTTAAGGCAATGGAGAACTTTCAGAGAAAAATTAACAGGACATAACTGATAACTGACATCCATTAGACATGGCAACTAGAACAATGTACTCCAGGGAGCGAAATAAAGGGTTCAGTTCGACATTCCAACCACATGAAGAAGTCAGCAGCGTACAACGGCCGAAACGTTGTAATGAATATGGCGACAAAGATAAGGACAATAGTCCGAATAATGTAAATAGTGTGCATAATATCTCATATCAGAAATATAGACAGATACTGAAATGCCGAAACGTTGTAATAAATATGGCGACAAAGATGAGGACAATAGTCCGAATAATGTAAATAGTGTACATAATACCTCATCTCAGGAATATAGACAGATACTGAAGAAGGGCAGAGCATACAACGGCCGAAACGTTGTGATAAACATGGCAACAAGATGAGGACAATAGTCCGAATAATGTAAATAGTGTACATAATAGCTCATCTCAGAAATATAGACAGATACTGAAGAAGGCCGGAGCGTACAACGGCTGAAACGTGAAAAATATGGCAACAAATATAAGGACACTAGTCCGAATAATGTAAATAGTGTACATAATACCTCATCTCAGAAATATAGGCTGATACTGTTGGATCATGGCGTTATATACTTGAGGTCACTTCATAGTGCAACTGAGGGTCATCGTTGGAAACCTGTTTACAATCTAGCCGTTCTACATATTTTAATTTCGGTTAGGCTTTTTGGTAGGTCGCTGCTGGTGGTAGTTCGGTTTGTGAAATTTCTGCTTTGTATACTTTGAATAACTTTACATTAATTAATTGAGGTAAGCATAGGATTTATCGATTTTATTTCCTTCAGAGTTGCTATATTATTTTATGTTTATTGCAAAAACAAAGGTGTGGAATTAATTAAAGAAACATAACAGTTACCACCCATCAAAATAACCGTTACCACAATGTAATAATCTACGGACAATTCATCACTAAATTTTATATATAGTTAGGTAAAAATACAACTCATGTGGCATAATGATGGGATTTAAACATGAAACAGACTGTCGCCGCTGGGTGTTGACATCTATGTTTATTTTCATATTTACATACGGTCTATCCCTGACAGTGTACACTTTAACCCATATATATAGAAGACCTTAAAACTATATTTTTATACATATATGTGTGTGCCTGTGTTTGTGTGGAATGTATATATATATATATATATATATATATATATATATATATGCAATTTTTTATATATATTATTGATATTCTATATGCGCGGTACTTATTGGAAAGCGCTCAATATCAGTGATAGAGCAAATAGTGAAAAACTCACATCAATCGAAATATATATATATATATATATATATATATATATATGTGTGTGTGTGTGTGTGTGTGTGTGTGTGTGTGTGTGTGTTTGAGCTTTCGGCTATTCTATTAGCTATTATCAAGAATATTTTTGTTTTTTAACTGAATGTGAATATATTTCTATATATATCTGGAGTGATGTAAATAACATTATTATTATTATTATTATTATTATTCAAACACGGTACCCACATTGTGGCCGTTTTCATAGTCAATGTGAATTTCACTCACAAGGCTTGGGTCAACTCCTGTTATGATTTTCAGACACTTTCCAAAGATGCCGCACGCTGGGATCTACCTCTTCAGACCGATAACATCAATAAGTCTCCTTCCTGACAAATCGATTCGAACTCGGGTCTCCTGGTCAGGATGCAAGCTCTTCAGCAATGGATCGTATATATGAGCTCCATGTTTTGTTTTAATAATCTCACACCGAGTAAGGCGATAAAAGCCAATAAGACGCAAGAGGTTACTGAGTGTGAAAGTGAATAGGAAAATTTAAGCGAGTAGAAAAGATAATAAAAGAACGGGTTTAAAAAAACAGAAAATGGCGATTGATGTTATATTTAAATGTTTGAGGATCGTAGTTTAAAGAAAATAAACGGGACAAAGTTCCACAGGAGAAAAGCATGAGAGAGTAAACAACGGGACTGGAGCTTACGGTTATATTTATCTCTTTCAAGTACGTTTTGGTGTGTTACAAGGGACCGTCCATATCTGCGGAATCTTTAACGATGGGTCGTATGCATGAGTTCCAGTTGAGATCTGGGTTCATCTTCAGTCCCAGTAGGCAAAGAGATTCATTGAAAATACAACCGTTCATCATGACTGCAATGATTTCAGAATTTTCTCATTAGTGATGAATCGTTACACGCTTAGATTTGAGATATATGTATATTTTTAAAAATCAATATCAACACATGCAAGGCAGTAAAACCGCAAAGACACAAGGGTTTAGAGGGTGAGGAAGGATTAGGAATAGAAAGATTAATAATGAGCGGGAAAAGGAAAGAGTAATCAGGAGGACAGTAAATAGTGATTGGCATTTCATTAACACTTTTGCAGATTGAAGTTTACAGGAAAGAATTAAGGCTGAAAGAAGTTCCACAAGTAAGGCAGTAAAGCCACTAAGACACATGGCGTTACAGGGTGTGGAAGAATTAGGAACAGAATTATTAATAATTATTGGGAAAAGGAAAGAGTAATCAGAAGGACAGTAGATATCGATTGGCATTGCATATACACTTTTGCAGATTGAAATTGACTGGAAAGCATCAAGGCGGAAAAAGTTCCACAAGCAAGGCAGTAAAGCCACTAAGCCACAAGGGGTTTACAGGGTGAGGAAAAATTAGGAATAGAAACATTAATAATGTGTGGGAAATGGAAATAGCAATCAGGAGGACACTAGATAGCGATTGGCTTTGCATTTACATTTTTGCATATTGAAGTTGACTGGAATCCATTAAGGCGGAAACAAGTTTCATAAGTAAGTCAGTAAAGCCACTAAGTCACAAGGGTTTACAGGGTGTGGAAGAATTAGGAATAGAAACATTAGTCATGAATGGGAAGACGAAAGAGTATTCCGGAGGACAGTAGATAGCGATTGGCATTGTATTTACATTTTTGCAGATTAATGTTGGCCGGAAAGCGTGGAGTCAGAAGGGATTTCCACAAGCGAGAAATGTGTGAAAAGTAATGCTAGCATGAATTTGCGTTTATTTCTAGCCAGCTCAACTGCAAATTGGTGACATCTCGATGCTACTCTCATACTGCGCTTAAATTCATAGCGAAGAGCTCAGCCGAAATATTGCCAGGAAAGTATTTATAAAAAAGAGGTTACCGAGAGTGAAAGACAATCAGAAAATGTAACCGAAGAAACTGGACCATAAAAGATGGGGTTTAAAAAGACAGAAGATGGCTATTGACGTTGCATTTAAGTATTTGAAGATCGTTGTTTAAAGATAATAAGCCGAGAGAAATTGCTGAGAGAATAAATGGTTGGACTAGGGCTTGCGGTTATATTTATCTATTTCAAGAACTTTCTGCAGTGTTACAAGAGATCGACCATTTCTCTAGCATCTTCAGCAATGGGTCATATGCACGACTTCCACATGATATCTGGGGTCATTCATCTTGAGTCCTACAGATGTTCCAGGCAGGGGAAACTCTTTGAGGGTACAACCTTGCACTGACAGCTTTTGAAATCTGTTGAATATTGAGCAGTGCCAGCCTAAATATGATATGATATGATATGGTGTATGATAGCAGACCTTTCCACATTTAATCTAATCTGACTATGCTAAAGATAAAACAAGGCTTAAGGAATCCGATACATTCTTGAGCGGTACAAGCGACTGACCATTTTTCAAACCTCTTCAGCAATAGATTGTATATATGAGTTGCCCTTCTTTTTTTAATAATCTCAACCCGGGTAAGGCGATAAAGCCATTAAGACGCAAGAGGTTACTGATTGTGAAACAGAATAAGAAAATGTAACCGAGGAGAAAGGGGAATAAAAGATCGTGTTTATAAAGACAAAAGATTTTGATATTGACGCTGAATTTAAATATTTGAAAATCGTGGTTTAAAGATGATAAGCTTGCAGAAATTTCTGCAATTGAAAAGCGCGTGGGAATAAATGGTTGGTGTAGAGCTTACGGCCATATTTCAGATATGGTAGCAGCACTTCTTTTTCTTTTGCTTTGATCTGATTTATGTAAAAAATAAAGTAAGGCAGAAATAGTCAGGTACTTTTTGGAGTGTTATAAGAGATCGACCATTTCTCCGGTATCCTTAGTGATGAGTAGTGTGCATGAGTTCCACTTGAGATCTGGGGTCATCTTGAGTCCTAACAGATGCTCCAGGCAAGGAAACTCTTTGAGAGTACAACCTTTCATCACGACGAGTGAAAACGCAGTGTCTACTCTGTGATTGTGAAAAGTTTCAAGCTTGGTTTTCCATTGGACCGGTGCCACAGCCTTGCACTAACTGGCAGCTTTTGAAATCGTTGAATATTGAGCAGTGCCAGCCTAAATATGATAGCAGACCTTTCCACATTTAATCTAATCTGACTATTCTAAAAACAGAACAAGGCTTAAGGAATCCGATACATTCTTGAGCGGTACAAGGGACTGACCATTTCTCAAACCTCTTCAGCAATGGATCGTATATATGAGTTGCCCTTCTTTTTTTAATAATCTCACCACGAATAAGGGGATAAAAGCCACAAAGACGCAAGAAGTTACTGAGTGCGAAAGATAATGTAGCCGAAGAAACTGGACAATAAAAGATCGGGTTTAAAAAGACAGAAGATGGCTATTGACGCGGAATTTAAATATTCGTTATTTAAAGATAATAAGACAAGAGACATTTCTACAAGCGAGAGAATAAATGGTCGAACTAGAGTTTACGATTATATTTATCTATTTCAACAGCAGAATGTGGGGTGAACTTAAGTCCCAGTGGACGTCCAAGATAATGACCCTCATTGAAAGTCCAACCGGTCATCACGATTGGAGAGATCTCTCTTTTGTGATGATAATGCCTTACATAAACATAGAATTTTCAACAGTCTTCTTATCTGCTACTCTTCGAAACACCAATATTAAAAAGGACTTTCGCGAACTGAAACAAATATATATATATATATATATATATATATATATATATATATATATATATAGAGAGAGAGAGAGAGAGAGAGAGAGAGAGAGAGAGAAAGAGAGACACACAGACAGAGTGATCAGGGCTACAAGAATGTAGGACGCCCATGGCTAAGATACAAAGACAAGCTGAAAAGCAACTTGTCAGCTGTCAGTATACCATAAAGCACCCTTGATTGGTTAGCCTTGGAGCGGGTAGAATGGAGATCAACGTATTTTAGTGGGTTCAGCAGTTTTTAATCTGCTTGTCTGAATCACCTTCAAGAAGCAAGAGCAAGATCTAAAAGGTCAGCCAATCTAAGAGTGATCTCATCTTACAATCCTCACTCTTGCTCCATATGTGGCCTCCTTTATAAATCACTTAAGTGACTGAATCAATTAAGCTGTCATATCCCCATATGTCGATAGCGACGGGAGAGAATCCATTATATATATATATATATATATATATATATATAAATGCTCTGTGTGCAAACCATTTAATTTCGGGTGCTGGAATATGCGTACTTTACTTGATATTGAAGCAAATGTACAGCAACCTGAGAGAAGATCTGCACTGGGTGCTAAGTAGCTCGAAAGATATGAAATTAGATTTCTTGGGAGGGCAATTTCATGCAGAGATCTGGTGGCTATTCTTTTTTTCTGGAGTGGAAGGAGGTAGGGAAAGAAAGAATTTGGTGTTGCTTTTTCCATTAGGACATCGATGACAAGTCAATTGGAAGAGTTTCCGACAGGTGTCAATAATAGAAGGATCACTATGAGAGTTTCTCTAGTATGTGTAAGATATGCAAACGTAATTGGGGTTTATGCACCAGCCATGGTTTGCACAGAAGGAAACAAAGGAAGATTTTCACGACGGACTAAATTCTCGTGTTAGGAAAGTACCTGTTGCAGACAATTTTTTTATTCTTGGATATTTTAATGCACGGGTGAGTCACGACTGTGAGGCATGGAAGGTTCTTGGTAAACATGGGGTTGTGCAACAGCAATGGTCTTTTGTTGTTGCAAATGTGCACAGAAGGCTTTTTGGCTACGTACAACCACCGAAGTTAAGCAACGTCGAGTCTGATCAAGTGACCGCTTGGGAATACCAGTTTCTGTAAGCTTGGATGTGCGGGTGGTGTAATGGATAATGCCTCGGAATTGTTAATCGGAGAGCTGAGTTCTAATCCTCATTGGATTCGTTATATTCACTTACACGCAGATACTCTTGGGAAAGACATGGATTCACTTATCCCCTGCGGCTAAAGGTTAATTAGTCAGATATGTGTCACTAAACCATTTTTATCTCAAAAGAAATTCTTTCACTCTAAAATATTTTCTGGTTTTAAATAATTTGCAAAGGGTTGATAAACCGTAGAAAACGAATCAATCAACTCTAACTAGTAGTCGGAACCAAACCTGACTCCGAATAATTTGCATGGTCTGTCCGTCCAACTGAAGGGTCCGTGAAGAGTAACCCCTTTCCACGCATCCAAATGCTTGATATATCGCGGCTTGTCTTGACCAATGCTATCGTATCGTACTCTCTGAGTTCTTTGCTAATTTTTTAGACAATCTCAGTCTTGCTTTTTATAATCCATGGTTACTAATTATTTCTAGAAAAATGTCTATCACCAGATGTGTTCGGACAAGTAAGCTTGGATGTTCGGATCGTGTAATGGATAATGGCTCGCAATTGCTAATCGGAGAGCTGAGTTCTAATTCTCGTTGGGTTCGTTATATTCACTTAGGCGCAAATACATTTGGGAAAGGCATGAATCAACCTCTTCCTCGTAAACTGTGTTAATTAGTAAAACTTGTATCAATAAAACATTATTATTTCGCCCAAAAAGACTTTCTTAAAATCTAAAACTATTTTCTAGCTTTAAATAACCTGCAAAGGGTTGATAACCCGTAGAAAACGAATCAACCAATCAACCCCATGTGTTCGGACAAGTGCATGCTGTGCCGTTTGCGATTGGCTAAATACTACGCATATCATTAACACCTGTGGAATGCTTGCGCTGAAAGAATTCCGGTATCGCCAGGATAAAGTGGCTTTTTATCTGCATTGATGCCTATGTAGAAATTCTTGGTTTGAAATTAATTAGAAATTCTACAACTACAAATCAGAGAAAGGGATCCGGAATGACCAAAATCTTCTGAGGTTCCAACATCCAAAGTCCATTATCCTTGAGGCCACCGGACCAGACAACACAATCGTTGATTAGGAAACAAAATATCGCTTTGTTGACGTGGCTGTTCCCGCTTATCATAATTTGAAGGTCAAATGAATTGGCGAGATAAGCAATTGATTGAAGTTGTCCGAGCGTTTGGGGCCTACGCGACCGATCCGGAAATCTCTTATTGATGAACCCCCCTCTGTATAGAGCTCAGTATTCGATTACTTGCGACGTCTGTGTTTTGTCTTTTAATGTAAATATGTTGCCAAAGGTCCACTTTTGTCTAAGGTGGGCCGATGGGATAGAGAACAAACATAAGGTGTCTTCTCTGATGGGAAAGGAAAAACGTGCAAAAGAAATAATAATAATAATAATAATAATAATAATAATAATAATAATAATAATAATAATGAACACTCCCCCCCAAAAAAAACGAGTTTTCTTCTTGGCATGACAGTCCCTGCAGACTGTAGTGTGTTTTTAGAATCTTCAGAAGATTATCGAAACACAAGGACCTTGAAATCGAGGTCCCAGGAATGCAGCACATGAGAACGTCGGCGGTTCCAGTAGTCGTTGGAGTCTTCAGATTAGTTGTGGTGGTGACGGTAGGGAGGGGTGCTCCGACGAACGAATTGTAGGGATTCCCAATGGCCCAGGCCTTAATGAAATACAAAAAATTATACTCACAAATACAAGCTCATACATTCCTTGGAGCTTTGTTTGAGTAATCTTATGTTTCTTTTTTCTTTTTCAACTGAAAATTACGTCAAGTACTATCACGAGTAGAAATATTGTTTTTATTGTACATTTTATTTTATTTCTACACGTGAAAGTACTTGACGTAATTTTCTGTTGACAATTTGAATACAATGGCGTTTTCTAAATTCTTTCAGTTGCTAAGGACATTTTGTTTTGTTGTTAAAAGTTACTTTGTTTTCAATAAATTCATTTAGTTTTTGCCTTAAAACAGTTCACATTGGGCGAAACGCGTCAAATAATAATACAGTTTTGCTATTGTCTTTTACCTACGACTCTTCGGCAGAATTGAGTCCCTGTCAGTCACTGTATGTTTATCTAAAATCTAAAAATAATTCACCATCATCCCTGCCGTGCGCCGACGGCTTAGTGGTAGAAGTTCCGACTGAGGCCAATTCAGTCGGGTTTCGATCCTAGCTAGAGGCAACCGGACGTCTACCCACACTGATGAGCTGCGAAATAGTCTGTCTGTGGATGACAAATATATATATATATATATATGTGTGTGTGTGTTAGACTAAATTAAACAAGATTACTTTTTTTTAAAGTCTTATCACGTTTTATTTAAATTTCAGCGATGATAAGATGTAAATATTTGAAATGATGTACTTACAATTTGTTCCTGTAAACACATTTTACACTCTGATAAAATATAGATTTCGTGTTTTTAACTTAATTTGAAAAGATGTACCCCCCCCCCATGCCGTTACATTGAGTCTAGATTTTAGTTCTCTTAATAATCAGGTATAAAAGCGTTGTTTTGGTGGGAAGCGAACAAACATCGTCGAGAGTAACATCAAGTTTAAAAGACGCCCGCCAGTAAATCGTGATGGCTACAGCGATCTTTGTTGGGAATGGATCGGTTAGAAATAGCAAGAAAGCCTCGATTTTTGGAAACCTAACCCTGGATAATGGAAGTTATGATGTGAAATCAGGTTCTTGTGATTTGCGACATATCAAACAAGTATCTGTCGTTACTGATTGTGTTGTGGATGGCTTTGTGAATACTGGATTCGTTGATGGTAACTCCGCTGAATATGTGTCTGGCGACGGCGGTCTTCCTCGGATGAACAGGTTCTTCGACGGACAACAGGGAATGAATAAAAAAGAAGGTAACATTTCGGTGATGCTCACTGGGACTTTGGAAGAGCAAAGAAGAGGATCGCCCTTTACCAATAAACGTACAGGAGTGAGCGAAGCACAGTTGGAAAATATTTCAGTCGGAAAACATGAACCGAAAAATCCGTAAGTGCTCTATTATTATCTGTACTTATTTCATTATCTTCTATGTTTGATTCTCCCTCGAAAATGGATGCTCGTTTCCAAATGTACTTGTCTGCCATGTTGTACAGGTTGTAGATGGTTGCTCAAGCAGGTTTGTGTTACTTTATTATCTACGTGACTTGATACTGTAATTATATGAAAGAAGCATCGATCTTTAACCTTTTTTCTTGGGGAGGGGTCTGCGATTCCTGGACTTGTTGAAGATAACGCAGATGAAAATGTATTCCTTACACCAGGGGTCGGCAACCTTTTGCTATGTGCCGACTTACGGTTTTAAAATCCTTCAATGTGCCAACAGCATACGTATTTTTATACAAAAGGTTAATATACCTACAATAGATTTTATATAGTAAAATATAGTATATATACTTTAGTATGTATTAAAATTGAAACAGCTAAATATCTTCTTTACGTTGTAGTAGTTATTGTTGCGGACTTCGTGATTTCATTTACAGCTGCGTGCCATTGGAAATTGCTTGGCGTGCACGCGTTCCATAGGTTGCCGACCCATGCTTTAGACAACCGGGAAAGGTTAAAATTTAGATAGGACATATTCTTTTTATAAATACAAACATTTAAGTAAATGCTCTGTTTTATAATAAACAGTATTAAACAACATTTACCGGCCTGAATGTTCGAGAAATTTTCATAGAAAATATGTGTCCTCCGACAGGAATCGAACCTATATCCTATACGGAACCGTCATATAGCCGGACGTGCTTTAACCGTTTCGGCCACAGAGGAGCGTTCGGTTAGCAAGATCGATTTTACTGTCTTTACCGGCCTGATTGTTCGAGAAATATATATAAATATATATAATGGACACACCGTATGAGGATCTGACAGCTTAATTAATTCAGTTATGAAATTTTGTGCGATAATCTTAAGCGGCACTTAAGACCAACACACACACACACACACACACACACATATATATATATAATAATGGTATTAAATGCGTTGGTCTCTCTCTCTCTCTCTCTGTATATATATATATATATATATATATATATATTTAGTTTACAAAAAAACTAGGTAATCCGTATGGGTAGACCCAAGGAGGATAAAATCCAGAGAGCTCAATATAAATCAGAGCTAATAATTTAAATAAAAACAGACCACTTTAAGGTTCCATGTAATAAATTATTACACCACAGCTCTTTTAAAGGACCGCGGATCATCAGATTTTACTTCCAATATATATTTATTACCTTTACTATATATATATATATATATATATATATATATATATATATATATATATATATATATATATATAGTAAAGGTAATAAATCTGTTCATGTATAATCTAAGTGGATCCTAGTAATATAAAATAATATAACTGATACACAAATAACCTCATTATATTTGTTATTACACAATAAATTATATTTGGAGACACAATGAAATCCTATGTCATCGCATATGGGGAATTTTCAACCAACGAAAAAATAGAAGTTAAACCAGAACTAAATAGATCATTACCCGACACGCAAATGCACACAACATGCGCACAAAATGGCCGAATACAGTATTCAAACCACTCACATGCATGCACACACGCTCACATGCGGGTGTCTGTGGAAAACCAATATATATATATATATATATATATATATATATATTATAATATTTTTTTAAAAAATATGATTCCTTCGCTATTTAAGAGTTCTCATGTTTCAAAAGCGAGGGCCGAGACCCCTAATATAATTTTTGAAATTAAGTTGGATTTCTATTTTGGATATTGTTGAAGGAGCTCTTGTGTTGTCTCCATCTAATTTTACTATCAGAGTTGAAATAGGCACCCCAATATAACCTGACATAAACTTTTCGAAGTGGATTGGTTTGTAGATAAAAATTAATTCTTAACTCTTAGACCACCTAACCAATATAGCCGACCCTAGCCGTTTCCATAGTAACTAATGTTGCAAGAGACCATACTTATAAACACGCGCTAACCACAAGATAGCTTATTTCCAAATTCTCGCTTGACGAGGAAGCGTGACCAGACACCTTAATTCAACTTAATTTCAAAAATTATATTAGGGGTCTCGGCTCTCGCTTTTGAAACATGAGAACTCTTATGTAGCGAAGTAATCATATTTAAAAAAAATATATTATAATATAAGCTCTACTTCTGTATGGAGCACTGTCTTTTTAAAAATAAAAGCAAAAATACTAAGGACTCCGGATTATTTACCTAACCTGTTCTGTCCTATTTTACTGCATACCTGCACACACACACACACACACATATATATATATATATATATATATATATATATATATATATATATATATATATATTGACAAAAGCAAGGGAACTACTCACGGGCACGCACACAAACCCCACACAACTTAGGAAGTATATGTGTATGTACGTACGTATATATGTGTGTATGTATGTGTGTATGTATACTGATTCCATGTAACTTGGGAAGTATATTTATATGTCTTTACCTATGTATGTGTGTGTGTATGTACTGATTCCTTGTAATAGGACGGTGTGTGTGTGTGTGTGTTTGTGTGCGTGTATAATAGTATGTGTATATGTGTGTATATGTAGAAATGTCTTTACTAATTCCTCGTAGTGAGGCAGTGTGTATGTATGGAGAGAGAATATACATATATACACGCATGCTGACAAAAGCGCACGAAAATGGAACTAGATCTAAGAACACACAGGGGTCATTAAAAGATAACTACTCCATCATTTCTCCTGAACAATCTGAATTGTTTTATAACCTTCACGCAGAACTTTTCACTGCCAGTTCAAGAAAGACATTTGGGTCACCAGCACACTAAAAAGAGAATGTCTCATATCGAGAATATTTAACATCGAAAAACATAAGAACAAATTAATTATTTTTAATAATACGTGGAAATCACCACCCTGTGCCTGATGACAGTCGCGGGACCGAAAACCCGTGTAGCAAAATTGTTTTTAAAAAAAATTCACATTTCAACCAAAAACGTTTGCGGTTTCTCACTTCTTTTTAATATATACACTTTTCTCTCGTTGGAACTACCATAACCTCTTCCTTTTATATATATATATATATATATATATATATATATATATATATATATATATATATATATATGTTGTAAAGTAAACATCCGTTGTAATATAAAAATATTAGAACTGATCCACAAAAAAGAACTCGATGTATTTTATTTAATTTAATATAGAGTAATATAATTAATAATCCGACAGCTCCTTTTACCTCATATAGGGTTGAAAAGACAGATGTCCACTTTCGTCGTCTGCCGAAATAGCCTATTCCCCATATGTGGTAAAAGGATTTCTTTGTTTATTATCTATCTATCTATCTATCTATCTATCTATCTATCTATCTATCTATCTATCTATCTATCCCTCTCTCTCTCTCTCTCTCTCCCCTCTCTCTCTCTCTCTCTCTCTCTATATATATATATAAAGAAAGAACAGTAAGATATATAACCCGATGTCCTTATTGATATTTTTTATTTTATTTTTACAAAACAGTGCTTAATGTAAATTTACAGAGCATAAATATTATAAATAAACTGATTTAAAATGTTTTTCGTTACATAGTAATAACCATGTTTCAAAAATGGAAGCTAAAAACTTTAAATTTAATTATATAATTAAATTAAAAGCATTAGTTCCGTTTCATCTTCATACATGAGAAACTATATATGACTAAGTTTATAAAAAATAAAAATTACTGAATTTGCCGTCATCGTCAAAATTTTCCTTAAATAATATTTAAAAATAAAATTAAAAAATGGGAACTGCTAATATACATACTTATATTTGATATGAAAAAATAATTTTAAATAATTTAAGTAATTAATTTACTTGTTTTAAAAAGAAATATAGTCTATTAGTAATTAAGAATAAAATTATTTTAAAATTGTAGTTAAATAAAACGTATTCTAACACAAACGCACCTAAAAAGAATCTTTAAGTATACAAGTAAGAAAAAAATGCCGAAAAACATTTTGCCGTTAATAAAAAAAAAACAGACGACATGCAATTAACGGATGTCAGAATTCGTTGAAAAATACACCCCTACCCTCCCTAAACTTAACCTCTTTTTCAAATGTAACTCATAATTGATACAGCAATAGTTAATAAAAATGAACACGCTACTGCCCCTGTCTAAATGATTGGATTTCTCTTTATCCTTGGAAACAGGAAATTGTGAATTTATATGTGCGTTTAAAACTCAGTAAATTTAAAAATAAGTTATTGCAATATTCGCTTGAAGATGAAACAGAACTAATGCTTTTAATTTAATTATATAATTAAATTTAAAGATTTTAGCTTCCATTTTTGAAACATGGTTATTACTGTGTAGAGAAAAAAACCATATTTTAAATCAGTTAATATATATATATATATATATATGTGTATGTATGTATGTATGTATGTATATATATCATGATCAGTCTCCTTCAACACAATTGCATGGACTGTTCAGACGTACTCGGCGTCAGAGTGTGTGTGTGTCTGTGTGTGTCTCTCTCTGTGTTTGATTAATGTATATTTGGGCAGCTAACTCTCTTTTAGAAATCTTTCGTTAATTATGACGAACGAAGAAATTTTTATTAATTTTACATTACAAGATGTTTATTACTGGTAATAATTTTTCCTCTTCAAAAATTTATTGCTGCTAATATTTTTTTCTTAAAAAAAAAATGGTAATATTGTTTTTCTTTCAAGAAATGGTGTTTAATGCGCCATTTTAACGTACCAAATTCCAATGTCCTGCACCGAAATACGAATACAATGAAGTTGTGCAGAGGCGTTATTCGTATTGAAGAACGGAGGTCTTTCGACTTGTACTCGCTAAACAGCGACGAGACACACCTCAAGTACATGGTGACATTCAAAAACCTTGTAAAAGTTAACCTAGGAACCAAAGAATGAAGGATGAGTGTCATGAAAGAGACGCTAAAATATACAATTTCGTTTCATGAAAAGCAAAACCATTGAGATAAAAACAACAGATCATTAATAAATTAAAAGAAATAAAAATTGATTTAAAATAAAAACAATTTTAAAATTCGCCATCCATTTACTTAAATTTCGTCACTTTTCGTCTCTTCACATTTTTTATATTTATTATTGTATTTTATAATGAACGTGGCACAAAGCCAAAGAAATGGGGACAAGCGAAAAATGGTGTTTAATGTGTCATTTTTTAACGTACCTAATTCCAATCACAGACGAACTAAAACCAAATATTATTTCATACACGAAATCTCATTTATACTTAGCAGTGATTCTGCCGACAGCATGATACTACAATATCTCTAGGAATTTCAAGATGTACAATTTTCGTGTCGGGATGATAATATTAACAACAAAGAAACAACTTTAATATTCCCCAATGTATATTTAGAATAACTAAAATATATTTACAGTAAACAGAAGTAAAATTAATGTTAGTATTAAAAGCCCCAACAATCCTAACCTTGACAGAAATAACAGTTAACTAGCGGGAAAAAGTATGGGGTTAACTAGAAAGAAAAAAATAACTGATGAAATACACAATTGCGCACACATTTAGACGAGATGTCAAAAGCGAAAGCTAGAAGTCGAAAGTCGTACAGAACCGATCATGGGACTGACATCTCTGTCGTCTAATAGGGGATGGGTTGGAGGATTTAAACTAAAACAAAGGTGAAAAAATAAAAGGGGGTAAAACATTACCTCCTCTGGCTAAGTTAAAACAATACCGACTAAATTAAAAACAGAGAAGCCTAACCTAACTTATCGTTGACTGTGACAACTCATGCTTCTCCCAGAGACACAACATCATTTTATCTCCATTATTTACATTATTCGGACTATTGTCCTCATCTGTGTCGCCATATTTATTACAACGTTTCGGCCTTTCAGTATCTGTCTATATTTCTGAGATGAGGTATTATGTACATTATTTACATTATTCGGACTATTGTCCTCATCTTTGTCGCCATATTTATTACAACGTTTCGGCCTTTCAGTATCTGTCTATATTTCTGAGATGAGGTATTATGTACACTATTTACATTATTCGGACTATTGTCCTCATCTTTGTGCCCATATTTATTACAACATTTCGGCCTTTCAGTATCTGTCTATATTTCTGAGATGAGGTATTATGTACATTATTTACATTATTCGGACTATTGTCCTCATCTTTGTCGCCATATTTATTACAACGTTTCGGCCTTTCAGTATCTGTCTATATTTCTGAGATGAGGTATTATGTACATTATTCGGACTATAATGTAAATAATGTACATAATACCTCATCTCAGAAATATAGGCAGATACTGAAAGGCTGAAACGTTGTAATAAATATGGCGACAAAGATGAGGACAATAGTCTGAATAATGTATATAGTGTACATAATACCTCATCTCAGATATATAAACAGATACAAGAAAGCCGAAACGTTGTAATAAATATGGCGACAAAGATGAGGACAATAGTCCGAATGATGCAAATAATGTATATATAGTGAAATATGAGTGAAAGTAGTTCGTGATTATGTTCAATTGACATTTTGAGTCTTTTCTTTCTTCCATAGTGAAACACCATCGGAGGAAGTGACATCGTCTGGTGTTTCGAAAAAAAAAGACAATCTAAAATTATCGATCAGAGACTATTTAATGGCCCTATCGGTGTTTTACATTACTTTTGTGATCTACGGCAACATGGGGACTTTGTCCGTGCTGACAGTAGAATGGTCAAAAGAATTTCCAAATTCGAAATCCCTCATTTTATTCGTTCCCAATTTGGCCATTTCATTGATGAGTGCGATCGGTAAGTCTGTAAAAAATTCTTTGCGTTTTCTTTCATTTAGTTCCTTTGTGAAGACGAAAATGTTTTCAGGTGTAACTCGAGTGAAAAAACAAATCAATTTTACGAAAAGTCAACGCTATACAGTAAATAACGAATCAGGTGTCTTTCGTTTCAATTTCCTCAAATATGCTCAGTACATATCTATCTATCTATCTATCTATCTATCTATCTATCTATCTATCTATCTCAGTTCATATCTATCTATCTATCTATCTATCTATCTATCTCAGTTCATACCTATCTATCTATCTATCTATCTATCTATCTATCTATCTATCTCAGTTCATACCTATCTATCTATCTCAGTTCATATCTATCTATCTATCTATCTATCTATCTATCTATCTATCTATCTATCTATCTAAGTTCATATCTTTCTATCTATCTATTTATCTATCTATCTATCTATATATCTATCTATCTATCTATCTATCTATCTCAGTTCATATCTATCTATCTATCTATCTATCTATCTATCTATCTATCTATCTATCTATCTCAGTTCATACCTATCTATCTATCTATCTATCTATCTATCTATCTATCTATCTATCTATCTATCTATCTATCTCAGTTCATATCTATCTATCTATCTATCTATCTATCTATCTATCTATCCGTGACTCACCACCAACCATGCTGTCTTCTTCTTTAAAAATAACTGCAGGACCACTGTCAGGGACAAGAGGCAGAAGTATTGCAACGCCATGCCATTGCCCAGGCCGGACTTTCTACTGCAACTAGCTGCGACCGTATATGTCTGTCAGGCATTTGTCTTATCAGTCACAAAGGTTGCCCGCAAGCGAAGTGTACAGACTACATCTTGATCTTCGTTTTGCAAAGCCAAGCCACGATTATTATTATTGGTTTGAAGATTATTATTATTGGTTTGAACGCGTAACACAGAACTATTTCATTTACACTCTCTCAGTTTTATTATCAGACTCAATTTGAATCGCATGCTATGTCGACAGTGTCTAATTCTTTTGATTGTTTCTTGACATTGGATCAAGTCTGTCTGATCCTGAGAGTCCAGATGGCTTTGAGCTGATTATAAGCTATCCAGCGGTTACAATCGGATTTCCGGAGGTTAGAAAGTTAAAGCACTTCATCTGCCGAGGCCTGTTTAGTGGCCAGCCTTGTGCTGAGAGCGAGCAGCCATTATTATATACCATCATATATACATAGAGTTTGCGAGTTAATTCTAAAGAATTTCTTTGAATGAAAACAATGACGCTCAACTGAAGAAAACTGTATTTTCAAAAGAGTCCATTCTGTTTATGCTGAGCATCTACAAAGGAGGAAAGAACAGCACATTCGATAAAAAAAAAGTTTCTTTTTGGAACAACTTGCTAAAAATTGTATTGTGTCTGTTACTCCTCCACTTTTTTTTAAAGCTTATCACCCCAAGCAAGGATGGAGGCCACTAGCACGCAAGGGGTTACAGAAGGTTTGGAGGAAGAGCAGATAGGAGTGGTAAAGGAGAGGATGTGGAGAAAGATAGTGGATCGGTCAAGGCAAGGGGTTACAGAAGATTTGGAGCGAGAGCAGATAGGAATGAAAGGTGAAAGGATGTGGAGAAGGGAAGTGGATAGATCAAGGCAACTGGAGGTGTCGATTGACGTTACACTTAAATAATTGGAGATTGTTTATTTAATTTTTGAAATTTCGAGAAATTCGTTTTTTTGTTTTTTTAGGGCTTAAAGTTTTTATTAGTTATATTATAAAAGAATTTAAATTATTTGTTTAAAAAAAACAGGACACTCAGTTTTAGAAATTTTACTCTGTATCGTAAAATTAAAAAAAATATACAATACAACTAAGACGTCATTTAATTAGAAAAGGTTTTATTTTCTTTTATAAATAAAATGTCTTAAAATAAACATTTTTTCGAAGAATAATGAATTTTTAGAAAAACTGATTTCCTTTTTTTTAATTTATGAGAATAATTTAAAAAATTATTCTCATAAAAATAAAAAAATGAAATCAGTTTAATACAGAATTTTAAAAGATTTAATGGTTTTTTAACATTTAAATTTTTAAAAATTCTGTATTAATTTGTAGCGGTCACGTGATATAGTTACTAAATAAAAATTATTAGGGAAAACCTTACTACAAATCATGAATTTTTGTGTGTGCATAAACGTGATGATTTTTGAGAATACGAACTTTCATACACGATAATATCCGAAAATAAAAGCGGTAAATTAAAAATGTATTGGTGATTTTCTAACAAAAAAGTGTCTTCGTAATTAAGACTAGGAAGCAGAAGTACTTGGCATTCAATCAAATATGAGAATGCTTAAAATGTTTTTAGCATTACTGGTAGTTTATAAAATATAGAAAACGCGTTTAAGTTGTATTCGAAATTTCAGTCACACACGCCGGAGTTGGACTCCCCCTTTGCTGATAGGGTATCTGCGTATGTGATTTCTTCTGTGAAGCTTTGTAGTTAATACTATTCCGGTGTTCCTATCTTTCGTTAAAGATGGTTTGCCCTACCTGCAAAGTAGTTCCATGATTTATTTATTTAAATGTCGGTGTGATGCTCACTATGTGGGACGAACCAACTTGCGGTTGGATACCCGGATTGGACAACACGTGCCTGCTTACATGAGACAGGGTAGAGCTAGTAGCAGTAATCGCTTGACTCAGTCAACGATTGGACTTCATTTGATTTGTTAATCAATCAGGTGGCGCTTCCGAATATATTAACGGGGCTCGGTCAGCTAAACATTTACAGTTTCTAGAAGCCCTTTACATCAAGCTTCAGTTTATCCGATCTTTGTGTGTTATGGGTGGTTCCTGAGTTGTTATGTTGTACTCTCACTCATTTCCACCGATTTGTTTGTTTTTAGTAATATTTTTATTTTAGTCCTGGCTCCTTATTTATCCCCCCCACGTCTACCTTTCACAGTTTTGAAGAAGTGTTCGACGAAATAGGTTCATTTAAAAGAATGCCTTCGTCATTTTCAAAGCCATAGATAAATTCTGTGGTACAAAATTTTTGTCTATATATGTTGTTATATACCCTACCTATGAACACTAATGGGTATGTCCCAGTCCTCACAAACACGTTGGAAACTATTGTCAGCGTGAGAAGCTCTTGACGTGACGAACTATCTGCCAATCTGAGGAACCCGGCCGAGGCTATGCCGAAGGGCAGAGTCTCGTCCGGGGAGGTAGACAGATACCCGATCCCACGTATACAGGGTCTACGGGCAATTTTTGTCCGAGCCAAGGGCTCGGATTTCCTCACATTAAATTTGCCCTTGTGTCACATCCTCTCACGTGGGACGGCAGGTAAATATCGAAATATGGTGTCTAAGTAGTCCACGACTGGCATTGGTTCACCTACTTCACGTCGCTGGCGAGTATTTATTTTGTTGATGATATAAAGATTAGCATTTCATTTCCAACCTCCGTTTTGGGTATTCCTCACTCAGTAATCAATTATAGGTTACAACACACACACACACACACACACACACACACACACACACACACACACACACACACACATATATATATATATATATATATATATATACGTTAATCTTTTGATTTCAAGCAATCTAATTTCAGACATTCCTATCCTTGAACACGTTATCTTCTAGAATATATATATATATATATATATATATATATATATATATATATATATATATATGTGTGTGTGTGTGCGTGTGCGTGTGTGTGTGTAAAGTGAAGATTGATGTCAACACTCAGAGGCGACAGGCTGTTTCATGCTAGACACAATCGTCAGGCTGGACTGAGGATTGCGTCTAGCATGAAACAGCCTGTCGCCTCTGAGTGTTGATTTCAATGTTCACTTTTATATTTATATTTACATACGCTCTATCTCTGATATTGAGCATTTTATCCCATAAATATAGCACACTTTAAAACTATATTTCTTCCTATATATATATATATATATATATATATATATATAAATTTAATCTTGCTAATGGCCGTGATGATCCACCGATCCCTTCTGGCATTTTTATTGCACTGGTATGCTCTTTAAATATATGGAACATGATGTTTGAAGAAATAATTAGGTTCTGGTGCCGTAACATTTGTTCTTCAAACAGATTTTATTGGATTTTCAATAAAAATTATTCATGCAAATAAAGGAATAATTTATTCGTATTCTTCCTACTTTGCCACCAATTCTTCTTTTCGTGCTAATGTTTGTATGTTATGAACAAAATCGGAATTAATTAGAATAATGAAAGATTTTCGGTTTGATTCCTGGCAGGTGTCATCGATGGTATCCTCATCACTCGATTTGGAATATACAAGATCATTATTCTTGGATGTTTCCTGAAAACTACCTGTATCCTTGGTTCTTCTTTTAGTCCAAATGCCATAACTTTGGTCATTGTTCTTGGTTTTCTACTTGGTAAGTTATTTATTTTTCATTACCCCAACTTAACACGTGTATGATTTACGATAAGCGCAGTTGAGCAATATCCACGTTCCTCTAAGTATTCAAGTTTACAAACCATTTATGAAATATTTACATGAAAATGGAATCTGATTAATATAAATTTTTGGCACGCGTGCCGCTGCCTCCCTCTGTCTTTTTTACAAATACTTTCACGGTAACTGCTCCGATGATCTGCTTCCGCTGGTTCTCAGACTTCATGTATTTAAGCGTTCAACTAGGCTGGCATCTGGGCTCACACCCTTTCAATGTCGAAACTGTTAAAGGTAGCCATCTCTTCTACTCCAATAGCTTCATGTTTCGCACGTCTCGCCTGTGGAACTCCCTCCCCTTTTCTTGTTTCCCTGATAGCCATAATCTCCAACTATTCAAATGTAATGTCAATCGACCTCTCCAGATCCCCTATCCTTCTCTTAATCCTCTCTTCTATCACTCCTCTTTGCTCTCACTCCAACTCTCTGTGACCCCCTTGCGTGCTAGTAGCTTCTTTGAGTAAACTTAGTCTTTTGGGGAATTGTTGCGTTAATTCCATAAAGGTCTACCATTAATCTGAGATCGATAAAAATATATATTAATTTTTTATAATAAGATTCTTCACGCTTGATAATAGCAAGATTTTAACGTTGTTGTAACATTGGCTTTATCCAACAAATGGCTACCATTACCCATTTTGCTACCGAATATGGTCTGGTGTTTCTATATATCTAAAGATTCTTGACAAGACCTAAAGAAGAATCTGCAATTCTATCGGTCCTGACCTGGCATCTCCGCTTCAATCATTTTCCCAACCTCACAACATTGCTTACCTTTACCTTTTCTCTAAATATTTTCATGATAATTGTTCGCTTAATCTTTCCTCTTTGGTACGTCGATTTCATGAATGTAATCGCTGTGCTAGATTGGCAGTGAGGTCTCACCGTGTTAATGTTGAAACTTTAAGATATAACCATAAGTTCTATGCTAAGAGTTTCTTCTCTCACATATCTCACTTGTGAAACTATCTTCTTGTTTTCATGTCAACTACGATCTCCAGAAGTGCTAGATTGGTAACGAGGTCTCATTATTTTACTGTGAAAATGAACTTGCTAGATGTAACTATTACTTGAGTGATAATGGGTTTTTTTCTCTCACATTCTCACTTCCTTTTCTGTAATCTACGATCTTCAAAAATTTAATTCCAATGTCCGTCGTCTCCTTAAAACCTGTTCTTTTTATCTAGGGATTATTGCCAAAATCCAAAGAAGAATCTGCAATGTTATCGGTTCTGGAATGGTATCTCGGCTTCAGTCACATCCCCACCACCGTAATGTAGCTTCCTTTTGCCTTTGCTATAATAATGGTAATTGTTCTGATATTATTTCATCTTCGTTACCTCGACCTCAGGAAATTAAGCATATTACTGGAACTGAATGTGAAAGAGAAATATATGGACAGTGTGAAAATGAAAATGAAAACTCGAAGTGGGACACACTAAGAGAAGCTTTAGTAACATTAGCAATCAAAGATATTTTCCAAGGGAAAATAGACAAAGAAGAGAGAAAAAAAAAAGAATGGATTACAGATGCAATTGTCGACATAATGAAAGGGAGACAAAACCCAATGTCAAGACACGGAACAGAATATAAGACACTACACAAAGAAATCAGGAACGAATGCAAGCAAGCTAAAGATGAATGGATCAACGAAAATGTGCAGAAATAGAAAGAATGAGTGCCACATATAAAGCAGACATGCATAAAAAAATAAGAAAACAGGCCAAAAGACATGTTCATCAACAGGGTGGAAAAATCCAAGAAGAACGCTGATATTAGAGAGAAAGAAAAATATTCCAGAGATACGACGAATATATCAGATCTTTTCCATGACGAAAGCGAACAATTGGCACTACAAGGTTTTGTGACATATGGTGGCCGTTAATAATTAAGTATAACCCAAAAATTCAATGTTAAATAAAACAGTATTTAATTGCAACAACAAATAAATACTTTACAAGAACAAAGAAGTAAAAGTCAACCGAAGATAATTAACCATTTCAATGAATACATTGTTAACAGTAAGGCTCGGCTTAACGTTCGTTAAATCTTAAATCAAAACCCAAATTATCGACGCACAATAGTTCACACTAATTCGACTGGATAGTTACACTCAATAATCACTCAATAATCATTCCAGTCAGTAGTTTGACACCGCTATTTATACACCTGGAAGAAAACATATATTTATAAGTCCAGAGTCTCACGCTCGAATCTGGGCGTGGGTAGTTATTCATTTTCTTCCTATATGACACCTTTCAATTACAATAAATTTTAAATTCTTAGGATTGAAGAAACTTGTGATTGTGTAAATGAACTTTAAATTAAGGTTTTTGGGGAAGAAACGGTTGAAATTTCTAAGTCACATAATGACGAAAGAGGGCTTGGAAAATTTGATACTCACAGGACAGATTGAAGACAAGAGGGACAGAGGAAAACAACGCATAACCCACCGAGCGATCTTGAGTAAATGGATGGCGGAACAAGGTTTAGGAGAGATAACAAAAAGATCAAATTTTTTAAGGGCTATATTGGACGGGAAGAGACGATTGAAATTTCTAGGGCACATAATGAGGAAAAAAGGCTTGGAAAATCTGATACTCACAGGACAGATTGAAGACAAGAGGAACAGGGGAAAACTGGGCATAACATAGTTTATTAATGAGCTTGAGTGAAGCAATGGCCGAACAAGTTTTAGGAGAAATAACAGAAAAACAATGTTTAAGAACTACGTAGAGATGGTGGAGAGCTATGACCGCATATGTTATCGTGGAGAGCCACTACCGCCTACGTTCTGGAGGGAGACGGCACATAAAAAAGTCTAGATTGGCAGTTAATATTCAAATTGAAAGAATAGACCTTTCGTTGATATTCCATCTTGAAATTAAATGTTAAACTCTCTCTCTCTCTCAATTTATATTTTATATTTTATTATTATTTTAAATTTTCAGGCTCTGCGTCGTGTTTTACATGTCTAAACTCTTTTATCGTGATGGCTACTCAATTCGGGGACGAGGGAAAATCCTTGCTTACGGCGCTGTCCTTTGCTGCCCCACTCTCTGGACTTGTTTTTTCCAATCTGATCCCCGTGTTTATCGAAATGTACACCTGGAAAGGAAGCATGTTCATGCTTGCAGCTATAAATCTGCAAATGATTCCTTTATCATTGTTTCTTTTTCTATCCCACAAGCACAAAAAAACGAAATGGCTAAAATTCAACGCAGAACCAGCTGGGCCGATTTTGTCTCCCACATCGAAAAAATCTTTCGATGTCTCTGTAATCAAAGATCCGTTATTCTTGGCTTACATGTGCGCGCTCGTCTTCACGATGAGTGGAATTATTATGATGAACAGCTTGTTGCCGTCTTTTTTGTATCACAAGGGCTTGAACCTAAAGGAAGCTGCTGCCCTTTACAGCATATACAAAACAGTTTCTGTACTGCCAAGGTAAGCAGAAATCACTGTTCTAGTGATATTAGACATACAAATCTTAGCTAATATACAAATTCACTTTTTATTCTATCCTCCAAAAATGATATAAACCTGAAAATTCATTAGAATCGTTTTTTTTTTACATTATTTACATTATTCGGACTATTGTCCTCATCTTTGTCGCATATTTATTACAACGTTTCGGCTGTTGTACGCTCAGGCCTTCTTCAGGTGGTTGGAATATCGAACTGAACCCTTTATTTCGCTCACTGGGTTAGACTGTTCTAGTTCCACGTGCCATGTTTAATGGATGTCAGTTATCAGTTATCCCCTGTTAATTTCCCTCTGAAAGTTCTCCACTGCCTTAACTGGGTATTGAACTCATGTTCTTTGGGTCCTGTCACTGGATCTAACTAACACCTTTATCCACTGTGCCATGTATCCTTGAGTTCGACATTCCAACCACCTAAAGAAAGCCGAAGCGTACAACGGCCGAAACGTTGTAATAAATATGGCGACAAAGATGAGGACAATAGTCCGAATAATGTAAATAGTGTACATAATACCTCATCTCAGAAATATACATATACTGAAGGGCCGAAACGTTGTAATAAATATGGCGACATATATGAGGACAATAGTCCGAATAATGTAAATAATGGAGATAAAATGATGTTGTGTCTCTGGGAGAATAATGTATATAGTGTACATAATACCTCATCTCAGAAATATAGACAGATACTGAAAGGCCGAAACGTTGTACTAAATATGGCGACAAAGATGAGGACAATAGTCCGAATAATGTAAATAGTGTCATAATACCTCATCTCAGAGATATAGACAGATACTGATAAGCTAGATGTCTAACACACGATCTTTTACTCCTTCTGTGATGTTTCTTTCCGTATTTATGTATTTAGACGATTCCAAGTCCTCTTCTGGAGAGATGTGTTTATCTCGATAACACCCCCACTTTATAGATATGCACTTTTTTAGTCGATATTTTTTCCGACATTGGGCCACTCGCAATGTCTTAGTTGGAGTACGTTTTCGCTTACCCTGACGTTGTATTTTAATTTCAGTTTTATGAATAGCTACTTCAAAAGTATTGTCAAGTATGTCCGTTGGTCTATTAAATTGCACTGCATTCTTATTCTGTGCATATCTCAATTGATATATTTGCCTCTTTTGACGAAGTTGTCCACCTTCGACAATGCACATCATACTACCAAGGCGCTGAATAATTTTTCTTTTCAGCCAATTTTCTTTTCTGAACTTAAATTTTTTTAAAGTAAACTTTATCGCAGATCTTAAATGATCTGGTAGGTGAGAAATTGTCAAACTTTCTTTTTATTCCCTAGCAGTAATTTGTCAAAAATAGATCTAACTTTTCTAGCAAATATGAGATCTGCATTTTCGTGGTGACGTTTGCATTTCACGTCATTCAGTTCCCGCTCAAAAATTCTAGTAATGCCATTTGTTTAGGTTCCAAGACTTTAGCTTTTCTTAATGCTGTTTTAAAGGTGTCGACAAGCCGTTACGCTTGACCAGTCGTCCCCGGATGATAAATCGGTGTGGTCAATCGTTTAATCGCATAGCATTTGCAGAAATGTTTAAACTCACTAGAAGTAAATTGAGTTCCATTATCGGGTACCACGCCGTCAATTACTTCAAACCATGCACAACGTTCGGTCAAGAATTTAATTGTTATCGCGGAAGTAGATCGTTTACACTTCAATATCTCCGGCCATTTTGTGAAACTCTCGACCAAAATTAAATAGTAGGAACCATTTAGCGGTCTGGCAAAGTCCATATGTAGTCTTGCCTACGGTTTATCAGTGCTTGGTAATGCCTGATAATTTATAGGTGGTGATTTTGCTGCTGAATTACAACCATCACATTTTTTAACAGTATTGTCGATATCTTTATCTAATACATGTAACTTCCTATCAAGGTCTTTATTGTCCCTATTTCCGGATGTCCTGCGTGGAATTGTTGTAAAATAGTTTTTTGTAGTGATAACAGAATTACAGCTCTATTCGCAGACAAAAGTACTCCACTACAAACAGAAAATACTGCATTCTTGTTAGTAGGCTTCACTCAATTTCCACTTAAGGATATACATAATTTTTTGAATAAACGTATCCTTTTTAGAATGCATTTTGATATCGTCTATGGTGAACGGGAATTCAATAATAGTATTACACACGAGGCTTTTAATTTCGCTCTTCGATTCCAGTATCTTCAAAATCTTTTTTAGGTTTCGATATCAATCGGGATAAGCCTTCTGTGTGTTCCAATTTCTTTGATGATAGAAATTTCATCTTGAAATCATAGTTCAATAAGATCTTAGACTACTGCTGTAGTCAGCAGCATGTGTCGGAATCCTTTTCTTTTTCCGTATTTGTCAAACTTCTTGAACTGTGAGCGACTGCTTTCACTGTACTGTCTTCGTATTTATAGCCTATTACCACTCCTATGCTGTGTTCGTTCGCGTCCAACTCTACTATCAACTGTCGTAATGCGTCAGCGATAACTCCGAAGTTAGTAGTTTGTTAATTTCTTCGAAAACGTTTTGACATTCCGCCGACCAATTCCATTTCGTACCCTTTTAAAGTAAAATGGTTCTCGCAATTTGTACATCTCTGGCACATAAATATTATAATAATTCGATAATCCGAGAATTAATCAGCAAATTTGTCGGGAGAGGCATGTCTTTAATGACACTCGCTCGAGCAGGTTCGGGTCTTATTCCTTTTTCGTCGATTATCTGTCCGAAATATTTAATCTTGTCCAGAAAGAATCGACATTTCTGTTCACTGATTTTGAAAGCGTAATCATGTAATATCTGAAATACTTGCTGAATCAGTTTTACGTGCTGTATTTTCATAGCACTCTTAATAATTAGATAATCTATGTAAGAGACAACCCCGTCTAGTCAAGCAAACATCGTATCCATTATTTGATGGAAAATACCTCGGGCAACTTTTATATCAAAGAGTAATCTTTTAAACCTGTAGAGTCCTTTATGCGTATTTATAGTCAAAAACTTCTGCCATTCCTCATTTACTTCGATTTGAAGATATGTCTCAGACTTTTATTTTTAAAAAAATACCACCATTTCATTTTAATATATTTCCTCTGGAGTGAGTATGTGAGAGGAGACAGTTAAATCCAGTTTTAAACTCTGCACATAAACAAATCTTATTATTTTTCCTGGTATAAACCGCTGGCGGGGCCCATTCTGAAAAATCTATTTTTTTCAATAAATCCAAAGTTTTCTAACCTATTAAGTCCAGTGTTAATAGAGACCCCAACGCAGCAAAGGGTATATTTCTTTTAGGCTTAAATACAGGTAACACGTTTTCTTTTAATTTAAATAATGTCTTTCACTTTCTACATTTTACCAACTCCTGTAAGAATATAGTCGTAAGGTTATTTTTATTACTTTACTCAGTGTTTCCTTAGCTGTAATTTTGTTCTCTGGCGAACAGTCCATTTTTTCACAGAATGAATTAATCGGCCAATTCCATAATTCAAAAAATTCTAGCCAATCGACGTTTACTAAATTCGAGTTGGAAATCTTTAATATGTACACACCTGTTTTTTTTTTAGTTTTACGCGCAAGGGCGATGTTACACATAATTTTCCCAAGGAACATTCATTTCTTGCCCGATATTCTACTTACAACTTTCTTAGTTTTTCTCAATTTAGGCTTACTAATTTTGTTCCAAGTTCTGTTCCATAATTGTAATATCGCTACCAGTGTCCAACTGAAATCTCACCGTAGAGTTATTCAATTTACTCTCGCAAATGTTCTATTATTTGAATTTCCATTTTTTTTTACCTGGTAGCACTACTTTCAGCAAGTTAATTTGTGTATTACTTTTGCTTTTGTACTTAAAGAAGCTTCGTTTGGGACATGATTTTCTATAATTAAAACATGTTTTGGTTTTAAATAGATATTCCTTTCAGAAATGAAAGTATGGTTTAAGTTTTACAGTATTTTTATTCTGGATTTTTTTCTTTTGGAACTACAGTCTTTTTCTGAAACATTTGTACTTCTGTCGTACGATTTTGCTCGATATTCGCTGTATTGTGCCTTAGATTGACACATTTTTGACATTCTTCCGCAGCAGTCTGTATCGTTAACTTTGAATCCTGTTCAAGTTTTGTAAGTATTCGAGAACGTATTTCTGCATCGTTGCTTGATATCAGATCGTTAATGAAAACTAGACATTTACATTTCTCTAGAGATAATTCATACGATTTAAATTTCTCACATTCACGGTTGACTATACTGTCATGTGACAAAATCTTTATTTTCATCCTTTGTAATGTTCATGCACTGCGAAAGTGTATAAATCAGTGAATTCTTTTCACCAAAGATCTTTGATAATATCGACACTGTCTCATTAAAGGACACTTTTTCTGGAGTATTCGGCAAAATGAAATTCAAATATTTTTTATGCTCAGCGGGGCACAATTTTCGTAAAAGAAGACAAAATGGCCTCCTAACTTCTGAAGTATTACTTCCATTATATAAGTAAACTTTATTCGACTTTGTTTACCTTATCTACAAGGTGTGGTAAATTAGTTTTGTGGGGATATATTAATATAACATCATCAATATATCGGAAATATGTTGGTTGTTTAGGTAAAATAACCAGATTCAAGAAATTCTAAGAAAATGCATGCCAATACTTTGCTTAGAGGTGACTCCATTGATAATACAATTTTTGTTTATAAAAATTATTATTAAATGTGAAATAGCATTGATTGTTGACGTGGCGACAGATTTTTATTATTTTAGCTTTTGGTTGGTATAGGTTTATTTCTTATTGTGTTAGATTCTTTTTAAAGATTTAAACATTTACGCAAGAACCTAGGCATTTAACATCTAAAATAGCCACAAGTTTATCTGTCATAATAGATAAATGGATTGATAAATTGATAGATGGATAGATAGATTCAAATAAGTTTGCTTAAAAAGAACGAAGAAGGTGTTGTGGAGATAAACACACGTCTCC
>OZ038504.1:86904357-86916857 GCA_964036315.1 Acanthosepion esculentum
CAAATGATTTCTTCCAATTTATTCTCAGTATTATTGGCCGAATCAAATACAATACATTTAATACAAATCAAGTTTCCTTATAACGGATTTCCTCTAATTTATTTTTAGTTTTATTGGTTGCGTCATCGGACCTTTATAGATATTCTGTATTTACGAGGCGTTCGTAATGTCATCCAACTTTTCCATGCTGATCACAACCCTTTTTCGATACGGCCAACACAAAAAAAGGAATTTCCAAATTCTTGGGCAAAGTTCTTTTCTGTAGTTGTTTACGTAGAAATTTTGTTTTTATGAAGCTTTACAAATGGTGATAGGTATGGCGGTCTTATGTTAGTTACGGCACTGGGTGTGGTTTTAGTTCTGTGACTATCTGATGCGTTTCCGATTAGTTTTTCTGCCAATTTCGTCGGCACTACGGGCTTGTCAACATGTGATTATCGCAATTTGAGTAGCTGGTTCAGGGTCTGGGATTTTCTTCAAAGAGCCGGGTCTTCACAATGTCTTCTACTGATTGGAGATGATCTGGGGTTGGAGAGGAAGATATGCTTCTTGACTTTTCGTCTCCGGTCTACTTGTAAAACTCAGCCATTATGGACGAAATTTAAAACCCAAATACTTCTGATTGTTGGTCCAATTACAGACCAATTCGTGTCATATTGATCAACCAATCATAGTTCGGGTTCTAATTTCTGGACGTGGGGGAAAAACCCCTTCTAAATTTCTCATTCGGCACTGATTTTAATTATTACAATCTTCTGGTTGACCTATCGTTATTTAGATCCGAAGGGGATGAACGAAAATAATTTCCCTATTTGATTACTCCTGCTTTGTTTTTATTGAGTTTTACAATTGGTGACATCTATGGTGGTCTTATGTTAGTCACAGTACTAGGTGTTGTCTTAGTTCCGTGACTAGCAGATGTGTTTCCGATGAGTTGTTCTGCCAACTCCTTCTGCGTTCACACTGTGTTTGAAAAGACATGACACAATTCAACCGGAACTTCTGACGGCCCGGATAGTCGGTACGAGTTGCAAGAAGAGTCAGTAACGTAAAGAATCAAGCAGCTCTCTCCGGACTTTTGCTTATCGGCATGTGATTATCGGAATTTGACTAATTGCTTCAGGGTCTGGGATTTTCTTCAATGAGCCGGGCCTTCGCAATGTCTTCTACTGGCTGGAGAGAATCTAGTGTCAGAGGGGAAGATATGCATCATGACTTTTCGTCTTCGGTCTAATTGTTGTAGAAATCTGTGCTTCATCCTTTATGAACGAAATTTTTGAACTAAAAAGACTTATGATTGGTGACCCAATTACAGAATATTTCGTGTTATATTCTCATTGGTCAACCAATCATAGTCCGGGTTATAATATATGGAAGTGGTGGGGGAAACCCTTTTTAAATCCCTGATTCGGCATTGCTTTTACTTATTACATTCTTATTGACCTTTAAGTCTGAAAGCAGCCAGGATGCTGTAAGTAAATCAAATGCAACTTATTCAAGTGCTGGGAGGTTTGACAGTTGTTGAGCTTACATTGACCTTTCAATATGGCGACGGACAACGGAAGCAAAAAATAAACAATAAATGTTTTGAATTTTGACTCGAACTTATTAAACCCAGTGACCCCTAAAATAACGAAATTATAGAAAAATGTTTTGTTTTTTAACAAAAGTCCTATTCTTGATAGAATTTTGTCGGAAAAAAAAGAAAAGATTTTCTTCTTAATAATTTGTCAAGTGCCAATTAACAATGTCATCGTGTCACAATATGAACATTATGTCATATGAGAAGAGAAGAAGAGGTGACAAACAAGTCAGCAGACGTAATCGCTGATATAATCTGAAAGACAAATTGACTAACATCAAAACTCATCACCCCCCCCTTTTTTATTATATTTTCGTTGAAGATGAGTAGAAAGAAAATAAATGCAATAAAAAGCCAGAAGGTTTTTTTTTGTGCAAACTTACCGACGGCACACGGGGACGTATAAAATGAGGGATTTTGAATCTTGAAATTCTTTTAACCATTCTACTGTCAGCATGGATAACGACCCAGTACATCCGTAGGTTAGGAAGGTAACGAGGAATAGCGACAGAGCCATCAGGTAGTCTGTTATCGCTAATCTCGAAGACTCTGATTTCTTCAAAATCTCAGGCGACATCATTTCATTTGGAGGTGTTTGTGTTTGGGAGAAAAAAAGGCACAAAACATCAAATAAATGATTCGATTCACTTCACACTCTTTCTCTATCACTCATTCACACCCTCTTTTTTTCTCTCTCGACCTCTCCCTCTCTCTTTCTCTCTCCCTCTCCCTTTAGGTTTTTGCTTATATATATAAGATATATGAGAGAATCTAGTGTCAGAGGGGAAGATATGCATCATGACTTTTCGTCTTCGGTCTAATTGTTGTAGAACTCAGTGCTTCAGCCTTTATGAACGAAATTTTTGAACAGAAAAGGCTTATTTTTGGTATTCCAATTACAGAGCATTTCGTGTTATATTCTCATTTTTTGCAGTTTTGCTGGTCGTCTTATCGTTATTTAGATCCGAAGGTGATGAACGAAAATAATTCCCCTATTTGATTGCACCTGGCATTTGACCTTTATGTCTTCGGTCTGAAGGCAGACAGGATGCTATATGTTGGTCAAATGCAACCTATGCAGGTGCTGTGAATTTTGACACTCTTTGAACTCATGACCACGCAGTGACCTTTCAATATGAAGACTGACAACGGAAGCAACAGGGTCGAAATTATTACACCCAGTCTTTTAAAATAACCAAATCCTACGACAATGATTTATTTTCAACAAAATCCTATACTTGAAAAAACAAAAAGATAATAATTAATAATTTTCAAGTGCCAATTAACAATCTCAACGTATCACATTATTCAACTTCCGTCGGCAACCCTAAATATATAGAAAAGTTTCGTTTTGATTTTAACAAGCTGCCAATTTACTCTGAGGATCAAACAAAACAGGCAGTGATTTGTACGACTTTCTTTACTGATAAGGCTGTGTCCGGAATGTATATAAATGTCTACTACGCGTTCGTGTGGGAATGTGTTCGATTATTGATCGATTTGAATAAAAATCGAATATCTCCTTCAAATGATTTCTTTTAATCTCTTTTCAGGCTTATTGGTTGAATATATGAATTCTTATCAAGCGACATTCTGTATTTACGGTGCGTCCATCATGGCTTCCAACCTTTGCCTGCTCATTGCTGCCATTGTTCAATACAAACGGGGTCGAAAAGGCAGTTCATAAATGGCAGACAAAAAAAGTTCCTCGTTTCTCGTAGCATTTTGCATATTGTTTTGTTTTCATTGCATTTCCAAATTGTCAGGAACTGAGATATCCAGCATTTTCCCAAGATTTTCCTCAAAAGCAGAAACAAGTTTTAGAATCAAAAATAAGAGAAAAACTGTCTGTATGAAAAGAAACAATTTCCTGGACTAGAATATAAATTCTTAAAACTGTTATCCTGCCATATTCATAACGTTTCGGCCTCTATATCTCTGAGATGAGGTATTATGATTACTTGCATTATTTACAATGGTTCACATGGCCCAATGCTTAAAGATTTTGGTTACATCCAGTGACTAGACCCAAAGAGTCGTGAGTTCAATACCAGGCCACAGCAGTGATGAACCATAGAGTTGAGTTAACTACATAAGAAGAAACAATTTTCTGGAGCAGAACACAAATCTAAAAACAAAATATTTTCTAAACAAAAATGAATTCACTTATTAATTAATTAAAATTTATTTCTTTGTAAGGTGCGTGTTTTGTGTTTTTTATAATTTTATCTTCATTCAAAGGTATGCAGAATAGCAATAAAATTTCTCAAAAGTTTGAAAGCTTTGCCATATCAAAATTAGAAAACTTACCCACTCAAAAACAAAATCAAGGAGAACCATCCCTGCAACCCATTAGAATGTCTGACGTTCAACTTCTCGAGAGCTCCTCTTTGCGACTACTCGGTCTCACATTAACTGCTGACCTGAGATGGAACAAATACATTGAATCAATAGCTTGGCCCACTGCAAGGAAAGTTGGCTCCCTGTGCCGCGCCAGGAAAATTTTCACGCCGGAGTCGATCCTTCAAATCTACAAATCAACCATTCGCTCTTTCATGGAGTATTGCTGCCATATATGGTCTGGAGCCCCTTCTGTTTGTCTCAAGGTCATCGATAAAATCCAGAGACGGACATGCAATGTAATTGGCTCTGATCTGGTATCTCGTCTGCAGTCGCTCTGTCACAGACGTGCTGTCGCCTACCTCTGTCATTTTTACAAATACTTTCACGGTAACTGCTCCGATGATCTGCTTTCGCTGGTTTTCAGACTTCATGAATTTAAGCGTTCTACTTGGCTGGCATCTCGCTCTCATCCTTTCACTGTCGAAACTGTTAAATGTAGCCGTCTCTTCTACTCCAATAGCTTCATGTCTCGCACTTTTCGCCTGTGGAACTCCCTCCCCTCTTCCTTTTTCCCTGATAGCTATAATCTCCAACTATTCAAATATAATGTCAATCGACGTTTCCAGATGCTTTGATCTATCCTTATCCTTCTCTTCATCATTTCCTCTATCACTCCTATTTGGTCTCACTCCAATTCTCTGTAACCCCTTGCGTGCTAGTGGCTTCCCGCCTTGCTTGGGGTGAAACGCTTAATAAAAAATTTTTAATGTCAATTTTTGCCAACATTTTTAAGAGTATTTACACATGTATTCTGATCTAGCTATATTTATCAGTACTTTACGGCAGATACGTCCTTTGACCTTCCCCAAATATAGCGATTTTCCAAGAGTAGCTTAGATGTGGCACAAGGCCGAAAGTAGGGGGCACCTAGTGAGGATCGAACTCACTACGCAGTCGTAATTGTTCTAGCGAGACAAGCTTGTTAACCATAACACCACGTTGAGGTGCCCAACAAGGCTATGGTGATTTTCTAAGAGTAGCTTAGATGTGTCACAAGGCTGAAAATATGGGGCACCTAGTGAGGATCGTAATTGTTCTAGCGAGACAAGCTTGCTAACCATTAAACTGCCTCGAGGTGCCCTGCCTTCCTGAAATATATATTTGTTATGGTCCAGGTTAGGACCAAGGGAGAACAACACGAACACAAGAGTAGAAATAACGAAGATATATTACACGAAATAATAATACAAGATGTGGAAGGTGTTAGTATGACTGTCTGTCTGGTTTGGAGTGAACTACTATCGGCTCGACTCGATTTGTCTCTCTTTCTTGGGAGGCGTAGTATACATAGTGTTAGGAAGAGTTCATTCTGTATTTATAGGTAAGGACCCATAACAGAAACTTTATACAGTAATGGATTAATTTTGTTATTATTATTGAATATATGATACATCCTTCTGTAACAGAAAGAGTTTCTGGTCCGAAGTGAGTTAGGAAATTAGTTCTTCGAAACCCAGAGGATGGCTGCCAAATTTTGGCGTATAGTTTATGATTCCTAAGAGTATTTCTTCTAAGGTGACCTAGTTATAGGTAAGGACCCATAACAATATATATATATATATATATATATATATATATATATATATATATATATATATATATATATATGTTATGGTTCAGGTTAGGACTAAGGAAGAACAACACGAACACAAGAGTAGAAATAACGAAGATATATTACACAGAAATAATAATACAAGATGTGGAAGGTGTTAGTATGACTGTCAGTCTGGTTTGGAGTGAACTACTATCGGCTCGACTCGATTCGTCTCTCTCTCTCTCTCTCTCTCTCTCTTGAGAGGCGTAGTATACATAGTGTTAGGAAGAGTTCATTCTGTATTTATAGGTAAGGACCCATAACAATATTCAAACATTTACACGTTTGGACTCACTGAGCTGAATTTTACTCTATCGTTTACACAATACAAGACGTAAGAGTCACTGTCGTTAGTGTTCATGAATGACGTTGTTTTATGGACGTAAGAAATGCAGATAGCGAGGGTATTGTGATTAGATAAAGGTTGGCCTTAAATTTGAATAGGTTAAGATTGCTATGATTTGGAAAAAATACTTTCAGGAGTCTGTTCCACAATGTAGCGACTCCTGGGCACAAACTGTACGACTGAAACTTCCTCCTTACAAATGGAATACGAAGGGAATGGGGATGATTGATGGGAATGTTCCATGGAGATGACCATGGAAATAGCGACAGATTAGCGATTGGAAAATCTTGAAAACGATTAATCACCCACAAGGACGCGGAAACGCTTGTGAACAGTGCTGTGGCTAGAGAAAGAGAATTAGGAAGCCCAGATATATATCTGAAGGATCCTATTCAAGGATACCCGTCTACTATGGCGGCTAGCCAATCCCTATCGCAGACGCTTGCTCAGGCACATTTGTATTTGTTCAACACCCAGAGAGCCCACAGTTCATACTGCAACTATGCTGAGCAGACCTTAGTTACAGTTTCTGGGAGAGAGCGTATTATCTAGCATGATAAAGAATTTGAACAAGGCCAGCACAATCAAACCCTCGATCACGATGACTTGTGACTTCGTGCTAGCACAGCTATCAATGGCACTCAAGGGTTCTGTCTGCCCAATTTCACTCACAAGTCTTGGGTCAAACCGTGGTATGGTTTCCAGACACTTTCCAAAGGTTCCGCGCGCTGGGATCGACTCCTTCAGTCCGATGACATTCAGGAAGTCTCCTTCCTGACAAATCGACTATGGTGAGATTCGAAAATATTTTTAATATGTGTTTGGCTATGTAATCTAGCCAGTATCATTTAGATTGTTATTTTTTGTTTATATCTCCATCAGTATTGTTATTAAATATGCCACATTGGGATAATAGAAGATATGACAAGAATGGCGAAACATTGTAAAAACCTGGAGGCAAAATTACTGTGTATGATAAAATGATTAAAGCACTTTCTCAACATTTTCGTCTGACTAAATTGTTTTCTCTTCAGTACCAGTTTTAGTCTCATCACAGTGAGCAACTTATGCATTTAATGTGTTGTTTGGCAAAAAGAAAACTTTAAAAAATGTTCATACTTCTTTTTCCATATATATATATATATAATGAACCTTAGGAGACAGGCAAACCTACCTAAGTTTCATCCTAACGGATCGTCAGGTTAATGGTGGCCTTTACTCGTTTTGGAGGTTTTTTTTCTTTGAACTTCGAGCTTGAACTCTGGACGATTGTTTTCGCCTTTGTTTCATATTCTTGGTTCTTTCTTTTATATTCCTCATTTTTCTTTGGGTACTCATTTGTTTTACTACAAGTCGAAATACCATGGTTTTACCAAGCGAGTACCACCATTTATATATATATATATATATATATATATATATATATATATATATATATATATATATATATATATATGAGGAAAAATATGTAAAAACAAAAAATCCGAAAATGCAAGTTTACTCTTTTTAATGTTGTTTCAATGTCGACGTCAGACGTTTCGGTCTAGTAGACCTTCTTCAGGACATAGTTATTAAAACATAATTAAAATTAGACGATATTCAAGTCAACATCTAATTTATATATATAATTTGATAATATTAGTGGAAAATAATTTGATAATATTAGTGGTAAATATACACATACATATGCAATCATATATCTAAAATATATAAATAAATATACATACATACACATACATATGTGTATAAAAAATAATTCCAAGAGGATAGAATCCAGGTAGAACTCAATGTCTAGGACAGAGTAAGGATATAATAAAAAGTCTTAAACACTAATATTCCACGCTCATAATTTATTCCATTGGAATTGTGAAAACGATCCAATTCATCAGACCTACAAATTCAAAAAGAAAACAGAAAAAAACAACGAGGAAAAAATAAATAAAAATTTAGTGAGAGTGTATGTATGGGAGTGTGGGACGAACGCTCGCGCAAATGAGATCTATAGAGAGGGGTAACAGACGAGAGAAGAACAGGAAGGTCTAAAGATGAAGGGGGGATTAAGATTTAACAGAGAGAAGTTTTAAAGAGGGGAGTGAAATACAGTTTAAGTGAGAGAAATATGCATATTTTCAAATGACAAAAGATACACCGGAAAAGTGTATACATTTCTTGGTGTCATACACACACAATAGACGATATAATCTTAAAGCTCAGAAAATGAGAAAAATAGAGGAAAAGGAGAAAAGGGGTGGGAGGAGGTGTTGTGGGGGAACAAAAAGCGGATGGCGTTTATAAAATGGCCGCTGCGTAATCAAGAAAATTTGACAAAGGTAATATCGACAACAGGTTGCAAATCTAATATAAACATAAAAATAACGATTATCTAACCATTTCTATGTTCAAAAATGCATACACGCATACACAACATAAGTACATACCCACACACATACATACATATACATACATATATATATATATATATATATATATATATATATATATATATATATACACATATACATATATATATATATACATACACACATATATATACATACACGCACATATATGTACATACATACACACATATACATACATACATATACACATACATCCATACACATCCGCTCATACACATATATACATCTGCACACATATATACATACGGACATACACATACGTGCACATAAACAATATATACATAAAATCTTACACATCTCCATATAAATACCTACACCCACCCATCTAAACAGGTAAACGATGAATCCCTCTATCTTTTCGTCTAACTATACATACATACGTACATATACGCCTATATACAGATATATATGTATACATACATACCTAAACATGCACACACACACACACACACATATAAACATATTCATATACCTACATATACATACATCCATATATGCATTTACACATATATCCACACACAAATCCATATATCTACATATAATAATAATTGGCCACTCGATATAGAGGACACCCGTTGCAATGCACAGCTAGCTAGCGCATATTGCAACATTTGCACAGGCATTTTTGCAATTTCCCAACTGGGAAATGCCCACAGAGCCCACCTGCAGTTTATACTGTTATTGGCGTGTTCAGAGCCAATTAACAGTTTTAGAGCGTTGATGCGAACCCAGCGTGATCATAAATGAACAAGGTTGGCCACCTCAACTCGCAATCACGGTGTTTTGTGATATCGTGCTAGCTTTGGCCAACGAGGTCTTCCACACAGTTTCCTCTCCCAAATTCCCGTGGCTATGGAACAGACACTTGCCAAAGGTGCCCTGGGCTTGGAGTCCGATAGCTGCTGAAATTAATTCCAGCCAGGATTCGAACTCGGTGCCTCGTGATTCTAAAACAACGCCTTAGACCACTCAGCCACAATATCTACATATACACACACACAGACACACACACATGTATATATACATACATATATATATATATATACATACATATATATATATATATATTCATATATACACATATACACACACACACATACACACACATATGAATATATAACTCAAAATGTACAAGCTAAAAATTTCTCAAAATCAAAAAATTAATATAAAAATATACGGGTGGAATTAAATTAATTTATACCTCAAGAACATTGAGGAAGACAACGTTAAGAATATTAAAAATACTAAAAATATTAAAAATATTAAAAACAGGCTGAGTGAGTAACGTTTATCTATCTCTTACGTTTGTTTATATACCTAGGTATATAAATATCATAATACTATCTGATTTTGCAAATCAGTTACTAGGGGAAACGTCTACCTACATATCCCCGCATACATATATCACCACATGAAAAAAGAATAACAAAAATTTGAAATACATAGCGCATCACATAAACATACACAAGGATACATATAGATAATAGTCATTCCGTTAAAAAGTCATGTCCGATGTTATTGAACCAAGATGGAAATGTCACAAGCGACAACACGTTACAAAACCGTGTTTATGTTTTGAATCGATTTTTGTGCCTACATTTAGAAAAGACCTCACTACGAAGATTTAGCAACTCATCTTGATTCTTATCTTTAATAATAATTTTTTTTTCCGCAATGCACGGATCACACCGATCACGGAAGTTATTAGGGGTACTAGCTCTTGATAAGTATCTCCATTCGAAAAGTGGGTTTAGTCTCTTATCCACCAGATCCCAGTAGTGTTTGGATAAGGAAGTTTGGTTTTTGAGGTATCTATATCTAAAAGAGCGTCTATGGTTGTATAGACGCTGCTTGCAATCAACCGCGGATATACCTATATATCTTTTTTCTCGTTTATATTTTCTTCGGGGAAGATAGTTGCCTCGTACACTACATTTTTATACATACATTTTCCCCCGATAGGACAAAGGTCTTTATTCCTACAACTGCAGGTAGGATCACCAGACTGAGTTTCGTTATTATGGTAGTTTCTAAGTATTTTACAATTATGGGAAGATATAATTTTCTCCATATTTCTAACGCATGAATAACTAATTTTCAGCGTCTTCCTATTGAAAATCTTATGTAGTGGATGCTTATTATGAAAGTGTTTATCTATTAATCTTAGAAAGAAACTTCCTATGTCAATTTTAGAGAGCCTGCAATACGGTGGGTTAAACCATATTACCTTCCTCTTTCTATTTTAGTTCTATTATTATTCTGATTTACTAGTTCTCCGTTAAAGTTTCATTCTTGTCTAAAACCACTATTTTTGAGGGCCTGGTTGTATATAAATTTATTATCGTCAAAGATTTTATGGTTAGACGATAGCCTATTTATTCTCGTATTCACAGTTTTGGGGATGTGATCTATCACAGATTTAGGGTGGTTAGAGTGGACGTTGATGTATAGGGGTGTCTGATCAACTTTATGGAAAGGTTTAAAGGTATCATTAGATAGGTTAAGTGTAATATCCAAGATGTTAACAATTTTCAGGTTGGAAGATATTTCAATCTTAAGGCCTAGGTATTTGAAGGCCCTAACTATCTTCTTATGTAAGCTGGAAGTCAAGGGGCCATTGCTATTATATATATATATATATATATATATATATATATATATATATATATATATATATATATATATATATATATATAGGGAGAGAGAGGGGGGAGGGAGTTGGGGTAACAATTGTACACAGACATAATAGAATTGAATAGACACAAAGATAAATTTTATTTCTGATTTTTTTAATAACCAAGATAAATTAACTGATATCATTTGATTAAAATTGCAGATAACAATACTGGAACATGCCACGAACCAAAGGAGCATCAGACCTATCCGAATTTCAGCGAGGACGTATCGTGGGCCAATATGAAGGTGGTCTTAGTCAAAGAAAAATATCTGAACATCTTTCAATACCCCTTTCTACTGTTAATAGAGTGATCGTACAATTCACCAGAGAGGGCAAGAAGTGCACAAAACCTCATCCAGGACGCCCTGGGCCCTCTGAAAGAACCATGCGTCTTGTCGAAAGAAATGTTGAACAGGATCCACGTTGCAAGGCCTCTGACATAGCAACACAAGTTGATGTCAGTCCCAGAACAGCTGTCAGGTATCTTCACAAGCTGGGCTACTATGGCAGAGCTGCGAGAAGGAAACCACTTCTCCGTGCAGCCAATATCAAACGCAGAAAGGATTGGGCACATGAGATGGTGGAGAGACCTGTGACCTTTTGGACCTCTGTCATTTTCTCTGATGAGTCAAGATTCGCATTATTTTCCGACAAAGAAGAGTATGGGTATGGAGACTCTGTACTCAAGAGTTTGATTTAAAAAGACTGCAGCCAACGGTGAAACATGGAGGCCTTTCAGTAATGGTATGGAGTGCAATTTGGAGTGATGGTCGCTCAGAGCTTCTGGAGTGTGAAGGAGACATTAATTCAACCAAATATGTTTCTATATTAAAGAAAGGGCTCCTTCCAATATTCTCAAGTAGTAGAATGAGCAAAGTTGACTACCTATTTATGGAAGATGTATTCTCAGAATTTGTCTGTCGAACAACAATGCGTTCGCTCCAAGATCCTTCTCCATTCTGTGAGGTGTTTACCCAACATTCCATTGTTGCATTATGCATCGCAAAATGTATTTAAAACTCTCCTTCTTTTCGCATTAACGTCATCTTCTTGTTCTTTTTCATTTTTGTTTTTTTGTGACGCGCGTCCTGGGTAAGACGATAAACTGCATCTGCTTCCTGGGTAAGACGATAAACTACATCCAACAGAAAGGCCTCTGATAAGGAGGTTTTGAGAAACGGGGAACAACCTCGTAATTGCTGGTGTTCCCAGGTCCACCCTTGTCTGGTGTGGTAGCACCTGTTAGGGTCTCAGCTATGGGAAAATAGTTAACCCCCAAACTGGGGTCAAAACGTGTAAAAATAGATTTTAATACCAGCAATACGATTTTGTAAAAAATTATACGAGCAATAAATTTTCGAAGAAAAAAGTATTACCAGCAATACATTATTGCTAGCAATACCTTTTTTGAAAAAAGAAATATTACCAACAATACATTTCTGGGAAAAAATATTACCAACAATAAAAATCTTGTCGAC
>OZ038504.1:86924357-86981857 GCA_964036315.1 Acanthosepion esculentum
TTCCTTTCCGCTTTCACATTTTCTCCCTGTTTACATTTTTGCCCGTCTTTTTTTTTCTTTCTTTCCGTTTTTCCTTTTTGCATTTTCTTTCATCTTTTCTTTCAGCTGTCACTTTGTCTTCCTGTTTCTGTCCGTCTTTTGTTTCGCCATTTCTGTTATTTCTTTTTGCATTTTCTTTCTTTCACTCTTTCATTCTTTCTTTCTTTCTTTCTTTCTTTCCGTTTTTCCTTTTTGCATGTTCTTCTTTTTATTCTTTGTCTATTTTTATTTATTTTTTTACTTCGTCCTGTTTGCATTTTTACACGTCTTTTTTTTCTTTCTTTCTTTCTTTCTTTCTTTCAGTTTTCCATTTTGTATTTTCTTTCTTTCATTCATTCTTTTTTTCCAAGTTTCATTTTTACGCTTTCTTTTCTTTTTTTTCTTTTTGCATTTTCTTTCTTTCCTTCTGTCTTTCTCTTCTCATCCTTGCACCATTTTCAGTTCTATTCCCCTTACGTCACTCATACTTTTGTTCTTTCATGCACAACACAGCTGTCGGTGATGGCGTGACTAGCAAGGTTAGTTTTCACAAAAACAGCGAGAACGTTGTGGATATTCACTCGATCACCGACAAGAGTTTTCGTTACGCTAGAATAAATTGATTTCTCTTTCTCAAACTCTAACGCTACACGAAATCTTCCTCGATCTCTCAAGAGAATTTTCGTTCAATCAATCTCTACATTTACGGATTTGCTCGTTTATTTATATCATTAAATTTATTTCATCTCTTCTGTCATCATCTTAAATTCTAATGCCTTGCTCTTTTTATCTTTAGGTGAATTTCTCGTTATTTGCAAGCATTTAATATGGAGAACTTGATCGATTCAAAATGAATATATATATACCCGAATATTAAAAAAATCGTTGCTGCCTCAGTTTTAACAGGAGCCTGTCACCCGCCACTTCCATTGCTGCAATTTGCTAAATAATACCCCAGCAGTTTCTGCGGCTATCTCAACAAATACGCCTTCCCGTCACCCAAACACAGAACCCCGATGACCCTGTGGGTTTAAACCATCAGTCAAACGAAAAAAAAATAGCCACCAACAGGTTGTTAGTAAAATTTGGTATGGAAGAAAAGACATTTTTATTCTTTCTTTCTGTTGCAATCACTGAAATGTAGAAATAATATATATATATATATATATATATATATATATATATATATATATATATATATATATATATATATATATATATGTATTTCTTTAATTTTTTTAATAAATAGCTTGATTCTTTCAAGCGGCTCGTTGTGTGTTGTGTGTGTGTGTGTGGGTGTGTGTGTGTGGGTGCGCGCGCGCATGCGCATGTGTGTGCTTGAAGTACAAAAATAAATTCAACAACCTCTCAAATTTATTTCCCACGAAAAGAGTTAGCCGTATACATCATTTTGAAAAAAAAATATAGACAATTTTAATTTTTTTTTTATCTCTTTCAAGGTAGATATAGACTCTATTCGATAACATTGTCAGTGAAGAGAAAGAAAGATAAATCAATAAAAAAAAGAAGAAAGAAATCAATAAAAAAGAAAGAAAGAAAGAAAGAAAGAAAGAAAAAAGAAATAAATAAATAAAGAAAGAAAGAAAGAAAGAAAGAAAGAAAGAAAAAAGAAAGAAAGAAAAAAAGAAAGAAACCTTCACTTCGGGAAGTATTTTTACTTCTACACCAGCTGAAGAAATTTTCTTTTCGATTTTGAAAGGCATTCCCTAGAAAGAGTCAAAGAGTTTCATCATGACCTTGACCAAAGAATTAGACAGCGTCCCAACTGTTTCCCCCTCTGTAAGCTGCAACTCTAAGGAAAAGGCATTGTCTATGGATGCCGAGTCTGCAGAATTCAAGAACTCTACATATCTGCAATCTGGTTCCGAAGATGATCCAATATTGGATACTCAGCTCGATTCTGAAGAGTTTTTGAAAATCGACTTTGTGGAAGAAGAAGTTTTTAGACAAACACCAACACTCAGCATTGCGAGTCTTCCTGTAGTCTCTCTTTCGGGCGAATCAATTCCAAGGGACGAAGAAAAAGAAGGTCAAGATTTTGTCATCCCCCAAAAACTTAATCTAAGGTAAGAGAGTTAATTTGCATTTCAAGAACCATTTTCAAAACTCAAAAAGATCAGCCTTTTTTGGGACTTAAATTATTCTCATAAAACCATATTTACTAAGTGTGAAATAATTTTTTGAATAGTTTTAGAGTAACGGAAAAATTGTAGATTAAAAAAAAGAAGATTTTTCTACTTGTATTTAGAATTGGTACATTATAGAATCTGTACTTTATAGAATCTTTGATGTCTGAATTTCTGTGGTAAGATGTTATCATTATTTACCTATTGAACTTACCTTTGTTTTTCTTATCAGAACGTTTCGGTCATTATGCCCTCCGGCCTTCATCAGGTGTATATCGATCTGGTAACCTACAAGAAATTTCAAACTGAACCTTTTATTTAATCTACAAGAATTAACTGACCTCGTTCCGTTGTCGATGCCTAGATATATTTCTTCTGGTTTTATTTAATACTTGATCTGTTGCTCGCCCTGTTTCCACGAAGTCACTGTGATGCAATGTCAGGATCTTGGATTAAAACCTTGGTTCACGGATTTGATAACATAGTAATTCTGAGTTCGATTCGCGAGGGGGGTGGAGCAGGACAGTTGTCGGGTTCTCCTCTACATCACAATCATTATTTGATAGTCGTTCACATTTAGGTCATGTTACAAGGGCCGTGTTCTCCTTTCCTTTAGTGCTGTTCCTATATGGAGAGTAGAGCTACAGCCTCACTACAGTAGCAGTTTCCTACTGTGCTTTTTAGGTACTGAAGTTGTTATCCCTACGCCTAAAAGGTTTTGAATTCAAATTTTTCCTCCTCCTTGACTGGGGCACATGCATGTTTAAAGATCCCAGTTCACCCTGCGTTTTTATTTTAGATTTTAGTTTTCAGCATTATGACCAACCGGTATCGAATTCAGAGTTTTCTTTCTCTTAGACTGGTTAGCAATCAAGTCTAGAAATCCCAGTCAGACCTGTTACTTTAACAATAGCTAGGGAGGGGAGGAAGCACGTGCCAAAAGTTTAGGGTCATCCTTTGGAGGTAAGAATTAGTAAGTTTCAAACCTACATTAACTCCTACTAAGGTAGGTGTATTTTTTAGTGGGCCTCCGTCGCTACCAAATGTGACACATGACCGCGGATTAAAAATGCTGGTCAATCTTCTCAAAAATGAAGAAGAGATTTGAAGCAACAGAAGTGTAGAGTCTACAGAAGGATGCTGAGAATACCATGTGCCAAACATGTGAGCAACGACGAGGCTTTGGAGAAAATGGAAACAAAAAAAAAGGAAACTTATACTTAACATCAGGAAGAGGCAGTTGAAATTTCCGATGCACGTAATGAGGAAAGAGGGCTTAGAAAATATGATACTCACAGGAGAGGTTGAGAGAAAGAGGGACAGAGGAAAGCAGAGCGTAACATACTTGAATAAATGGATGGCAGAACAGGGTTTGGGAGAAATAACAAAAAGATAAAACTTATTAAAAACTTAAGGGGACAAGAAGATGTGGAGGGACATGATCGCCTACATCCTGAAAGAACACGTCAATTAAAAAGAAGCTAGGATGTTGAAACTATTTAATCCATTAGTACATGCCACTACCTAAAATTTAAGGGACCTAAACCCGCCAGCCTTAAAAATACCATTAGCCAATAAGTCATATAGGCAAAAAGGGTTAAAATATTAAGGAAACTGTTATGGTCCAGGTTAGGAGCAAGGAAGAACAACACGAGCACAAGAGTAGAAATAACGAAGATATATTACACGGAATAATAATACAAAATGTGGAAGGTGTTAGTATGACTGTCAGTCTGGTTTGGAGTGAACTACTATCGGCTCGACTCGATTCGTCCCTCTCTCTTGAGAGGCGTAGTATACATAGTGTTAGGAAGAGTTCATTCTGTAGTTATAGGTAAGGACCCATACCATAAAATTTATACAGTAATGGATTAATTTTGTTATTATTATTGAATATATGATACATCCTTCTGTAACCGAAAGCGTTTCTGGTCCGAAGTGAGTTAGGAAATTAGTTCTGAAAAACGTACGCAACTATCGTTACTCATCTTTAGGTGATTCTTCGAAACCCAGAGGGTGGCTGCCAAATTTTGGCGTATAGTTTATGATTCCCAAGAGTATTTCTTCTAAGGTGACCGTAACAAACTCAGTCAGAGTTTAACCTAGGCACCCTGATTCTATTTTCCGCGCTCATAAGCGCCACGAAAGGCGCTCACCCCTAGAGATCCAATCACCAACTTTAAAAAAGTACTTGCTTTCAACAATAAAACATTAGTAACAAAATGTACAGTCGAAAAGTACCTATAATAATGATAATAATAATAAACCGAGGAAAAAGTCAGTCAATATGATCCTTACGCTTGAGCATACACGCACGCACACACACGCACGCACACACACACACACACACACACACACACGCACACACACACATATATATATATATATATAAAATATAAAAGGGAGGATATGTGTGTGTGTGTGTGTGTGTGTGTGTGTGTGTAACGAATGCACGGCCGCAATTTTCGGCGGATTTGCACCAACATTTATATGCACATGCTCCAAGTTAGCGATAAAGGACAAGACCGACTTTGTATTTCCCAACTCCCATCGATAGTGGAAATAATCGATTTTTTCATGCTTCTACGGCAGTTTTCATGTAGTTTGCGGCCATTTTCTACTGGCCAGAGTGAGAGCCTATAGCTGGCTGCCACGAATAGGCAGGAAGATTCTATTGGCTAGCGTGAGAGCCAACAGCTGACTGACATGAATGTTAACTAGCATGCTAGCATGCAAAAAAATCGATAGCTGCATTCGTCACATGTGGGGAAAATTTAAATCTGCATGGCACTTTACTTCAATTGGCTCATTCGCTTGCTTAAACTCAACGCTGATTCTGATTCCGTTGAACTGGGTTGGGTGTGAAAAAGTATTTGTTGTTAACATAGTTTTTTGATTCTGTTTTTCCAGTTACGAGTTCTTTTTTAAACCTGATCGTTTTGTGTTCATTTTGTTTAGTTCTTTTTTCGTAACAGATTTAATGTTTAGTATAGAGCTTAGAAAAAATTCGGAGTGTGAGATAGGCAACAAGTAAGGCATGTAGTAACATCAGCATTGCAAAGAGCACTCCTTTAAAGGCAAGGAAGGGCAAAAATATTTTAAGTCAAGTGATAGGGATTGCTGTATGAGTCATAAGATTTTTGAATCAAGCACGGGCAATGCCGGGCCATGCTGCTAATACATATATATATATATATATATATATATATATATATATATATATATATATGTGCAGGTATGCAGTAAAATAGGACAGAACAGGTTAGGTAAATAATCCGGAGTCCTTAGTATTTTTGCTTTTATTTTAAAAAAGACATTGCTCCATACAGAAGTAGAGCTTATATTATATTTTTTGAAAAAATGATTCCTTCGCTACATAAGAGTTCTCATGTTTCAAAAGCGAGAGCCGAGACCCCTAATATAATTTTTGAAATTAAGTTGAATTAAGGTGTCTGGTCACGCTTCCTCGTCAAGCGAGAATTTGGGAATAAGCTATCTTGTGGTTAGCGCGTGTTTATAAGTATGGTCTCTTGCAACATTAGTTACTATGGAAACGGCTAGGGTCGGCCATATTGGTTAGGTGGTCTAAGAGTTAAGAATTAATTTTTATCTACAGACCAGTCCCCTTCGAAAAGTTTATGCCAGTTTATATTGGGGTGCCTATTTCAAGTCTGATAGTGGGAGTGGACGTCTAGTTGGTCAAAAAGTCATTTTTATGGCCTTGCGGCAGGTCGTTAAGTGTCGAGAGGATTCTGTTTCATTATTATCTGTCTATTAATCTCTTTATTTATTTGTTTATTCAAATGGCTATTTTTTTCTACAAACGTGTTGAAATGGATTAGAATTTGTTTTGTTTTTGTTTTCCACAAAGGGTTTTTTCTATTTAATGATTGGGCCGAGCTTTTAAGGCTTTTATTAAACTATAGAATTTATTTGCTTATATTTTTTATAATTTTTTTTTTTTTAGTTATTTAATGCGAAAATGTGTTGATGTCGGCAAAAAACCGTTAACTATGGTTGAATAACTTTTTATTATTTAGAAACGTAATGATGTGTAGTTTTTCATGCAGGCATAAAGGGGATTGGGTCGTCCCTGGTTTTACAAGTTCTTGTTCTATTTATTATTTTCCATTTTACTTTCGATGTTTCATTCGTTCCGTGTTTTATTCGCGTTTTATTACATGAGAACTCTTATGTAGCGAATGAATCATATTTAAAAAAAAATATTATAATATATTATATATATATATATATATATATATATATATATACACACACACACACACACACACACATGTATATATATATATATATATATATATATATATATATATATAGCTTTCATCGAGCATTTTTTTTGTAGTTAATACCTTTCTAGGCGACGCCCTTTTTTGTTTTTTATTTTTGAGCCTCCTATTGTAATACAATATTTTAAATATATATATATATATATATATATATATATATATATATATATATATATATATATATATATATATATTAAAAAGAAGTGAGAAACCGCAAACGTTTTTGGTTGTAATGTGGATTTTTTTTTAAATTTGCTTTATTTTCCATAATTTTTCTACAAGTGTTTCCAGTCTCGCAACCGTCATCAGGCAAAGGGTGGAGATTTCCACATATTATTAAAAATAATTAATTTTTTCTTCGTGTTTTTCGATATTAAATATTCTCAATATGAGACATTGTCTTTTTTGTGTTAGTGATCCAAACGTCTTTCTTGAACTGGCAGTGAAAGGTTCTGCGTGAAGGGTTATAAAACAATTAAGTTTGGTTTAAGAAATGATGGAGTAGTTATCGGCATGCATATCCTTTAATGACCCCTGTGTGTTCTTAGCCGTATTTCCCTTTTCATGTGCTTTTGTCAGCATGCGTGTATATATGTATATTCCCTCTCCATACATACACACTGTCTCACTACGAAGAATTAGTGCTTACACACACACACACACACACACACACACACACACACACACACACACACACACACACACACATATATATATATATATATATATATATATATATATATATATATATCGACAAAGATTCATTACGCCTAGGAAAAAAAGTATGTAAGGTTCCGCTGGAAGTGAGGGGAAAAAGTTAAAAATATAGACAATATAAAAACAAAAGAATAAAAAGCAATTAGAAAAAAACAAAACAAACAATGTTAAATAAAGTCAACGAGAATGAATAAATACCAAAAATTGTTCTTACGATTACAGACCCCACCTTATAAATGTACTTACGATTACAGACCCCACCTTACGAAGGGCTTTATCTATGTAAAATATCCGTGTGTGTGTGTGTGTTTTTAGTTGCTCAGTGGAAAATGGCATGATGACATTTCTGACCTTAGGTCTCTGGTCGAGACCCGGAAAGAAATGAGTAGACACCAGAAATCAAAGAAAATAAAATAAAATAAATAAAATACAAAAAAATGTTCTCACAGTACAGACCCCACCTTAAGAAGGGCTTTATCTATGTAAAATATGTGCGAGTCTTTTTTTTTTTTCAAAATTGTTCAGTGGATAATATCATGATGCCATGTCTGACATTAGGTCTCTGGTCGGGACCCGGAAAGAAATGTGAATACACCAGAAATCAGAGGAAATAATAATAATAATAATAATAATAATAATAATAATAATAATAATAATAATAATAATAATGTCATGATGCCATTTCTGACCATAAGTTTCTGGTTGAAAATTGGGAGGAAAGGAGTATACAACAAAGGAAATAATAATAATAATAATAATAATAATGATAATAATAATAAGGAATGTGGAACACCAAACTCTACCTTAGTCACACCAGGGGCACTGCCATATCCAACCGACTAAATATCCGACGTGGAATCTTTCAAGGAGACTCTCTGTCACCCCTTCTGTTTTGTTTGTCCTTAATCCCCCTTACGCATGAACTGAACAACAGTAGCTATGGTTACAAAATAAATAACAAAATATTCAATCACCTACTCTACATGGATGATCTCAAACTCTTTGCCAAAGACGACAATGAGTTGAAGGGCCTCCTTAATATTGTAAAATACTTTAGTGACGACATATGTATGAGCTTCGGATTAGATAAATGTGCTAAAGTAACATTCAAGAAAGGTATAATTTTAGAAGCACCCTTAATAGATTTAGATTTTGCCACGAAGATTAGAGAATTGGAGCATGATGAAGCTTATAAGTACCTAGGAATTAGTGAGGGAGATGGCATACAACACTCCCAAATGAAAGAGAAGGTAAGAAAGGAGTACTACAGGCGTGTACGCCTGGTACTAAATACCGAGCTAAACTCAAAAAAATGAATATCAGCCATAAACACCTTAGCTGTTCCTGTGGTGCAATACAGCTTTAATGTACTTAACTGGACCATAGCTGAAATTAAGCGAATGGACGCCAAAACGAGAAAGCTCCTCACTTGCTACCGCATGCATCATCCGAAAGCTGATATTGATCCTCCTATATGTGCCCAGATCCGAAGGAGGCAGAGGACTAGTTCAACTAGAACTATCCTACAAACGTACAACAATTGGCTTCCAAAGATACTTGGAAAATACAGAAGACTGAATGATGGTATGTGTCAAGGAACATGAAAGTAGTAAGTGTCTTTACTCTGTAGTAAAGGAAGCCGACAAATTCAAAATGGAGTTTCAAATGGGCACAGAAATTCAAATAAATCACTGTACACCGGCTGAAGCTGCAAAATACTTAAAAAAGAATGCAAAGACAAATGCGACCGACCAGATAAAGAAACAATGGCAAGATAAACCGCTCCATGGCCAATACTCTGCCCGTACCAAAGAAGCTGACGTAGACAAAAACTGCACCCATCAGTGGCTACGTAGTGCAGGGTTGAAAGGTGAAATTGAAGGTTTTATCATTGCTGCACAAGACCAATGCTTGTTAACTAGAAATTATCAAGCACATATACTAAAATACTGTGTTAGCCCAAGATGCAGAATCTGTGACAAATATCCAGAAACTATTGATCATCTTATATCAGGTTGCACGATATTGGCACCCACTGAATATAAAACCCGGCATGACAGAGTGGGCCAATATCTGCACTGGAAAATCTGCAACTCCTATGGGAAGGAAACTGGAAGAAACTGGTACGAACACCACCCTGACCCGGTTACGGAGATAGGACCTGTTACAATTTTATGGGACTACACAATACACACTGACAGAACAATCAAAGCCAATCGCCCAGACATTGTTATTAAAGACCACAAACAAAATAAGTGCCTCCTTATTGATATGGCAGTCCCTGCAGACTGCAATGTATCTTTGAAGATATTCGAAAAACTGTCAAAATACAAGGACCTTGAAATAGAAATCTCAAAAATGTGGCACATGGGAACATCAACAATTCCTGTTGTAGTTGGATCCCACGGACTGGTTGGAAAAGATTCCAGTAGGCTGATTGAAGGGATCCCTGGAAGTCCATGCCTCAAATAGATACAAAAAATTGTTCTGACAAGTACAGCCCACACTTTACGAAGGGCTTTATCTATGTAATTATTTTTTATTTTTTTGCTGAGGAAAGTGTCATGATGCCATTTCTAACCTTAGGTCCCTGGGCAGGACCCGGAAAGAAATGTGTAAACGCCAGATATCAAAGGAAATAATAATAATAATAATAATATATTATTGTTGCTTTATCGAACCATATCAGCATATTGCAAACACTCGGATGTGATTCATGTACGTAGTATACCCTTACCCGGCTGGGTTTCATTGATGGATATATAAGTCTGTGTGCATGTATGTAGTGGATGTTTGAGCGGTGTGAAGAACAGAGACTCGGAATGAGAAATCGGAGAAGCGAGTTCGAATCCGTTACATTCACTTACGCGCAAATACCCTTGGTGAAGGCTATCTTGCCCAAGACACATCAATGCTTATACGGTTGCGTTACATATAGTTCCCCCTTCACGCCTAATGGTTAACGGGACACGTGATCTGTCGCCACATCAGGTATGACTTCGGCCCTTAACATGCACATAAAGAATGGTAAAACCATGAAAAGAAAATAGATAGACGATGCATAATAAAAACAAAATTTAAAAAATGACGAATAAAACCTGAAAAAAAAGAAAGAATGAAAACAATAAAAATAAACAGCTAATAATTACTTATATCATTCGGACTGTTATCCTCATCTTCAATGTCATATTCACAACGTTTCGGCCGTTGTAGGCTCCGGCCTTCTTCAGGTGATTGGAATTTCGAACCGAAACTTTCATTTCGTCCACCGGTCTAGATTGTTCTCGTTCCAGATGCCATGCTTCTTCAGAAAGTCTCAATTATTTCCATTAAACTCAACTCACAAAGTTGCTGTGGCCTGGTATTGAACTCACAACTATTTGGGTCTAGTCACTGAATCTAACCAATGTCTTTTCCCACTGGGCCATATGTCCTTAAGGACATCTTTGTATGAATTTTTAGGACTTATAAAACTAATTTCGAAGCATCCATTTTTTTACCAGTGCTCATATTACAATTTTTATTGATATTCATTGCTTTTCTGTATCAATTTTTATTACTGGTTCACATATTATATTCATTTCTATGCTTGGTCGGCTCAGGAGATTTTTCTGGCTTAGCATATGTGCTAATTCCTTAAGTTTTCGTATTTTCCAGTGATGTTCTCATTCTATTATTTCAACCTCATTCCACAGGGGGCGGTAATCACCCTTTTACCGCAATAAGTGGTCAGCTACAGGTAGTTTTTCTACTTCCCCTTGTGTTAGCGCTTTAGCAACAACAAAAACAACAGCAACAACAACAATAATAATAATCATAATAATAATATTGGCATGTCTGTCCGAACTAAGGTATTTGAAATGCCTTTGACAATATGCCACGTTCTTGGATTGTTAAGGCTTTGGAAAGTCTCTTTGATGATAGCACATTTCCTTAAATATAGCATAGAACTGTGGGAAACCATCCTATACCTAAATCACACCAACGATACTGCCACTTCCAATTGCTTGAAAATTCGACGAGGAATCTTCCAAGGAGATCCCTTATCATCCCTTCTGTTTCGTCTGTCCTTAATTCCCCCTTTCGCATGAACTAAACAGTAATAACGTAAAGTAGTGCCTAGTCATTTATTCTACATGGAGGATATCAAACTCTTTGCCATAAATGACAATGAGTTGAAAGATGACGTAAATACTGTAAAATATTTCACTGATGATATCGGTACGGAATTCGAATAATTCCAAAGCTTTGGATAAATGCTATAAACACCATCCGACTTGTGTCACTAATGCTGATGCAGTGAATATACTGTGGAAATTCCGAATCCTTAGGAAAATTAACAAGGCATAATCCTTAGGAAAATTAGACAAGGCATAATAATAATAATAATAATAATAATAATAATAAGAAACCTTTCAATTAATCGATATGACCTACTTAGAGGATTCCAATGTTTCTAAAATAAAGTAATTTCATAAAGTGTCAAATTAGTAAAAAGTAACAAAAATGTGGAAACTGAAAACTACAATCATGCCTGTTGTGATAGGAGCATTGGTTAATAATAAGGAAAGGTACCGAGAATCACGTGAGTGAAATTTTCTGGAAACATCAGAATCTCAGAACTACAGTAGATTACTTAGTGCGGAACTGCATATATTATAGCAAAGCACTCGACATCTAAAGGAAACGTCCTAAATATGCATAGATAACACTCCTACAGTGGCCCTTTTCACTCATAGAACCCGGATGGGAGTTGGTAATTAAGCACTTAAAATTATTCTCTGGTAATATGAACAAATAATAATAATAATAATAATAATAATAATAATACAATCAAAGCTAATCGCCCAGACATTGTTACTGAAGACAAACAAAAGAATTGCCTCCTTATTGATATGGCAGTCCCTGCAGACTGCAATGTATCTTTGAAGATCTTCAAAAAGCTGTCAAAATACAAAGACCTTGAAATCGAAATCTCAAAAATGTGGCACATGAGAAGATCAACAATCCCTGTTGTAGTTGGAGCCCTCGGATTGGTTGGAAAAGATTCCATTAGACTAATTCAAGGGATCCCTGGAAGCCCATGCCTTAACGAAATACAAAAATTGTTCTCACAAGTAGAGCCCACACTTTACGGAGGGCTTTATCTATGTTAAATTTTTATTTTTTTATTTTTTTTTATTTTTTATTTTTTTTGTCAGTGGAAAGTGTCATGATGTCATTTCTAACCTTAGATCTCTGGGCGGGACCCGGAAAGAAATGTGTAAACGCCAGAAATCAAAGGAAATAATAATAATAATAATAATAATAATAATAATAATAATAATAATAAGTCCAAGAATGCGCTAGTATTCAAATAGTTATAGAAACACTGGAAATGGTCAAAAAGAAAATTGATACATTAGGAAAATTCCTGACCACTACTCACTGTCTGAGATGATACTCATAAACAACGGTCACATCTGAAAACTCTTTTAGTGTAATAGTGATGTCCAAGCGCAGCTTAGATGTGGTACAAGGCGGAAAGTAGGGAGCACCCAGTGAGTATCGAAATTGTTCTAGCATGACAAGCTTGCTAACCATTACACCGCATCGAGTTGCCCCTCTTCCAATGTAATATTGTTGTAGTGTCCTCCCTCTAAAGAGTCTATGTTAGACTCTTCCGCCTACTATAAGATTTGTAGGACAAAAGGCTTCGGGGGACAGTGAATAGATCGAGGGCACCTCGAAGTGTTGCAATGGTTAGACAGCTTGTCTTGCTAGATCAATTACGACTGAGTAGTGAGTTCGATCCTCACTGGGTACCCCATACTTTCGGCCTTGTGCCACACCTAAGCCGGGCTTAAAAAAGTTAGAACAGTCGCATAGATTTTTCATTACTGTCGAACTCTGTACCTTGAGCAGAGAGGAACCCGGACGAGGTTTTGACGAAGGGTAAAGATTCGTCCTGGGAGGTAGACAGTCCCTGAACCCGTTTATGCGGGTTCTAAGGGAATATTTTTGGCCGAGCCTACGGGCTCGGAGAACCCACGCTAAAACCGGCCTTGTGCCACATACATCCCTCGTGGTGGTGGAGGGAGCTGTTAACAGTGAATAGATTGAGCTCTAGTTCATTCGATACACTGTCACTAGTCGTGTCATACTCTTCTGGTGTACTTACTGTTTAATATATCTGCAAGCCTGGTTTGTGCTAATACTTAACCATTTACTTGGTCACAACACTAGTAAGACTTGATCCCTAATTCCGTTGCATTTTTCATTGTTTTCGCAGATCTTTGAATTCTCAATATTTTTGAATTCTTATACGACTATTGTTTCAATTATTACATGGGAAACGTTACCGTATTTGACGGCCTATAAGACGCACGGTGTATAAGACGAACCCCAATTTCAGCAAGGCAAATCAAGAAAAAATAGTAATTAGTAAAATTATTAGTAAATGTTACAGCATAGACTATATTTATAAGGTACTATTTTTGTTAAACAAGCCATGATTACAATTAAACGAAAAATAATAGGGAAAAAGGACAAGAGCCTATAAAAACTTTATTATATCCTTTATATGATCTGTACAACCTGCGTCTCGTAAACGTCTTATTGGAATAGATATTTATTTGCACATAAGTACAAAATGTGTCACAAGGCCAAAAAACGTCTTATTGGAATAATTAGGATATAAAAATTCTAATTGTATTTATACCAATGCAATTGGAAGTTATCGCAGGAAAAATATTAATGAAACAAATATATTTTACAAATATATAATTAGAATTTATTGCATATAATTTTAGTAAAACAAAGTACAAATATTAAATGTGATGAAATTAATATAATGAATATTATCAATGATAACACTTTTAATGTGCATAATAGCCTTTTAAATAATGACAATAGGTATATGAAAGTTACTCTAACGTCTAAGCTAATAGAAGTTTCCAGGTAGCTAATTACTATCGCGAATTTTAAACCTACATATGGCATATAAGACGCAGGGGAATTTTAAGATATTTTAGTAAAAAAAACATATATCTTATATGCTGTTAAATACGGTCATTAATTCTTTGGGTTATCTAGTTCTACTTTCAATCTTGCTAAGGAGTTACTGCATCGCGGATATACTTATGCCAAATGTGGGCCTTGGAGAGTGGTCGTTTGTAAGTTGCTACATTTTTTGAGTTTCAATATCAAGATGTTTATATTTACCTATTTTTGTCCTATTTTAGCAGATATATTTTTATGTAAAAGGGATATCTTCAACTTGATGTAAGGGTTAATTCACGTTTCGTAATGAGGAATTAACCGAATCCCATTCAATACCCCAGATTTGCTTATCTGTTCCATGGCCTAACCCAGGTAGATATATCGCCTACGGGCTGATAAAATGTGCATCTCTGTTTATGAGGATGGGATTGAGTTATAACGGAGTGTCGATACAATTGTTTCTTTTTTATTTAATTTGAAGTATGAGGCAGCCAAGGCGACTTGAGAGACAGATCTAGATACCTGGGAACAACATGTTTATATTTGCCTAGTTTTGTCATATATTTAGCAGATATATTTTTATTCGAAAAGGCACTTCCGTGTCGTGTAATGATTATAAAACTCGTCTCACTAACTTAATTATGACGTGTTATAAGGTTCGTATAACAGTCGTAGTTGCTGGTTAGTAAGATAGTAAGGAACACACTGGAAAGAAAATGTTGACAAAATAAGGACATAGGATCATGAATTGAAAATAGAGAAGTTCAGTGCGGCAAGCTGAAAAGAGCTACACCTTTACGGCCCACTTTTTACCTATGTCCCACAAGCAGACGTTCTACTCATAGCAGATGGACGAGTCAATGTTTAAATAATAAGTCTAGAGAAAGTTACTAAGTCTTTCTATATAACAGGTTTCGCAATTTCTTCTCACTGTCAGCTGTCACATTTTAGCGACTTTATCACCTTGCTTGGGGTGACACGATTACAAAGAAAAAAGAAAAGAAAGAAAACTTAACGTCATGTCACTTTAGGTCTTACGTCATCATGACTTTTCACAAATTCGTTTTCTTTCTTATTTGTAAATTACCATAACTTCTTGGGAAAGATGGTAGAGTGATTTTCCATTGCCTTTTCCACGGTTCAGAATTCAGAGTTGTTCTCCTAGACTGACTGGTATTCAAGGAAAGAGAATGTTGTCTACAAATCTAATCTGTTATTTAACGCTAGAAGTAGTGGCTTCATGCCTTTCTACCAAAGTGAATGCAACAGATTAAACGGGATTTGACCTCGTATACTCCTTTCTCCTCACTAAAGTCTTCTTTTTTTCTTTCACGTTTGGATCCAAATGTTTTTATTGTCGTCTCTCCCCAATGGCACTTTTGTTATAACGTTCGTGTAAGGCTCACAGTTTCTGGTTAGTAAGACTGTAAAGAAATCACTGAAAACAAAAGGTTGAGTGAAGAAGGGTTTAGTCACATTAGAATGTGGACTCAGAATACAGAAGACCAGTGCGGAAAGCGTACGACTGAAAAGAGCTACACGGCCCACGAAGCAGACGTTCTACTTATAGCAGATAGACGAGTCCATGTTTAAATAATAAGACTAGAGAAAGTTAGTCTTTCTATGCAACAGGTTTCGCAATTTTTTTCTCTCACTGTCAGCTGTTACATTTTAGGGACTTTACCGGCTTGCTTGGTGTGACACGATTAAAAAAGGAAAAAAAAGAAAACTTAAAGTCATGTCACTTATTTAACGTAGGTACCCCCACGAGATCGCTAAAAAAAAAAAGAGCATAGCATGATGAAAAAGACGCCGAACTTGACGAAAACAAAATTTTATCGTCTAAATATTTATGTTATTACTAAGAGAAAAGATCAAACTTTATTTGAATTATTTTTTAAAAAATTTTCCTTCTTTTTAGAACAATCTGAATTTTTATTTAAAAATCCTCGTTTCTCTTTGTTTCACCGGAACTAGTAAAATAACATATACAATTTTTAACACGTTTTTTTTTTTTTTGTGACGCACATTAATTTGGAAAATCGTGCAAAAATGAAAATAATTGTCGGATGTTAATGAATCTTTCAGAAAGTATTCACAGGTGATCGAAATTATTATAAATATGTTTTCTTTTATTAAAGTCATGGCAGAAATATTTTTTTAATATTTATACCCCCCCCCCTATAACTAATTTTATGAAAACGCTAGAAATTCGATTGCATCTGGTTTAGTGATTACAATAGTTAAAAGCACAAGGCTTTGAGGAATGCAAATCATTTTTTTGTTTTTAATTGGACCTCCCTACCTGAAAATCAGCTCTGAATTGTAGCATACAAAACTCAATAAAACAAATATATTATTTAATTTCAAATGCTTTTATTTGCTTTTAGCTGTTTTTATAAATATGGACTATTTTCTGAAAGCAAAAATTTTTTTCGATGAAAAATGAATTTTTAATACAATTATTTGTTTTTTTTAAAATTATAATAGGTGTTTACGTTAAATTGTTAAAATATTATAAAATTAGTTAAAAGCCGCATCGGGTTTTGTAAGTGTCATGATGAGATAGATCTTTGTTTAGTGCGTTGTAAATTGTATCGTTTTGACTAATCCGAAGACCTGCAGTAATTAAGAAATTTTTTTTTTGTGTTTATAATCTGGCTCTAATTATAAAGTACGGAAGACCAACCAGAATACAATTAAGCTGCGTTATTTGAGTTAAGCATTGTTCTCCGCTGTTAAGGCCTTTACTTTTGCGAAACATGTGGAGAAGTGTATTTGATTTTTCAATTTCAACTGAGAAGGGTACCTAAAAGTATCACTATCATCTTATGAAATTTATATGATCTTATTTTTATATTAATCTCAGTTATGGCATTTTTTCCATAAATGAAATATCAAAATTAATAATAAAATGAATGGAAATACAAATAACACAGTAAAATGTAGTAAATGTACATAAAATTATAGTATTTTATGTACACTTCTGATAAATTTTCATAAGAAAGGTACCTATAAATTAATTAGATGCCTTTCTTATGAAATTTAATCTCATTCGTATAATTTCTTTATAATATATTTTCCATAAAGCATTGTAAACGTAAAGGTGAAAGGTAAGTACGAAAAACAAAAGAAAAAATTAAAGCGCTGAAAGTTTTCCTTAAAAATAACGAGGTAAACAATTTGTTCACTTAAATGTAAAATATTTCACTTTTCTCCTTCCGTAGAACAAATTATCCTCACGGAATCCCTCACTATGTCATTCAACACCTGTCAAGTGACGGGAAAGTTTATGACCTGCTTTGTTTTATTTTCAAATTACATCTTTTCGGCGCAGAAGCTAAGTTAAGCTTGGTTCAAAATATTTTAAATAAACATTATAATTTCTGATTTTCTTAAAATAAGTTTTGAAAAAATGATAATTGATATTTAAAAGAATTTCAAACTGAGATTTTCATTGATTCTATAAAATGGAAAAAAGGATCAATTTTGCTGACTAAAAAAAAACAAGATTTTTAACGAAATTTTCGGACGTGTTAGGAACGATTAAAAAATGTAACAAAATACCACAAAAATACTTTGATTGTTTTCTCTTAATAATAACATAAACATTTACACGATAAAAGTTTGTTTTCGTCAAGTTTGGCGTCTTTTTCATCATGCTATGCTCTCTTTTTAGCGATCTCGTGGAGGTACCTAAAACGCTAAAAGAAGTGAGTTCATGCCTTTCTACTAAAGTGAATGCAACAGATTAAACGGGATTTGACCTCGTATAGTCCATCCTCCTCACAAATGTCTTCTTATTTTCTTTCACGTTTGGATCCAAATGTTTTTATTTTCGTCTCTCCCCAATGGCACTTTTGTTATAACGTTCGTGTAAGGCTCACAGTTTCTGGTTAGTAACACTGTAATGAAATCACTGAAAACAAAAGGTTGAGTGAAGAAGGGTTTAGTCACATTAGAATGTAGACTCAGAATACAGAAGTCCAGTGCAGCAAGCGTACGACTGAAAAGAGCTACACCTTAACGGCCCACTCTTTGCCTAAGCAGACGTTCTACTCATATCAGATGGGCGAGTCCATGTTTAAATAATAAGTCTAGAGAAAGTTAGTCAGTCTTTCTGCACAACAGGTAGTGAATTCGACCCTCACTGGGTGCTCCATACTTTCGGCCTTGTACCACATCTAAGCTATAAATGAATGAATGTGGGAACCTTGACGTGGTGTAATGGTTAGCAAGCTTGTCTCGATAGATCCATTACAACTGAGTAGTGAATTCGATCCTCACTGGGTGCTCCATACTTTCGGCCTTGTACCACATCTAAGTTATAAATGAATAAATGTGGGAACCTCGACGTGGTGTAATGGTTGGTAAGCTTGTCTCGATAGATCCATTACAACTGAGTAGTGAATTCGATTCTCACTGGGTGCTCCATACTTTCGGCCTTGTACCACATCTAAACTACGATTACTAAATCGCTGTTTTTATTTTTGTTTGTAGTCTTTGCTTAATGAGACGAGTCTTTTATCTTTTACATGCATGTCAGTAAGAATAGAAAAGTCCTAAAAATATGAACTCGATGGCCTTCAATGATTGTTTTAGGGTCGGAGTGTTCATGCCTTTTTTTCAGCATGTGACACACAATAAAATTGTCACCTCTTCAAATACAGTGCCCAAACTTATATCGATCTTCGAAATCCTTCAGAGTCAGGATTGGGCAGCCATACACCAATGGTCAATAAGTACAATATTCTGTTTTTCATTTACATATTGGCTCAACACAATGGACGCTGTCAAGGATTTCGCAAATGTTCTCGCAAACCGTTTACTAAAATTACAGAAATTTCCAGAACTGGTTCTTAAATTCCCTTGGCCTTTTGGCCAGCAAAAAAATCTTCTTTCTTCTTTTATGTGCCATGTCTCTTCAGGACGTAGGCAATCATGGTTCTCCACTTCCCCCTATCCCTTGTAGCTCTCAATAAGTTTCAGCCGTATGCCACCTCCCCCAGATCACGTTCTATCATCCACTTGCTTAAGCCTGCTGGGTATGTCATGCATTGCTTTCCCTTGTCTCTCTTTCCTTCTATTCGTCCTGTGAGTATCAGATTCTCCAAGCCCTCCTTTCTCATTACGTGTCCCGGAAATTTCATCTGCCTCTTCCTGTTGTTAAGTATAAGTTTCCTCCTTGTTTGCATCCTCTCCAAAGCCTCCTCGTTGCTCACACGCTCTGTCCATGATATCCTCAGCATCCTTCTGTGGAAGCATACATCTGTTGGCTCGAGTCTCTTCTTCATCTTGAGGCAACGGAGGTATGGTTCTACAGAAGGATGTCAAGAATATAGAGATGTAAAAAAAGAGGAGAAAACTGGTTCTTAATTTCATAGCCAAAAAAATGCTTTGTAAAAGAAATATACCGTTCGTAAAATATTCGAATCCTACCCTATTGTCTTTTTATTTTTTTTTAAGCTTTTCACCCCAAGCAAGGCTGGAAGCCACTAGCACGCAAGGGGTTACAGAAGGTTTGGAGGAAGAGCAGATAGGAGTGGTAGGGGAAAGGATGTGGAGAAAGATAGTGGATCGATCAAGGCAAGGGGGTTACAGAAGATTTGGAGCGAGAGCAGATAGGAATGAAAGGGAAAGGATGTGGAGAAGGGAAGTGGATAGATCAAGGCAACTGGAGATGTCGATTGACGTTACACTTAAATAGTTGGAGATTATATTTGTCGGGGAAACAGGAATAAGGAAGGGAGTTCCACTGGCGAGAGGTGCGAGACATGAAGCTATTGTCTACATCTATCAGTTTCAACAGTTAAGGGGTGGGAACGGGATGCCAGCCTCGTAGGACGCTTAAATTAATGGGGCCTGGGAACCAGCGAAAGCAGCTCATCGGAGCAATTACCGTGAAAGTATTTGTAAAAAAGACAGAGCGAGGCAACGGCATGTCTGTTCTGCAGCAATTCTATTCCTGGCCTGATAATCCCTAATGAACAATCTTAATACTCTAATCTCTTCTTTCATTATTCTGAAATTGAGATCCTCTCCAATTCACAGAATTGTCAGCCAGGTCACGTTCGTCATTTCACAGTTCTTACCCGCAGATGCAATACTTTCCTTAGTACATTATTATTGTTGTCTTTGATATTTGTCGCATACAACCTTCAGTCTCTGGTTGATGGTACCAACCAGAGACTGAAGGTTAGAAATGATATGACATTTTCCAATGAACTAAACTTTTGGAAACTAAAAACATAATTCTAAAACCCCCTAAGGACACACACACATTTTACATAGATAGAGCCCTTCGTAAGGTGTGCTGTGCTATTCAGAACAAATTTTATAACAAAATTATTTTTCTAAAAAAATATTTTTTTACTTTTGTTTTATAATCACAATTCGGGGTCATAACCAATGAGCCAGGGCGAGCGAAGGCTGGGAATTTGCCTAACATTATTCCTGGCTACATCCCTCCTCTCTTCCGTAGAGGCCCAGATTTCATTCTTTCCTGTTCTCGTTTGATCCACTTTACCAAAATTATATTCTTTTGCGTGACTCGAAATATTCTCTTCAACTTTTTGAACTTCTCAATAGATGGTGACTTTTTCACTTCTATAATTCCTTTTCCAATTGCCCGTAATATTTTGTTTTGTCAAAAATCTATTTCTGGTATAAGTTTTTTCCTCAAAAATGTATGGCTAGTAATATTATTTTAAAAAATGTATTGCTGGTAATAGTTTTTTCCTTGAAAAATTTATTTCTGGAAATATTTTTTACAAAGTATTTCTCGTATTAAAACCTATTTTTACACTTTCATAAGGCTTTTTACCTCAGTCAGGACGCGGATGTACTGTATAGTCTTACCCAGGTCGCGGATGTAGTTTATCGTCTTACCCAGGAGGCGAATGTAGTCTATAGTCTTACCCAGGACTCGAATATAATTTATTGTCTTACCCAGTACTCGGATGTAGTTTATAGTCTTATCCAGGACACGGATGTAGTTTATTGTCATACCCAGGACGCGGATATAGTTTATTGTCATACCCAGGACGGGTGATCCGTTTGGAACATCTTGTTTTGTTTATAGAACCTACAACGCTTTTCATATGGTCTTGTTCTCTCTGTCCCTTTAACTGAAGTTTCTGTCGAAGTATTTCCTTGATTGGTGGAATTACATTGACTGTTTTAATTTTATATTTCTGCTTGATCTTCTCGCTGTCCCGTGTTGAAAAATTTGAATTTTTGAAATCTCATCTGGTATAGATAATTCACGTTAATTATTATTATTATTATTATTATTATTATTATTATTATTATTATTATTATTTCCTTTGATTTCTGGCGTTTACACATTTCTTTCCGGATCCCGCCGAGAGACTTAAGATTAGAAATGGCATCATGGCACTTTCCACTGACAAAAAAAAAAAAAAGAATTACATAGATAAAGCCCTTCGTAAGGTGTGGGCTGTACTTGCGAGAACAATTTTTTGTCATTCTTTGAGGCATGGGCTTCCAGGAATCCCTTCAATTAGTCAACTGGAATCTTTTCCAACCAATCCTAGGGCTCCAAATACAACAAGGATTGTTGATGTTCCCATGTGTCACATTTTTGAGATTTCTATTTCAAGGTCCTTGTATTTTGACAGCTTTTTGAATATCTTCAAAGATACATTGCAGTCTGCAGGGACTGCTATATCAATAAGGAGGCACTTTTTTTGTTTGTGGTCTTTAATAACAATGTCTGGGCGATTAGCTTTGATTGTTCTTTCAGTGTGTATTGTGTAGTCCAATTTATTATTATTATCATTATTATTATTATTATTATTATTATTATTATTATTATTATTCACAGTTCCAGATTAGCAGGGCTTCTTAAGAGAGGAGATACATCGACACTATCGAAGAGAGACTACCTAATGGTCCTGGCCACGTTTTTCATCGCATTAATCGCCAAAGGCAATTCGGCAGGGTTGTCTGTTTTGACGGTGGAATGGCTTCAGCAATTCGACAAATCAAAAGCACTCATCCTTTATGTTCCGGCTTTAAACTTCGCCATTACAAGTGCAGCTGGTAAGTCGCACAAATGCAATTCTGTTTTTCATTTATTTTTATAATATAAACTTTCTCAAAATAATGGTAACCAATACAAGGTTCAGGAGACACTGAAGAGAGCGAGGCTTATTAGATTAGGTTCTACGGATATTGGAGGTGAAGATCATGGGAATATGTAAGGTAGATTTGAAAAGGTTATGAGAGTAGTGTTCAAGGAGGCTAGGTAAGATAAGGTTGACCCTAAACGAAGAGGTTATGATAGTAGTGTTAAAGGGGGATATGTAAGATAAGGCTGACCCTAAACTTGAAAAAGGTTATGATAGTAGTGTTCAAGGAGGCTGTGTAAGATAAGGTTGACCCTAAACTTGAAAAAGGTTATGATAGTAGTGTTAAAGGAGGCTTGTTAAGATAAGGTTGACGCTAAACTTGAAAAAGGTTATGATAGTAGTGTTAAAGGGGAATTTGTAAGATAAGGTTGACCCTAAATTTGAAAAGGTTATGATAGGAGTGTTAAAGGAGGCTATGTAAGGTAAGGTTTGACCCTAAACGAAGAGGATATGATAGTAGTGTTAAAGGAGGCTATGTAAGATAATGTTGAACCTAATCTTGAAAAGGTTATGATAGTAGTGTTAAAGGAGGCTATGTTAGATAAGGTTGATGCTAAACTTGAAAAGGTTATGATAGTAGTGTTAAAGGGCGATATTTAAGATAAGGTTGAACCTAAACTTGAAAAGGTTATGATAGTAGTGTTAAAGAGGGATATTTAAGATAAGGTTGACCCTAAACTTGAAAAGGTTAGAATAGTAGTGTTAAAGGAGTCTATGTAAGATAAGGTTGACCCTAAACGAAGAGGTTATGATAGTAGTGTTAAAGGAGTCTATGTAAGATAAGGTTGACCCTAAACGAAGAGGTTATGATAGTAGTGTTAAAGGGGGCTATGTAAGATAAGGTTGACGCTAAACTTGAAAAGGTTATGATTTGTAGTGTTAAACGAGGATATGTAAGTTAATGTTGAACCTGAACTTTAAAAGATTATGATAGTAGTGTTCATGTTCTAGAGAGTCTGTTCCGTAAAGTAGGATCTGTCGGAATCATACTTCCTCTTGACTAATGGAATACAAAGGGGTTGATAATCTTTCTCTCCTGTGTATAGTCTATGCTGGTTCAAAGCTGAACATGTCTTAACTGGTGGACCTCGTCGCTACATTTTCGATGGAAACGGTGATAGAGTAGCGAGAGATTTGTTACGTTGCCTCTCTGGTAGGGTGTTTGTAGAGTGTAAAATAATCAATCTTCTACAAGACCGTGTAAACGCTTTTGAAGTCTAATGCATTGTTTTGTTTATACTTCGGGTCTGGTTTTTACTAAAAAAAAGGAGAAGAAAAATTAAAAAAGAATGACACTATCCATATATATAAAAAATATATGAAATATTCGAGTTTTTATATATTGCTCTGACTGTGTAGCAATACGATTTCTCACACATCCTTAGGAGATGAATAAATAGATTCTTTTTTCCTTTTAACTAAATTTAATGACCAGGGTTTCTCCGGAATCCTGTTTCCAGCCCATCTTTGAATTTTTGAATATAAAAATAAAAGGTCCTTTGAAAAACTGACAACCCAAAACCTGTCTTTGCCGGGTCGTGGAACAGGAGTGATAGGAAAAGGAGGGTGGATCTCTCGGCCAGTAGGCATATAAGGAATCGGACAGTGAGTGAAGGAGCAGTCAGTGAAACGACCAGGCAGTCAGACTGTAGGGGTTCGATTTCCGTGGCCGGAACTTAGTGCTGCTTTCGCTGGTTCCTAGGCCTCATAAATTTAAACGTCCTACGAGGCTGGCATCCCGTTCCCACCCCTTCACCGTTGAAACTGTTAGATGCAGACGTCTCTTCTACTCCAATAGCTTCATGTCTCGCACATCTCGCCTGTGGAACTCCCTTCCTTATTCCTGTTTCCCTGTCAAATACAATCTCCAACTATTTAAGTGTAACGTCAATCAACATCTCCAGCTGCCTTGATCTATCCACTTCCCTTCTCCACATCCTTTCACCTTTCATTCCCATCTGCTCTCGCTCCAAATCTTCTGTAACCCCCTTGCCTTGATCGATCCACTATCTTTCTCCACATCCTCTCCTTTACCACTCCTATCTGCTCTTCCTCCAAACCTTCTGTAACCCCTTGCGTGCTAGTGGCTTCCAGCCTTGCTTGGGGTGATAAGCTTAAAAAAAATAAAGAAAAAAAATCAGTAAGAAGCTCGCTTTCTCGTAACATAAGGAAAACATTGCCGACTAAGTGAGAAATTTTTTTTTTGGTGGTGGTGGTGGGGTTGCTACTTCACGACCCAACTAGTGTCTTGAAAAACACTTGTCGCTATTGTCTTATTGACGGCGTTCGCGGCCCTGATACTGAGGCGAATCTGTGGAACTTAGCCTGCGCGACCGTATTCACGTACAACAGACTTTGGATGTCATCGCAGTTCGTGAAGTGACATACAGAATTGCATTAACACAACTGTAAAACATGGAAAGAGAAACGGTCTTCCAGAATCACATTATGCCCCCTTACTGTAAAAAGAAAGTATGACCTAACCTTCCCCTTCATTTGATAGAATTAAGTTCAAATCAATTTTTAGGACATATTACAAGACGTCCTGGGTATGACGATAAACTACATCCGCGTCCTGGGTAAGACGATAAACTACATCCGCGTCCTGGGTAAGACGATAAACTACGTCCAAAAGGAAGGCCTCTGATTAGGAGATTTTGAGGAGTGTGAAATCAACTCTTAATTGCTGGTGTTCTCAGGTCCACCCTGACCGGGGTGGTAGTACCTGTTAGGGTCCCAGGTAGGGGCAAATAGTTGACCCCGAAACTGAGATAAAAATCATTATAAAAGTGTAAAACTAGGTTTTAATACCAGAAATATATTGTAAAAAATTATTACCAGAAAAAAATTTTTGAAGAAAAAAAAATATTACCAGCAATATATTTTTGGAAAAAAATATTACCAGAAATACGTTTTTTGAAAAAAAAAAAAAAAATATTACCAGCAATACATGTTTTAAAATAATATTACCAGCTATACATTTTTGAGGAAAAAATATTACCAGAAATAGATTTTTGACAAAACAAAATATTACCAAAAAAAAGGTGTCGGCATTAAGTAACCCATTGAGGTTGATATACCGTAAAACTCAACAAACCAACAAACCAATCCATATTACATGAGGATTCTTCAATTTATCTCTGGTATATATTTCTCGTAAAATAGAAAGATGTCGACCAAAATATAAAACGAGTGAGGACATTCTTAATTAGTCAATGTCCAATAGCAGGACACATATAAACAAAGTCTCTCTCTCGATCGAAAGAATTGGAAAATATTATTTACCTGAGTGGCATGTTCACACAATTTAATTATCCTTTCCAAATATTTCGATGCTAGAAGTAGAATATCATAACACGATGACATTTAAAAATGTTAATCGGGCACTTTCACTCGCCCCTCTGTCTGTCTATATTTCGGACATGAGCTATTGTAACTATTTACACTATTTACATTTTTTAGACTGACAACTGCCAGAATAATGTAAATAATGCAAATACAGACACCCCTCGATTAATGGCGTTTTACAATAGTGCGCTAAAATGTTTATATACCAAAATTCGATTAGTGGATAGATAATACGGGATTAGTGGGATGAAACATTTCTCAGTTTAACCATAATAATTCAAAAGTGTTTTTTTTATAGTTACTTATTATAAGTGTATTTCCGTTAAACATGACATGAACTAAGTAGATAGTTCAATTAACAGAGTGATATTTTTTACAGTGTAACCCGGATATAAGAGAGTTGTCGGGACCGGATAAGTATCTTATATCCGGGCTTCTCTTATATCCGGGTTTGGTCTATTATATATACATTAACACAGGCTCTAATTTGGGGCCATATAAATCTCTCTTATATCCGAGTTTCTCTTATATCCGGGTCTCTTATATCCGGGTTACACTGTAGTAGTTTTTTTCTCAGGAATTCTTTACTGCGGATCAATTCGTGATTACAAAATTCATATAAAAATTCTCACTTGTAATATTTGAACTTTAGCGTTGCGACTTTCACTCTCCAACACTACATAGCTGCTAATAAATAGCTCATTCTTAAAAACATCTTTCGGTCGGAAAAACACATTTATTTCGTCTTCCAGTTTTGATTCTAAAGGAAAAAAATACAGCCTGAAGATGAATGCGTGAAGCATTTGAAAGTACTAGCTGAATTAAAAAATACACCATATCCATTTTATACATAAGGATCTCATCATTCAGTGGATTATTAGTAGTATAATGCTTATAATTATGTCTACTAGCGAAGGGATTTCGCCAATAATTGCATTAATATTGGTAATTGATTCAAGGTATGATTAACTCTTTGTAATATATATATATATATATATATATATATATATATATATATATATATATATATATATATATATATATATATACACAAGTATAGGATTGGTGTATACGGAATAAATTGCAATAACCAACAAAATATTGGGGACAGAGGTCACTTAATAAGACACCAGAAGTGTTGAAACAAAATGATTATTTTTGTAGTGATTTCATAACATATTTATGTTATAATTTTCGAATAAATAATTATATATATATACAGTGCTGTTCGAAAGTGACTCACCTGATTTTTTTTACTTAAATTTTTTTTTGCCTATTGTTTTTGGGGTCAAACTAATTCTTAATCTTACTAATATAAAGACCCCTTCCCGACCACCTAGTAAAAAACGTTTACTCACCCTAAGGTATTCTATTGATAATTATAATTTTGGATATAAATGAGATTTAGGGAAAAAATCTGTGCAAAAAAGTGACTCACTTATTTCCTGCAACTAGTAATCATAACCGAACAGCTTTAAATAAAGAATAATAGACGTATAATTTATTTATAATAGGTAATATAGTTCGAAATATTTAATAATCTATGGGTCCTCCTTTATTTTGAATAACCTTTTCAACTCTTTTTGGCATTGACTTGATCAGGTTCTGGCATATCTCATCTCCAAGCATTGAATTCCATTCGGATATGAAATTCACAATCAAATCCTCTTTGTTGCTCAACTGCCTTCTCGAGAGCATGTACGTTATAATGCTCCATAAGTTTTCTATGGGGTTGAGGTCAGGAGATTGGGGCGGCCATGTCATAACACTCACCTGCTTCTCATCAAAGTATTCCTTCATCAATTTTGATTTGTGACAGGGAGCATTATCCTGCATAAAAATGAGCTTGGTGGGGTCGATTTAGCAGAAGGGAGCAGACAAGACTCTAAAGTTTTCTTGTACTGCTCGCTCCTGAGGGACTTTTCAATAGGTTTTAAGAAACCAGTTCCATGAAAAGAAAAGCATCCCCAGAACATTATACTGAACGGATGCTTGACAGTACTTACTGCTAAATTCAAAGAGCTTTCAAAGCTTCTTCTTCGGATTTTAGATCGCTTAATATTTTGAATTTAGCTCAACTTTCGTTTCATCGGAGAAGAGAACATTTAGTAAAAAAAAAAATCAGGTGAGACACTTTTATCGAACAGCACTGTATATATATATATATATATATATATATATATATATAAATATATATATATATATATATATATATATATATATATATAAATATATATATATATATATATATATATATATATATATATATATATATATATATATATATATATATATATATATATATATATATATGGAGTGGGAGTACTGGGGACGATCAAGATGTGATTCTAAAAAAAGTATCTTATATTTGCTTATTTATTGGGAATATAATAAGGCCGATAACATTCCAGCAGCTCCCCGTAGGTTAAAATTGTGTTGTTTACATTTTTACTCTGTCCTGGTTATATTCTCTGACCCAAATTGTTAATGTAACCTACCTCTGCAACAATAATTTGCCTGCCCTTCCATATACACAAATCGATAATCGATTTCCTTTTGCAGCTGTGACAAACAAATTGTCGAATTGACCAGTTTTTTTAACGTTTTTGATGACCTTAGACAAGGTTAGGTTTTCGAAATTAAGCTTTTGTTGCATGAATGTTCAACTTCCTGCTGGATTGATTGTAACATGTTCAGTTGCCGCTGCTAAATATCAAAGAACTGATAAAATCTCAGGAAAAATGGAAATATCGATCCAAGAGATTGTCGAAGACAACCCACAGCCTCCGTATCTAGAATTTCAAATAACGTCTGAGAAATTTCAAAATACATCTTCATAATTTTTTGTTGTAAATGGTAACATACATATAAATGTAATACATGAAAAAGCCGGGGCGATTTCACCAACAGTGGCTCCGTCGGATTAGGTATCTGGTGGCAAATCGATTTCGGTGGCGTTGATATTATCGAACGCAGCCCGTCTACAATATAGGATCTCTGGTACTTCAGCACTCATTCTATATCTATCTATCTATCTATCTATCTATCTATCTATCTATCTATCTATCTATCTATCTATCTATCTATGTCAGTCTCTTCGAATCTATCTATTAAATATCTATCTAGCTCGGCCTTTCTATTTCTATCTATCTATCTATCTCAGTTTGTTCATATCTATCTATCTATCTATCTATCTATCTATCTATCTATCTATCTATCTATCAGCGTTTATTCATATCTATCTATATATCAGCGTTTATTCATATCTATCTATCTATCTATCTATCTATCTATCTATCTATCTATCTATCTATCTATCTATGTCAGTCTCGTCGCATCTATCTATTAAATATCTATCTAGCTCGGCCTTTCTATATCTATCTATCTATCTATCTATCTATCTATCTATCTATCTATCTATCTATCTATCTATCTATCAATTTCAGGCTGTTCATATCTATCTATCTATCTATCTATCTATCTATCTATCTATCTATCTATCTATCTCAACCTGTTCATATTTTTTCTATCTATCTATCTATCTATCTATCTATCTATCTATCTATCTATCTATCTATCTATCTATCTATCTCAACCTGTTCATATCTATCTATCTATCTATCTATCTATGTCAGTCTCTTCGCATCTATCTATTAAATATCTATCTAGCTCGGCCTTTCTATTTCTATCTATCTATCTATCTATCTATCTATCTATCTATCTATCTATCTATCTATCTCAGTTTGTTCATATCTATCTATCTATATATCTATCTATCTATCTATCTATCTATCTATCTATCTATCTATCTATCTATCAGCGTTTATTCATATCTATCTATCTATCTATCTATCTATCTATCTATCTATCTATCTATCTATGTCAGTCTCGTCGCATCTATCTATTAAATATCTATCTAGCTCGGCCTTTCTATATCTATCTATCTATCTATCTATCTATCTATCTATCTATCTATCTATCTACCTATCTCAGGCTGTTCATATCTATCTATCTATCTCAACCTGTTCATATCTATCTATCTATCTATCTATCTATCTATCTATCTATCTATCTATCTATCTATCTATCTCAACCTGTTCATATCTATCTATCTATCTATCTATCTATCTATCTATCTATCTATCTATCTATCTATCTATCTATCTATGTCAGTCTCTTCGCATCTATCTATTAAATATCTATCTAGCTCGGCCTTTCTATATCTATCTATCTATCTATCTATCTATCTATCTATCTATCTATCTATCTATCTATCTATCTATCTCAGTTTGTTCATATCTATCTATCTATCTATCTATCTATCTATCTACCTATCTATCTATCTATCTATCTATCAGTTTTATTAATGTTTTATCTACTTTGAAACTGAAATGTTTTTGTTTGTTTTTTATATGACATCCATTATTCAACAGTTATTCATTTCTACTCCCTTGATTCGCTCCTTGCAGGAATCATTGATGGAATGTTGATCAACAGATTTGGAATTTTCCGCATTATTCTTCTCGGCTGTTTCTTGCAGGTTCTATGCATGATAGCATCTTCTTTTAGCACCAATGCCATCACCTTAGTAATTGTTCTTGGCTTCTTCGCAGGTAAGACAGTCGTTCATTTCACACTTCATGTAAATGTGTCATTAGAATAGACTGAACATCTTTGCACAGAAAAAGTCGTTTTCTTATTTAACAGTTAAAATATTTAATCCTTGAAAATGGCTAAATGTATAGCCGAAAGCGCTCGGATAAAAAGAATATTCGGGCAGTTTTTATATAATTTATCATCCGAAAAAAAAAAGATCGCAATAGAAATTGTATAAAAAAACTAAATAAAAGCACCTTGTTTGTCGTATTTAATGAAATGTCTATGAAAGAAGGTTTGCTGTCTAAATACACAAATATATATATATATATATATATATATATCAATCACTTGATGGTTAGACGGGTAATTCCAAAGAGGATATAAATTTAGAGAGCAATCTAATAATGAATACAGAATCCTTAAAAATCCATCAGGTCAGGTGATAATTTATTTCGTTGACTTCGAATGTTCATCTCTTCAGACCAGCTTTACATAAATAAATGCAGTTCAATTTATTCAGACACAAGGAAAAAGAAAAGGAGAAGAAAAAGAAAGAGAGCGAAAAGAGAGAAAGGAAAAAGTTTTAATATTAAATTTGTTACTACCAAAGTTTGCAAATTATGCAGTGCAACCTGGTAGAAAATGGTCATTTGCTTCTGGATATTCATCAAGCATCGATCCTGCGCAAGAGGAATAAACACGAAGCTTTTACTCAGGCACTACGTAACCACTGAAGTGTATAGGGTCTGTCTCCATCAGCTTGATACGCGCAGAATATTGATCTTGAAGAATGTTATCTTGTTATCGGAGCTGCATTTGTTTTCGCCCAACGTTTTGCATCCTTTGCCGTTGCAGTAGGTGTATTATGGCTTACTTGCTTTTGACCGTCCATTTAAAATTCTCGTTTTGAAATTGGTGGCTTCTTTCATCATGGAATAAAGTTTCTTGTTTCTTTAATGTTCTTTATTATTATCATTTTGATTTCCTTTGATTTCTGGGGTTTACACATTTCTTTCCGGGTCCCGCCCAGAGACCTAAGGAAAAATGGCATCATGACACTTTCCACTGACAAATTTTTTTTTTACATAGATAAAGCCCTTCGTAAAGTGTGGGCTGTACTTGTGAGAACAATTTTTTGTATTTCTTTGAGGCATGGGCTTCCAGGAATCCCTTCAATTAGTCTACTGGAATCTTTTCTAACCAATCTTAGGGCTCCAACTACAACAGGGATTGTTGATGTTCCCATGTGCCACATTTTTGAGATCTCGATTACAAGGTCCTTGTATCTTGACAGCTTTCTGAATATCTTCAAAGATATATTGCAATCTGCAAGGACTGACATATCAATAAGGAGGCACTATTTTTTTGTTTGTGGTCTTTAATAACAATGTCTGGGCGGTTGGCTTTGATTGTTCTGTCAGTGTGTATTGTGTAGTCCCAGAGAATTGTAACAGCTCCTATCTAAGTAACCGGGTGTGGGTGGTGTTCATACCAGTTTCTTTCTGTTTCCTTCCCGTAGAAGATGCATATTTTCCATGTCAGATATTGGCCCACTCAGTGGATGCCAATAACGTGCAACCTGATACAAGATGATCAATTGTTTCTGGATATTTATCACAGAATCTGCATTTTGAGCTAACACTATTATTATTATTATTATTATTATTATTATTATTATTATTATTATTATTATTATTTCCTTTTGATTTCTGTCGTGTACATATTTCCATCCGAGTCTCAACCAGGGAGCTAAGGTCAGAAATAGATTCATATCATTTTCCACTGATCAATTAAAGAAACCCTAAAATCTAGGATCATACCTATTTTACAGAGGTAACGCTCTTTGTAATGTGTAAACTGTACTTGTAAGTACAATTTTATTGTTTTTCATTAAAGTATGGCTAACTAGGAATCCCTTCAATATGTCTATCGGAACCTATTTCAATTAATCCGAGTGCTCCAACTACAACTGGAATTATTGGTGTCCTTATTTGCCACATTTTTGAGATTTCCACTTCAAGATCCTTGTATTTTGATCGCTATTATTATTATTATTATTATTATTATTATTATTATTATTATTATTTTCGTTGTTATTGTTATTATTATTGTTGTTGTTATTAATGTTGTTGTTATTGTTATTATTATTATTGTTGTAATTATTATTATTGTTGTTGTTGTTATTGTTATTATTATTTATTTATTTTATGCTAATAAAAATCATTTTGATTCTTGTATTGATCAGTTATCCATACTCAGCTTCATGTAAGAGAAAAAAGCGCTGTTAATTTACGACATTTTCTCTAGTCCGATGTAATAAACATGTCTGTTTTCATTTGAATGAGATTTGGGCAGATATCCTCTCTCGATGGAATCGCTTTTTACCTTAGTTTAGTGGTTAAAACTTTCATCTCACAAATCATTACTGCCGTAGTGCGTTCTATTCTCAACGGGGATTTTGCACTTACATTCATAACTAAATTCGTTCGTTTATTTTTTTTTGTTCCATGAAAATTGTCGGACGACTGTAATGTTACCCTTGTAGCGAGGAAGCTCAGCTGAGCCGACCACTTGTTTACATATGGGATAGGCAGTGGTATCCAGTGAAGGCGCGAATATGCAACTGGTGCCTATAAGCATATCTTCTATGTCAACCCGCTGATGCACCTAATTTCTCTGACGCTCTGGTGAAAATCTATTTTGATATCATCTCAGGTGAATCCAGTATATGCAACCATTACAGATCAATCTCTGACCGAACAAAGTTTCTTCATTCCTATTAAATTCAATTCAGATCATCTAACCTAAACCACATTCTACACTGACATGTTAACTGACGACTTCATTGGATCGGTCAGGGCAATGGTAGCTTAATTGGTGATATTTATTTCCTCTCCACGTAAGGTTTGACAGGTTCTCTTTGATATCAGTATGAAGGAAACCATCCCTGATTTGACGTATTATCGAACCTCCAAGACAGTTTGGTCTTTACAAAAACCAAAGAGTTTCGTAGACCTTCCTATTGACATTAAACTTCGTGCGAGGAAGGATTAATAATTTTACCAAAGAGCTGCAGCGTACTCAGTGTTTGCGCTGCCCTAGGAGGTGGTTATATAATTTGCTGCACCTCTAGACAACATTCCAAAACTTGACAACATCTGTTTTATTACAACATTCAAATTCATTTTCTATTACACCTAAATGCCACCTCCGAATCTAGCCGCTCGGAGGAACCGCCTACTGTCGGTCCACTGATGCCAAAGAAGATTGGCGTGAAGTAACTTCCTAAACCCTTGTGCAAATTAATTGAAACAACCGCTTTAGTTTCCTTCCTTTCACCATACTGTCAGTTTTAGACACACTAGAGAGACAGGGTGTAATCGATTTCTATTTTTTCTTCAGATTAGGTAATTTGCAGTGGTGTGCAGTAATATGAATCTATTTTCGGGCTGTACGATGAAATTTGTTTGGCCTTGTAAAATATTGCGTCATCCGTGATTGCATCAGTTTTTTTTTTAATTACGCCCTGACATTATTGTCTCGACTTTCGATTAGTTGTCCTACGGCCATTTTCTGCGATGAACGTTACTCCAAGGAAGAGTACGAAAATTGTAACGCTGCACAAACAAAATGGCAAGCCTTACCAGTAAGCAAATCAAAGTACAAGACTCGCCCGGAAACTCTCCTGATTTAAACCCAATCAAGAATCTGTGGTCAATCTGCAAGGAACGACTTCGTGGAATGGACATACTAAGTACTAACATGTGCACTGGGTCATGTTTCATTGGAAAAATACGAAAAAATAAGTAAATAATAACAGAATTATTATTTTTTTTCACCTAATTTGCACAAGGGCTTACGTGATCATGGTCCTCCACATCTTTCTGTATAATTAATTTGCACAAGGGTGTAAGTTGGAAGTTGAACTCGGTTCGGTTATTCTCTTTCTATTTATTTTAGTAAAATATCTGGCATATAAATATTCCTATTTTTCAGGGAAATGAGACGTTTCGGTGTAGAGCATTTGGCATCGCTGATTCAGCGTGGCCGATTTGGCATACGAATTCTTCGGCAGAGGGACGATTAGGCGTCAGATTATTACTTCGTCGTTATAGTCAAATTTTCTCTCTCTCCCTCTCTCTTTCCTTTTCTCCCTCTCTTTCCCTTTCTCTTCCCTTTCTCCCTCTCTTTCTCTTTCTCCCTCTCTTTATCTTTCTCCCTCTCTTTCCCTTTCTCCCCCTCTCTTTCACTTTCTTCCCCTCTCCCTCTCTCTCATTTAGGCAAAACGAGAAAAAGAAATACACGTATAAGACTAGTTTAGTCTTAATAGCAAAGAAACAAAAGGATAACAAGGTTTATGACAAAAGCAGGTAGAACTTTGAACATCGAAGTAAGACCGTTTGTCTAAGGGAATGGCACGTTTCGGCCTAGCCCATTTGGCATCGCTGATTCAGCGTGGCCAATTCGACATAGGAATTCTTCGGCAGAGGGACGATCAGGCGTCAGATTACTACTTCGTCGTTATAGTCAAATTTGATCTCTCTCTCTTTTTCTCTCTCTCCCTTTCTCTCTCTTTCTCTCTCGATTAGTAGTCAAATTAGTACTTCGTCGTTATACTCAAAATTGCTCGAATAGTTCAATTTAAGAAAAGGAGTAGTTGGTGGCATTTTTTAAATTTGAGAAAAAGAGTAGTTGGAGGTATTTTCAAAATTTAAGAAAAAGGGTAGCTGGAGGTATTTTTAAATTTAAGAAAAAGGGTAGCTGGAGGTATTTTTAAATTTAAGAAAAAGAGTAGCTGGAGGTATTTTTAAATTTAAGAAAAATAGTAGCTGGAGGTATTTTTAAATTTAAGAAAAAGTGTAGCTGGAGGTATTTTATATTATATTTCCTTCAGGGCAGCTTCATACTTTTCAGTCGTCAAAGACATTTTATTCCAAAATGGAAGCAAATATTTTATTAAAAACTTGGAAGAAACAAAATGATACACGATGGATTAAAATAAGATTAAATAGCTTTTGTAAGTTTTTTCTATTTTTATTTTTTTAAGTTTTTAATTTACATTGTTCCATTAGTGTTTTAATAAGATCTTTAATTACCTAACTGAAAAAAGTCATATTGAAAGTTGGGTGTTTTCAATACTTTTATCCTTTTGGGGGGTTTACCTCCAGTTAAAAACTGTGACATCAAAACAGTCTGACGCCTAAACGACTGTGTCGAATAGTCCAGTTATTTTTCCGACGCCGAATCAACGACGCTGAATCAGCGACGCCGAATAAGTGACGATAAATGTGCTATGCCGAAACGTACCTGTTGAAATTTGAATAATGCATGGAATAATAATGCAACACAAAATGTACTTAGAACAAAATGTATTGAAACAAGAAAGTGTACACAATATTTACATATAGTCTTTTGTATATTCCTGGGAAGACCGTTCCTGGAGAATGTGTTGACTAAGTCGCAGTCGGGCAGAGTCTCTAGTTGAATCTCTTGATTCGCCTCCCTGTCTTCCGGTACCAACCATATTTATATCGTCGGTACTCCACTATGCAAATTAGGTGGATCCTACCACAACAGTACCAAACCTATTTTCAGTGGTAAAATATTTTATTTCGTTTTATGCATTTATTTTAACTGGAGTACCAAAAAGGGGTCGATTGTTTTCTTCCTTGTCACTCTTTTCTTTCTCTTTCAGGTCTGGGTAATTGTTTTTTGTTTGTCAACGCGTTCATCTTCATCGGTGTCCATTTTGGGGAAGTTGCAAAACCAATCATCGCATTTATCTCTGTGGCCGGCCCGATTGGCGGCCTCATATTCCCCAATCTGATTGCTGTCATTATCGAACTTTACGGATGGCGGGGTTGCATGTTTATATTAGCTGGAATCAATTTACAAGTCGTCCCTTTGGCCATATTTCTAACTTTCGCGCAGAAAGAAGCAAAGATCCCGCAAAATTCAGAAGTGGAAACTAAAAGAAACCCCGAAGAATCGCAGAAACTTCTCGACCTCAGCGTACTAAAGAATTTCCTGTTTGTCATGTATATCTTCAGTGTAGGCCTCACTGTCGGCGGTATCAATACTGTTTTCAGCATGTTGCCAGATTTCCTCTACGAGAAGGGTCTCAACTTGAAAGGAGCCGCTAATATCTATGCCTTGTATTATATCTTATCGGCAGTACCCAGGTATGACAATGCAGAAAAGAAATTGTTTTTTTTATCTATACAACCTGCTTTTGAAAAAAATTAATTTATGTATCAAGTTTGTTTACAGCATATATGCCTTAACGCACTTTTTAAAGGATTTCTTGATGGTGAAGTGCGTTTTATACAGCGTCTTTAATATATCGATATTATTCATGGTAGATAATGATTCTTGGAAAATGACCTTTGTAAGAAGCTTTTATTTTTCAAGATTTGAAATGTAAAAAGCAGGTATTATTCGTGATTGGCGTCTAGTAATTAATTTGAAAATACACATAATTTTGCTGTTCTATTTGTTGTTATAACGAATAATAACTGAGAGACTTGGTAATTATTCTGCTATGTGCCTTGTCCCGTCAGGATGTGGGCGATCTGGACAGTCCGCAACTTTTGTCTTCAACGTTTGTATTTTTGACATCATACCTGTTCAAGCCATCCATTCATAGAGGATAGTGAGTAAGTGGCCCCCGCCGACTTCCCCCATCCCTATTGCATTATAGGTCCTGTGAGTGTCAAAATCTCCAAGCCCACTTCCTCATTGTGTGTCCAAGAAATTTCAGCGCTTTCTTTCTGATATTGAGTGAGCCTTTTGTATATTCCGTCTTAAAAAATCGAAAGGCATGAACCTTAATTACCCTGAGTATTATTCTAACAGAGAGTCAATGGTATGAAAAATGTGAGTGTGAACGATCGATAGTGTTTTTGGATTCTTACCATGATAGCAACAGAAAACAATGCTGCAATTGCTCGTGTCGATTACAAGAAACAAATGGTTCGATTACTACCACTTTTCCCAGCTTCACTACTACTACTACTACTACTACTACTACTACGAAGTGCCAGATAATGGATTTTGTTCTTCCGATAGATAATTGAAGACGATAGTCGTACCAGTCATTATCGGAGTACTGGGAGCGGTTCCGAAGTTTCTCTAGAAAAGATTTCAGGAACTAGAAATTGTGAGAAGTGTTGAAGCCATCCAGATGACGGCTTGTGATACTGTGGAGAGTGTTAAAATATTGTGGGGACTTGCTTTCACTTGATCTCTGCTGTAAACGACCAGTAATTATTATTATTGTTATTATTATTTCTTCAAGGAAATAGTAGGTGTGCTTGGAATGATAAAAAAGGAACACAACAACACAGTGAAAAAAATCCCAGCTTAAGAGAAATAAAAATGTATTGATAAGTACAGGCCAGAAAGAAGAACTTTATCCATGTCACGTCAGTGATGTTATGGAAGGTGGAAAAATAAATCGTGAAATCTAGCCATTGCAAGACACCACTACCTGCCTTCGGTCTTCCCGCAGACAGGCTAGGTCGTGTGACCAAAGCAGAAATCAAAATTTATTGATATGGCAGTCCCTGCAGACTGCAATGTATCTTTGAAGATATTCGAAAAGCTGTCAAAATACAAGGACCTTGAAATAGATATCTCAAAAATGTGGCACATGAGAACATCAACAATCCCTGTTGTAGTTGGAGCCTTAGGATTGGTTGGAAAAGATTCCAGTAGACTAATTGAAGGGATCCCTGGAAGTCCATGCGTCAAAGAGATACAAAAAAATATTCTGGCAAGTACAGCCCACACTTTACGAAGGACTTTATCTATGTAATCTTTTTTTTTTTTTTTTTTTTCAGTGAAAAGTGTCATGATACCATTTCTAACCTTAGGTCCCTGAACGGGACCCGAAAAGAAATGTGTAAACGCCAGATATCAAAGGAAATAAAAATAACAATAATAATAATAATAATAATAATAATATCAGGACCTCACCCAAGAATTGAAACACGTGGGTGAGGGACTCACCTATCCTCATTATGATATCAGTTACCACAGAGATTCGGATGGACGATGGTAGCGTTAAAATAGGCGAGAGTGCTGAGAAACGTGCTGGAGATTTGAGGACACTTATCACTCCATCTTGAGCTACAGTAGGAGCTTGACTGGGAAGTGATAATATTGTTAAATGTAAAAGCTATGTTTATAGAGAGAGCACTCGGATCAGTACCAGAAACACTCGAATGATAAATGACTTTGAAGAAAAGCCGAGACTGTCCAGATGCCCACTCAATTACTCGCTATAACCACCATTTTAATCTGAACACGCAAATACTGGATATATGATGATGATGATAAAAGATTTCATTCGAATTAATTATAAATAATAACTTACAATTATTAATTTGTATTTTAGAATTTGTCTTTGAATTTATGAGTTTAATTAAGAATTTGCCATAAAAAAAAGTTTTTTCAATGTTAAATTTGGTATTTAATTAAAAATAATTTTCATTATTTAAATACTGTTTCCATAAAAATCACATATTTAAATATAAAGGGAAATAACTATTGGAAACTTAATGGAGAGCTATCTACCTTCCCATAATTTATGTAACTAATCCGTGAAAATGCGATTTAATAGATTAACATAAGTTTAATATTCTTTATTTAATTAAAAATTAAATTTTTAATTAAGTTTAAACGTTTAATTTTTAATTAAAAATTTAATTAATGATTAACACTTTTTTCCAGCTCCTTTTTGTCTCTTTTCAGTGATCGATTTTTATTGAAGAACAAAAGATATTGAATGAATTTTTCTCTTGTGAACTCAGGTGAAAAATATTGTAAAATAATTGATTAATATTTAATTAATTTTGGGGGAAAATCTATTAGAGTATTCTGAAATACTCGCTTTTAAAATAGAAAGGCAGACTCTTTTCCTATATCCTTAGGTGGCAACCAGCTTAGAAGAAGGAAATTCTGAATTCAAACCACCTGCTACCTTGTACGTTCTGCCTCTTTAGGCAAAGACTTGAAGAAGGTAACTTCAAAAACAAATCCACCTCTGATAGGAGGGACAGGGTAAACTTAACACCTCCGGTACAAAGGGAACCGGCAAGCCACTGGACTATTCTCCCTTCAATGTCACCATGAACCAATGACGATTTTGAGATGGAGGGGGGTTGTGACCACAGCGAGGCATAATGCACTCACAAAATAAAATGAATGATGTATTAGTTATATAAATGTATATAATATGCAATTTATTATCAAGTATTTTATTAAATACTTAGCAGTGTTTGAGATTCCAAATAGTTTAGGGATACCATATTACCAGTAATATATATACAGGCTGTCCATAAAGTTCGTGTGCACTTTAAAAAATTTATAACTTTATTTGTATTTGCGATAGAAATAATTTGTAAAAAGGATTAGAAAGAAGTAAATCTATATTTTTTAAGGTTTTATTGAAATTTTATTTAAGTTTCCACATATCCTCCATCATTAGCAATACAAAGGGTAACACGATTTTGCAGTTCACGGAAAACATTTGCCAACTTATTTACAGTAATGCCTGAAATCACATTATTTTTTTTTTTAAATAAGAAACCATTTATTGAACAAATTAACTAATAATAACAAAACTAAAGTCATTAAAACAAAGCAAGTTCAGTTGACTATTGATGACAATTCCAGAACAAAGTAACTATAAACAATTTTTCTATCCTCTGCCAGCCTCAATGATGGAGAAAGCATTACCTGGAACCATCGCCAGTGAGACACGCTGCAAGTTATTTTACCTAAAATTAAAACTAGGTACATTAAACTTTATAACATTTTTACAGATTATTTCTATAGCAAATACAAATAAAGTTATAAATTTTTTAAAGTGGACACGAACTTTATGGACACTCCGTATATTTATTGTGAGATTAATTTTGTGTTAGTTAATGATTTAAATTAAGTTGTAATTAGAAAACGATGTTTTGTGTATAGATAAAGTGCTCTTTACTAAATATGAAACATTTTTATGGGAATTAATTGTGGGCAGGCAACTCTTATCGTTGCTAATTTTGGATAATATCATCAGTGTTCTCATGAATGAAACTGATTCAGATCAAAAGAAATCCAAGATTTCTACTGTGTTTTGTTTAGACATCTTCAAGTAACGCGAAATAATACTGTAACAGAACAATATCTCCTGTTATAAATGCGCCTCGAAATTTACGAAGATTGCTTTATAATGAGTTGGTTTTTGTTGTATTTGACTTGATTATAAGGGAATTTTTTTTCTTTTATTCGTGATTAATTAACCTCAAAGGTTTGAGGCTGACAGTAAAGTCGAGATTCTTATGAGCGTGAAACCTAAAAATTGTCATTAAGTACGCATGCGCGTATAAGAAAAATTGGGTAATTTTCTTTTTAAGCTCCGTTCTGGAGTTATCGACAATAACATTTTGTACTCGCGTTACAGCATGACAGCTATTACTAATGTTGTTTGCATACATTCGCTGTTGATTAGATTTGATCACCTTGTTAACGGGCTTTTTACTGCGCAACTGAGGACCCACTTCGTGCACAATCATTAAGACAAATGAATCTTAATTCCGCAGCAAATATATGGAAACAACGCCAGTGATGTCAGCCGCGACTCAAATGAGTCCGAAATGTTATTGTCGATAAATCCAAAAACGGTAAATTTTATCAAACTTTCTTTGTTATTTTCGAATTAAGGATGTACATTTACGCCTAAATATAACTATTTGGGAAATTTCTATTACATACTTAGCAAATTACCCGAAAAATTGCTTTCATCATTTTGGGACATAGATATTAAATATCTTCAAATGGTTCCACAATTTAATAAAAAGATCGCAGCTGATTTAATCACTAAATAATATTTTTATTATTATTATTTGGATTAGAATAATGACACTTTAAATGTCTTAACTTTTCTTTTCCATTTCTGTTGATAGATTTTTTTCGACGGATCTCGAAGAGGTATAAGTAGCGTAATTTATTCAATTTTTAAAATTTATATATATATATATATATATATATATATATATATATATATACATATATACATACATACATATATATATATATATATATATATATATATATATATATATATATATATATTGAGTTAAATTGTTTGTAGGCTAAGATGTTTTTGCTTAGTTCTTCTTCAGATTAACCAAACGTGTATTCCTTGCACCGCCAAGTTCAACATCTTCAAACATATCCCGCTGTTCTCAAAGAACCAGAAGAGATAAGAGAAAAGTGCAAAAAAAAACCCAAACAAACAAAAACTTTTCTTCATTTTTCTATTCTTTCTCCCATTCGATTTTCGGTTAGGATTTCGGATAAATTTCAGGTGGTCTTATCACAAACTTTCGACTGGTCATTACTCCATCCTTCATCAGGTGTATGTCGTGTCCGGTTAATTCTAGGAATATAAGTCTGAAGTCTGTTTAATGGATGTCAGTTATCAGTTATCTCCTGTTAATTTCCCTCTGAAAGTTCTTCACTGCTTTAACCTGGTTTTGAACTCACACTCTTTGGGTCCTGTCACTGGATCTAACTAACTTCTTTATCCACTGTGCCATGTGTCCTTAAACATGGCACGTGGAACTACAAAAGTTTACCCCAGTGAGCGAAATAAAGGGTTCAGTTCGACATTCCAACCACCTGAAGAAGACTGCAGCGTACAACGGCCGAAACGTTGTAATAAATATGGCGACAAAGATGAGGACAATAGTCCGAATAATGTAAATAGTGTACATAATACTTCATCTCAGAAATATAGACAAATACTGAAGAACAATTAAATAAAAAGCTTAATTGCAGTACCTTGTAAGTCGTCTTTAACGAAACATATATATATATATATATATATATATATATATATATATAAATATATATATATATATGTATGTATGTATGTATGTATGTATATGTGTGTGTGTGTGTGTGTGTGAGCGTGTGTACCGGATGTGACATCAGAAGAAGGCCGAAGCAACGACCAGCCGAAATATCGTAATAAAATTGAGAAAGGCTCTGATAAAATCCGAAGTCATATTAAAAGAAAATCTTGGAATTTTAGCCAATAATTGAAGCGCATTTGATTAAACAACTTTCTTTGTTTCTTTTTTGTCTAGAATTTTAATCGGAATTGCAATAAAGTATACAAAAGTAAATTTCATTCATATTTACATCACAATGGCCTCACTTTTCGGGTTGACGATGGCCCTCATGAATCTCGCAGAGACATACGTCATCCTCTTAGTCTGCTGTATATTACTGGCACTCTGGATGGGTTGTCCTGCTGGACTGTATACTATTGGTATCATGGAACTTGTTGGACCTGAAAAACACAGTTCAGGACAGAGTATTGTAGAAACTTCGTACGGATTAACCACAGCCTTATTTGGATTTTTAACAGGTAATTTTTTATTATTAAATGTTAACCATACTATAGAAAAACCATTATAAAAATACTCAGGATATGGAATTGGGAAATATCAAACACTACAATTATTTTGGTGCGTAAATCAGTTAGAATATACTTAGTCTAGGAGATGAGGAAATTGAATTGTATGCGCTGGTATTGATTTCGTCCGACAGTTTATTCTCAAGTCAACATATCTATGGAGGACTATAAAGATTTTAAAAATTAAAGGAAGCAGTTAACTTATGGTTTAAAAAATCGATATGCATAAGAAGAAAAATCAACGAAACCATTAATTTACTTTCATTTACCAACATGTCAAAGATTTACATCAATTAGTGTCCTCCATAGGTATGTTTTGGGAACAAACAAAAAACAATGTGTTTGTGCGGAAAATGGTTTGGATTTTTTTTGCGACACCAGGAACGTCGTCTCGCCATTGTCAAACGGACGCCATTATTTTACCTTGGACCCTTTCGGCCAACACTTTCTCAAAAGTTGAACGTTGACGAGAACTAGAAAACAATCAAAGGAACCTCTTCTCACCTCTGTCAAACGGAGAAAAATGGCGTGGTTTAAACACATTACAAGGCACGACAGCCTGTGCAAGACGATCACGCAAGGCACCGTTGAAGATGGACGTAGGAGAGGACGCCAAAGCAAAAACTGGTTGGACAATGTCAAACAACGGACAGGTATTACTGTAGCGGAATTGCTGATGGCTGCCGTTGATAAGACCGTTGTGGAAAAGAGTTAATGTGGCTTCTGCATCCGGATCCGCCCTACGATTACAAAATTCAAGGGGGGGGGTGATAATGATGATGATAATGTTGATGATAATGATGATGATGGTGCTGATGATGATGATGGTGGTGGTGGTGGTAATGATGATGATGATGATGATGATGATGGTGTTGATGATGATGGTGTTGATGATGATGGTGATGATGATGATAATGGTGGTGGTCGTGGTGGTGATGATTATGATGATGATGATGGTCATTATGATGATGATGATGATGGTGGTGATGATTGTGATGATGGTGATGGTGATGATGATGGTGATGATGGTGATGATGATGATGATGATGATGGTGATGATGATGATGATGATGATGGTCATGATGGTGATGATGATGGTGATGATGATGATGATGATGGTGTTGATGATGATGATGATGATGATGATGATGATGATGATGATGATGATGATGATGATGATCATCATCATCATCATCATCATGATGGTGATGATGATGATGATCATGATGATGGTGGTGGTGGTGATGGTGATGATGGTGATGGTGATGATGAAGAAGATAGTTCGCTTTTCCTTGACGTTGAAATTAGATGAGCCGATTAGAACAGTGTCTCTTAACCGCTAGTGAGCCGCGCGATTCTCTGAAGTGTCACGTGAAATATTGTCACACGATCTCAGCGTGCGGCACCTTTGTCTGAAAACCACATCACGAGTGGACCCAAGTCTTGTGAGTGAAATTGGGTAGACGGAACCCTTGGGAGCCGTCGATGGCTCTCCTGGCACGAAGCCACAAGTCATCGTGAGCGAGGTGCAAGCGTGCTGGCCTTGTTCAAACTGTTGATCACGCTAGATAACACGCTCCTTCTCCCAGAAACTCTTATTATGGTCTGGTCAACATAGTTGCAGTGGGTTCTGTAGGTGTTGAACAAACACAAACAGTTAGGTTGTCAAGCAAATACCATACCAACTGTCCTGGCAGTTTGTATGGTGCTTGGAACAGTTGGTAAGGCGTTCGCTTGATAACCTAACTGTCAGGGTTTCAATTCTCGGTAGTGGATGCGCACTGCTGATGAGTCCCAAATATAGGACGAAACGGCCGTCCAGTGCTTTCTGAATTCTGTTGAGGTTTCTTTCAGACTCAATGAATTACTTAATTATAATTATCAAATCCTCCTTATAATTTCCATCATACATATAAGTTAGTTTTCTTTTGTTTGAGTGTCCGTCATGTAATTGACAGTGCTTTTTATATATATATATATATAAAGGAAATTAGCTTATGTATATATATATTTAAGCTAATTTTCTTTTGTTTGTGTGTCCGTCATGTAATTGACAGTGCTTAATGATATTGAATCATTTTACTAATGATATTTTTTTAACATTTTTTGATAGGTTTGTTGGTCGAGTACACGAATTCTTATCGACAGCCGTTCTATATTTATGGGACGGCGATTGTAGTGATCAATATTGCCTTATTGATCACGACTTCCGCTCAGCAACTCAGAGTAAAGCTAGGCTTCTTCAGATTGGTCAACAAATAAACGTCCAATGGTTATTTTTTCCTAGCTTCTTTTACTTACTAATCCTATTGGATTTTCCGTCTTGATTGCAATTAACAATTACGGAAGACGCTTTGGCTTAATATGACGGATCAGATTTGCCGATCTGGATGAAAAGAAAGTCAAAAATACATAACAGAGTCGACCGGAAACAGATTTATTGAGTCGAGAAAATCAGAGAAAGAACTATTTTTTTTTTCTTATAGAAAAGAATGCAGTTTTCATTCATGCCAGATTTTAATTCATTTTAATCTTTGCATATTTTTTTGTCCTTGTTGAAAGTAATCCGAAGAAAAAGTTGTTGTTTTTTTAACATCCGGTAATTTTGAAAAAAAAGAAAAAAAATCAGTTCAGGGCTAAGAATGTCTTTGTCAAAAAGTGTCTCGGATTCTCTCTCGAGAAAAGGCGTAACAACCAAACTATTATTCTCTGTCTGATCACTGCCAATGTTCAAGACTTGCAAACCAAAATAAAAACAAATCCGATTCCATAGAAAGGAACTAAAACAATTATATATTATTTATAGAATCATTTTAAGATTCGTCATTTTGATTACATGAAGTAATCATTAATATAATCATATCTTGGTTTTTCAAGAGCATTTCAAAATGGAAACATTGGTTGTGATTTGAGGGGAAAACAAACAAATTTATCTTTAAATCAATTTCAATTACACATTTATTCATACACAAATACTTAAGAAACATCGATAATAATATATCCTATTTATGTCTTCGGAAAACATTAAAAAAATACAGAAGACATAATAACACGTTTCGACAGAGGAACATTTCAGCCACAAAACGCTATTTGTATGAATAGCCAAAACCAATGACTATATTTTTTCAGCAGCGATAACCAGGAGAAAAAAAAAAGAAAAAAAATGCACTTTTCAGAGACTACCCATTTCTTTATACCGGTGAAGCTGAAATACAAATTCTCATTTCCTGTGCTCATATCCCCTTACTGGTCTCTGTAAACGCTCAGTAAGCTCCAGTAAGTGTCAATGGGTTCAATTACCCCTCTCCGCAGAAGGACTTCAGTGAAACACTTCGTCGTATCTTCAAGTCAGACAGCATTTTGCCAAACTGCCGATAAGCTGTTGTCTGTAAGATGCCAAAATATGTTGCTCGCCCGAAGGTTCAACGTCTACAGCTATACCATCAATATTCACTACTGTGATCATGTGATAACAGAATAAAATGGGAGACATTACTTTCGGTGCGATCTTCGTACCTCTCTCTCTCTATATCTATATATCTATATATGTATATATATACACACACACACACACATACGCACACAAAAACACAAACACACACACACACACACATATATATATATATATATATATATATATATATATATATATATATATATATATATGTATGTATGTATTATTGTTCTGAAATAAATAAAACATTCTCTTTAATCTGATTGTTCGTTGTGTCAGCGTGTTTTTCAGTATTTTGATAGCAGTGTGAATAATATGAAGAGATCAATATTTCCGTTAATTATTTTAACCCAAGCAAGGCGATAAAGCCGCAAGGCGATAAAGCCGCAAGGCGTTACTCGGTGCGAAAGAATCTGACAAGGAAAACTTTATTAAGGAGAGAGGGCAACAAAAGGATTAAGGAGTCAGAAGATGACGATAGACATTACATTTAAATCTTTCAAGATCAAAGTTGACTTGACAGCAAGAGAGTTCCACAAGCGAGAAATACGAGAGAAGAAGCTGCTAGCATAGAACTTACGGTTACATGTAGCCATTTCAACCTAGCTCGATTTACCTGTCCCTGAAAAAAAGTCTTAATTTGCATGCATACCTTCCAATCTCGCACAATACTAAGAGGGTTTCCACAACTAAATTAACAAAAAATAAAATTACAAAACATTGAATATCTGTTTCAATTTGACTCAAGATTAAATTTATTGGTGTTACAATTGGATTCTTTAAATCACTCCACCTCAAGCAAGGCAATAAAGCCACTAAGACACAAGGGGCGACTGAGTGTTAGAAAACACGAGAAAAAACTATTAATGAGAGAGAACGATAAAAGAACAGGAATTAAGAAGACAGAAGATGACGATTGATATCGTGTTTAAATTTTTGAACATCAAAGTCGACTGAAAAGCAAGAAAGTTCTACAAGCGGGAAGTGTAATAGAAGAAACTGTTAGCATAGAACTTATGGTTACATCTAGCCATTTCAATTGTAAAATGATGAGACCTAACTGTCAATCTAGTACTGCGCTTAAATTCATAAAGTCTAGGTACCAAAGAGGAAAGTTCATCCAAAAAATTACCGTGAAAGTATTTATAGAAAAGGCACAGGGAAGCTACATTACAGCAGTAGGAAAGCACCTGAAGCGGAGATGCTCGGTCTAGATTCTTCTTTGGATTTTATCAAGAATCTCTAAATATATAGCATTACATTAAAGGATTATATTAAATAAACATATAAGGAGGTCATTTTTCCTAATAACTGCTACTTCATATAAGAGACTCCCGGGTGGATACTTTCCTGAATGCAATACATTAAATTTTAGGTAGACCAACTAAATCAATTGAATCTGTTCCGTCATTTCTAACGTAGAAGGGAACACATTTAGTAATCGTGTCAGTCAGGGAATTTATCGAAAATCATGCAGAGCGTATGAATAGTCAAAACCAATGTTGTTTAGCACAGGTATAATGTGGACAGGCATTTATTTACAGTGTGGTACGGGTATAATGTGCACAGGCAATTATTTACAGTGTAGTACGGGTATAATGTGGACAGGCATTTATTTACAGTTTAGTACGGCTATAATGTGGACAGGCAAGTATTTACATTGCAGTACGTGTATAATGTGGACAGGCAATTATTTACAGTGTAGTACGGGTATAATGTGGACAGGCAATTATTTACAGTGTAGTACGGGTATAATGTGGACAGGCATTTATTTACAGTGTGGTACGGGTATAATGTGCACAGGCAATTATTTACATTGTAGTACGTGTATAATGTGGACAGGCATTTATTTACAGTGTGGTACGGGTATAATGTGCACAGGCAATTATTTACAGTGTAGTACGGGTATAATGTGGACAGGCATTTATTTACAGTTTAGTACGGCTATAATGTGGACAGGCAATTATTTACATTGTAGTACGTGTATAATGTGGACAGGCAATTATTTACAGTGTAGTACGGGTATAATGTGGACAGGCAATTATTTACAGTGTAGTACGGGTATAATGTGGACAGGCATTTATTTACAGTGTAGTGCGGGTATAATGTGGACAGGCAATTATTTACAGTGTAGTACGGGTATAATGTGGACAGGCATTTATTTACAGTGTAGTGCGGGTATAATGTGGACAGGCAATTATTTACAGTGTAGTACGGGTATAATGTGGACAGGCAATTATTTACAGTGTAGTACGGGTATAATGTGGACAGGCAATTATTTACATTGTAGTGCGGGTATAATGTGGACAGGCAATTATTTACAGTGTAGTACGGGTATAATGTGGACAGGCAATTATTTACATTGTAGTGCGGGTATAATGCGGACAGGCAATTATTTACAGTGTAGTACGGGTATAATGTGGACAGGCAATTATTTACATTGTAGTGCGGGTATAATGTGGACAGGCAATTATTTACAGTGTAGTACGGGTATAATGTGGACAGGCAATTATTTACATTGTAGTGCGGGTATAATGTGGACAGGCAGTTATTTACAGTGTAGTACGGGTATAATGTGGACAGGCAATTATTTAGATTGTAGTGCGGGTATAATGTGGACAGGCAATTATTTACAGTGTAGTACGGGTATAATGTGGACAGGCAATTATTTACATTGTAGTGCGGGTATAATGTGGACAGGCAATTATTTACAGTGTAGTACGGGTATAATGTGGACAGGCAATTATTTACATTGTAGTGCGGGTATAATGTGGACAGGCAATTATTTACAGTGTAGTACGGGTATAATGTGGACAGGCAATTATTTACATTGTAATGCGGGTATAATGTGGACAGGCATTATTCTGAAAAAATAGAAGCTGAACAGACTGAACACTATTCTAGATGGAAATTACTGTATTCAACATACTCTCTACAAATACCGAAGGCGAACGAGAATCGTAACATGGTATCCCACAATGCATCAGGTGAATAAACGTTGGAAAATGCAGCCCCATAATTCCACGTTGCACACGCAAACGAACACCTTTTGCGTGAAGAGAACCTGATCTCATCACAGCACATTTAGGCGACCCTCTCGCAACACCAGTAGAGACTTGCACAGTAAGGTGTTTACCTCATTCAATGTCTGGTTAGAAATACGAGTGTCCGTCGTACTTTTCCAAGTGAATAATTTCTAAATGTCTAACACTCCAGTGACCACGTTTGCTCTGATTTGGGCTGTGGATAGAGTAGCGAGACAATTCTGATAGAATTATAAATCCTACCAGGATTTATTATTGGCAGCCACAGTCTTACCAATATAAGATATGTAGATAACACAGTGCTGATAGAAGACACGGAAAGGAAAATCTCTTACAGAAAGTAAGGGAGGAACGCGAGAAGAAAGGACTAAATATAAATTACCAGAAGATCGAATGCATTGTTATCAGCAAAAGGATGAGCCTCAAATGCAAATTACAAATCGGGGATACTAAAATCAAACAAGTACAGGAATTTAAATATCTGGAAAGTGTTCTGAGGACGGAAAGTCCGAAACTGAGATCCGAAGAGGTATTGGACTGGCCAAAGATGCATTTCAAAAGCTAAGCAGAGTATAAAGAGACAGAAAAATTTTGTTGGAAGCAAAGAAATGATTACTGAAGTGTTACGTGATATCTGTCCTCCTATGGTAGCAAATGCTGGACAATCTCCTCGAAGATGAAGAAGAGTCTTGGAACAACAGAAATGTGGCTCTACAGAAGTTTGATGATCATACCAATGGCTTAACGTGTGATCAACAACTACGTTTTGGAAAGAATGGAAACAAAAAGGAAACTTATACTTGACGCAAGGAAAAAGTAGTTGAGGTTTCAGGGGCACGTAATGAGGAAGGAAGGCATGGAAAACCGATACTCACAGGACAGATTGAGAGAAAGATGGACACAGGAAAGCAGCGTGTAACATACTTGATGAGCTTCAGTAAATAGATGTTATAACAGGGTTTGGGAGAAATAACAAAAAGACAAAAGTTATTTAGAGATAAAAGGGGCAAGAAGATGTGGAAGGCCATGATCGCTTACGCTCTGAAGAGTCACGGCACAAAGAAGAAGAATATCGTGCCAAATTTGCATTAAATGCTAAATAAAATTGGTTTGGAGTTCTAAAAGTAAGCCTTCCGGGTGTTGTCTCTTTGGGGGTCTGCCAACTGCAGTTCTAGTGCTTCTTTAATTACTGGAATAGTAACTATCCGAATATTAATAGGGACACTAGGATTGATTTAAAATACTAATATATAAATTAGGAAAATACCAGAAAACTCATCAGAAGATTGTAGTCATGAGCACCGTTGACTAACACAAAAAATACTCCCTCGATGTGATAGGTTCAATAACATTCTAAGAACCCTAACCCCGTTACTACGTTTCTTAGATAAAAGACTTGGTGAAGAATTATATCAAAATTATATTATCACTATTACAAGTGAGGGTAATATGCTGTCTACGCTGTCAGCGTGAGCTGTCAGCGTGGGAAGCTTTTGCCGTGTCAAACTCTCTGTCCGAAGGCAGAGAGGAACCTGGACGAGACTATGCCAAAGGGCAGAGTTTCGATCGGGGAGCTAGACAGACACCCGATCCTGCGTATGCGGGGTCTACAGGCAATTTTTTCACAGTGTTCATCGCAGCGACTGTGTCTGTGTCGGTTTTCTCACGCACTTCTTAGAGGGACGGGTGGCGAGACCGAGCGATAACTGTTCTGTGATGGCCTTAGATGCCCGGGGCCGCACGCGTGCTACACTGGAGGTATCAGCGGGGACTTCACCACGGTCCGAGAAACCTCTTAACCACCTCCCGTGATAGGGATCGGGGCCTGTAACCAACCCCGTGAATGAGGAATTCCCGGTAGGCCCGGGTCAACAGCCCGCTTCGATCACATACCTGCTCTTTGTACACACCGCTCGTCGCTACTACCTACTTAAAACTTTGGAAATGTACAAAGTTTCCTCTGTGGTAGTAAATTTCCCTAAACATGGGAATTAGACCCCTAAATCACACAAGAGGCACTGCCACCTCCAAGCACCTGAATATCCGACGGATAATCTTTTAAGGAGATTCCCTGTCACCGCATTTGTTTTGTCTGCCCTTAATCTCCCTTACGAATGAACTAAACAATAATAGTTAATGGTTACATACTAAACAAGTAAGTATTCAATCACCTACTCTACATGGATGATCTCAAACACTTAACCAAATACAACAACGAGTTCAAAGGTCTCCTCAATATTGTAAAATGTTTCTGTGATGACATAGGTACGGATTTCGAATTAGATAAATGCACAAAAGTAACATTCAAGAAAGGGAGAATTACAGAAATACTCAATAGATTTAGATTTTCTCACAGAGAACCGGAACAATAAGAAGCCTATAGGTACTTAGGAATTAGCGAAGGAAATGGAATACTTTTCTTTCTTTTTACGTGTCATGTCCTTTCAGGACGTAGGCGACCATGGACCACCTCTATTCCTTGCAGCTCTCAACAAGTTCCTTCCCTCTGGTACATCCGCCAGACGACGTTCTGTCTTTCATTTGCTTAAACCCGCTAGGTATGTCACGCGTTCTTTTCCCTTGTCTCTCTTGCCCTCTATTCGACCTGTGAGTATCAGATTTTTCAGGCCTTCTTTCCTCATTATGTATCCCAAAAACTTCATCTGCCACTTCCTGATATTAAGTATAAACGCCCTTCTTGTTTGCAGCCTCTTTAAGACCTCATCGTTGCTCACACGCTCGGTCCATTATATCCTCAAAATCCTTCTGTAGAACCCCATCTCTGTTGCCTCATGTCTCTTCATCTTTGAGGAAATCGCCCAACATTCGCTGTCGTAAAGAAGGACATAACAGCTCAGTATTCTTTTCTTTGTCTCGCTAAACTCTGTCCAGTTTTTTGGAATGTGTCCTTGGCCCTGGCATTACGTCTATGGATCTCAGTTTCGCAGTTACCGGAAGATACCCAAATGAAGAAGAAGGTACGAAAGCTTCTCACATGCCACCACTTGCATCACCAGAAGGCTGATGTTGATCGTCTGCATGTGCTCAGATCCGAAAGAGGAAGAAGATTAGTTCAACCAGAATTGTCTTACAAAACTACAAAAGTTGGCCTTCGAAGATACACAGAAACTACAGAAGACTGGATGATGATCTGTGTCAAAAAAACATGATAAATGTAAGAAATGTTATTCAATAATAAAGGAAGCCAACAAGATGGCGTTTCAAATGGGTGAAGAAATGCAAGTAACGTATAATACATAGACAGAAGCTTAAAATACTTAAAAAGAAAGCAAAGGCAAATGCAACCGACCAGATACATAAACGATGGCAAGATAAACTGATTCCCGATCAATACTCTGCCTGTACCCCCCCCCCCAAAAAAAAAACTGATGTAGGCAGACCTCGAACCTATCAGTGGCTATGTAGTGCAGAGTTAAAAGCTGAAACCGAAGGTTTTATTCTTGCTGCACAGAACAAATGCTTGCTCACTAAAAATTATCAAGTACGTATGTTGACAAATTGTGTTAGCTCAAAATGCAGATTCTGCAGAAACAATTGACCATCTTGTATTAGGTTACACATTATTGGCATTCACTGGATATAAAACTCATCGTGATATAGTGCGCATATATCTGTATTGGAAAATGTGCAAATTTTACGGAAAGGAAACTGCAAGAAATTCGTACGAACCACCATCCAGAAACGGTTACGGAGATAGGACATGTAACAATTTTATAGGACTTTACAATAAACACAGACAGAACAGTCAATGCTAATCACCCAGACATCGTAAGACTGTATTGTATCTTCAAAAAACAATCAAAGTACAAGGATCTTGAAATCGAAATCTCAAAAATGAGGCACATGAGGACATCAAAAATTCCAGTTGGAGTTGGAACCCTCGGATGTAAAATACGTGGGATTTAAAAAAAAAATGCCCAGTGGAAAATGTCATGATACCATTACAGACCTTCGGCCTGTGGTTGGGACCCGTAAAGAAATAAGTATACACCAGAGATCAAAGGAAATAATAATAATAATAATAATAATAATAATAATAATAATAATAATAATAATAATGATGATGATAATAATAATAATAATGATAATGATAATAATAATAATAAAATAATAATAATAATGATAATAATAATAATAATAATAATGATAATAATAATAATGATAATGATAATAATAATAATAAAATAATAATAATAAAATAATAATAATAATGATAATAATAATAATAATAATGATAATGATAATAATAATAATGATAATAATAATAATGATAATGATAATAATAATAATAATAATAAAATAATAATAATAATGATAATAATAATAATAATGATAATGATAATAATAATAATGATAATAATAATAATAAAATAATAATAATAATGATAATGATAATAATAATAATAATAAAATAATAATAATAATGATAATAATAATAATAATGATAATGATAATAATAATAATGATAATGATAATAATAATAATGATAATAATAATAATGATAATGATAATAATAATGATAATAATAATAATAATAAAATAATAATAATAATGATAATAATAATAATGATAATGATAATAATAATGATAATAATAATAATAAAATAATAATAATAATGATAATGATAATAATAATAATAATAAAATAATAATAATAATAATAATAAGAAGAAGAACAATAATAATCCGACCTTATTGTTGCAGATGATAAAGAAGAAAGTGTTAAATTGTATCATACTTCTTTCATACGACGGTAATTGCTCCGATGAGCTGCTTTCGCTGGTTCCTCGGCCTCATGAATTTAAACGTCCTACGAGGCTGGCATCCCGTTCCCACCCCTTCACCGTTGAAACTGTTAGATGTAGACGTCTCTTCTACTCCAATAGCTTCATGTCTCGCACATCTCGCCTGTGGAACTCCCTTCCTTATTCCTGTTTCCCTGACAAATTCAATCTCCAACTATTTAAGTGTAACGTCAATCGACATATCCAGTTGCCTTGATCTATCCACTTCCCTTCTCCACATCCTTTCACCTTTCATTCCTATCTGCTCTCGCTCCAAATCTTCTGTAACCCCCTTGCCTTGATCGATCCACTATCTTTCTCCACATCCTCTCCTTTACCACTCCTATCTGCTCTTCCTCCAAACCTTCTGTAACCCCTTGCGTGCTAGTGGCTTCCAGCCTTGCTTGGGGTGATAAGCTTAAAAAAAAAATATTCCAAAGAAACCGAATAGATTGAAAAAATACCAGTACCTCGCTAAGGCGTCGAAGAATCTACGGATGCTGTACTTCCTGTAGTAATTGGGTGCATTTGAAACACCATCTATCATTTTCAAATAGCGTTTAAGGAAAATTTTAGTTGAGACGGAGATCTCTAGAAAAACTGCCATCATTATTCTACAAGAATTCTTCGAAATGTTATTGAGTTGTGAGTAATCAACCGTTAATTTTGAACACCAATTTATTAAGTGATTTTCCAAGCGTAGCTTAGATCTGGCACACAGACCGAAAGTGTGGGGCATCCATTGAGAATCGAACTCACTATTCAGTCATAGATGTCCTAGCGAGACAAGCTTGCTAACCATTACACCGCCTCGAGGTACCCAAAACGCCAATTTAATATTAATAATATTAAGGCTTATTTCAATACTAAATAATCCAGCACGAATTGACATGTCGCAAAATGAACTAACCCAACGCCCAGCTAGACAGTGCATATATATGTCAGTCGATCACAAGATACATTTCAATAATTTATCAGATAAGGCCGCATGCACACACTGTGTCAAGATTAAAATACAATATTGCGTAATGCTAAATGAAAAAACGGATATTGTGTTACTGTTGGGTTCCAAGTGACAGGAAGACATGTTGCATTTAAAATGTTGCAGTCTAGATCTTGAAGCTATATCGAAAATCGAATTCTGGAACCGGCGAGCAAATACGGTGCTATTTCCAGCCACAAAGTAGAATACAACAAAATGCTTTATGCTTAAAGCATAAATATTTTCAATTTAATGGTTAGATTTATCGAGCATCTTGTGTGTAGCTCATTGATCATTACACTACGAAAAATTATTTAATTAGTGGCGCTTATCTCTTCGCATAATTTCGTCTTTAATATGGATCTTGCAACAAAAACAAACAAACTTGAGAGACCTCGGGTCAGACTCCGAGCGATAGTGCTTACAGACCTTCTTGGGAAAATTCTCCTGAATTATTTACATTATTCGGACTATTTCCCTCATCTTTGTCGCCATATTTATTACAACGTTTCGGCCTTTCAGTATCTGTCTATATTTCTGAGATGAGATATTATGTACACTATTTACATTATTCGGACTATTGCCCTCATCTTTGTCGCCATATCTATTACAACGTTTCGGCCGTTGTACGCTCCGGCCTTCTTCAGGTGGTTGGAATGTCGAACTGAACCCTTTATTTCGCTCACTGGGGTAGACTGTTCTAGTTCCACGTGCCATGTTTAATGGATGTCAGTTATCAGTTATCTCCTGTTAATTTCCCTCTGAAAGTTCTCCACTGCCTAAATAACCGGGTATTGAACTCACACTCTTTGGGTCCTGTCACTGGATCTAACTAACGCGAGTGTGAGTTCAATACTCGCTTAAGATGAGGACAATAGTCCGAATACTGTAAATAATGTACATAATACCTCATCTCAGAAATATAGACAGATTCTCCTGAATCTAAAGCATTACTGAAACTTGTCAAGGGCTCATGTTGCGTAATGAGATCTTTTGATTGCTAAATATCTCAAGTGACTCTTATTAGCGGTTCTAATATCGTATTTATTCTTATGCTAGGCCTACTAAGGAAGTCCTCATAGCTTAGCTCATGCGCTGATTATTTCAGACGCATAACTCTCCTGTATTTTCCATTATTTTCACTTCATTCCACATGAGCTGCTTGACACACATTTCTCTTCATATGTGATCAGCTATGCCTGATTTCATTGTCTCAAATTTCACTACAGTTTTTCGATGTTCCCCAAACCTTATTTTTAGAAGGTCGGCTTGTTTCACCTTCATAGTCTTTGCACACAGTTCTTGTTTATGTCCTCCTCAATGTTAGGCTTTACTCGGCAGAAATTTATCCGGAGTATGGTGCAAAAATCTGACTATTGTGCTGAATTTATAGCATTTAGACATAGTTGGAGGTTGTCAGGGGCTTTGTTTTGTAATGAGATCTTTCGTGTGCCAAATATCTCAAATGACTTCTATTAATGGCTTCCATACCGAATGTCTATGTTAAGCCAAGTAGGTCCTCATATTCTGCCCTGATTCTTTCAGACGCTTAACTCTCTAGTAATTTTCAGTATTTGTACTTCATTCCACAAGGGATGATTACTTCACATTTTTCTCCGTATGTGATCAGCTATGCCTGATTTCATTGTCTCATACTTCGCTACGGTTTTTCGATGTGCTCCTAATCTTACTTTTAGAAGGTTGGCTTGATTGACTTTCATATTCTTTGCCACGACTGCAAGGAATTGTGTGCACACAGTTCTTGGTCATGCTGTCCCCAGTGTTAAGCTTTATTAGGCAGAAATGTATCCTTAATGCGGAGAAGCTTCTGAATATTGTCATGCATTTAAACATTGCTGGATGTTGATTGTCTGTCATGTTCAATGTTATTAAAGTCCCTTTTGATACTCCAGCAGTATCATGTACAATGGAATAGGTGCATTCAATTGGGATGTCTTTAGTTGGATTTTCTTTCCAACTTTGAAAACAAAATGCTCTCAATGTGCTTGGTTTCCTTCCGTAGTGAAGGGATAAAAGTGATGAGATAAATTTATGAATATCAAACAGAAGATTTTAGGGTTTCATTTTTTACGTCACCTTTAATTATCAGTTTTACTAAAGTGTATTACTCATAAGGTTTATCAGTTAATTTGAATTTGGGCGATGAATTGGAAATATTCTGTACTTTTATTTTAAATTTTATTACTCAAAAACACATTTTTCTTATAGAAATAACTATTATATATATTAAGACCAACAAGTATTTTCATCAAATCATTTAATAAACAAACAGCAAAAATAAAACCTTTGTGAACATAAGAACTATGGTAAACATTTTCTCTTTCTTGATTGTCTGTCATGTTCAATGTTATTAAAGTCCCTTTTGATACTCCAGCAGTATCGTGTACAATGGAATGGGTGCATTCAATTGGGATGTTTTTAGTTGGAGTTTCTTTCCAACTGTGAA
>OZ038504.1:86986857-87021857 GCA_964036315.1 Acanthosepion esculentum
TATATATTACTTTCGTTCTCATCACATCGGATATATATATATATATATATATATATATATATATATATATATATATATATATATATATATATATATATATATATATATATATATATCATCAATGCAAATCAGTGTTATTTCTAATCATCATTAACTTTGTAAGTACCCCTTATTACACATCTCCAAACCTCACTGTCCTATACTAGCTCACGAAACTGCTGCAGAAATCCCAAGCTTTTTAAAGGTTTTACTGAGAATGTCGTTGTTTAATGTGTAGACAATGGTTGGTCGTCCAGTTTCTATGGATGTTATTCTTCCATTTGGTTTTGATGACAACAATTTACGTAATATTCACTGTTTCTAAAGCTAAACTTCACCCCAAGCTAAGTGGGAAGCCACTAGCATGCAAGGGGTTACAGAGAATTGGAGTGAGAACAAAGAGGAGTGATAGAGGAAAGGATGAAGAGAAGGATAGGGGATAGATCAGGGCATCTGGAGACGTCGATTTGAATAGTTAGAGATTATAGCCATCAGGGAAACAGGAGGAGGGAGATAGTTCCACAGGCGAGAGGTGCGAGACATGAAGCTATTGGAGTAGAAGAGACGGCTACATTTAACGGTTTCGAGATTGAAAGGGTGTAAGCGAGATGCCAGCCTAGTTGAGCGCTTAAATTCATGAAGTCTGGGAACTAGCGAAAGCAGTTCCTCGGAGCACTTACCATAAAAGTATTTGCAAAAAAAGTCAGAGGGAGGCGACGGCACGTCTGTGAGAGAGCGACTGTATGATTAAACTCCGATATTAATAGCAAACCCATTTTTTTTCAGACAGCATACAGTTATAACTATCAACTTCCTGCTTTTCTTTTATTCCAAGTTCTCTAAAATTCACTTTATATGCACTTGGAAATATTTACAAAGTTCTAAAAAAGAAGTTGCTAAAGAAACGGGTTTGAAGAACAAAATCTCGCCTTTAAATTTGGAAATCTCGCCCGTGACGAATAAATCCAGTGGCTTAATCGACGTGAAACGCCATTGGCAGAATTTAAATGATTAACGTCTTTGGTTTTATTCCAGTAAAAAAATTAGATGTATCTTCCCCACCCCCAGTCGGAACAGAACCAATAACAACAAAAATATTTCGATAGAATCTAGTTTCTACAAACAAAAACACACATACACAAAAAAAAAATAAATAAATATTTACAATGGAATCAGTTGGAGACCGAAACTCGATGCCAATCCAAAAACTGCGGATCATAATGGCAACTTCAATCAGGAATTTAATGTAAGTCTTCTTTCTTTTTCTGATTTTTTTCTTCTTTGTTTTGTTTATTTTGCCTTAAGGCTCAACAATCTCAATTGATCATTTCATGCCGACACGATTCAGGATATGTTTGTATGAATAGAATATGTATTCTTAGTAGGAAATCAGTTTGTAGATCAGGTTTCTATAGCGAAGAAAACGGCGACATACTTCGTCAAACCAAGCGACAGCACGTCGCGTGTATCCTACGACGGAAAATGTGGCGAAAACGAAAATTACTTACCAAAAAAAAAGGGTCTATACTTATTTATTGTATATAAAAATACAATTATGGCACAAGTCCGAAAAAAGGGGAGGGGTTAAGGCTGGCCTTCACTAACTATCTTATACCTAGCTAATTCGATTCACGACCCATTCACTCATTAAAATTTTCCCATTCACCACAAAAACTCGTCCTTCACCAATCAATCCTCCATACACCATAATACCGCATTCTCTCAAGGGGGTCCTACAAAACGCACCCCATGCCATAAAAAATCTGATGATGCTAAAATTTATAATTAAAAATCTATGGATGACTAAAATGAGAGGGGAGGGAATGAACCCCAAAACAAACAATAAGAACACAAGTAAACTAAACATAACTGATGTTAGTAGGCCCCACAGCGGAATATAGTAGATTGTTATTTATTGTCACTTGATGCACAACTGCGGCACAAGACCCATAAGGGGACGGGTTGAGGCTGGTCCACACTATCTTATACCTAGCTAATCCGATTCACGACCCATTCACTCATTACAATTTGCAAATTCACCACAAAAATCCGTCCGTGACCAATCAATCCTCCATACACCATAATACCACATCCTCTCAAGGGGGACCTACAAAACGCGCCCTATGCCATAACAATTTAATGATAATAAATTATATAGAAAAAAATCTAAAGATGACAAATGAGAAAGAAAGAAGATGAACCCAATAACAAACTAAACATGAACACAAAGCAAATGAAACATAACAGATGTTAGTAGGGCCCGTCCAACCCTAAAAAAGGGGTGAGGCCGCTGTATTCTGCCCATTGGACAAAATCAAAAAGCACTCTCGCTAAGGGAGTGGGAAAAGGAGAAAATATATACGGACATGGGAAAAAAAGCTGACTCAGTCGAGATAAAAAGGGGCCAAAACAAACTGGTGAGGTTGGGAATCTCAACTTGGATCATAACCAAAGATGCAGCCGGGAACAGGACAAGAACAACACTTACTCACATGAACTAGGTACATAAAAGCTTGTCTAATCTAACCAAGGGGAGGGCTCAACAGGAAACTACCCCGATGTGACGTAGGTTGATCTAAAAGAGAAAATCAAGGCTAGCCCCGTTCAAACGAACCAAGCTCGCCCCAGTCACCCACCTTTCGCAGAAGACTGTCGAATGCAAGCGTTTTCTATAAGTTCTAATCTTCATCTTGAGCTGATGCTCAAAGAATCGGATTAGATCCTGGTGAGAAAGACGGTTGCCTCGCAAGACTTCCTCCATTCACGTCGTCCAAATCCCCATTCGGGCCGTGGCCAGTAGCGTCAGAAACACCATTCGTTTCACCCCAGAATACGAGGGCGACACATTGTCACACGCGTATGCGCGATCAATGGCCACGAGCTTATTGGGCGTGAGACGAGCCGTCAACTCATAGGGGGCGGACCCGGGGACAATGGTAGAAGGCGTGCAAAGCCATTTCTTCTAAACCTAGGTCACACCGTTCACAGTCTGGCAAATCCGCCAAGCCCCATATGAAGGCCTTGTTATTGAGAGGCAGCCGATTCCGAGCCAATCGCCAGGTAAGCGAAAACTCAGGGTTACTGAGATAATCCGCCGCTGTCGCCCAAGACCAGTAAGAGCGAAACTCCTCCTCCGACAAGTCGAGTCGCTCACGTAGAGGCTCCTTCGCGCCCCCTTCAACAAAATAACGATAGAAGACCCTCCTATGCCGTGAAAAGTTACTGGACTTGTCAATGCGCGGCGAGTTTGTGGCTCACCAAGTATGGCATTCCCAGCCCTCCATGACACGGATGTTGTGCACAGACTTCTCTGTCGACCTGATGCTTGCGTCCTCTCTATAAAATGGAGGATAGCGAGCGCTCGAGCGGCTTCCTATGATCTTTACACAGAGGAAGTACGGTCAATCGATAAAGGACAATCGGGAAAACGTAAGTGATGAGATTAGTGCTCCTTTTATTACGAGCACCTGTATGCTATGGGAGCCTTCTCAAGAGTCAAGTTTCACCATTCCTACAGCCGGCAATAATCTTCACACTATAAAAGGCCCATGAGTCACTCAAGGGTGAGGGTAACATACGCAGTTTATGAGGATATCTTGTTAAGATAAGGGTTGACCCTAGACGAACAGGTTAAGATTTGGAGTCAGTTCGGAGAAGAAACTGTTCCAGTGGTCGGGAATGCGGTTAGCTCGTTAAAATTTGCATAGCACGACGGGTCTTAGCCGTGAAGGTTAGAATTGGTGGAATGTAGTTCGTTTGAAGTTTTTTTTTTGTGGTAATAGCGATAGAGCAACGAGAGGTTTGTGATGTTTCGTCTGTGGGGAAAGGCATCGTAGGGTGGAAAATAATTCGTCACCTACAAGGGCGTGGAGACGCTTTAAAACTATCGAGAATGAAAAGTGAAGACTGAGCAGCTCCTACTCATATTTGGCAACAGCGCTTCATTTTAGGCCTGATCTGGATCTGGTAACATTGGAGAATAGCTCAAGGATTCAGGTTCTTACTAAAGCATTCCAGGAAAACGACCATTTCCCCGGCCTCTTTAGCGATGGATCGAATCTATGAGTTCAACTTGATGTCAATAGTGGGTCAAGCCACGGCGTCTCCCTGGGGGGACATCCGTTCATCGTGACTGGTGAAAGTTGTCGATCCGGTCGGAGACGCTTGAATTTCACTTGCTTGGATTTTGAAGCATTTAATGTAACTAGTCAGATTTCTCCAAACTAAGCTTTTTAAAGATGGGCCAGAGGTGAGATCAGCTGCCAAGCGTAAATCAGCAGTTGGAGGCCGGCTTGCTCAAACCTTTGATGATTTATGACTTCGGCGCTTGCAGGACCGTAGACGGCTTTCAAATAGCTTCGTCGTCCCAATTTCACCCACAAGTTAACTCGGAGCAAGTTTTTCCGGTACCCTGGGATTGTCCAAAGATGATATTATCTAGAAATCACCTCGACAAATCGACTGTGGTGAGATTCGAACTTAGGACTCCTAGAACGCTAATATTTTAACCACGAGGCCACGCGCACTGTCTATTTTTTAATCATTTCACCCCAAGCAAGTCGATAATGTAAATCTGTATTTTGGCGTTTCTGAAGTTTGAAGAAACGGTAATATACAGATTTTCTATTCTGGGTTCGGTTCGACATTCAAAAAATACCACCTGTATAAGGCCGGAGCGTATAACAGCTGAAACGTTGTGAACATGACAAGAAAGATGAGGACAACAGTCCGAATAATGTAAATAGTTTAAATAATTATAATACTTCATCTCAGAAATATAGACAGATCCTGAAGAAGACCGAAGCGTACAACGGCCGAAACGTTCATTAGTATAAAAAATTGACAGATAAGATTTTCATTTAAGAACGAATTTTATAATGAAGAATTATTTAATTTTTCCTTAAAAGGTTTTTGGCTTTTCATTTCTTTGCAGTATTCCTCGCCCAGAAGGTCTTGAATCTTCCATTACAATCGACGCCAAAGAATTTGAACGCATCAAGAAAAACTCCATCATCCAAAAATATTCCGAAGAAGACGAAGAAGTTCGAAAGGCGAAAGAAATGGAAGCCAAGGTGAGACGTTCTTGTAGTAGTTAATATATATATATATATATATATATATATATATATATATATATATATATATATATATATATTGGGATACAAAAAGGAGAATAAAAAAACATCGTCTCCCTTCAAGATCATGGTTGCCAACAACTTCCCATTTAGTCCTGGGTTTGACTATAAACTACATCCGGCAGCAAGGCCTCTGATCGGGAGATTGTAGGTTTTGGGAAGCGTGAAACCACCTCTTAATAACTGTTGCTCCCAGGTCAGCCCTGACCATGGGTGGTAGCAGCTGTTAGGGTCCCAGATATGAGCAAATAAAACCCGACATCAAAAAAAAAAAAAAAAAAAACACACTATGAAAGTATAAAAATACATTTTTATATACTAAAATGACCAACAATTCATTTTATTTTCGAATTACCAACAATAAATTTTATTGCAAAATAAACAACAATACATCTTTTCTGTTATTGAAGCCGTACAATTGCGTTCAGAATATATTGAGTTGAAGACATCATTATGTTAAAAATATTTAGATTTCGGCATTAGATAATCCGTAGAGGTTGATATGATGCTAAAATAAAATCGACCAAACAAACAAACAATATGAAAGAAATCTTTCATAACATGAAACCTATATACTATCCTACAATTTCTTCAAGAAATCAAACTGTATTCCAAAGTATGACTTCAATAAAAAAATACAACATAAAACACACCTCAGCACCTCTAGTAATCATGTCCAAATAAACATGTGTTAAAGACAAAAGCTGAGTATCATCTACCATGTATTCAATTGTGAAGGTAGAATAATATATATCATATATTTATTACTTCAAAGCTTCCAAGAAAATCAAATTTTGGCATTAAATGACCCAAAAGGAGTCGATATGCCATTAAACAAACAAATCAATCACCTTCCTATCTTTTGTACCTCTTCTTAATGTTTGCCTTTTTGTTACTATCTTAATGTCTGTTCTCGCAAATATTTACGTTAGTGTTATGATGTTGATTTGGGGTTTGTAGAGACAAACGCCAAATGACACGTAACAATAAAAAGGGTTTTAATAGGTTGGTAAAAAGGTACAGAAATCGCCTGAGTAGTCTATAACTAGCTCAGCCAGGAACGTCTCGTACTTCTGTCTCTCGACATGCTACTATTTAAAGTCTTTGTTCACAGACGCAGACAAGTTCATCTTCAAGAGGGGTGGTAGGTTTCCGACACAACAGTTAGGTACGCTATTCGCTGTTTTCTTTTGTCCCTATTACCTTCATGATGTCATGTGTGTGAAAATTCTCCAAACCTTCTTTCCTCAATATGTGCCTTTCTGATTCTAAGTATAAGTGTAATTTTTGTTCCCATTTACCTTAGAACTTTGTCGTTGCTCACACGTTCTGTCCATGGTATTCTCAGCATCCTTCTGTAGAATCACATTTCTGTTACCTCAAGTTTTTTTTTCATCTGTAAAAACCCAGCATTCACTGCCATCTAGGACCAACATTATATAACAGTTCAATGCTGTTTTCTTTGTTTCTAAAATTTTTTTCATGATTTTTAATACTTTGCTTAGCGTGTGGTGAGCATCTTTCGCTTTCAAATGAGACTACGGCATTCGGTGTTACATTTTCTAGCCTCATTTTAACATTTCATAGACATATTTTTTCTGAATTTCTGGCATGAGGGGGTTAATATTATTTACAGTATGTATATTGGAACTATTGTCCTCGTCTTTGTTGTTTTTATCACGACGTTTAGGTCGTCATGCTGTTCGGCGTTCCTCCGGAGTATATCGATCTGAGTAACCCACAGGAAATACCGAACTGAACACTTTATTTAATGTACCGGTTAGACTGTTCTCGTTTCACTGCTCAGGACTACACCCACTGGATTGACAGGGTGTAATCGATTTCTATTTTTTTCTCAGATTATCTCATTTATAGTGGTGTCCAGTAATATGAATCTATTTTCGATGTGTATGATGAAATTTTTTTTGGCCTTGAAAAATATTGTACCATCCGTGATTGCATCAGACTTTTATCACGTCCAGACATATTGTCCCGACTGTCGATTAGTTGTCTTACGGCCATTGTCTGTGATTGACGCTACACCAAGGAATCGTACGAAAATTGTAACGTTGCACGAATACACTGGCAAGCCTTACAGAGAGATCGCCGACTGTTCGACGAAAGAGAAGTTTGTGACGGTCATTAGAGACGTGTGGTACCGTGACCACAAAATCAATGGGGACTGCTCCAAATTAGAGGATTCCATGCCATATTGTATCAAATGATAAAGGCGGACATATGAAGTATTAATATGTGCACTGTGTCATGTTTTATTGGAAAAATACGAAAAAGTAAATAATAACGGAATTACTATTTTTGTTTCATTTTTTCAGTAGTGTTTATTTTACTTCTTAATAGTGATCATTTATTTTTACTAGTGTTCATTTTTTTTTTAGTAATGTTCATTATTTTTAGTAATGTTCATTTTTTTAGTAATGTTTATTTTTTAGTAATGTTCTAATTTTTTAGTAGTGTCATGTTTTTAGTAGTGTTCATTATGTTTATTTGTGATCATTATTTTTAGTATTGTTTATTATTTTAGTAGTGTTAATTTTTTTAGTACTGTTCATTTTTTATTACTTTTCTTTTTTTAGTACTGTTCATTTTTTTAGTAGTTTTCTTTTTTAGTGGTGTTCATTTTTTTAGTAGTTTTCTTTTTTTAGTAATATTCATTTTTTTAGTAGTTTTCCTTTTTTAGTAATGTTAATTTTTTTAGTAGTGTTCATTTTTTTAGTAGTTTTCTTTATTTTTAGTAGTTTTCTTTTTTAATGGTGTTCATTTTTTAGTAGTTTTCTTTTTTAGTAATGTTCATTTTTTTTAGTAGTTTTCTTTTTTTAGTAGTGTTCATTTTTTTTCAGTAGTGTTCATTTTTTAGTAGTTTTCTTTTTTTAGTAATGTACATTTTTTTAGTAGTTTTCTTTTTTTAGTAATGTTCATTTTTTTAGTAGTTTTCTTTCTTTAGTAGTGTTCATTTTTTTTAGTACTGTTCATTTTTTACTAGTGTTTATTTTACTCCTTAGATCTTTATATTTGTGGACTTGCTTTATTTCAGTACCCCTAATTTGTAATTGGCATGTTTGTCTTTTCCTTTCGCTATCAACGATATATTCTGTCTTATTACAATTGATATTCGGTTCTTTCTTCTCGCTTTTCTTTACTATCTTCTGTGTGACTCCCTATAGCTTCCTTTCTTTATCTACTAGCAAGATTTTGTAATCTGCATATATTAAGTTGTTAAGTTGTGAGCACCAATAATCAATCATGACATGAATTCTAGTTTAGTGTAAAGAATTTAACTTGACAATCTAGTTTCTCATTGAAGTCATTAATAAAGATTTTGTCCTAATGATTGTTATTGAATGTTCCTTATTTTCTGCAGATGGGGCGAATGAAACGTCAACAGGAGATGAAGAGAATCGATCTTCAAAGACAGAAGAGAAATCAGTTCTCTGAAATTGAAGAAGAAGCCGTCAAGAACGCGAGCGCCATTTTAAGTAAAGCCACCGAAAAAATGCAAGAAACAGACGAGAACATAAAGGCTTTCAATCACGTAAGAAAGTTAAAAGGAATAAATATCTTTTCGTCAAACTTTTAGTGTAATTCCATTGACGAATTCTACTTATTAGATGACAAACATCTAATAAATTTCAGCTGAAGAATAAAATAAAACGACGAATCAAGAGGTAAAGATCAGGTGAATGTGAAACAGGTAATAATTATTATTATTACTGAAGTTATTGTTACGTACTGAGTAGTGCGTAAGGCCGTGTCGTTAGAAGATTAGCGTCCTAAAAGACCTGATTTCGAATTTCACCCCAGTCGATAATAATATTTATTTTAAATTGATAAATTTTCTCTCTAAATTTCTGAGATGGTCTATTTAATTATTTACACTATTTACATTGTTCGGTCTGTAGTCCTCATCAGTGTTGCCGCAATCACGACGTTTCGGCCGTTGTACACTCCGGCCTTCTTCAGGTGATTGGAATTTCGAACTGAACCCTTTATTTCGTCCACTATTTCTTCTAATTCCACGTGCCGTGCCTCTTCTAGATATCTCAGTATCAGTTATCTCCCTTTAACTCAACTCTCCAAGTTTTTTCTTCTTCACCTCAGCTGTAGACAGCTATTGAACTCACAACTCTTTGGGTCAAGTCACTGGATTCAACCAAGGATTTTATCCACTGGGGCATGTGTCTAGTAGACGAAATAAAGATTTCAGTTCAAAATTCCAAAATGGCAACGAAGATGAGGACAACAGTCCGAACAATGTAAATAGTGTTATATTTTCGTTGTATATTAATAGTACATATTTATTTAATAGCATATATCTGGGGAATTTCAATTAAATTTTTCTTATTTTTATAATTAAATTTGTTTATGTTTTAATGGAATGTCCCACATTCCCTATCGCCTATGTCGACTGACTATATCAGTAGATATATATAGTGAGCACAGGATATACCTGGGGGCTTGCTTGGGCAATTAGTTGGAAATTCGTCTCCAGCTGAGCTAGTCGAACTCTCTGACTTTGGGCGGAGAGGAACCCAGACGAAGCTATGCCGAAAGGCAGAGTCTCGTCTGGGCTGGTAGACAGCTACCCGACCCCGTTTTTTACGGAGTCTACGGGGAATTTTTGCCCGGGACTACGGGCTCGGATATTCCACGTTAAATTCGACCCTTGTGCCACAACTGACCGCGCGGGGCGGTTGGCAAATATCCTTCCTTCGGTAGTTATTTGGAGATTCGTCTCCAGCTGTGCTGGTCGAACTCTCTGCCTTCGGGCAGGGAGGAACCCAGACGAGGCTATGCCGAAGGGCAGAGTCTCGTCTGCGGTGGTAGACAGCTACCCGACACCGTTTTTTACGGGGTCTACAGGGAATTTTTGCCTGAGCCTACGGGATCGGTTTTGCTCCGCATTAAAACGGCCTTGTGTCACATCCTGCCTCGCGGAGAGGTAAGGTAAATAACCTTGCTTCGAGAATTACTAGCCTGCCACCCGATTGCCTGTCTTTCAGTAGTGTGTTCTCTTTTACATTAAACCTATCTTTCTTTCATCTACGCGCATACCACCTTTGTGTGATTTTAACCTTATTAGGGATAGAACAGTTTAATTTTAAAATTGCATAGAGTCTTTTTGAGTAAATTTGAAAAACAAAGAAGGTATTTTTTCTTATTTTTTATTCTGCAGATGATACACACGGCCAAATGCAACGCTATTCTGGACGCACAAGTGGAAGAAAAGAAAAGGATAGCTCAACTGATGTCGGCTGAAGAGAGAGTATTGGACCATTGCAGCGAGGCAGCCCGTCAAAAAGCCATCAAGGAAATGGAAGAAATAGAAGCGAGTGATAAACAAAGACGCATGGAAGTCGCTGCTCATATACGCAAGCAGATCTCCGAAAGGGAACTACAGAAGATTCTGGAGCTCGACCAGAAGGAGCAAGAGAACCTTCACCTGCGCAAGGAGTACGACAAGATGATGGAAGAAGATATGATTGAAATGCAAAAGAAGAAAGACATGAAAAAAGAATTTTTGGTAAGAAAAGTGAATTACCTACTCTTTTATTATTATTATTATTATTATTATTGTTATTTTATTTTTTTTAACCGTCGCCCCAAGCAAGGCGGGAAGCCACTAACACGCAAGGGGTTGCAGAGAATTGGTGCGAGAGCAAATAAGGGTCATAGAGGAAAGGATGAAGAGACGGTTAGGGGATAGATCAAGGCATCTGGAGACGTCGATTGACATTACATTTGAATAGTTGGAGATTATAGCTATGAGGGAAACAGGAAAAGGGGAGGGAGTTCCACAGGGGAGAGGTGCGAGACATGAAGCTATTGGAGTAGAAGAGACGGCTACATTTAACAGTGAAAGGGTGTGAGCGAGATGTCAGCCTAGTAGAACGCTTAAATTCATGAAGTCTGGGAACCAGCGAAAGCAGCTCATCGGAGCAGTTCCGTTGAAAGTATTTGTAATAAACACAGAGGGAAGCGACGTCACGTCTGTGAGAGGGCGACTGCAGACGAGATGCCAGATCAGGGCCAATTACATTGCATATCCGTCTCTGGATATTATCAAGAACCTTGAGACAAACAGAAGGGGCACCGGACCATATACGGTAGCAATACTCCATGCAAGGGCGAATGGTTTATTTGAACGATCGACTCCGGCGAGAAAAATTTCCTGGTGCGGCAGAGGGAGCCAACTTTCTTTGCGGTGGACGAAGCTATTGACTCAATGTATTTGTTCCATCTCAGGTCAACAGTCAATGTGAGGCCGAGCAACCGCAAAGAGGAGTTCTCGAGAAGTTGAGCGTCAGACATTCTAATGGGGGGTGGGCAGGGATGGTTCTCTGTGATGAGTAATAGAGAGCAGTTTTGTTTTTGAGGCGTTAAAGTTAACCAGCCAATTCCTGCCCCAGTTCACGACCGATTGGAGATCCTTTACGAGAAGAGTGGGGAGCGATAAAGGGAAAAAGAGATATCTGACAGAGTTTAGTAGCGAAAGACGGAAGCATGTGAAGAGTAGTCAGCGGCCTCGAGATACAATTCCTTGGCCATCGGAAGATTATCCCGGATATAAACACCAAAGCCATGCATGTGAATACAGGAATATTTTCGATACAGGAGAAAATATCCTGGAACTAAGAATTCATTGGTGGCAATGGAAGAATTCAAGTTTGTTTTCAAAGATATCTGGCAACTTTTCCAGGAGAAAAGATTCTATGCAGCAGAAGTTGGAACGGATACCATGAACAATTATTCAGTCAGGAATGCAGCGGCTGAGAAAATGAAGCAAAATCGAGATTGTTGTTGAGTAAAATAGATCCGATAGATTATAAAAAAACATTGCAGTTAGATTATTCGGACTGTTGTCGCCATCTTTATTACCATATTCATGATCTTTCAGCCGTTGTACGCTCCGGTCTCCTTCAGGTGATTGAAATTTCAAATGGGACATTTACTTCGTCCACAGGGTTAGATTATTCTAGTTCCACGTGTCATCCCTCTTTTGGATGTTTCAGTTATTTCCCTGTAACTCAACTCCAAGTTTTGGTTCACTACTGCCGTAGACAGGTATCGAACTCACATTTGGGATCAACCAGCGCTTATATCCACATGGCCATGTGTCGTTGAGGACATCAATGTTTGAATGTGTGGGATTTATAATGTCTCAGTAATCATTTTTTATCAGGGCTCATATTGCAATTTTTTTGTTATTATTGTTTTTCTCTAGCACTCCATATTACTGGTTCCCATATTGTATTCATTTCTATGCTTCGTCGGCTCAGGAGATTTTTGTGGCTTAGCATGTGTGCAAAATTTCATGCAGTGATGTCCGAACAATGTAAATAATTACGATACCTCATCTCAGGAATATAGACGGGTATTGCAATTCCATTTTCCTGGGAAAACCAGGTGAAATCAGATTTTCAATCATGGCACACATTCTGACGAAAATCTTTGGCAACAAGAGCTTTTTGTTTACCGCTCGTCGGTGGTGCATGAATCTAACCAAAAAATAGGACGAAGACGTTGTCACGTCTGCTGGCATCGTCAATAAAAAAAATGTGAAAGGTTTAGAATAAACGAAATGACTTCATGAGATGTTCATGGGATTCATTTTCTTGCAAACGTTTAACAGCCTTAACAGCTGAGATACGAGCAAAAATTTTAGCAAAAAATGAACGAAGTAATAATATTTCCCCCCAATTGTTGATGATTCCCAAACAATGGTAAATCTGAAACACGATTCTGAAGAAATTGAGCGAAATGAATGTACATAGGTACAAGAAATGGACAAATGAACAAAAAGGAGAATAAACCCTTGTTTCAGTTATGCTAAATTACATTTTGGAATTGACGGTACATTTAAAAAATGCAGAATGTTACAATTGCGATAAAAGAGGACATAGTCACATTGCAAAACAAAACCAAGAAAAAATCCTCACAGGAATAAATTAGTACATGGCTTTGCAATGGATAAAATGGTCACAGAAAACAAAAGAAAATTTGTAAATGTAAAAATAAATAATATGGATGTGAAAATGCCACAGGAAAGTCGTAATGATATATCAATAATCAATAAAACTACACGGAAGGAGTTTGGAAAGATTATATTAAAAGGACTTCCAAAGTCGCGATTTCAGTTTCTATTGAGATTTTTTTAAAATGTCTCATTCCGTAATAAGCAGGAATGCACCAAAGCTTACCTATTAAAAATGCTACGAATTTATTCGGAACCGACTGGATGGAACTATTTGAACTTTGAGATTTGCCAAGAAGAACAAAAAAAAAAAATTTCAGATGATCTTAATATTGAACTTGGTCGGCGTTCCAAATTCAAGGCGGATTTTCAAGTAAAAAAGTCTGAAAGGTATTTAAGCCGAAACGGAGCGAGTCATTCACAGCATTAGAACTAGTTAAGGAACAGTTGGCCAGACTCGAATTGGTGTAATAGTAAAAATTAACGATTCAAAATGGGCTGAGTCAGCGGTGTATGTAATGAAAAGAAATAATAGAATTCGTGTTTGCGTGAAATTCTCGACTGGATTAAATAGCTGTTTAGAAACACATAACTACCCATTATCAAATCCAGGGGAAATGTTTTTCAAAGTTGAACGGCGGAAGAATATTTTCAAAGCTGGATCTCTCAGAAGCATATTTACAAATTCAGATTGAATGCGCTGAATTAACGACCATAAATACGCACAGAGTATTATACAAGTTTAACCGACTTCTTTTTGGTATAAAGGTGGCACCGGCTGTTTTTCAACAATGCTTGTGGATTGCGTCGTATCTGGACGACATTTTGAACAAAAGTGTATCGAAAGAACATGTTAAACATGTGAAAACAATATTCGGAAAACTAAGAGAAAACGGATTCAAGCTTAGTGAAGAAAAATGTGAATTGCTTTTGCAGAAAATTAAATACCTTGGTCAAATTATTGTTATAAATGTTAGGCAACCAGATCCATCAAGGGGAAGTGCAATTAAAAATATGCCTACACCGACAAACGTGAGTATGTTACAAGCTATTTTAGGACTGGCTAACTACTATCAAATTTATGTTTATAATATGCATAATTTAAGGGCTCCACTTAACGATCTACTTAAAAAAAAGAAGTAAATTGGAATTGGAATGATAAATGTCAAAAGTCGTTCGACGAAATAAAAAAAACAAAAACAGACTTACGTCTGATCTATCATAAGTACACGACGACCCAAAAGTAGAAATTGTAGTGACTCCAGATACTGGAGAGTTCGGTATTGGAGCGGTGATTTGTACACAAATACGATGCCGGTAAAATGAAAACCTTCGCTCATGCTTCACGATCGCTTGTACCAGCAGAGAAAAATTACAGCCAGATAGAAAAAGAAGCTCTAGTAATTATATTCGCTGTGAAGAAATTTCGAAATTTATTCATGGAAGAAATTTCACGTGGAAAACCGACTTCAGACCTTTATTAACAATATATTGTTCAAAGAAAAGTATTCCCACTCATACAGATAATAGACTACAAGGTTAGCGTATCATCCGGTTAAACTATGATTTTACGATGGCGTACCAACCGTCATGAGGACATGCGGATGGATTATCAAGATTAATACCTAAAAATGCGAAACCATTGGAGGACACGGTCATCGCAGCACTAAAAAGCGAAATTGAAAACAAAAAGTTGTGCAACGTAGATAGTGAGTAACCAGTGACCTTGGATGAAATAAAAGAAGAGGCGGAAAAATGGCGTCTTTATTGCGAAAATAAAAAAAGGAATACGCAGCAATAAACGACATCATCAGAAAAGCCTCGACGGTGTTGATGGAAAGCGGCCGGATGGCATTACCATCTTCCCTTTTAAAATGGGTAAGTCGTTGATTTGGGATGCGACCTGTGCGGATACATTTTCGGCCGGTAATTTGATCAGATCCGCGGTTGAGCCGGGGTCCGTCCTCAAGGACACATGCCACAGTGAATAATGGCGTTAGTTAGATCCAGTGACAGTTCCCAAAGACTGTGAGTTCAATACCCGGGTTAAGGTCAGTGGAGAACTTTCAGAGGGTAATTAACAGGAGATAACTGTTAACTCACATCCATTAAACATGGCACGTGGAACTAGAACAGTTTACCCCAGTGAGCGAAATAAAGGGTTCAGTTCGACATTTCAACCATCTGAAGAAAGCCGAGCGTTCAACGGCCGAAACGTTGTAAAAAATATGGCGACAAAGATGAGTACAATAGTCCGAATAATGTAAATAAAAAGATAGAACCTTGGCCAAGTTGTTAAGCACGAACGGTTAACAAAAGCGACACCAAAAATTTCAAGATCGGCAATAAAGTGTTCTTTAGACAAATAAGTATGACAAAGAAACATGGGGAGACGATATACTATCCTCAAGAATCAAGAAATTGATTTTCATGTTGAAAGGGGAAAAATCGAACATAAAAGACACCATAATCAGCTGAAAAAAGACTGTTGGAAGACTAATATTCGAAGGATATGAAAATACTATAGAACATTTTCGATGTGCCTTCACCACGACAATTCGTGGAACCTACAAGGAAAAGTTGTGCACCCCCTACCTTGCTGTTGTGGCATAGAATATAAATGTGAAACAAAACACCCCTTAATTAAAACCTAAGGTTAGGGCAACATCAAAAAGCTGTAGTGAAGAGTAAGACAATGAAATCAAGCATGGCTGATCATGTATGAAGGGAAAACGATAATAATCAGCTTCTGTGGAGTAAATTGAAAATACTAGAGTGTTAGACTTCCGAAATATGCTATACCAGGGGTGGCCAAACGTGCTTAATATAAGAGCACTATACGATAAAGTTCATATGTTTGAGAGCCGCAAGACATGAAGAAAATTTACATAGGCATATTTGTTATATGCACATTATATAAATATCAAGAAAAGCATGGCTGCCATAATATTTATTCATGTGTGCAGTTTTTTTAAACTTTAATTTGCACTGGTTCCAGTAATCACAAAGTACACATATATTTGCCGTCCATCTCTCTTTCTTCTCAGCACTAATAACAATATTTCTATGCTCAGGTCTATCATTAAAATTAGCGTTCTTAAATATTTTTGACTAACCATGAAAATTAAACTTACGTTTTAATTCAGTGGAGTCTCAATTCATACCCAGTAAATAATTATAAAGCTTTAATTTTTTTCTCATTTAACTTTTTATATTAACTGTGATAAAAAAGAGGAGTTCAGCCAACATATTTCCACGAGCCGCATGTTAAAGATCAAAGAAACGCATGTGGCTCGTAAGCCGCATGTGACTGGATAGCCGCATGTGTCTGGCGAGCCGCATGTTTCTGGCGAGCCGCATGTGTCTGGCGAGCCGCATGTTTCTGGCGAGCCGCATGTGTCTTGCGAGCCGCATGTTTCTGGTGAGCCGCATGTTTCTGGTGAGCCGCATGTTTCTGGCGAGCCGCATGTTTCTGGCGAGTTCCATGTGTCTGGCGAGTTCCATGTGTCTGGCGAGCCGCATGTGTCTGGCGAGCCGCATGTGTCTGGGGAGCCGCATGTTTCTGGCGAGTCCCATGTGTCTGGCGAGCCGCATGTGTCTGGTGAGCTGCATGTGTCTGGTGAGCCGCATGTTTCTGGCGAGCCGCATGTGTCTGGCGAGCCGCATGTGTCTGGCGAGCCGCATGTTTCTGGCGAGCCGCATGTGTCTTGCGAGCCGCATGTTTCTGGTGAGCCGCATGTTTCTGGTGAGCCGCATGTTTCTGGCGAGCCGCATGTTTCTGGCGAGTTCCATGTGTCTGGCGAGTTCCATGTGTCTGGCGAGCCGCATGTGTCTGGCGAGCCGCATGTGTCTGGGGAGCCGCATGTTTCTGGCGAGTCCCATGTGTCTGGCGAGCCGCATGTGTCTGGCGAGCCGCATGTGTCTGGTGAGCTGCATGTGTCTGGGGAGCCGCATGTTTCTGGCGAGCCGCATGTGTCTGGCGAGCCGCATGTGTCTGGCGAGCCGCATGTGTCTGGTGAGCTGCATGTGTCTGGTGAGCCGCATGTTTCTGGCGAGCCGTATGTGTCTGGCGAGCCGCATGTGTCTGGCGAGCCGCATGTGTCTGGTGAGCTGCATGTGTCTGGTGAGCCGCATGTTTCTGGCGAGCCGCATGTGCCTGGCGAGCCGCATGTTTCTGGCGAGCCGCATGTTTCTGGCGAGCCGCAGTTTGACAAACCTTGCGCTCAGTTATAAGGGCCTCGTTAGTAGGTCAACCATAGAAATAAATACAGAATGGGAGCCTCTAATTAATAAAAAAGACAGATGGCAACAAATCTTCAACAGCAGCAGCTGTAACAAAAAGAGAAAGGTTTCGGTGAGTGCAATCAAGCAGCAGTCATCAGCCGGCAGGGTAGTTCAGCAACGGAGCGACAACAACCTACTAAGTACATTAAATGGAGTTTTCCAGTTGGAATTTCTTGTAGGTTACCTGGATCAACATATCCTTGATGAAGCCCGGATGGCACAACACCTGAAACCCTGTGATAGCAAGACCGGTGCAATAATCTACATATAATTAGATTCAGTTGTAAATAATTGCTGTCAATTCGTTCTTGATAGCATCTAAGTTTACTTTAAAGCTTTTATCCCCCAGATTAAATAATATCACTGTTCTTGTTCTTTCCAGTATTGATGGTGGTTTCCTTCCTAACCGTTTGGTCGTTCTAGTGTCGAACGTCAGCATCCTGATTATGTCATTATTTTCTCTTCGGCTGGCATGAGCTATCCATTTTAATTGTTGCTGGTGTTGAAAGTCCACAATTGATGTGGGTTTTGTTATTTGTTATAGGGCTTTGCGATTCTGTCGCTTCTGTTCACGAGGTTCAAAGATTTAAGAACTTCCTGCCATTGAAGCTATTTTTAATCATTACTCTGAGAAAGCGGCTGTATACAGCAGACAGTTTAGATATTTCTAATCCAGTTTGGCACCATGCATGACATCCATCTGAAAGACTGGATCTGACAAGGCCATTTAAGAACATGACTTGTTTATTAGGTTAATGTTTTGGTTTTGTAACAATTGGCGGTATTAGGTGAAACTATCCGTAATGTATCCTATTCTCTGTTCAATTCCCGAATCTCTTACACTAAATTTCTGATGCACACAGAAGAATTTGAAGTGTGCAATATTTAATAATTTAGCATCCTGGTTTTTTAGGATAGTACGTTCCATTTCTGCTTTCATTCGAATTCCAGATCATAGTTACTGTTTTTGGTAAAGTTCATCTTGAATCTTATTTCTTGGAACACTTGGTAGATGATTCTTTTGTTTTTGTTGGAAATCATTCTTGTGAACAAGTTGTATAGCCTCCCTCATTTTGTTTGCTTCAACGCAATGCTTGCCTATGAACTGATCAAACTCGCAATCAGCGATGTTCGAAAGTAGCTTCCTAGATATAGACCTACGGGTCAGGAGCTCACGGGAGAGAAGAGGGAAACACAGCTCTTGTCATTTTCGGGGTGTCTACTTTGGGTTGCTTTTCGATTTCGTCATTTTTTGGGGGGGTGTTTACAATTCACAAATCTAAATGTCCGTATTTGGTGTTGTTTACAGGAATCGATGAACAAGGCCAACACAGAACTCTTGGAGATGAAAAAGAAAGCCAATGAATGGGAAATAGCCGAAGAGAGAAGAATATGGGAATTCCAGAAAAAGAAAGCGGTAAGACGGTCTCTTGTATTGAAAAAGAGACAAGTAATGTTCAATTAATATTCCGGTATTACTTAAACTATTGTTCTCATATAAATTATGGCATTACTTAGAACAATTGATCTCATATAAATTATGGTATTACTTAGAACAATTGATCTCATATAAATTATGGTATTACTTAGAACAATTGATCTCATATAAATTATGGTATTACTTAGAACAATTGTTCTCATATTAATTATGGTATTACTTAGAAGCATTGTTCTCATATTAATTATCGTATTACTTCCTAGGAGAAAGATTTGCATTTATAAGACACTATTCAACTTTGCTTGGTCGGTGACTCGCACGTTACTGGATCGGTATAAGCACGTCGGATCTAACGATGGTTTCTCCTGCCACGGGGGACGCATTTTCGAATCCTCCCTTATTGATTCCTCGAATACTCAAGCCGGTAGACAAAAATAAATAAATATACTGTTTAATAAATAAACGGAATGCCTTCTCAAATATGGATTCCACCAACATATTTAAGTAATAAAATCTGTTGGTTAATAAAAAAAACAATACTTCTTTTGAAATATATATATATATATATATATATATATATATATATATATATATATATATATATATATATATATATATATATATAATTGAAAACAAATTTTTACTACGTAACTTAAAATAGAAAAATAAATAAGTATATAAACAAACAAAATGACAATAAAATAAGTAAATTAATCCAAACAAATTACCAAACCACACCTGTTAGAATAGGCGAAATAGAATAATAAAATAAGGAACAAAATCAATAAAGTAAATAATGAACAAATTATCAAACTATTATGAACAAAAAATTAAACTACAAAAATCAAAACAAAAAATCGGACGGAAAATAGTTATAACTGTTATATAACGATAAAAAAAATTAATAAAAAATAATATACTGCGTTACTTAAAAATCGAAAACCAAGAAGAGAAAATATACAGTGTAACAAATAAATAACAACAAGTATAATAAATCGATCTAAATACATCCAAATATATAAATAAACTAACAACCGATACCGACAAACTAGCCGTTTAGAAAAAACAAATAAAGATAATCAACCCAAATAAATAAATTAAAAACTGTTCCCACCAATATAGTAGTCAGAACAAAACCACAACATTCGACCCCAAAATTCAACAAATAGCTTTAATCAATGACAAATAAACAAATATATAAGATAAAAAATAAAAATGAAAATAAATAAAAACAAGCAAAACGATTTGACCCAAATAAATAAGCAAATAAACGACTTCCGGTAAATGACCGCCATAATAGACTACCAACAACAAGCTATATAAACAAATTTTTACTACGTTAATAAAAAACACCGATCAAAACAAAAAATAAATAAATAAATATATAAGATAAAAAAACCCAAAAAAAACAAAAACAAAATGATTTGACATAAATAAATAAATAAACAAATAAGCGACTTCCGGTAAAAGTAACCGCTAAAATAGATTACCCACAATGCACCACTGACTATTATATATAAATAACCGAGAAAAATAACAGCACTAGCTGCCTGATGATTGCACTAGCATGAAACAGACTGTCGCCTCTAAGTGTTGACTTCTATGTTCACTTTTATATATATATATATATATATATATATATATATATATATATATATATACTATTTACATTATTCGGACTATTGTTCTCATCTTTGTCGCCATATTTATTACAACGTTTCGGCCGTTGTACGCTCCAGCCTTCTTCAAGTGGTTGGAATGTCAAACTGAACACTTTATTAGGAATAAGGAGTGCCATAGAAAAGCAATAATAACAACAAAATTGCCATATGAGCACTGGTAAAAAATGATGGCTGAGGACATTAGGTTTATAATACCCAGAAATTCATACACAGATTTCCTCAAGGACACATGGCACAGTGGATAAAGGCGTTGGTTAGATCCACCCAAATTCAATACTCGGTTAAGGCAATGGAGAACTTGGAGAGGGGAATTAACAGGAGATAACTGACATCCATTAAACATGGCAGGTGGAACTGGAACAGTCTACCCCAGTGAGCGAAATAAAGGGTTCTGTTCGAAATTCCAAGCATTTGAAGAAGGCCGGAGCGTACAACGGCCGAAACGAAAATATGGCGACAATAACAATAGTGTACAAAATACCTAATCTCAGAAATATAGACAGATATCTATCTATCTATCTATCTCTCTCTCTCTCTCTCTCTCTCTCTCTCTCTCTCTCTATATATATATATATATATATATATATATATATATATATATATATATATATAAAAAGAAAGAACAGTAAGATATAAAATCCAGTGTTCTTATAGATATTTTTATTCGAAGCTTTTAGCTTCCATTTTGGAAACATGGTTATTACTGTGTAGCGAAAAAAACATATTTTAAATCAGTTACCTGATAACCATCGATCGAAAGTAAAGGTTCCGTATCAATATTAATAATATATATATATATATATATATATATATATATATACTTCTTCATTTTATACTTACGATTTATACGTCATATCGTTGCATAGTGTTTACGACAGTTAATCAGTAGGACTCTTTATTTACTCTACACTTTATTTATCCTATAACCAACCCATGCAAATATGTAAAATCCTATTTGCCAATCCCACTGCAAGTGTTGCGTTACAGCTGAAACCAGACACCAGGTTCGTTGACAGGGTGCAGTTTATTGTAGTTAAACACTTGTGGGTTAAAAATGACCCTTCGGACAGATCGTTACCCACGAGTGAAGAACAAAACAATTTCCAGCGGTAAACCAGATTTTATTCTTAGGTAGAAACTTAGTGCCATAAGCGAGCGAAGTAGGTTTTAGGCGTAATTGGGAACGGGGAGGTGCGTCTGTTCAGCGGCCGTAGTCTATATCTGTTCTGCGAGACCCACTTCTTTCCTTCTGTTTTTCTTTTCGCGCGATGGTCAGTTTTATAGACAACAGTTTTCTTTGTCCTGTCGTCTGCGTCCAAAACTATAATTCATCTTCCTTCTATCACTTTTTCTCGGTCTGAACCTCTCGCTATTTTACTTTGAAATTGACTCCAATTACTGATAACCATCGATCGAAAGTAAAGGTTCCGTATCAAGTTATGCGACAGGACCCGCTGTTTTATGTTTAACAAGACCTCAGTTTGAATCAATTTGACTACACAAGTAATAAAGACCTAACTAAGCAAATTTCCTTTCTCAAATGATAAACTTTAATGTAAACAGAAGAATTTTGTTCCCATTGAACTCGTTAATCGAGTTTATCCGTTTCTTTTTAAGCGTTCGATTATGTAAGAATGTAACGAAAGAGACTTCTCACGTGATTTAAAATGTAACGAACGAGTTTTCACGCGAGATTTGATATCCCAATGAGCATATCTAAATGTCACTCGGGATGCAGTTGGGTGTGTTTTTCTTGCTGGATGAAAATCCTTGAATCAATGTTTCGTCTCCGTCTTCTACAGGAGCGGGAGTTAGCTGTCGAAATGGAAGAAGATAAAAAGAAGAAAGAGAAAGAGGCGGCCATTGCTAAACTTCGAGCGATGCAGGAGCATACAATTGATGAGATGGCCGAGAAGCAGACGATCCAAGCGAGGAGGGAACAGGAAGAGAAGGAGCGGAAATGGCTTCGCCAGGAACAAGAACAAGCAAAGAGGAAAAAAGAAAGGGACAAGGACATGCTTGAATCGCGAAAGAAGCAAATGGAAATGAAAGAACATATGCTGTACCAACAGGCACTAAGGGACAAAAAGGACTTCGAGAACATTCTCAAGTAAGACCACTAAAATTTAATATTTTTTTTAATTTTGGAAGATTCTAGAGAAGCTCTCTGGCCCGGTCTTGTTGCCAGAAAATCAATTCTATACAGATTTGTTTGGTTTCTTTTATGGCAAATAAATCTCAATGGGATATTTAATGCCGACAAGATTTTTATAGCTGGTAATAATTTTTCAAAAAATGTATTGCTGGTAATATAATTTTTTTCAAAAATGTATTGCTGGTAATATTTTTTCTCCAAATATGTCTTGCCGGTAATCATTTTTCCTTCAAAAATGTATTGCCAGAAATATTTTCCTTCAAAATGTATTGCTGATAATATTTTTTTCCTTCAAAAATGTATTCCTGGTAATATTTTTCCTTATAAATATATTGCTGGTAATATTTTTTACTTCAAAAATATATTGCCGGTAATATTTTTTGCCTTTAAAAATGTATTGCCGGTAATATTATTTCTTCAAAAATGTATTGCCGGTAATATTATTTCTTCAAAAATGTATTGCCGGTAATATTATTTCTTCAAAAATGTATTGCCGTTAATATTTTTTACTTTCAAAAATGTATTGCTGGTAATATTTTTTTCCTTCACGAATGTATTGCCGGTAATATTTTTCCTTCACAAATGTATTGCAGTTAATTTTTTTTTCTTCAAAAATGTATTGCTGATAATATTTTTTCTTCAAAAAATGAGTTGCCGGTAATATTTTTTCCTTTAGAAATGTATTGCCGGTAATATTCTTTCTTCAAAAATGTATTGCCGGTAATATTATTTCTTCAAAAATGTATTGCCGTTAATATTTTTTACTTTCAAAAATGTATTGCTGGTAATATTTTTTCCTTCACGAATGTATTGCCGGTAATATTTTTCCTTCACAAATGTATTGCAGTTAATTTTTTTTTCTTCAAAAATGTATTGCTGGTAATATTTTTTCTTCAAAAAATGAATTGCCGGTAATATTTTTTCCTTTAGAAATGTATTGCCGGTAATATTCTTTCTTCAAAAATGTATTGCCGGTAATATTTTTTCTTCAAAATGTATTGCCGATAATATTTTTTACTTTTAAAAATGTATTGCTGGTAATATTTTTTTCCTTCACGAATGTATTGCCGGTAATATTTTTCCTTCACAAATGCATTGCAGTTAATATTTTTTTCTTCAAAAATGTATTGCTGGTAATATTTTTTCTTCAAAAAATGAATTGCCGGTAATATTTTTTCCTTTAGAAATGTATTGCCGGTAATATTTTTTTCTTCAAAAATGTATTGCCGTTAATATTCTTTACTTTCAAAAATGTATTGCTGGTAATATTTTTTTCCTTCACGAATGTATTGCCGGTAATATTTTTCCTTCACAAATGTATTGCAGTTAATATTTTTTTCTTCAAAAATATATTGCTGGTAATATTTTTTCTTCAAAAAATGAATTGCCGGTAATATTTTTTCCTTTAGAAATGTATTGCCGGTAATATTCTTTCTTCAAAAATGTATTGCCGGTAATATTTTTTCTTCAAAATGTATTGCCGATAATATTTTTTACTTTCAAAAATGTATTGCTGGTCATATTTATTCTTCAAAAATGTATTGCTGTTAAGATTTTTCCTTCAAAAATGTATTGACGGTAATATTTTTTTCCTTCAGAAATGTATTGGGGGTAACATTTTTTTTTACTTCAAAAATGTATTGCTGGTCATATTTTTCCGTCAAAAATGTATTGCCAGTAATATTTTTCCTTCAAAAATCAATTACTATATTATTATATGGTAATATATTTTTTACTTTGAAAATTCATTGCTGGTAATATTTTTAAAAAAAAGTATTGCTGGTATTAAAATCTATTTTTACACTTTCATAGTGTTTTTGCCTCAGTTTGGGGAAGGGGTCAACTATTTACCCATAGTTGGGACCCTAACAGGTGCTACTATCCCAGATGCACCTTGACCTGGGAACATTAGTAATTTAGAGAAAATATTGTACATGCCAAAGAAGTAATTAATAAATCATATTTTAAAGAGGAGTTTTGATGTTTATTCTCGCTTTAATGATCATGGCTCTCCACATCTTCCTGTCCCTTGTAGCACTTAATAGGTTTTTTCTTTTAGTTATTTCTCTCAAACTCTGTTCTACCATCCATTTACTCAAGCATCTTGGGTAAGACAATAAACTATATCCGCGTCCTGGGTAAGACAATAAACTATATCCGCGTCCTGGGTATGACGATAAACTACATCCGCGTCCTGGGTAAGACGATAAACTACGTCTAACAGCAAGGCCTCTGACAATATGTTTTTGAAAAAATAACATTACCAGCTATACATTTTTGAGAAAAAATATTGACAGAAATGGATTTTTGACAAAGCAAAAATATTACCAGGAAAAAAAAAAGTTGTCGTCATTAAATGACCCATTGAAGTTGATATGCCGTAAAACAAACCAAACCAAACCAAATCGAACCATTTTCTCAAGTTCATCAAGTCCGTTACCCGCTATTTTACTCTGTCTCTCTTTCCTTCAATCTCTATCAGATTTTCCAAGTCCTCCTTCCTCATTAAGTGCCCTAGAAATTTCAACTGTCTCTTCCTAATGTTAATTATATGCTTCCTTATTGTTTTCATTTTCTCCCAAATCTTGTCGATCCATGGCATCCTCAGTATCTTTCTGCAGAACCGCATTTCTACTGGGTCAAGTCTCTTCTTCATCTTTAAGGAGATTGTCCAGCATTCACTGTCATAAAAGAGGACGTATCACCTAGCAGTTCAATAATCTTTTCTCAGTTTCTAACGAATTTTTTCAGTCTCTTGATACTCTCCTTAACTTTTAGAAAGCATCTTTGGTTATCCCAACACGTCTTCGGATCTCAGTGTCACTCTTTCCATCTTCTGTTGGAACACTTCCTAGATATTTCAATTTCTGTTTGATTTTAGTGTCCCCAACCTGTAATTTGTATTTTGGACTCATCTTTGTCTCCGTCTGTTCATATCTATCTATCTATCTATCTATCTATCTATCTATCTATCTATCTATCTATCCCTTTGCATTATCTATCTATCTATCTATGCCTGTTCATTATCTATCTATCTATCTATCTATCTATCTATCTATCTATCTATCTATCTATCTATCTATCTATCTATCTATCTATGCCTGTTCATTATCTATCTATCTATCTATCTATCTATCTATCTATCTGTGAGATAAATATAGTGTGAATGTAAGCTATATTTATGGCTAAGGGCTTAATATCAAGGATAGAGTGTGCGTAAATATGACCCCCGGGCCCACACTTAACACATTCGATAGACTTGGGAAGCATCTCTCCTCGTAGTTAATAAGTTTGGTCAAGCTTCGAGTTAATTCTGGGTTGACGTTCTTAAGTACAACCATTAATTTATACAAGCTATTATATTTATATACGCTATTATATTTATATACGCTGTTATATTTATACACGCTATTATATTTATATACGCTATTATATTTATATACGCTATTATATTTATATACGCTGTTATATTTATACACGCTGTTATATTTATATACGCTGTTATATTTATACACGCTGTTATATTTATATACGCTATTATATTTATATACGCTGTTATATTTATATACGCTGTTATATTTATACACGCTGTTATATTTATATACGCTATTGTATTTATATACGCTGTTATATTTATACACGCTGTTATATTTATATACGCTATTATATTTATATACGCTATTATATTTATATACGCTGTTATATTTATACACGCTGTTATATTTATATACGCTGTTATATTTATACACGCTATTATATTTATATACGCTGTTATATTTATACACGCTGTTATATTTATACACGCTATTATATTTATATACGCTATTATATTTATATACGCTGTTATATTTATACACGCTGTTATATTTATTTATATACGCTATTATATTTATATACGCTGTTATATTTATATACGCTATTATATTTATATACGCTGTTATATTTATATACGCTGTTATATTTATACACGCTGTTATATTTATATACGCTATTATATTTATATACGCTATTATATTTATATACGCTGTTATATTTATATACGCTATTATATTTATATACGCTGTTATATTTATACACGCTGTTATATTTATATACGCTATTATATTTATGCTCGCTGTTATATTTATATACGCTATTATATTTATACACGCTATTATATTTATATACGCTATTATATTTATATACGCTGTTATATTTATACACGCTGTTATATTTATATACGCTATTATATTTATATACGCTGTTATATTTATACACGCTGTTATATTTATATACGCTGTTATATTTATATACGCTATTATATTTATATACGCTGTTATATTTATACACGCTGTTATATTTATATACGCTATTATATTTATATACGCTGTTATATTTATATACGCTATTATATTTATATACGCTATTATATTTATATACGCTATTATATTTATGTATAACACACAGAACACCTAAGAGCGGACCTTTTGTTTTTAACCCTGGCTTGGGCTGCATGTGAAAAACTAGTCTTTGCATTTTTTTAGAACTAGAAACATTTTGCAACACGTTGTCGCCTGTTGAAATCCTTACAGTAATTAGTTTTGTTCAATTTCGAAAAACGAATCGATGAAATTTTACTAAGTTGATTTGTTTGGAAAATTACTTTGACGAAAACCCGACTTCGCGTTTTAGTAATTCCTTTAATTAATTTTAATTTTGTAGTACTTCATGGCAAGCAATATTTTTAATAAAATTTATTTTTCCTTATTAACAGAAAATAATAAATTCCTAGGATTTCTTACTCTTGAGCATGCAACATACATTTGGCATAGCTTAAATATTTCTTTTTGGGGCCAAATTTCAATTGTTTCAAGTGTGTGGACTTGTGATCTGTTTGTAGTTCTCGCAAACGCAGGGCGAACTGGAAACTGGATTCTTCTCCATTCGTAAATATATTAAGATGGTTTAGGAATAAAATTAATTCTTGGGATTTATACGACCCATCCTGTTCCAAAAACAGTACATTGTAGTAGTCTGTTGTCAAATTTGGTTTCGATCGGTCAGCATATGGCTGTTTTAGAGGGGGGTCACCGATGGACGCAATTATAAAATGACTGGAGTCAACAATTGAGATACGTCAACAGATACCACTCTTCGGTCGACTGCGGCATCTAATCGGTCTTTTATTGGTACCAAGGGCTCCAATGTATGCCAAGAAAATTTTAACCCCGTCCTGGGTATGACGATAAACTACATCCGCATCTTGGGTATAACTATAAACTACATCCGCGTCCTGGGTGAGACGATAAAGAACATCCGCGTCCTAGGTAAGACGATAAACTACATCCAGCAGCCATGCCTCTGATCAGGGGGTTTTGAGGAGCGTGGAACCACCTCTTAATTGCTGGTCCACCCTGTCTCGGAGTGGTAGCAGCTGCTAGGGTCCCAGCTACGGGAAAATAGTTAACACCCAAACTTGTGTAAAAATAGGTTTTAATACCTGTTGTGAGACCGATACTTTCCTACATCATGGACTCTCCCAATACTATATTATTATGTGAATACTAGTATCATGGGAGTAGCACCAGTAATGCGCAGTCGCGTACGATACCAATATCGGACACCACTGGATAGTAAGCTCAGCTTACTCTTACACTATTCTTTGTAACTTTTCTGTTTAATATATCTTTCTTACCTCTAACCCGTGTTCCGTGTTTTCCTTCCGTGGCCCCTACTTCAGGTCTACATCAATACCAGAAATAATTTTTAATAAAAATATATTACCAGCAATAATTTTTGAAGGAAAAATTATTATCAGCAATACTTAAAAAAAAATACTAGCAATACAAACAGCTATACATTCTTTGAAAAAAATATAGCTATAGATTTCTTCGAGGAATAATATTCCCAGAAATAAATCTTTGAAGAAAAACATATAACCCGCTATAAAGATTTTGTCAGCATTAAATAGCCCATTGAGGTTGATATACCGTAAAACAAACCAAACGAAACCAAAATATTCCCTATCCGATTGAACCGCCAACAGCAGCCTGAACCTTTGAGACAAGGCCAGATAGAACCCTAATTTCTTGATGCTTATACCAAATTCCATCTTTATTATTCGAATACCACAACCGAATTCGAAACTCATTAAGCCAGCAACGTGTTTTCAGTTGTCTATTATCCAATTTTTGTTTTCATTAGCGAATTATAATTACCGTTTTTTGCTTTCATCTGACAAGAGTGGCATCTGCTGTGAACGTTTCTTGCTATAGAGCCACTCACGGTAGAGGATTATTGCATGATTGTTTTATGAGCGTATGAATAGACAAGGAGAAGATGGTTTAGGAATAAACTTTATTTTGGGGTTTAATTCCACCCATCCTATTCCAAACACAGTACATTATAGTATTCTGCCGTCAAATTTGGTTTCGATCGGTGAATATATGGTTATTTTAGAGGGGGTGAAGTATAGACGGATTTATGAAATTCACATAATTTTATATATAGACTGTTTTGCAACGATTGCACTTAGTTTGTAATGCAATAATAATCTTAAGTCACTCCGTACACTGTGGTAGAGATTGTAGCAGTGTTTATCGTGGGCTATAGCTGCAGCACATTGTGACTTGAACTAAAGCAAGCTATTTCGTTTATGTTGATATTTTTCATTGATAAAACTATCATCTGCTTCTAGGTTCGACTTGTTGTTTATTCAGATTTGCTATTCTGGATGCATCTATTGTAAATTGTGTCTATTTCAGCTGCTGTTGTCTTTCTATTAGATAGAACTAATCTATATCTAATTTTCTGACCTCTTGCAAGAACATGCTGTTGGAGTTTTTGGGTACCCTAGTGTACTAGTGAGCCAGCCAAAATGAGCTGACTCATTTTATAATTCACCAATAGGAGTGTTAACCAATCAGAAGGCTCAAAATATTCAATTTGACGTGTATAAAGGCGGCCATGTTTTTTTTTCCGGAATATTCACTGCCAGCCTTTGATATCGATGACTGGTATTGGCGATATAGTCAGATTCAGTAGAGTGTCTGACTGGTGAGTGTTAATCTTTAACGTTGTTTCATTGATTCTATATTCATAGACTACGGTGAACATGGTCAACACATGTCGCTCACTGGAATATTTTGTTGTGAACAATTTCAGTAAATCGTAATGCATGAAAAGCTTAGTAGGTGGGTAGATTTTGAAACACTTAAACCCACCCGTCTGGTACCAACGACTATGTTGTGTTCAAAGTCATTTAAAACAAATATTTTTCTTTTATATTAAACGAATACGGTAAAATCTATTAATTAGGTAATAAAAATAGTAAGTATGTTACATGAAGTATGTTACACGCTCGTTTCCTCTGTCTCTCTTTCTTTCAATCGGTCCTGTGGGTATCAGATTTTCCAAGTACTCCTTCCTCATTAAGTGCCCCAGAAATTTCAACTGTCTCTTCCTAATGTTAATTATATGCTTCCTTATTGTTTTCATTTTCTCCCAAATCTTGGCGATCCATGGCATCGTCAGTATCTTTCTGTAGAACCGCATTTCTACTGCGTCAAGTCTCTTCTTCATCTTTGATAGATAGATAGATAGATAGATAGATAGATATGAATAGACTGTGATAGATAGATAGATAGATAAATCTGAAAAGACTGTGATAGATAGATAGATAGATAGATAGATCTGAATAGACTGTGATAGATAGATAGATAGATAGATCTGAATAGACTGTGATAGATAGATAGATATGAATGGACTGTGATAGATAGATAGATAGATAGATGTGAAGAGACTAAGATAGATAGATAGATATGAATAGACTGAGAGAGACTGTGATCTATCTATCTATCTATCTATCTATCTATCTATCTATCTATCTATCTATCCCAATCAATTCATATCTATCTATCAAACGACTACGGTAAAATCTCTATTAATTAGGTAATAATAATAGTAAGAAGAGTAAAAAGAATCTGAAAGCATAAATTGTCAAATGCATTCTGTGTGATTTTAACATCAGTTTCTGTCTTTTTTTTTAATTAGTTATCAGCGAATGCAGATGGAAAAAGACCGAAAAGCACAAGAAGAAGAATATGCAAGGAACATCGCATTCGCCAAAGACATTCGCGAACAAATGCGCGCCAAAGAGCAAGAAATCATCCGACGCCGTCAGCACTTCTATGAAGAAGCAGAGCAAGAAAAAGAATATGCACGTGCCTACAGACAAAAACTCCGCGAAATAAAAGAGAAGAAATTTAACGAACTCAAGTAAGTATCTTTTTTGACAGCGCAAGGATCTGTTTGTTTGATCAGTATTTTTTACGGCTTATCAAACCTTTGTAAATCCAGAAAATATCTTTTTTAGATTGTAAGAATTTTTTAGATAATAATATTTTTTATTTAATACGAATCTTACTAATTAACCCATAGCTGGGAGAAAAGAAGTCGATTTATAACTTACTCAAGAATATTTGCGTGTAAGTGAATATAACTAACCCGACTGGGATTAGAACTCGGCTATTCGATTCATAATTTCGAGCCGTTATCCATTCATTATTATCATCATCTTCCTTCGACCTCCCTGTGGTTGGTCGGAACGCCATGAACAATCTCTTTCCACACTGCTCGTTCCTGCATTGCCGTCCCCAGATCCCAAATGTTGAACCTTGAGTCCCGAGCTATGGTGTCTGAAGAAGTCAACTTTAGTGAGAAGACACTTCCAGAAGAAGACCATAGGATTAAGGATGAGACGACCTCCCCGTCCGCTCGGTGGCAGTGGCCAGCAAACTCTAATTGTGTTTATTTGAGCCTAAGAGAGATTGGTCTCAGTTCTTCGTAAATTGTGTTAAGCGTTGCCTGGGATCTCCAATTGAGGTTCTGGATTTTTCTAAGTAGATTTGTATATATTTCATCCAGTCGTCCTTCAAGACAAACAGATAATGGCCAAGTTTCTGATCCTTACTGTAGAACTGGTTCAATCAGTCTTCGATAAGTGGACGTCATGATAATTAAAAGAAGAAAAAAACTTGTAGTTCCAACGAAGGATTTATTTTCTGGAAATATTTCGACTAGTAGTTGCTAGTCTTGGTCATTCCTTAATTTGAATAAAAACAGTGCAAGGAAGATCGAAACGCGTAAGAATTCAAATCATCACCACCACCACCACCACCACCACCATCATCATCATCATCATCATCATCAACACCACCACCATCATCATCATCATCACCACCACCACCACCACCACCACCACCACCATCATCATCATCATCATCACCATCATTACCACCACCATCATCATCATCACCACCACCACCACCATCATCATCATCATCATCACCATCATCACCACCACCATCATCATCATCATCATCATCATCATCATCACCACCACCATCATCATCATCATCATCACCACCACCACCACCACCACCACCATCATCATCATCATCATCACCACCACCACCACCACCACCACCACCATCATCATCATCACCACCACCACCACCACCACCACCACCACCACCACCACCACCACCACCATCATCATCATCATCATCATCATCATCACCACCATCCTACGACCTCCCTGTAGTTGGTCGGAACTCCGTCAACAATCCCTTTCCACACTGCTCAGTCCTACATTTCCATCCCCAGATCCCCAATCTCCAACCCCGAGTCCCAAGCCATCGCGTTTGGGAAAGGCAACTTTCGGGAGAAGACACTTCCTGTTGGATGTCATAGAAGTAAGGATGAGATGACGTCTCCTTCCACTGCGGCCGGCAAACTGCAATCATTTTTGTTTCAACTTAAGAAAGATTGGTCTCAGTTCTCCATAAATTGTGTTAAGTGATGCATGGGACCTGCAATAGATGTTCGGGTTTTTTTCTAAGTAGATTTCTTTCTGTTCCACCCAGTTGTCTTTCAAGGCGAACCGATAATGTCCAAGTTTCTGATCCATACAGTAGGACTATCAATCAGTGTTCGAAAGGTTTGTACTTTTAAGAGGATGGAAAGTTCGAGCGCCAAATCTTGTGAAGTTTGTTACCCGCATCCCCTGCAAGAGCTTTGCGGATGCTGAAGTCTTTTTGGAAATCTATTATGTGAGATCCAAGATGTTTGAAGTCCTCAACTCTTTTACTGGATGTATTATTGAGTGAGTTCAACTCGGATTATCCATTAAACCAACGGCAAGTCTACGTTTACAGTATCTAGTACTTCCAAGCGGTAACTCATCTAGGTACTGACCAGGCTCGACTTTGCTTAACGTCGCTGATTCTACCGGAATAGGTGTTTCAACGTTATATGGCCGTAAGCACATTATACTATTTGTACCTCAAAGCTTACAGGATGGGTTACTTCTCAAATAGTAACCCATCCACGTACTGACCAGGCTTGGCTTTGCTTAACATTGGTGATCGTACGAGAACAGGCGTTTCAACGTAATATGGCTGGAGACCAATCTATTTATATAAATTCATTTAGTAGGTTATTCAATGTTTCTTTTTTAAAATACAGAATGTCTTGTGAGGGTCAAATTCTCCAAGTCTTCTTTCCGCATGTATCCGCAAAATTTCAGCCGTTTTTTTTCCTGGTCTGTACCATAAATGTATTTTTTATTTTAGTTTTCCTCCTTTTTAAAAGCGGTTCTTGGTTAGACTCAACTAATTCATATACAGGGGTTGGACAAAATAATTGGAACAGGTGCAAATTCCACTCCTATATTTCAAAGACATATTAAGAAATTTAACTAAAACTTCGTAATTGCAGGTTATATCTATTGTAAATACGTTTATTTATCTAATCTACTGTTTTTGTTTCATTTATTTTTAGATTTTAGTAAAATTTAAGCTAAATGCATGACCTCTCCGAGTTCGAAAAAGAGCAAATTTTTGAAGCTCGCTTGGCAGGAGCCTCGATGAATAAGGTTGCTGAAATGTTTGGTTTTTCAAGTGCTACCATATCAAGACCATATCAAGTGCTACCATATCATGACGCAATTCGAGAAACAGGGCAAAAACTCTAGCAACCGTAGCAAATCGGGCCGGACTTGCAAACTTACTGACAGGGACCGACGTGCATTTAAAAAAAAATCATCGGACTACTGCGGCCAAAGTGACTGCTGAGTTGAATAATCATCGGAATAGTTGAGTCTCTACTAAAACTGTTCGTCATGAGCTCCATAAGGCTGCATATCATGGAAGAGCCGCCGTGAGGAAACCTCTTCTCTCCACTCGCAACATTCAAAGGAGGTTAAAGTGGTGCAGAGATCACAATGCCTGGTCTGCAGACCAATGGAAGCAAGTCATATTCTCAGACGAGTCCAGTTTTTCTCTTTTCCCAACTTCAGGGCGAGTTTATGTGTGGAGGCAGCCCAAAGAAGCTTACAACCCTGACTGCCTTCTTCCAACAGTGAAGCATGGAGGTGGATCATTGATAGTTTGGGCCGCCATATCATGGAAATGTCTCGGTCCAATAGTTGCCCTGCGTGGTAGAATCAACAGCAAAAATTACCTGAACATTTTGGGAGATCATGTTCATCCAATGGCTCAGACTTTATTCCCTGATGGTGACTGCATCTTCCAAGACGATAATGCTCCAATACATACCACTCAAGTGGTTAAGAATTGGTATGAAGAGCATGAAAGTGAACTAGAACATGGAGTGGCCTCCCCAATCTCCAGATATCAATATTATTAAACATTTGTGGTGCATTTTGGAGTGACAAGTTAGGGGCCGCTATCCTCCATCGTCGTGTCTTAAAGAGATAGAGCAGATGTTAATGGAAGAATGGCTGAAAATTCCTCTGGATGAAGTCAGGAAGCTGTATGATTCCATTCCTAGACGTATTAAAGCTGTATGTGAGGCTAAAGGAGGACCATCGCCATATTAAATAATTTTTCTTTGAATTTAACAAGTGTTTCAATTATTTTGTCCAACCCCTGTAAATCCCAAAACGTACACAGGTTACGCCAATGAGGCACACAGACGGATTGAGAGACGTAGCTTGATTAAATTGTTGGGGCGCTGAGATGCATTTGTATAATTTCTCTTTCTGTTTGCTCTTTTGTAGACAAGTTGGAATCCCGGACAAATACCTGAAAACATTGGAGAGAGATTTGGAAATGATGAAGAAAGTGGAAGAGAATATGAACCGATGATCTCCTCATCAAATCTGTCTGTCATAATAAAAAAGAATCTTTCAGTTGACACGCGGACATCTTTTGCTGCAGTTTCATGACTGGACTCTGCCTCATTCATTCCATATGTGCCGCAGAGAATGGTCGGG
>OZ038504.1:87024357-87071857 GCA_964036315.1 Acanthosepion esculentum
GGTCGACTTGGTGAGTGGAGTATGATGTTTGAAAAACCCGAAACTGCCCAATGACCTAATTCGGAACATCACCCGAGAATGGTTTCACTTAGGCTGATCCAGACTAAACGCTACCAACTCCAAAGACTCCAGCGATGGAATAAGAGGATAATGATTGCAACGGATCTCAACGGTTGAACTAACGGGTGAAGCGCGCTACGCATTACGGACATGCTACAGAAGGCGCAACTCGAAATTATAACTGACTCAGCGGCAGTCTGTTGCAGTTTTATAATTGGATCCTGTACGTCACATGCCATATATGCCGCAGAGGATGATCAGGAAGATCATGAAAGCAAGTGTGTGGGTCACTTCACTTTCCTTGTAAGTTGAGATCGATCTTAAAAATTTCCCCACCATCGGCACCTTCTACTCTGATTTTCTTTTACCTGCAACCAACTCTTGCAAAGCCAAGAGCCACAGAGGAGCGTTTCGCTAGCAAAGTCGATTTTACTGCTTTTAATCTATAATCGGTTAAGGCAGGTCAGGCTATATGACGGTTCCGTATAGGATACAGGTTCGATTCCTGTCGGAGGACGAATGTTCTCTATGAAAATTTCTCGGACATTCAGGCCGGTAAATGTTATTTAATACTGTTTATTATAAACAGAGCATTTACTTAAATACTTGTATCTATAAAAAGAATGTATAAACATAAAAATGTCTTTAAAAATTGTCGGACTTTGTCCATTACATAATATGTGACGTCATTTGTTTACATTTGAAACGCCATTAGCAGTTATGAATGTACGTGAGAGATTCATGGAAGATTGAAGTTTATAAGCAGTAAATTCGACCATGCCAACCGAACGATCCTCTGTGGCCGAATCGGTAAAAAGGCCCGTCAGGCTATATGACGGTTCCGTAAAGGATACAGCTTCGATTCCTGTCGGAGGACAAATATTTTCTATGAAATTTTCTCGGACATTCAGGCCGGTAAATGTCGTTAATACTGTTTATTATAAACAGAGCATTTACTTAAATATTTGTATCTATAAAAAGGTTCGATTCCTGTCGGAGGACAAATATTTTCTATGAAAATTTCTCGGAAATTGAGGCCGGTAAATGTTATTAATACTGTTTATTATAAACAAAGCATTTGCTTAAATATTATAAAAGAATGCATAAACATAAAAATGTCTTCAAAAAATAATTGTCGGTCTTTATCCATATCACAATATATATATATATATATATATGGTCTTAAAGTATGCTATATTTATTGCTAAAAGTGCTCAATATCAGGGCTACAGCTTCTATATATATATAAATAGACACTGGTCACCACCGAACGATTTCATACTTGAACGCAATCTTCAGGCTATGAAGGATCATAGCCAGAAAACTGCGTTCAAGCATTAATCAAACTGTCACCGTTCAGTGTTTATCTGAATACATCAAATTATATGTTCCGCTTATCTGCTTCTACACGTTAGGAGCTTGATAGTAAACTTAAAATTAAATATTACTATCAAATCCTCTGACGAGTGGAATCTCCGAGTCGAAACATTTATTTTTTTACTGAGAATTAAATTTTATTTGTTACTATCATTTTTCTATATTTTTTATCGAAACTCAATCTTTGTTATATATCTATATACAATAAGTCCCCGGCTTAGAGAGAATTGGCTGGTAGGACTTAATATACACTGACTAAAACAATAGGAATTTGTCCTACTAAGCACTGTGAACATATCGGGGCTATAAGACCGGGCAAACCGTTGGCTTTTATTCAAATGTTCAGATATCTCTCAATCTGGGACATTAAAGCAACGATGTAAATCGTCCACGTTTCCCTCGCGAGTATTGGCTGGTTCATGTTGGTTGATTCGTGCTTCCAACCTTTGACCCGTTCTACCTGCATAGTCAACGTCGAACTGATTGGTAAATTACAGAACTCATATAATGGGTAAGCAGAAGATCCTTCCGGATCGGTCACAACATGGGGCGGCCACCAAAAGCGTGTGGATTGACGGGAAAATAACAGTTTCTTACAGCACAGCAAATCTCGCACTCACCTCACGAATCCACGTACAGGGTAATAGGCGGGACATTTCTCGGGACTAAAAGGCCTTGGCTTCTGCTGTCGTTGAATTTGATAGGTTAACCCTTTGAGCCCTGCGTTCGTGAACAAATTTAATCCTTCTACCTGAGCTCCTGAGTCAAAATTCATAAATAATTTGTATGTAATGTTTTAGTAGATATAAAAGTTGTCACAAGTGTTTACCCATCGTTAAACCGGTGGCTGGACATTAAGCCATTTTTCTCTACAACTGTTCAACCGGTGGCTGGGCATTACGTCATTTCCATGGACATCACTCTAAATGATTAACCCTTTGAGCGCTGCGTTCCCGAACAATTCTGCCTGAGCTCCTGAGTCAAAATTCGCAGATAATTGGTATATAATGTTTCACGGCAGTGGCTGGGTATTACATCATTTTTCTCTACTACCAGTAAAACCGGGGGTCAGGGCTCAAAGGGTTAAACATGTTTTGTTTTTTTTTACAACTGAAGATGGTGTGAATGAGAATCTAAATATTTAAATTAATCAGCGGCATATCTTTTGTTTGACATTGAATTATATAAAGGGGTGTTTTTTCGTTTGTTTTTTTCTTTCTGGATTAAGGGCCTTGTCAGTGATTCATAAAGTAGGGATATTCAGAAAGTGCATGGTGCGATGGGTAATTTGTCGACGTTTTATATTCGTAATTTTGCGCATGCGCATTGTTTGTTTTTATTTTGTCGATTACAGAGTATAGTAGGGTCAGTTGCGCACCTTCTCTGAGAGAAAGAAGACCATGACTCAATTCACTGCACCAAAAATTTGGAAACGGCATTCTGTACTGCTTGGCATTCGTACCGGAAGCTCCAATACGAACATTTCAGAGTATTTGCGTGTCAATCCGACATATGACAGTGCTGAGGATTTGGAAAGAGTTGGCTGAGTCTAATGGTGATTACGAATGTGTTTGGAGTGATCACTAGTGATGGCGATGTTATGCCTCACATTCATCTTCCTACAATGCCCCCGACTCAACACGGAGACCTGCATCAAGTGCCTTGGTAAGATAGTGCTGCCCTGGGTCAAGATAGTGGCTGACAACAGGACTCTGCACCATGCCACACAAGTAGGAGAACCCAGGCATAACTGGCAGATAATTTTTGCGACCACATCACTCTTTACATCAGGGTACCTAACTCTCCAGACTGCAACACCCTTGATAATTATGTGTGGCGTGCAGTTGAGCGAGAAACCAAAAAAATTCCTTGTAACACCAAAGATGAAATGAAGGCAAGGATTACGACAGCATTAACCAACTTAACCACTGTCCGAAAGAGTTGCAGGAGATTCTGAAGTCGTCTAGAGGCCGTGTTTGAAGCCAATGCCGATTTTATTGAATAAATTTACTCTTTAGTATTTCAACATGGGAGAGGCCACAAAGACATGTGGATTGACGGGAAAATAACAGTTTCTTACAGCAACTGGAATTTGCTCAGCAAATCTCGGACTCACCTCACCAATCCACGTACACGGTAAGAGACGGGACATTTCACGCGGCTAAAAGGCCTCGGCTTCTGCTGTCGTTGAAATTAAAAGCTGTAGGTCGGGACGATCTACAGCGATCTGTGGTTACGACACAATCTCCATTAATTTGATTTTGACTTATTCTGTTTACTTTGGACATTATGCGACATGGGTCAGTTCTTGAACATAAACCATATTGTGTATTCGCTCTCTTCCGTCTGTGTTGTGTTTGTGGGACCCTATTGACCTTCAGTACTGCTTGCAAGCGTAGTGTAACCCCTACTAATGGTGGTGCTTCGAAAAACAAAAGAAAGTCATCCTCATGGAAATGAAAATACATATTTTTAAACGCTCGCTTTAAAGGGAGAAACAACAAAGAATATTGGCCGGTTGTTTGGCTTAAGTCATTTGACTGGACGCTTCAAACCTGCACAAACGTGTATACATATTTTACTGGCACGTCGGGTAGGTTTTTATCATCTCTCATTTGCGTCTCTGTCTTCGGACAGAGTGCAATTCGGCTGTGGCTCTGTCGTAGGACAGAGGTGCAACTGAGGAAAATCACATAGTGACGTGCCAAGCCCCGGGGAACAGATTCCTGAGGCTGAAACCTCTCATAGTATTGAAGAGAAGTATCGGTGTTCGCACTGAGGCCAGCGCAACCGGCGTTTGTGGTGTCTCGGGGAAATTTTGTATTTGGCCGGAGTGTACGCGCTCGGGTTACCCACATTAAAAACCGACCTAGTGTCACATCCCGTCACAGTGGGAAGGCCAGTTTAAATATTTATACGTGTATATATATTAAGTTTCCCTGTAAGAGATCAGTATATTTTCTTGTTAAACTATGAGTTGGTGAATTCTCAATAAAAAGAAAAATAATTGGATTTGTTTGTCTTTCTTCCCTAGATTTAATGCTACTTCCGAGTATTGCAAAAGTAATCCTTCGTCATCTTGTCTGACGAGAGCCAAGGACATCACTCGTAATAAATATTCAACCAATTTAAAATAAATATGGCGACAAAGATGAGGAGAATAGTCTGAATAATGTAAACAATGTATATAATAACTCATCTCAGAAATATAGACAAATACTGAAGAAGGCCGGAGCGTACAACGGCCGAAACGTTGTGATACATATGGCGACAAAGATGAGGACAATAGTCCGAATAATGTAAACAATGTACATAATACCTCATCTCAGAAATATAGACAAATACTGAAGAAGGCCGGAGCGTACAACGGCCGAAACGTTGTGATACATATGGCAACAAAGATGAGGACAATAGTCCGAATAATGTAAACAATGTACATAATACCTCATCTCAGAAATATAGACAGATACTGAACGTCCGAAACGTTGAGATAAATATTGCGACAAAGATGAGGACAATAGTCCGAATAATGTAAACAATGTACATAATGCCTCATCTCAGAAATATAGACAGATACTGAAGAAGACCGGAGCGTACAACGGCCGAAATGTTATAATAAATATGACGACGAAGATGAGGACAATAGTCCGAATAATATAAACAATGCACATAATACCTTATCTCAGAAATATAGACAGATACTGAAGAAGACCGGAGCGTACAACGGCTGAAACGTTGTGGTAAATATGGCGACAAAGATGAGGACATTAATCTGAATAATGTAAACAATGTACATAATACCTCATTTCAGAAATGTAGACAGATACTGAAAAGCCAAAACGTTGGAATAAATATGGCGACAAAGATGAGGACAATAGTCCGAATAATGTAAATAGTTTACATAATACCTCATCTCAGAAATATAGACAGATGCTGAAAGGCCGAAACGTTGTAATAAATATGGCGACAAAGATGCGGACAATAGTCCGAATAATGTAAATAGTGTTCATAATACCTCATCTCAGAAATATAGACAGATACTGAAAGGCCGAAACGTTGTGATAAATATGGCGACAAAGATGAGGACAATAGTCTGAATATTATAAATAGTGTGCATAATACCTCATCTCAGAAATATAGACAGATACTGAAAGGCCGAAACGTTGTAATAAATATGGCGACAAAGATGAAGACAATAGTCCGAATAATGTAAATAGTGTACATAATACCTCATCTCAGAAATATAGACAGATTCGTAATATGTATTATTTTAATTTAATTTCATTATATTTATGTCCTGTATATATTTTTAGTCCTATGTCATTGAGATGTGTTGTTATGTCCTAGGTTATTACTTTATTATTGCGTTAACATATGTGAGTGGCGGAAGAGCTTATTCACAGAAATCACGGGTACGTTCCGACTTACACGGAAAATCATGCTATGACGCATCGTTGGAACGAAACTCTGTCGTAAGTCGAGGATCCCCGGACAGATGTACTATTGTTAGTTGTGCTTTAAAACAGGCATTGTCTGTCGGTCGATCGTGATCACAAATTGAAAACAATCTTATTTGTATCTAAATGTAAGGATATCAAGAGATAGCTGTTTATCCATAGCTAGAGATCGACAGACAAGTCTCCGTTTTCTTTTCTTTTCAGATTCTGAAATATTTTGAATTGGAATAATTCTCCTCATTTTCTTTTTCCAAAATTAAATCTCACATTCTTTCAACATTCCTCTGTTCCCATTGCTCGGACGACTTCGGATATGGTTCTTTCATATTCCCCAGTTTCCTCGAAGAAGGTCATGATATTTTTTTTTTCATAATAATAATAATAATGACAATAATAATAATAGGTACCGTAGCAGCAGCAACAGCAGCAGCAGCAGCAGCAGCAGCAGCAGCAGCAGCAGCAGCAGCAGCAGCAGCAGCCACAATCCATTATCTGAGTGTTTTATAATCAGATACTACAGAGTGCGATGGATAAATTGTCTTCTAAATGACACAAAAATGAAAATAACACTGACATCTCATTTTAACAGATATATTAACACAAAAATATCTTGAAATACTAAACAGTAAATTTATTCAATAAAATCGCCATTGGCTTCAAACACGACCTCTAGACAACTTCAGAATCTGCTGCAACTCTTTTGGACATGGTATTTACTTAAGTTGGTTAATGCTGCCGTAATCCTTGCCTTCAGTTCATCTTTAGTGTTACAAGGAGTTTTGTTGGTTTCTCGCTAAACTGGGTTCTACTTGTGTGGCATGGTTCAGAGTCCTGTTGTCAGCCACTATCTTGACCCAGGGCAGCACTATCTTCCCAAGACACTTGATGCAGGTCTCCGTGTTGAGTCTGAGGCATTGTAGGAAGATTATTATGAGGCATAACATCGCCATCACTAGTGATCACTCCAAACACATTCGTAATCACCATTAGACTCAGCCAACTCTTTCCAAATCCTCACCACTGTCATATGTCAGATTGACACCCAAATACTCTGAAATGTTCGTATTGGAGCTTTCGGTACGAATGTCAAGCAGTACAGCATGCCGTTTTCAAATTTTAGGTGCAGTAAATTGAGTCATGGTGTTCTTTCTCTAAGAGAAGGTGCCCAACTGACCCTACTATACTCTGTAATCGACAAAATAAAAAACAAACAATGCGCATGCGCAAAATTACGAATATAAAATGTCGACAAATTACCCATCGCACCCTGCACTTTCTGAATATGCCTACTTTATGAATAACTGACAATGCCCTTAATCCAGAAAGAAAAGAAAAAAAAACAAACGAAAAAACATCCCTTTATATAATTTAATGTCAAACAAAAGATATGCCGCTGATTAATTTAAATATTTAGATTCTTATTCACACCATCTTCAGTTGTAAAAAAAAACAAAACATGTTTAACCCTTTGAGCCCTGACCCCCGGTTTTACTGGTAGTAGAGAAAAATGATGTAATACCCAGCCACTGCCGTGAAACATTATATACCAATTATCTGCGAATTTTGACTCAGGAGCTCAGGCAGAATTGTTCGGGAACGCAGCACTCAAAGGGTTAATCATTTAGAGTGATGTCCATGGAAATGACGTAATGCCCAGCCACCGTTTGAACAGTTGTAGAGAAAAATGGCTTAATGTCCAGCCACCGGTTTAACGATGGGTAAACACTTGTGACAACTTTTATATCTACTAAAACATTACATACAAATTATTTATGAATTTTGACTCAGGAGCTCAGGTAGAAGGATTAAATTTGTTCACGAACGCAGGGCTCAAAGGGTTAACCTATCAAATTCAACGACAGCAGAAGCCAAGGCCTTTTAGTCCCGAGAAATGTCCTGCCTATTACCCTGTACGTGGATTGGTGAGGTGAGTGCGAGATTTGCTGTGCTGTAAGAAACTGTTATTTTCCCGTCAATCCACATGCTTTTGGTGGCCGCCCCATGTTGTGACTGATCCGGGAGGATCTTCTGCCTACAACGTCATATGAGTTCTGTAATTTACCAATCAGTTCGATGTTGACTATGCAGGTAGAACGGGTCAAAGGTTGGAAGCACGAATCAACCAACATGAACCAGCAAATACTCGCATGGGAAACGTCGATGGTTTAAAGCGTTCCTTCAATGTTTTAGTTTCAACAATTTCTGAACATTTGAATAAAAGCAGAGTGTTCCCGGTCTTATAATCCCGGCTAATTCTGGCTATCTATTGAATGTTTTGGAGTCGGTTTGTATTAAGTCCTGGCAGCCATCTCTGTAAGCAGAACGAGTAGTTGATGGACTTAAATGTAATTAGACTTTAATGTTATATTATATTCGCAGTTCATTTTTTGTGTGCTCGATTTTTGCTCTCTGATGAGAGAGGACCGATAAACCGTTTTAACTCTTTTTTTTAATCGTCGTTATATGTCGGTCTAACCAATTTACGGTAATATATCTTTTGTTACCGCCTCTTCTTTTGTTATGAATTGTTTCTTTTTTTAATGTCTCCTTTTATTTGTTCTTGGAACTTATTTTAGATTTCTTCATGTTTTTCGATGATTCTGCTTTTCATTTGACTGATATTCAAAAAATGACTTTATGTATAATACGCATCCATGTTTGCAAAAATGGCTGTATGTATAATACGCATCCCTATTGCAAAAATGACTTTATGTATAATAGGCATCCCTATTTGTAAAAATGATTTTATGTATAAAACGCATCCCTATTTGCGAAAAATACTTTGTGTAATACGCATCCCTATTTGCAAAAAAAATGAATTCATGTATAATAAGCATTCCTATTTCTAAAAAAATACTTTATGTATAATACGCATCCCTATTTGCACAAAATAATTAATGTATAATACGCATCCCTATTTATAAAAAAATACATTATGTATAATACGCATCCCTATTTGCAAAGAATCACCATGTATAATACACATCCCTATTTCTAAAAAACATACTTTATGTATAATACGCATACCTATTTGCCAAAAAAATGAATTCATATATAATACTCATCCGTATTTCTAAAAATTGGCTTTATGTATAATACGCTTCGCTATTTGCCAAAAAGTGACTTTATACGTTTTCCTATTTGTAAAAAAATGGCTTTATATATAATACGCGCCTATTTGAAAAAAATGTTCTTGGAGATTTCAGATGATTACTTTAACTCCGAGAACATATTGAAAATGGCGCGCCTAATAGATATGATCTGTGGGAGAAAAGACACATCCATTCCAAAGTTGATATTTATTTGCTCAAAACATAAGATTTATCTTATTGTATTTGTTGGCATGAACCTATTTCGTCGACAGCCAAATCCTTGGTTCTCTTAGAAAACCTGCAGAGGGAATTTCTGAAGATATTACTAATGATTTCCTCTCTCTGCTGGGGGTTGATCAAACATTGCTTCCTGTAGATATTGGTTACAAACTGGGAAGAACTCACTAATAATAGCTTGAAAAGGTATGCTGTTAACATGCCGTGGCTTCTAGTTTGTCAAACAAAAAAAAACAAAAAAAGAATAAAATTTACTGTTACAGAATGCGAAGGCCAGGGCCAGAATGGTTAGCGATTTGCCGGAGTGTCTCGTGCGGGGTGCATTGTAATAGTGGTGGATTGCATTTATTTGGGTTTTAGATATATGTCGAAAACGGCGAGAATTCAACAGCGGGCCACAAGAATTCTGAAGCGTCGATAGAATTCCCACACCCAGGTTGAGACACCGACTAAAACCTCGCACGGAAGGACGCTGAGTCAATGTAAGACATGCGTTCTTGTGACTTTATACATCCCGCTGCCTCTTAAAATCCAAGGTGCCGCCACTCTCTCCTAATAAAACGAATAAAACAAGAAATAGTCGTTTTCGTTGATACCGTTTTATGTAGTAGCGTGGTGACTCAGAGACAACACCGAACACAACATAATTCCGAAAATCATGCTGGTAGTTTAGTCAACATTCGATTACTAAGTGAGTATGATTAATGAATTTGATGTCTAAGAAGTGATCTGGAGTGATATTTTCTGTCTATTTTCATCCACAATATTCTGATGATAATGTAAAGAAACATTGAAATATTAACTCCCTCGCTAGTTTTGTCTGCTAGTTAATGCAGTAATACGTAATCATTTGAAAAGACCGGGATCTGTCGCAAAAGTCAATACGGAACATTGACTTTCGATCGATGGTTATCAGTAAGTGAAGTCAACTTCAAAGTACAGGGCAAGAGGCCCAGACTTAGAGAAAATGACGTAAAGAAGAATGATCATTTTTTTAGACGAAGATGACAAGACAAAGAAAACTGTTGTCTATAAAACTAACCATCCCACGCAAAGGAAATCAAAAGGAACGAAGTGGCCCTCGCAGAACAGACATAGACTACGGCCGCTGAACTGCGCACCTCACCCCATTTACGCCTAAAAGCTACTTCGCTGTCTTATAGCAGTAAGTTAGTGCCTAAGAATAAAATCTGGTTTACTGCTAGAAATTGTTTTGTTCTTCACACGTGGGTAACGAACTGGACGAAGGGTCATATTTTAAAGCCACAAGCGTTTAATTACAAGAAGCTGCACCCTGTCAACGAACCTGGTGTTTGGTCGGTGCTCCAACTCAAAATTAAATATTAATTACTTAAAGAATTATCGTGTGTATTCCAATGTGTTTGATTAAATAAACTGTTTGTTGACAAATACATTCGCTTCCACCTTTTCTGTATAGCCGGATGTTCCTTCTTTATGTCCACCGTTGTATAATAATAATAATAATAATAATAATAATAATAATAATAATAATAATATTCCATTCAGTATCTGAAATTTGCTTGTCAATTGCCTGACCATAATTATTTGGGCATACACGCCAGTACGTTTCTATTCATGAGTAGGATTAGTGGAAGAGTATCATGACCGAGTGACGAGAAGCTTTTTCTTTTTTAATTTAAAAGATAAGACATCCAATGCGACTGGGGAGACATAGGTAGATATTTCAGAACATCATTACCATGCAGGTGGATCTTGTTAGAAATATTTTTAAGTTTGTTACCTCACTCAAACTGATGATGTTCTGAAATATCTTGATATGACACTCCAGTCGCCTTGGATCCCTTGTCATTTAAACAAGATATCATGGACATTTGGCTGTGTAGCGTGTACCTGGTATACTCTTACGAGATTGTGTGTCATGATGAGTGTATTAGGCTTCGTATACTTCTACCTTAGTGTTATTCTGTTAGCTTCTCCCTCACTCAATATATGCAGATGCAGAGAATTAACTCATGCAGACATGACTGGGTAGGAAAGATGATTCATTGAGAATTTTGCAAATGAATGTGTGTTGGTTATACAGACCAATGTTGTCTGTACAAAGCAGCAGCTGCACTAGAGTATAAAAAAGCAATCTTGTCAACAGAATTTTAAAAACGTAAACACATCCCCCTCCAGTCGACGTCAGGAGGCAAAATTTAGTCATTTTGAATGAGAAGATCTGACAGTGGATATTGTTATCTCAGTAAACAACAGTATAAAGCTGAAGGATAAAGTGAAAAAAGATTTTAAAACTAATATTCACCCATTGAGAGGCACTCAAAGTAGAGTTTTACTGAATGAGGTGTGTGGTATGAATGTCAGAGGTGTCTGCAAGGGGTGATGATTACGAGGATATGGCGGATAGATAAAGAGGGGAATATGAAAATGATGACTGTACACAAATATTACTTGGTACACAAGGAACATTGCCTATATTCCTTGGAATAATAACTGGAGAAATCCGAGGATTGCTGGAAATCATCTTTGGTGCAATATTGCTAAATTCATAAAAAAATACTGATCATCTATTTTTTTCGAATGTTATATAATTATTCTTATCTACTAGCAGCATGGCCTGGCGTTGCCCGTGCTTGATTCAAAAATTGTACTACTCATACAGCAATCGCTATCACTTGACTTAAAATATTTTTGCCCTTCCTTGCCTTTAAAGGAGTGCCCTTTGCCGTGCTGATCTTGCTACATGCCTTACTTCTTGTCTATCTCACACTGCGAATTTTTTCTAAGCTCTATACTAAACATTAAATCTGTTACGAAAAAAGAACTAAACAAAATGAACACAAAACGACCAGCTTTAAAAAAGGAATCGTAACTGGAAAAACCGAATGAAAAAAGAATGTTAACAACAAATACTTTCCCACACCCAAAACCCAGTTCTGCGGAATCAGAATCAACGTTGAGTTTAAGCAAGCGAATGAGCCAATTGGATTTAAATTTTTCCCACTTGTGACGAATGCAGCTATCGATTTTTTTTGCATGCTAGCATGCTAGTTAACATTTGTGTCAGTCAGCTGTTGGCTCTCACGCTGGCCAATAGAATCTTCCTGCCTATTCGTGGCAGCCAGCTATAGGCTCTCCCTCTGGCTAGTAGAAAATGGCCGCAAACTACATGAAAACTACCGTAGAAGCATGAAAACATCGATTATTTCCACTATCGATGGGAGTTGGGAAATACAACGTCGGTCTTGGCCTTCTCCGCTAACTTGGAGCATGTGCATGTAAATTTTGGTGCAAATCCGTCGAAAATTGCCTCCGAGCATTCGTTACACACACACACACACACACACACACACACACACACACACACACACACACACACACACACACACACACACATCCTGCCTTTTATAGATAGATATTTTTTTCGAATGTTATATAATTATTCTTATAAGTTTATCAAAATAAGTTTATTGATCTTTATATTTTGGGATTATATAATTTACATTTATATCCTTATTTTTCCTTGATAAAATGTTCTATGAAGCTTTAAAATAAAAAGTTATTTCACATTTAGAATTTTTCTTAACATCTTTCTGATCTTTATGCTCGCTACTGTATATAGCTGTTCAGCTTTACTTCGAACGGAAAAATCGCCCCAAGTTGAGATTTTCGTTCGCGTCCCGTGTGCACAAAAATGGGAAAGACCCGTTGTACATTCACAGGCAAACGAAAGGTGAAAATATCGTCATTGCGAAAAAATGAATTCAGTTTCCAATATAGTGCGTTGTTTATTCAGAGATTCACTTGAACAGTTCGGAGAGGGTAGGTAGCTGACACTCGGGAGGTTTACTTAATATTTCTGTGATGGCATAATAGCGAACAACCTCTTCCTGTCGCCGGCTAGAACCCCGAGCTCATAGGCTAAGTAAATATTAATTCGCGACACTATGATTGATTTTACTCCGAATATGCATTTCCAGAATACTATGTACATTGTTTTATTTTTCTTCCATTCGTACAAATGATTTTTTTTCTAGAAAGAGAATGTGTAAGATTTGCTGTCCGTTATCGGCACACCCATCCTATCATCATCTTTTGCCTCGAACGTTTTCTTTTTCTCTCCTGTCATCGTCGTTTCTACCCTTTGAGCAACGACCAAAACACTTTCGATACTAAGGCACGTGACCGTTTTGGAACGAACATCCATTCAAAGTTTCTTTGGACGGTTGGCATTTTGCCGCCAGTCAAACGACCATGTGACTCATCGGATACCCGCCAAAAAGTAACCACGAGTAAGAGAGGACCTGCGGGCATCGAGTCAGGAAGACTCTCTCTCTCTCTATCTCTGCACATAACCTTCAACCGTATAGACTTCGGCAACCTAACCTCCTGTTTAGAGCAACAAGCATTTTCGTAACGAACCTCAGTATCGAACGGACCTTACCACCTGTCTCAACAACAAGTAAGCCAGAAATCCACAAGCTTCCAAACGTGGTACCTATACTTTCTGGATCTATCCCTTTTTTGGTCTATACTTCTTACAGGCAACGAACGCTTTTGCAGCTCAGTAATCTTGGTGATTTTCCTCGGTCGAAATCTCACAACCGACCGAATTATTTCTATCACTAAGTTTCTTCTGATTTTTCCTTTTCTACCCCCCCCCAAAAAAAAAGGCATTCTTTTGATAAAGTTGCCTCCCTTATACTGTTTATTCAAAAAAAGAAAGAAAAAAAGCAGGAAACTTTTCCATGTAACTTTTCTCCACGTTTTGGACTATTTCTTCTCCAAGGACACTTGGCGCCAACATTACTATATTTTGGCGCGCAAAAACCTCCGACCATTAACGTCAGCCTCACATTGTGCAGATTTGATTGAACCGCCTTTCCAGAGACCAAGAACTCTATTTTGCATCCCTTCCTCTACTGCACCCTGCCAAATTTGTTGGTGAAAAAAAATAAATTTACATCTTGTTATGCCTTTTCTTATCTAATAATGTTTGTCCACTTTTTTACATTTCTAACTTGTCATGATGCATTGATGTTCTAAGGGAATATCAAAATACTCTTATACGGAGAAGTTTGGTGGTCTGATACAAGCCCATTCGCAAGAAACCGCACTAGTCAACCAGGCTCCTCATATACCGTCGATTTGAAGCGAAGACGACAAGAAACTATTGGCGGGAAATAAAAAAAAAAATAACAAAAGAAAGGAACAAGAAAAAAGCGCAAATAAAAAATGCAATTTGATTTTTATACACCAACAGGATTATAATTTGAATCTTGGCTCTCAAGAATATTTACACTATATCGTTTTGGGATCACTAAACTTTCCGTATAAATTTCATTAGTAGGGTTGAGTTGATTTTCTTCATTTTTCTGGGGGTACGAATTCGAAGTAGACTTGTAAGTTCTGTCGGCTAATAACAGACTAACGATAGAGACAAGGCGCAGAGCGAGGATAAGGATGATGAGGTTCGCTGCCAAACTCATATCATTGTAGATCCAGCATGAAGAATCGCCCTCACAGGTCGTCTGCCAAACGGAACAAGCGTGGTCTATTATCGCACCAATTAACAAAGGGCCCGGAAGACTCCCTGTCAAAATAGAAAATATAAGAACATTTTAATGATAAATATAACAACGGAATTATTATTTTTAATTAATGAAAAAAAAAAAATATATAAAAAAATTAATAATTAGTTAAATATATATATATATATATATCCGAACAGCTTTTCGTCGAACTGAAAAATCGCCCCTTGTTTCGATTCTCGTTCGCCCCCCCCCCGTGTGCACAAAAATGAGAAAGACCCGTTTTACATTCACAAGCAAACGAAAGGTGAAAATATCGTCAGTGCGCAAAATTAATCCAGTTTCAAATATAGTGGGTTTTTTATTCAGAGATTCACTTGAACGGTCCGGAGAGGGTGGTAGCTGACACTACTGAAATTTCTGTCATGACATAACAATGCGCAATCTCTTCTTGTCGCCGGCTAGAAACCCGAGCTCATAGGCGAGTTAAATATGAATTCGCGACACTATGACTGATTTTACTCCGAATATACATTTCCTGAATAGTAAGTACATTTTTTTTTATTTTTCTTCCATTCGTACAAATGATTTCTTTTCTGGAAAGAGAATGTGCAAATGATGTACTGATCCGAGCGCTTTCGGCTAATCTGTTAACCTTTATCAAGGATGTTTTTTTTTGTTGTTTTGTTTTGTGTGAATATTTAGAAAAGAGATATTCACGATTGTCAGAAGCTAAACATACTTTTCGATCGATAAAGAGATATAATGGAATATGCATACACCTGTGTTCCCCCTCACTGGAATATGATTGGCGGATGTGAGTCATAAATACAGACTGACGGAGAGACCAACAGAGATCAAGCCATTGGACTACGCCACTGGTCTACACCAATTGCCTAAGCATATTACCTGCGACTACGACGAGTACCAGTCGATTACTGCTGCCGTGTACTACTTGGTTACAGTAGCCAAAACCACTTAGCTATTTCAAATATATCCCTTTTCGGGACAGATCATAAAGATAGATCAATAGACTGGTGTGTATGTGTGTTTGTGGCCCTGACGGAGAAGAACCATTCTTTTGCTGAGGCACCGCATATATATATATATATATATATATATATATATGTCCATTTCATAATGTGTGGCGTCATTTGTGTACATTTGATACGCCATGAGCAGTTATGAATGTACGTGAGAGATTCATGGAAGATTGAAGTTTATAAGCAGTAAATTCGACCTTGCCAACCGAACGATCCTCAGTGGCCGAATCGGTTAAGGCACGTCTGGCTATATGACGGTTCCGTATAGGATACAGGTTCGAATCCTGTCGGAGGACGAATATTTTCTATGAAAATTTCTCGGACATTCAGGCCGGTAAATGTTATTTAATACTGTTTATTATAAACAGAGCATTTACTTAAATACACACACACACACACACACACAAACACGCGCTGATATAACTAAAAATTTTATCTGTAAAAGGACAATATTAATCAAATATACAATTCAACATTTGTAATTAATTAAATGTGTGACAGCGAGAGAGGGCCTCCCCACCAGGTGGGTTTATTAATCAACGGTTCTAAAGGATTGGGATGACGGTACTAATTAGTTGGGTAGAAGGGATTTCGGAGCAATTCCAGAAATATTTTTTTCTTTTTACTTAGTTGTTTCTGGGATTGAATTATTAATTAACTAGGTGAATTAATTCCAGAGTAATTAATGGACGGGTTCGTTTAGTAAAGCTTGTGATAAATGGTGAATTGGATTTTGGGTGGTCTGCCGGGCGAAATCCAGCCAGAGCCCTAAGACGAGATAAGTGCATTTCGCCGGGCTTAAGTGGACGTTGTCTGCGGAAAACCCAGCAAGGAGTCCGAATCCGATTTTAGTACCACTTGAAAACTGGTTTCCCGCGGAGTTTCGGAGAGCAGGCGGAAATACATGGTGCTCAAGGCGATTTGCATATTAAAAGTCGTGGGCGGTGCCTAAAAAACTGTTTAGCTCCGCCTCTCTCTATATAAGCGGCCTGCACGCTTGAGTTGGAGAGATGAGATCGGAGATCAGATCAGATCAGATCGGATCGGAGAACGCGTCGGAACGCGAGAGAAGCGGCAGAGAGAGAGAGAGAGAGAGAGAGAGAGAGAGAGAGAGAGAGAGAACGGGAGAGATCGCAGATCAGGGACCGCAGATCAGAGAGAACGCGGAAGAAAACGCGGCGGAAACAGCTTGGTGGATCTTGCTGGTCAGTTGGTTGCATGCGTCAAGAAGTCCGATTCATACCAAGAGACAGAAATAGAACCCGTGCGAATCCAGATAACTTTGTCAACAAAGCTGAGAAAGCCGACTGCTATATCGGAGGATGCAGACGAAGATTCGCGAATTATCTCCCTTAGACCAGCCGAATTCGACCGGCATAATTGTGTCTTTCTCTCTCTGTGACGTTCTGACACAAACGAGTGAACATCGTTAAGACAGTTTGTATTCGTGCAGTTTCTTTGATAGTGACATAAAAACAGTAGCCTTAAAGGGCTCTTTGTACAGGAACCGAAAGTGTTGCTTATTTCTTTCTTCTTTGTGCCCTTGCGGTTACGACAAGAACTTTTCTGCACGAATAGCGATTTCTTTCAGCGTGGATCCCATCCATTTAATTCGTCCTACCTCCGGATCGTCCTGAAGGATCGAAATCCTGCTGTTCGGATCAAAAATACACAACGTGCCGGATAGTGGTGGTTCCTTCAGTTCACCGGAGGAGGACCGGGTGGTTTACTTTTCGGCCAGAACCACTGGAGAGACAGGACAGAGCTATAGCCGGCAGGGCTTCTATGTCAGATATGTATGAATTCGAAAGTATAAAATTTCTATATGAAATAAGGTAGAAGAATTTTTTTAAAAGATGTTATTTATTTTCTGAATTTCAGTAACTGGATTGTTAATCGATATAAATTGATTTACCTAGCATGCGAACAACGAATGCATTTAATCCAAGGGCAAATGAACGTTGATCTTCTTCTGTGCACCTGAAAAGAAAAAAACACAAATCAAGGATAAAAAGACATATCACCTGTGATGATGTCACAAATAAATATACATCGTTTAAACCAGTTGAAAAATGTCTAAAACGCAAAGCTTGAGTCTTGTCATTATTCGTTTAATCAACCCAATAAAAGCTTCAAGAGCCACTCAAAGTAAAGGGTTATTGAATGAGGTTGTTGCAAGGGCATACAACGGAATACGAAGTGAATGAAAATGAGTCGAACCTGTGTATATTGCATGGCAGGTCTTACATGTGAAAATCTGAACTGATGGAACTAAGACGTGTAGCTCTCCAAAACGTTTGCTATGAAAATAGGGATAGGGTAGCAAGAGGCTGGCAACGTGTCATCTGTATAAAAAGGTGTTGTAGGGTGGAAAATAATTCATCAAGTACAAGGCGACTGAACACTGTCAAAGCTAGAAATTCAGGATTGTGTAGCTCCAGCCAGATATCACAGCAATACTCCATTTTAATCTGGCCTAGTTCTTGTAATAACAGAGCATAGAACAAAAAGTCAGATTCTTTCTGGAGGTTTGGGAGGGGACAAGGAAACAACCATTTTTCTAGCATCTTTAACGATGATACGGGATGTCTGGTGTAATCTGGTGTTCCAATAGAATTTACAAGTTTGGATCAATTGATCCATTTTTACGGCTTATTGGCAGGTTATTTTATCATAGAAAATATTTTTAGATTGTAAGGATATTTTGGAAGATAATAAAGATTTAGTGGTACAAGCCTTACTAATTAACCCATAGCTGGGAGGGGAAGAAGTGGATTCATGCTTTTCCCAATGGTATTTTGGCGTAAGTTAATATATGAATCCAACTGACATTGGAATTCGGCTCTCCGATTAACAATTCCTCGTCATTATCCATTATATCATTAGTACATCCAAGCTTACAGCATCTGATATTCCAAAGCAATTACTGACCAGGATCAACGTTGCTTAACTTCGGTGATCATACAGGAACCGATAGTTTCAACGTGATGTGACCATAAGTCTAGAGTTTCATGAGAAACAGCGTCACTGAGAGTACAACAATTCATCATGGCTGGAGAAAACCAAAAGGTTTGCTCGGTGATGAAACGTAATGTCTTGTAAATCAATTTTTTTCTTTGTCTTTTTGCATTTAGTTCCTCGCGTTTTTAGCCAATATTTTAACGCCGGTTTCAATTCCTGAAAAGCCTATTTGCCATGATGTTTTTTTCTTATCTCTAATTCTTATGACATTTAATTCCTCGCGTTTTTAGCCAATAATTTAACGCCGGTTTCAAATCCTGAAAAGCCTATTTGCCATGATGTTTTTTCTTATCTCTAATTCTTATGACATTTAATTCCTCGCGTTTTTAGCCAATATTTTAACGCCGGTTTCAATTCCTGAAAAGCCTATTTGCCATGATGTTTTTTTCTTATCTCTAATTCTTATGACATTTAATTGCTCGCGTTTTTAGCCAATAATTTAACGCCGGTTTCAATTCCTGAAAAGCCTATTTGCCATGATGTTTTTTCTTATCTCTAATTCTTATGACATTTAATTCCTCGCGTTTTTAGCCAATAATTTAACGCCGGTTTCAATTCCTGAAAAGCCTATTTGCCATGATGTTTTTTTCTTATCTCTAATTCTTATGACATTTAATTCCTCGCGTTTTTAGCCAATAATTTAACGCCGGTTTCAATTCCTGAAAAGCCTATTTGCCATGATGTTTTTTTCTTATCTCTAATTCTTATGACATTTAATTCCTCGCGTTTTTAGCCAATAATTTAACGCCGGTTTCAATTCCTGAAAGGCCTATTTGCCATGATGTTTTTTTCTTATCTCTAATTCTTATGACATTTAATTCCTCGCGTTTTTAGCCAATAATTTAACGCCGGTTTCAATTCCTGAAAGGCTTATTTGCCATGATGTTTTTTTCTTATCTCTAATTCTTATGACATTTAATTCCTCGCGTTTTTAGCCAATAATTTAACGCCGGTTTCAATTCCTGAAAGGCCTATTTGCCATGATGTTTTTTTCTTATCTCTAATTCTTATGACATTTAATTCCTCGCGTTTTTAGCCAATAATTTAACGCCGGTTTCAATTCCTGAAAGGCCTATTTGCCATGATGTTTTTTTCTTATCTCTAATTCTTATGACATTTAATTCCTCGCGTTTTTAGCCAATAATTTAACGCCGGTTTCAATTCCTGAAAGGCCTATTTGCCATGATGTTTTTTTCTTATCTCTAATTCTTATGACATTTAATTCCTCGCGTTTTTAGCCAATAATTTAACGCCGGTTTCAATTCCTGAAAGGCCTATTTGCCATGATGTTTTTTTCTTATCTCTAATTCTTATGACATTTAATTCCTCGCGTTTTTAGCCAATAATTTAACGCCGGTTTCAATTCCTGAAAGGCCTATTTGCCATGATGTTTTTTTCTTATCTCTAATTCTTATGACATTTAATTCCTCGCGTTTTTAGCCAATAATTTAACGCCGGTTTCAATTCCTGAAAGGCCTATTTGCCATGATGTTTTTTTCTTATCTCTAATTCTTATGACATTTAATTCCTCGCGTTTTTAGCCAATAATTTAACGCCGGTTTCAATTCCTGAAAGGCCTATTTGCCATGATGTTTTTTTCTTATCTCTAATTCTTATGACATTTAATTCCTCGCGTTTTTAGCCAATAATTTAACGCCGGTTTCAATTCCTGAAAGGCCTATTTGCCATGATGTTTTTTTCTTATCTCTAATTCTTATGACATTTAATTCCTCGCGTTTTTAGCCAATAATTTAACGCCGGTTTCAATTCCTGAAAGGCCTATTTGCCATGATGTTTTTTTCTTATCTCTAATTCTTATGACATTTAATTCCTCGCGTTTTTAGCCAATAATTTAACGCCGGTTTCAATTCCTGAAAGGCCTATTTGCCATGATGTTTTTTTCTTATCTCTAATTCTTATGACATTTAATTCCTCGCGTTTTTAGCCAATAATTTAACGCCGGTTTCAATTCCTGAAAGGCCTACTTGCCATGCTAATGTTTTTTTATCTCTTACCTGAGGACCATGGAGACGAGAGGCGTCTGCGCAATAAAACTAAAGAAAACGCTGAGGAAAGTGGCGGGTAAAAAGATGAAGAGCTGCATGCAGTCGTGAAGACAGGAACCACGTGACACTGTTCTTGAACCGGCATCGCCGCCTTTTCCATTGACAGGGAGACTTTCCACACAAGCACAATCAGAATAAACCTAAAAGACAAAAAAACAAGTTCAAACCAGGAAATGAGTCAAAGAGAGAGATGGAGAACGGCGCATTTCAATTAGAAACAAATACTTTTTCCATTGGAAGACGAAGAAGAAATTAACACTAAACATATTTTGCAGACAGAATGATAATTTGGTAAACTGTCGTATCCAAAACATTCCTTATATCGCTACTCTAAGCGCCTAAAACATATTTCCAAGCCATAAAGAATTCTAAGAGACTTTCGAAAATGATGATGTAAAGTGTGTTTTTTATCAGTGCTTTAAGGTTTGGTTGATTTTGTTTAGCGGCATATCAACACATCTATGCGTTGTTTAATACCAAAATCTAAATATTTTGAACGCAGTTTTATGACTTAAACTACAGAGAGAGGAGGTAAAAAAAAACACAAAAAGAAAAGGGTAGAAAAACAGAGAGAAAGAGATAAAGAGAGAATAAGAGTAGGAAAAAAGAGAGAGACTAAGAAAATGAGTGGAAAACTACAGAGAAAGAGTAAAAAAAATGAAAGAGAGAGAGAAAGATTGGAAAAACACAGTGTGTGTGTGTGTGTGTGAGAGAGAGAGAGAGAGAGAAACAGTGAAAAGGTAGAAAAACAGAGAGATAAAGAAAGATAGAAAACAGAGAGAGACAGAAAAGGTAGAAAAACACGGAGAGAGAGAGAGAGAGAGAGAGAGAGAGGTAGAAGTACAGATATTGTGAACACAATATTATGCCTTCAACTACAGATATTATTCAACCCAATTTTATGCTTTCAACTACAGATATTGGGAACAATATTATGCCTTTAACTACAGATAATTTGAACGCAATTTTATGCCTTCAACTACAGATAATTTGAACGCAATTTTATGCCTTCAACTACAGATATTGGGAACACAATATTATGCCTTTAACTACAGATAATTTGAACACAATATTATGCCTTTAACTACAGATAATTTGAACGCAATTTTATGCCTTCAACTACAGATAATTTGAACGCAATTTTATGCCTTCAACTACAGATATTGGGAACACAATATTATGCCTTTAACTACAGATAATTTGAACACAATATTATGCCTTTAACTACAGATAATTTGAACACAATATTATGCCTTTAACTACAGATAATTTGAACACAATATTATGCCTTTAACTACAGATAATTTGAACACAATATTATGCCTTTAACTACAGATAATTTGAACGCAATTTTATGCCTTTAACTACAGATAATTTGAACACAATATTATGCCTTTAACTACAGATAATTTGAACGCAATTTTATGCCTTTAACTACAGGTATTTTGTACATAATTTTATATTTTCAGGGGAAACATGTTTTTTTTAGATATATGATGATAAATAGTATTGTTGGTTATTTTACAATAAAAATGTATTTTATACTTTAATGCGGTACTGATTGTCATTTTACTATAAATAATTTATTATTACTGGTCATTTTTCTTATGAATATATTTCTGATATGTCTACTATAATGTGTTTTTATATTTTCTTAGTGTACCTCCAAACAAAAACCAAAACACTATTTTCCCATAGCTGGGACCCTAACAGGTGCTATCACCCCGGGTCCGGATGGACTTGGGAGCAACAGCAATTATGAGGTCGTTCCACGTTTTTCAAACCCACGAATCTCTTGATCAGAGGCGTTGCTGACAGATGTGGTTTATCGTCATACCCAGGAAACATATCTCCAAATTTTAAGGATGAATCAGTCTTGTTAGTTCATTATGGCGAACAACAATAGTTCATGAGTTTATACTATATGGCTAAATATATCACATATTCCATGCTAGTATTAAAAAAATACAGAAAAGAGAATTAATCATTTGAGCCCTTATCACCGGTTTACCGGTGGTAGAGAAAAATGACATAATGCCCAGACACCGGTTGAGAAGTGGTAAAGAAAAATGACTTACTGCCCAACCACCGGTTGAACTGTGGGTATTATTTGCAAATTTTGACTCTAGAGCTCAGGCAGAAGAGTTAAAATTGTTCAGGAACGCAAGGCTCAAAGGGTTAAAGCTGTTGCCTCTAACGTTCTGTTCGGACAGAACAAAACCCTCTAAAGTTGGATTTCTCGCTTTCTACTGCTTCTGTTTAATATCAGCAGAAAATAAGCTTATAATTTGACATGAAACTTTTCTTTACTCGTTCCATAACTTACACATGTTTCCATCCCAGGCAATGTCTCTTTGCGTCTTTACACGTAGTTCCACACGTCTTTTAGGGAAATGCCTTTGATTCTTCAGATAAAAGATGAACTTTTTTCCGCTTTCATTACAGAACTCTTTATATCTACTTTGCAACATTACGTACCAATTATTTGCGAATTTTAACTCAGGAGCTCAGGTAGAAAGTTTAAACTTGTTCAGGAACACAGGGGTCAAAGGGTTAAAACTGTGACCTCTAATGTTCTCTCCGGAGATATTATAACCCTCTAAAGTTGCATTTCTCGTGTTATAATGCATCTATTAAATATCAGCAGAAAATAAGCTTATAATTTGTCATGAAAATTTTCTTTTCTCCTTCCATAACTTATACACGTTATTTCCAGCTCAGGTAGAAAGGTTAAAATTGTTCAGGACTCAGAGGGTAAAAAAAAAAAAAAAATTAAGAGCAAACATTTATGAGCAATGTGACTCCAAAGTATACTTACATTGCCATGGCGAGAGTTTTCTTTGCAACCGGCATGACACGGTGAGAAATACTGTATTCCATCGTCGTTACACACAGGTTCGTAAATTTCTGTCGTACAGTGACATGGTTCGTTACATTTGGATGTCAGGTTAACCAGACTGTATGATCGATAACTGGTCAAAAGAAACATAAATGGGTCAAAACGTAAATAAATGAAAACTAAGTCGCGTGGATGAAAAAAATAACAAGAATGAAGTTTACCTGTGTTTACATTGTCTAAATGCGGATTTCTTGAAGCGTTAGTTCTTGAATTTGGTGACACTGAAATTGTGAGTTCAATCCCTGAACCAGGCAGTGTACACTTGGACTCTACAGAAACGGGCAAGCAATAACTAAGCAGTATTAAATACGAAATAGACGAGATATCCCTGGGCGTGGTTAGCAGAATTAGGACAATAGAAATATATTGATTTTCTAAGGGTAGCTTAGATGTGGCACAAAGGCGAATGCATGGGTCACCCAGTGAGAGTCGAACTCACTATTCCAGTCGTAATTCTAGAAAGACAAGCTTGTTAAACACAACACCACGACGGAGAGCCCAAAAATAATATAAATATTTAACAATAAATTTAGTCAATTAAGCTTCGGTGATTATGTCTCTTTCCGTTCATGAATAGGCAGCAGGTTTATTTCTTTTTACGGTAGGATGGTTATCAGCTATAGGACCCAGTCTTTTCTGCTTATTTAATCCATAACTAGGGGGAAAGGAGACGGATTCATATGTGTAAATTATTTTGATATAAAGTGTATCTGTAAAGGAACAAAATGAATAAATAAAAACAAAAGAGAAAAAACTATTCTTAGCCCACGCGTTTCGTCCCCCCAGAGACTTTATCAAGGCAAAATAGGATTTATTCAGTTGCATGTGTTATTTACAAATACGAGGATGCCATTGGTTTATCAAGGCTTTTAAATTTGAGAATGTTTATCAATATTCGTCAGGTGGTTAAAAGATAGTCAACCCATAGTGAGGATAACAGAATCTGGCAAAATATACGCGAGAAACGTGCTTCACATGTTTTGACTGACCATTCAACCACATAATGAACGTTCTCAAATTTTAAAGCCTTGATAGACCAATGACATCTTCGCCTTTGTAGATAAACACGTACAGTAAAGTAAATTCTACACTGCCTTGATAAAGTCACTTGGATGACGAAACGGGTCGGCTAAGAAAAGTTTGTTTTTTTTCTCTTTAAAATTAATTCTTATCTTTATAAAGCGTATTTACACATAACGAACCCAAGTGGAATTGGAACCCGGTTCTACGATTCCGAGCCGATGTCCATTATCTCATAATGCAAAAACCACAAAAAAAATAAAATAACCAAAGCTCGAAAAATAAATTCTGAAATAGACTAGCGTGTTATTGTATTCATCTATTTTATATCGTAGTGGCTTGAGGTTGTATATGTTCGAGTCATTTTAAAGTTGGTCGTAAGTTCGGATGGTCATTAAGCGAATAAGTCGTTAAGCGAATAAGTCGTTAAGCGAATAAGTCGTTAAGCGAATAAGTCGTTAAGCGAATATGTCGTTAAGTGAGGAGTGGTTGTGCTAGTAATTAGGATGTATTTGTTACAAATCTTAGAGAAAGTTAGTAATTTGTTTACTCCGGAGTTACCTTTTATAACCGAGGGCGTAAAACATCATTACTGGCGATTTTTCTAAACGTGTCTGAGATGAAGCATAAGAGGCTGAAAGTATAGGACACCCAATGAGGACAGGACGTTTTTTATGTTGTTTGTTTGTATCACATCAATTTTGTTACTAAATACCCAACATTGTTAAATTAGAACATCTGCCAAGATAAGCGAAATGTTGCAGTCGTAATTCTTCGAGTGAGACAAGCGTGTTAACCATTACACCACGTCGAGGTACCCAACAAGGCTATGGTGAGTTTCTAAGATTACATAAGGCACAAGGCCGAATGTATGAGGCACCCAAGGAGGATCAAACTTACTACTCAGTCGTAATTGTTCTAGCGAGACAACCTTGTTAACCATTACTCCACGTCGAGGTGTCCAGCAAGGCTATGGCGATTTTCTAAGAGTAGCTTAGATGTGGCACAAGGCCGAAAGTAAGAGGTACTCAGTGAGAATCAAACTCACTAGTCTAATTGTTCTAGCAAGACAAGCTTGTTAACCATTACACCACGTCGAGGTGCCCAACAAGGCTATGGCGAGTTTCTAAGAGTAGCTTAGATGTGGCACAAGGCCGAAAGTAAGAGGAACTCAGTGAGAATCAAACTGACTACTCAGTCTAATTGTTAAAGCGAGGCAAGCTTGTTAACCATTACACCACGTCGAGGTGCCCAACAAGGCTATGGCCATTTTCTAAGAGTAGCTTAGATGTGGCACAAGGTTGAAAGTATGGGGCACCCTGTGAGGATAAAACTCACTACTCAGTCTAATTGTTCTAGTGAGACAAGCTTGTTAACCATTGCACCATGTCGAGGCGCACACTATGATGAGGCAACCGACAAGCAACTCAGAGACAAGGAAAAAAACAGCCCGTCATACTTCACAAAGAGAAACATGGTCATGTCAACAGTACCAATCCGTTACGAGCTGAAGCCACGAGAGCCAGGCCTGTTGTTGTATCCCTGCTTTTTCATTATCAACTCATTAATCTTGCATATTACAAATCCACGACAGAATGGCTTACGTCCATATCAAGTTGAAACATCGGTTCCTCTACGAACCGATTCAGTACCTATATGGGTGACCGCTTGTGAATATAAGGAGCTGTAAGCATAAATGTGCAGATGGTGCAATGTATAATAGCTTGCAATTATTCCTCGGAGAACCGGGTTCCAATTTCAGTTGGGTTCGTTATATTCACTTACGCGCAAATACACTTTGGAAAGGCATGAATCCACCTATTTCCTCTCTATGGGTTAATTAGTAAGACTTGTATCACAAAAATTGTTATTAATTTTTATTTTAAATTCTTACAGTCTAAAATATATATTCTGGCTTTATATAATCCCCAAAAGTTTGATAAGCCCTAAAATCCAAATCAATCACAGAATGCTTTCTCAGTATCCCAGAAATTTACTCATCATATATTTTTATCATTATTGTTATCCTAAAGGGATCAAGCGACAACATGTCTCCTAAACATTACTATTATTATTATTAGTAGAGTTAGCATTAGTAGTATTTATTATTTATTAGTATTTAGACAAGTTCATATGATTATACAGGCTGATTGAAAAGTAACTGCCCATTTTATGTTTGAGTAGCCATCCAGGAGTACTGACTGGTGTCTTTTTTCTTTGGGGTTAGTTAAAGGAGCCATGTTACTATAACAAACCAAGACTTTGGAATAACTTCAAGGGCGAATAAAAAAAGTTATGTCTTTCATACCATTGAGTTCCTGGTGAAATCAGCTGACGCGTTTCCTGGGTAGTGAAATCTGGCGCCCATATTGAATTTTAAATAAAACATGCTAAACGCTTTCCTCTCATATCCATTTTTTTGTAAAGAATTATAGTTAATAAATAAATTATAAGCATTTTAAAATGGGGAGTTACTTTTTTTTTTAATCCTGGAGTTTAATTTTTATTGCTGGTTTAAAAGTGAGATTTATTGCTGGAGAGGAAGATCGTGTACCGAAAGTTTTCCTGAAGGAACTGGCTTGTCTCAGAAATTCAGAAACTTGAATTTGTATACATCCCATCATTATTGATATTATTATTAGTAGTAGTAGTAATAGTAGTAATATTAGTAGTGGCCTTATTGTCGTAAACATTTTCATAAATGCTTTCAAATTCTCATTAAAATCGGTTGAACTATATTTACCTGCCATTGTGGTAATTTGCGTTGATACCAGCCATCGGCCCCGACTCGCATCGTACCCAGAAAGCAGCGACGCCCGCCGACGAGAGGGCCAAGGTTATGATGCACATTCGGGCCATGCCTTTGACATGTAGTTGCAGACGACGGCTGAGGTATCCTCCAAGCAACTGACCTGCGGCACCGGCTGGGACAACGACCACCCCTGCAGAAAAGAGACATGCACGATTGTCAGCAGCTGAAGATAATTTTCGATTGATAAATATAGATGTGTGTGTGTGTGCGTGGCCCTGACGGAGAAAAACCATTTTTGAGGAGGCAGACCATATATATATATATATATATATATATATATATATATATATTATAAATTAACTGATTTAAAATGTTTTTTTTCGCTACACAGTAATAACCATGTTTCGAAAATGAAAGCTAAAAGCTTAGAATTTAATTTTGTTGTTAAATTAAAGACATTAATTCCATTTCCTCGTCAAGCGAATTTTGGAGTAACTTATTTTTTTTTTAATTTACAGTTTTAAAGGCACGGCAAAGATTCATAATTGAACTGTAAATTTAAGTTTAATGTAAATTTACAGAACATAAATATTATAAATTAACTGATTTAAAATATGGTTTCTTCGCTACACATTAATAACCATGTTTCAAAAATAGAAGCTAAAAACTTCAAATTTAATTATATAATTAAATTAAAAGCATTAGTTCGGTTTCATCTTTAAGCGAATTTTGGAATAACTTATTTTTAAATTTACTGAGTTTTAAACTCACATATAAATTCATAATTTCCTTTTTACAAGGATACAGAGAAATCCAATCATTTAGACAGGGGCGGTAGCGTGTTCATTTTTATTAACTATTGTTGTATCAATTAGGAGTTACGTTCGAAAAAGAGGTTAAGATTAGGGAGGGTAGGGGTGTATTTTTCAAAGAATTCTATATATATATCTCACAGGAGACAGAAATCTTTAGGTGCATATGATATAATTAGTGTGCACAGATATTATATAAGTAGAAGAAAAATACAATTAAATAATAATGAAATAAATTGTATTGTTTTGTGCAGCCATCGCGAAAGACCATTTTAAACTTCCAGCTTCCCAAAGAATATCAGGATGTAGACAAAGGAATTCTAGTTACCAAAGAGGCATTACATTGGTTCCTGATAATGTCTGCGACTATCGAAAACACCCGACAAAATAACAAAGTATGAACGTTATCCACAACATCGAGGACAATACTAAACACGTTATTCGAACATTAAAAAAATATAAAAAGTTAAACAGACAGACTTTGTCGGTTCTTTTTAATTAAACTTGTTTGGATGAATACCGAATCATATATATATATATATATATATATATATATATATATATATATATATATATATATATATATATAAGGTTTAAATTTGTGAGGAGGTTGACAAGAGGTAAGTTTACCAGCCACAATGGCTTATATGAGAAACTTAAAAAAAAGACAAACGAAAAATCTTTCTTATTAAATTAATGAAGTATTCATGCGAGGTTTCTTTCAAACTAATTCAATTTACGTTCAAAAATCGATAACCTAATCGATATCTCTGCTTTTTTTTCTTGCACTCTATTTTTTAAGTTTTTGTTCATAATTCATTCAAATTAATTTTCTTTCGTCATTTTTTCTTTCTCCCATTTATTTCGCTTACTCATTCCACCTTGTTTAGCATCTTCCATTGCTTTCTTCTTTAAATTACTTTTCATCATAAAAATGCAATAAAACTATTTTAAAAATATTAATATATATATTATACATATAAGCAAGATTTTGTTTTTATTCAGTTTTCTTCCTCGTTCATTTAAAGTCAATCAATATTCCATCTTGCTCAAGGAAATTTTCTTTTTTTTTTTCATAATTTATCTTAGATTTATTCTCGCCATTTTGTTTCCAATTCAGATTTATAAAACGTCTTTAGTTTCATTGACGAGAGGCCCGTTATAACATTGAAAAGAGAAATTTCTATTCAAATCAATTCATCTCACCATTACAGCACTTAAAAAAAATCTAATAAACCAATTAGAATTTTTATCGTTTTATTTTCCTTTTAAGAAAGTCATAACATTAGTTGAATACTCAACATTTCGAGAAAAAGGCATTTTTATTGTGAAAAAGTTTAATGTATAGACGTTCTAACGTCGCCAGGTTGACGACCTGTGCTGAATTTAACAGCCTGAGAGAACATAAGCGGCCATTATTACCCCCTCCATCCCTCTCCCTCTATCCAAATCTTTTCAACTTTTTAAAATTTCTATACATATGCATACCTAATTTTGTTTACCGAATTTATTCTTAAAATAGTATAAAGCGATTTAATTGTATTAAATTATATATTCACCATTAATTTATTAATTGATATATATATATATATATATTTATATATATATATATATTTATATATATATATATATATATATATATATATATATATATATATATATATATATATATATCCAATGCGATGAGAACGAAAGTAATATATAAATTCCAACGTTCGCAGCGTTAATTAAAAAAAGAGCTCGATACAGATAGTGGAGCGATAATTATTTATTTATTATAATTTTATCATATAGACAAAACCATTTTACTCACTACAAAGATGCAACTTGGTTTCAGTGCATTTCAACTGCACATCTACGGGTGAGGTCGCTCACCCGTAGATGAATGCACAGGCAGATAAACGTAATACGCACTTTGTAAAATAAAAACGTTGCGTCTATTTCCAGTATTAGTATCGACTAATAATAACGCTTGAAGTTATATGTATATATATATATATATATATATGTATATATATATATATATATATATATATATCAAGAAAAATGCGTTTACCTACCATGACTCTGAGTTGTCTTTTTGTGATTTTAATTTATCAGTGCTCTATATTTACTTCTTTTACGATCATATATATATATATATATAATTCTGGAAACATCCTACAATGTTTATAATATATTTAAATTTTAAATTTTATAACGTATTCTTCGATCTTTTGGCTTGTATAATAAAAATCTTTTCACACCGTCACATGATTAAAAATCTTCGCCATGCATGTGATAACATCATCGCGTCTTTTGAAATTAAAAGGATTTTGTAACGTTTATTTAGTTTGTAAAAAATATAGCAACATGATTCCAATTGGTAAATGTTTTTAAAAAATTTTGACTAAAAAATTTTGACCCTGAAGATGAACAATGATGTTCGAAAGTACTCGATTATCTTACGGACAATATTTATTTCGATATAATTTTCAAATAAAAAGTCTCATTAGAAAATATGAGAAAATTCAAAAGAGAATATGCAGGACGATGTTGTCTTTAACATTCAACACAACATGTTTAAAAGAAAAGTTGCTGCCAAATTACACACACACACACACACACACACATATATATATATATATATATATATATATATATATGTGTGTGTGTGTGTGTGTGTGTGTGAATGTTTAATAGGCCGGTTAATGAAATTTGGGGAATAAAACGACAAAAAAAAATTGATGATATTTATTCTACATTAACCTTTTGACTAAATTGAAACCTGAAGAGAAAGTTTTTAAAGGGGAAATTTTCGGACACGCTTGTGCCTTTTTCAACGATACGAGGAATAAACAAAGAAGTGGGGCATACTCTTCACGTGGAATGTTATTGGTGGTGGTTAGAGGATATCCTGTGGAAATTATACTCTTTGAGTAAACTCAAATCCCTATTTAATCCGCCAATGTGTGATTTTTATTTGAAAATATATTTCAACTCTGATCTGCGTCTTTCTTGTCGGCTGTTGAACGAATATTACTTAATTATATGTGTGAGTGTGTGTGTGTGTGCGTGCTAAGATTGTTAGCTATTCAAACTCACTGGGTAGTAGATCAAATAGTGAGTGTATATACCGTGAGTAAATACTTACCAGCCAACATGGAAGCCCAGGAAGGTGTCTGATGAAAATGGTTTTGAATGAATTTTGGAAGGAAAGTAGCAATTCCGGCTACATTTATAGATTCGGCAATGGCACTCAGGGTGACCATCAGGAAGGTCGGATTTTGGAAGAGATTGCACATGGCACCTGTAACTTGGTACTCCTTGCCTCGCTCTGTCTTTTTGTACTGACAATCATCTTCTGTCCGTAATTGCTTCATCACGTCGTCATCATAATGCGCCTTTTCGGACTCTGTTTAAAGAAACCAATTTTAAAATCAATCAGTCAATTCGATTATACCCAACTCAATTTGCCAACTACAAACAACAAATAATTCCTTCAGTATCTGTCTATATTACTGAGATGAGGTATCATGCACACTATTTAGATTATTCGGACTATTGTCCTCATCTTTGCCGCCATATTTATCACAAGGTTTCGGCCTTTCAGTATCTGTCTATATTTCTGAGATGAGGTATTATGTACATTATTTACATTATTCGGACTATTGTCCTTATCTTTGTCACCATATTTATTACAACGTCTCGGCCTTTCAGTATCTGTCTATATTTCTGAGATGATGTATTATGTACACTATTTACAATATTCGGACTATTGTCCTCATCTTTGTCGCCATATTTATTAGAACGTTTCGGCTTTTCAATATCTGTCTATATTTCTGAGATGAGGTATTATGCACACTATTTACATTATACGGGCTATTGTCCGGATCTTTGTCGCCATATTTATTACAAAGTTTAGGCCTTTCAGTATCTGTCTATATTTCTGAGATGTGGTATTATGCACACTATTTACATTATACGGGCTATTGTCCGGATCTTTGTCGCCATATTTATTACAAAGTTTCGGCCTTTCAGTATCTGTCTCTATTTCTGAGATGAGGTATTATGTACACTATTTACATTATACTGGCTATTGTCCGGATCTTTGTCGCCATATTTATTACAAAGTTTCGGCCTTTCAGTGTCTGTCTATATTCCTGAGATGAGGTATTATGTACACTATTTACATTATTCGGACTGTTGTCCTCATCTTTGCAGTCATATTTATTACAACGTTTCGGCCGTTTTACGCTCCGGACTTCTTCAGGTGTTTGGGATTCGAACCCTTTATTTCGCTCACTGGGGTAGACTGTTCTAGTTCCACGTGCCAAGAACACATGGTACAGTGGATAAAGGCGTTGGTTAGATCCAGTGACAGGACCCGAACAGTGTGAGTTCAATACCCGTTTAAAGTAGTGGAGAACTTTCAGAGAGAAAATTAACAGGAGGTAACTGATAACGACATCCATTAAACATGGCACGTGGAAATAGAACAGTCTACCCCAGTGAGCGAAATAAAGGGTTAAGTTCGACATTCCAACCACCTGAAGAAGGCCGGAGCGTACAACCGCCGAAACAGTTTAAGAAAATGTAAAATCATACCAAAACAAAACAGGATTAGCAACTCAAATACGTGTAGCCACTAAAAATAACGTGTAGATTAATACGAAACACATACCCACGTATAAATGCAACTATATATAATGATTTTCCAAGCGTAGCTTAGATGCGGCACAAGGCCGAAAGTGTGGGGCACCCAGTGAGGATCGAACTCACTACTCAGTCGTAATAGTTCTTGCTAACAATTACACCGCTTCGAGGTGCCCAAATGCAACTATATATATATATATATATATATATATATATATATATATATATATTACACAACAAAATACAAATTACCTAATATGGGGGGTATAAATCTATTTCAACCGACAGCCATAAATACATCAGTTTTATTTAACCCCGGCGTATAGACTATGTTCCTGTTGTACTTAGAAATATAAATTTGAGAGCCGTGCATCAGTTTTAATATTTGATATTAATAGGATACACTTGGATTATATTCCAACGGATTTATTACCTATATATATATATATATATATATATATATATATATATGTGTGTGTGTGTGTGTATGTATATATGTATGTATGTATGTATGTATGTGTATATATATATATATATATATATATATACACACATACATACATACATATATATATATATATATAATATTAGTGGTCGATATATATATATATATATATATATATATATATATATATATATATAATATTAGTGGTAAATATATATATATATGTATATATAATATAAATATATATACATATGTGTATATATAATATAAATATATATATATATGTATATATATATGTATATATAATATATATATAATATATATATGTATATATAATATTAGTGGTCAATATATATATATATGTATGTATAATATTAGTAGTCAATATATATATATATATATGTACTGACGTCTGAGTTTCTATGCGTATGTGACTGAATGCCAAAATTATTATTTTTTTCAAAGACTGATTCCCGATTTTTTTTTTTATTCTAGAGCCAATTTCTTTTCTGACTATCTTCAAGCAAGGAAGAAACCAATTTATTAACAGTTCCACAGAAAGAAGAATAGTAATTTAAGGGCAAAACTCTCTCCTGTAATTAATGAAGATATTTTGTGGGTTAGGGTTAAGAGTGGAGTTCCAACCAAAAAAATAATCCTTTTTATTTCCGCTACCGTTTGCGTTCTCTCCAAAAGTCGGAGGAATTTCCATTCGACCGAAAGAATAACGAAACCGCCGAGCTGGAAGGCATTCCACAGTGTCGGAATCGGAAGAAAGAAGAATGAATGCTAATGGATTTGAAGAAGCTTTAAGATCGATAAACTGATTCTCAGCTAATGCAAGTAAAGGCTGTTCCAATAACTTGAACCGGTTTTAAATGTGAATTAAGTTTAAGCGTCTAATGATTTTTTTCTTTTTCTTTCAGATTTAACAAAATTAAGTCTTTGGCGATTTCAACCATGGGAAAATTAACAATCAAACAATGTGTTAAAGTTATCGAAGCCTATTACGAAAATGGACGCATTTTGCGTACTTCGCGATGTTTTGGGTCAACATAATGAAAGTGCAATTGGAAACGATGTAACGTTGTTGTGGAGAGATTCAATTACTGCGCGCGATGACGAATCGAGGGGTCTGTATTTTCGGCCACATTCTCGTGCACTGCAGCAATGTTTTCAGCTGAACGGCGTAAACGAGCACGCAATGGAGTTTTCACTTCTGCCACCGACCCAGTTTGTTTGAATTTACGAACAATATTTTCAAATACACTCTCGTTTGGTCGATTATGTTGACCAAAATAATCGCGAAATGCGAGAAATGCATTTCTGTTTGTCTTTGGCAATTTCAACCACGGAAAGATTAACAATCAAACAACGTGTTAAAGTTATCGAAGCCTATTACGAATATGAACGTTCAAGCAGAAATGCAATGAGAACTTCCCAGGTCGCATCAACTCTCGAAACAGCGAAGTAAATTGGCCACCATAATCGTGCGATTTGACGCCTTTAGATTTCTTCCTTTGGGGTCATCTCAAAAGTGAGGCCTATGCCAACAAGCCAACATCAATTCAACAGCTGAAGGATGAGATAATAAGGCATGTTGGTGAGATCAAGGAGCAATTATGTAGAGACATCATCAAAAGTTTTGACCATCGAGTGGAGGTGTGCCGCCGAAGCCTTGGCGGACATTTGGGCGATATTAATTTTCACACATAATTGCCATGACTTAAATAACATGATCCAATAGAGAAATAAATAAATCTTCACCAATAACACTGATTTATTTACTGCTGACTTTGATCCGTCTTAATGAAACACCTTTATATATAATCCGTCTTAATGAAACACCTTTATATATAATCCGTCTTAATGAAACACTCTTTATTACTCCATCTGCTATTGTGTGGGGGAGATATTAATAAAACGTCATCTAAGTGGATTTTTTATATAGTTAAAATAAAGGTTGTTCCAGTATCTTGGAACGATTTTAAATGTGAATTAAGTTTAAGCGTCTAATGATTTTTTACTTTTTTAAAAAAATTTAACAACAGAAATCATTGGCAATTTCAACCATGGAAAGATTAACAATCAAACAACGTATTAAAATTATCGAAGCCTATTACGAAAATGGACGTTCAAGCAGAAATGCAATGATAAGTTCCCAGGTCGCATCATCTCTCGAAACAACGAAGTCAATTGTCCACCACGATCGTGCGACTTGACGCCTTTAGATTTCTGCTTTGGGGTCATCTCAAAAGTAAGGTCTATGCCAACAAGCCAACAACAATTCAACAGCTGAACGGTGTGGTCATAAAACATACTGGTGAGATCGAGGAGACGTCATCAAAAATTTTGACCATCGATTGGAGGTGTGCCGCCGAAGCCTTGGCGGATTTTGGGCGATATTATTTTTCACACATAATTGCCATAACTTAAATAACATAATCCAATAGAGAAATAAATAAATAAATAACACTGATTTATTTACTGCTGGCTTTGATCCGTCTTAATGAAACACCATTTATTTAGCGACATTTTTACGCGCGTATAATTCGCAAATATGACGATAGCAAACAAGAGATAAAAGATTTGTACTTACGTGGAAGTCTTTTGGGGTAACAAAGTAAGAAAGGTCCCATGACAAGAGCTATGAGCCCTCCTGCTAAATATCCTACCCACCAGGCACCGACCCACCGAGGGTTTTTTGGGTCCGTGTTGATCCTGAGGAAAAAAAAAGAAAAGGAAAGTTCAGTTCACTAATATATATATATTTTTTGCTGTCGATCAAGGAAGTAAACTTAAAAATGTCTAGTCCTGGGTTAGGGTCCCGGCTATGGGTAAATAATGACCCCCTCCCCCCAAACAAAAACAAAACACTATGAAAGTATAAAAATACATTTTTATAGTAAAAATACCAGTAATACCATTTTTATTTAAAAAATTAACAACAATACCTATTTTTAGTAAAATAACCAACCTCTTAATTGCTGTTATTCCCAGGCCCACCCTGACTCGGGGTGGTAGCAAATGTTATGGTTCTATCTATGGGCAAAAAGTGAATCGCCAAACGAAAATCGACAATACATTTGTATAATAAAATGAACAAAAATACATTTTTATAGTAAAATGACAATCAATGCAAAGCTAAAATTATATCGAACATTTTTATAGTAAAATTTCCAGCAATACATTTGATGAACTACAAACTATATAACAAAAAATCTTCCCTTTACTCTGAAAGTATAAGATTACGTACAAAGTATTTAGATTTCTGCATTCAGTAATCATACATGTGTTGATATGTCGCTAAACAAAATCATCCAACCAATTAAGAAAAACGTCCTGTGTAAGATGATAAACTACATCTGTGTCCTGGGTAAGACGATAAACTACGTCCAACAGCAAGGCCAAGAGATTTTAAAGAGCGTGGAACTACCTCTTAATTGATGGTGGTCCCAGGTCCACCTTGACACGGGGTGGTAGCACCTGTTCGGATCCCAGCTATGGGCAAATAGTTAACTGGGGTGAAAAATACTATGAAAGTCTAAAAATAGGTTTTAATACCAGCAATAGATTTTTGGAAAAAAAATTATTGCCAGCAATTGATTATAAGCAGGTATACATTTTTGAGGGAAAAATATTACCAACAAAATATTTTTGGAAAAAGAAAATATTACCAGCAATAACAATTTAGATGGCTTTAAATAACGCATTGATGTTGATATATGTATATATATATATGCTGTAAAACAAACCAAACCAAACCAATTTCTTTCTTTCTTTCTTTCTTTCTTTCTCTCTCTCCCTCTCTCTCCCTCTATCTATCTATCTATCTATCTATCTATCTATCTATCTATCTCCCTCTCCATCTATTTGAAAAAAAAAGAATATAAACCAGCAATAAAAATCTTAATAAGATTTAGGTTGAGATACCGTAAAACAAACCATACCAAACCAAACTAATCTCTCTCTCTCTCTCTCTCTCTCTCTCTCTCTCTCTTTCTACCTCTCTCCATCTATCTATCTATTTGAAAAAAAAAATATTACCAGCAATAAAAATCTTGTCGGCATTAAATAACCCATTGAGGTTGATATGCCGTAAAACAACAGAAACCAAACCAATCTCTCGCGCTATCTATCTCTCTGTCTATCTATCTACCTATCTTACTCCCTTCATCTCTCTCTCTATCTCTCTCCGCTCTATCTCACTCTCCCTCCCTCCCCCTCATCTCCCACTCTCTCTTTATCTATCTATTTGAAAAAAAATATTACCAGCAATAAAAATCTTGTTGGCATTAAATAACCCATTCAGGTTGATATGCCGTAAAACAAACCAAACCAATATATACTGAGATAGATAGATAGATAGATAGATAGATAGATAGATAGATAGATAGATAGATAGATAATATTACCAGCAATACAAATCTTGTTGGCATTAAATAACCCATTGTGGTTGATATGCCGTAAAACAAAAACCAAACCAATTAAAAAGTTTCTTCAATGAAATGTGACGTTGGCAATTAGATTCAAACTATTTCTTTCTTTCTGGCTGCAGGTATATTTATTCTTCCTGTTTTCCTTAAATTTTCTTTCGTGCTCACATATTCGGTTTATATTATTCTCAGCATCCATCGGTAGGAACACATTACGGTAGCTTCAGTTCTCTTCTGCTTCGATGAAGAATCCACCTAAGTTTGATTTGTTTTGTTTTACGGCATATCAACCTCAATGGGTTATTTAATGCCGAAAAGATTTTTATTGCTGGTAATATATTTTTGATAAAAAAATATATTGCTGGTAATATTTTCAAAAAAGTATTTGCTGGTATTAAAACATTTTTTATATTTTCATACTGTTTTCCTTTTCAAAAAATGTATTGCTGGTAATATTTTTTTTGAATGTTTTGGTTTGCTTTGGTTTCGTTTATTTTGTTTTACGGCATATCAACCTCAATGAGTTACTTAATGCTGACAATTTTTAGGATAGATTCGTATGAATAGAATATGTATTCTTTGGTTTAGATTGGTTTGGTTTATTTTGTTTTAAGGCATATATGGGTTATTTAATGCCGAAATATTTTGCTGGTAATATTTTCCCCCATAAATGTATTGCTGGTAATATATTGATGGCTATAACTTTATCTTCAAAAATTCATTGCTGGTAATAACCTTTTGCAAAAATGTATTGCTGGTATTAAAGCCTATTTTTACACATTCATAATGTTTTGACCCCAGTTTGGTGGGGGTCAATTACTTGCCCATAGCTGTGATTCTAATAGGAGCTACCAACCCGAGTCAGGGTGGACCTGGGAACATCAGCAATTAAGAGGTGGTTCCACACTCCTGAAAACCACTGATCAGAGGCGTTGCTATTGGATGTAGTTTATCGACTTACCCAGGACACGGATGTAATTTATCGTCACACCCAGGACGGAAACCACCCAGTATTCGCTTTAGGATTAAACATTACATAAAAGTTCAGCACTCTTTTCTTTGACTCTTCTTTTTACGATAAGCTCCCATTTCTTAATATTTCATTTAGGCTTTGTAAGGTAACTTTCCGCTCAACATCAGATGAATACAGAAATTTATACGTTTTTAATCAATTTATCCCAAGTAAGGTGGAAATGCCACCAAAACGCAAGAATGAAAGAGAATGAGAAGGCTTCAGAAGGAACCAGAAATCCAATCATAAACAGGAAACAAGAGATAAAGATATACCCCTGTTGAAAAGACTGGGGAGGAGAGTGAACCTGACGAGTGGCTGGGAAGTGTCTTAACAGGGGACGAAAAAGACTAGATCCAAAGAGTTGTGAGTTCAATACCACGTTACAGCTGTGTTGAACCAAAATTTGGATTGTTGAGTTAAAGGGAAATAACTGAGACATCCGGAAGTGGCGTGGCACGTGGAATTAGAACAGTGTACCCCGGTGGACGAAATAAAGGCTTCTGTTCGAAAATCCAGTCACATGAAGAAGGCTGGAGCGTACAAAAGCCGAAAAGTTGTGAATATGGCAATGAAGATGAGGATCACAGTCCGAATAATGTAAATAATGCAAGTAATCATAACACCTCATCTCAGAGATATAGAGGCCGAAACGTTGTGAATATGGCAATGAAGATGAGGAGAACAGCCCGAATAATATAAATAATGCAAGTAATCATAATACCTCATCTCAGAGATATAGAGGCCGAAACGTTGTGAATATGGCACTAAAGATGATGATAAGTCGGAATAATATAAATAATGCAAGTAATCATAATACCTCATCTCAGAGATATAGAGGCCGAAACGTTGTGAATATGGCAATGAAGATGGGGAGAACAGCCCTAATAATGTAAATAATGCAAGTAATCATAATACCTCATCTCATAGATATAGAGGCCGAAAAGTTGTGAATATGGCAATACAGATGATGGTAAGTCGGAATAATATAAATAATGCAAGTAATCATAATACCTCATCTCAGAGATATAGAGGCCGAAACATTGTGAATATGGCAATGAAGATGAGGATAACAGCCCGAATAATGTCAATAATGTAAGTAATGACATTGGGTATGCTAATTAGGATTCATTAAAAGTAAACTGTTCTGTCGTGTCGCTTCGACTCACTCATAAACTCTCCTGAAATTGGTACCTGTTAACTTCTTCCGGTAACTCACCTGTTAGCTATTAAGGGTGTTATCACAGGACGATGAAATAATTATCAACAAGTGCAACAAATGTCCTAGATATGTTGTCTTGTCATTTTCGGTTGATTCAGTGAATAGATCGCTTCTCATGAAGTTGTCTTTTTTTTAACTTAATGGAGAATTTCAGATCAGTCACGCCCTGTCGGCTAGGACTACAGAATATACTGACTGCCCCGCTGCAGAGAGATAAGACACCCCCAAATGAGGGGTCCTGGGTAAGATTATAAACTACACCCAACAGCAAGGCCTCTGATCAGGAGATTTTGAGGAGCGTGGAACCACCTCTTAATTGCTGGTGTTCCCAGGTTCACCCTGACCCGGGGTGGTAGCACCTGTTAGGATCCCAACTATGAGCAAATAGTTAACCCCCAAACAGGGATCAAAAGACTATGAAAGTGTAAAAATAGGTTTTAATACCATCAATATATTTTTTTTAATATTTTTAGCAGCAACGCATTTTTGAAAAAAATTAACAGCAATACATTTTTGAAGAAAAAAAGATATTACCAGCAATGCATTTGTAGAAAAATATATTACCAGTAATGCATTTTTGAAAAAAATATATTACTACAAATACATTTTTGAAAAAAAATATCACCAGTAGTACATATTGAAAAAAATATTATCAACAACAAAAATCTTGTCGGCATTAAATAACCCATTGAGGTGTTGATATGCCGTAATACAAAATAAACCAAACCAAACTGATTTCTTACAAAGAATACATATTCTAGTCATACGAACCTATCCTAACAATCTTCTCGGCACTAAATAACCCATTGAGGTTGATATACCGTGAAACAAAATAAACCAGACCAAACCGATTTCATACAAAAAATACATATTCTAGTCATACGAACCTATCCTAAAAATCTTCTCGGCACTAAATAACCCATTGAGGTTGATATACCATAAAACAAAATAAAGCAGACCAAACCGATTCCATACAAAAAATACATATTCTATTCATACGAACCTATCTTAAAAATCTTGTCGGCATTAAATAACCCATTGAGGTGTTGATATGACGTAATACGAAATAAACTAAACCAAATTGATTTCTTACAAAGAATACATATTCTATTCATACGAACCTATCCTAAAAATCTTGTCGGCATTAAATAACCCATTGAGGTGTTGATATGCCGTAAAACAAAATAAACCAAAACAAACTGATTTCTTACAAAGAATACATATTCTATTCATACGAACCTATCCTAAAAATCTTCTCGCATTAAATAACCCATAACTCACATTTTTAGGATCAAGAAAAGAAAAAAAAATGAACAAAATCTGACCTATCGAAAATGTTCTAAATTATTCCACGAGGGCTTCCGAGATTGAGGTTTAAGATTATTGTTGTCCCCTGGGAGCTGATACACCGTGCGTCGCTCTTCATAAACCCGAGTAATGACAGGACATCATGGCTGATGACAAAAAGGGTGTTGTTGTCGTTTTCCTTCATGTATGAATGATGAGGCTGATAAGGTAAGTAGGTTTCAGCAATTGGAAACCGTGTGAGCGAGTTTGGTTACCTGAACTGAAAGTATTTTTCAATTGGCTCCACCTGTATATCCATGCGCTTTTTTTCTTTTATCAAAACCTGTCACCATATCGACTATAATGCATTTACCTGGTACACTCTTATCAAACTGATAGCCTTGATGGGTATATCGGGTTTCGTATAACTGTAGTGTAGCGTCACATTGTTAACGTTCTGGTCTCTCAATAATAAAACTAAACGATACGACGGTTGTTACGAATTACTGATTATTGCGTCGAAAGAACATCAACCGATACGGTCGATGTTCATTCGAGGCAATAATCAGTAATTCGTATGCCGATTTTAATAGGAGGAAAACTTTCTCGTTTTACCGAGGTCATAGCAATACTTCCTATTCGCTCATCACGAAAACTTTAAAAGTTTCACTGATTTTTTAACCCATTAACTGCCAAATTTTTTAATGCGCATTTTTGGCCCAGAAATGTGTCTTACGAGTTTATTTATTCCTTATGTTTAACTTCAGTAGTCACCATTGTCGTTTTTATAGAAACTAGAACACCAAATATATATGTGTATAAAACATCAAAATATAATATTGATTAGAAATAATAAAAAAAATACTTTTCAAAACAGTCATTATTTTTCTACTCGTGAAATGTAAAATTACGACAGAAAGTATCTTCTTACGGCTAATAATAAAATCTTTAAAGGCTAAGTGTTGTAAAATATACCTCTGCAAATGCAATGTATGTAAGCAATTCAATGTAAATACAAGGAATAACATGTAGTGAGTTTAATTTTAACAGATACCCAAATGGGGCTGATGGCAGGTAATGGGTTAATGTCAACGAACACTCGTTGCCACTTTTGTAATGTCAACTAATATTCGTTGTCACTTTCATAATGCTCGTTGTAGTAGAGACTTTGTAATCGCAGATACAATTATAGTAACGCCGTTGAACAATGCTGGTGTCAGACGCCTTCAAATAACACTCCCACTAATAGTACTTGCTCGATAATCCTCACTCGAATAGTAACAACCGAATATATATATATATATATATATATATATATATATATATATATATATATATATATATATATGAAAATGAACATAGAAGTCAACATTTAGAGGCGACAGTCTGTTTCATGCTAGATGCAATCGTCAGGCCACCTGACGATTGCATCTAGCATGAAACAAACTGTCGCCCCTAAGTGTTGACTTCTATGTTCATTTTATATTGCTAACGATCTATCTCTGATATTGAGCATTTTATCCCATAAATATAGCACACTTTAAGACTATATTTCTTCATATATATATATATATATATATCTATATATATATATATATGTGTGTGTGTGTGTGTGTATGAACAGATTTACATAGATAGTTTTGTGATATCAATGAACTCACGTTTGACACTTTTGTGACGTCACCGAATACTTGTTGTCACTTTCGTAATTCTCGTTGTAGTAGAGACTTTGTAATCGCAGATATAACTATAATAACGCTGTTGAACAATGCTGGTGTCAGTGGCCTTCGGATAACACTCGCACTAGTAGTAGTTGCTCGATAATACTCGCTCGAATAGTAACCACCGAATAGTAATCCGTATAGTGATCCGTATAGTGATTACTGAGAAGCCACGCTAATTCCCAAATATACATTTACTTTACCATCATTAATCAACTTATTCAAAATGGATACGCTGATGTTTGTTCCCTGGTGATCTATGTTCAAACTCCAGTGTCGGCAGCGACACTTTATTCGTATATAACAAATTGTTCCGCTAATATCAGTGTGGACTCGGTTTCCGTCCTCAGTAATTGCCACTCAAGTTACCACTTGAGAATATTGGAGGCCATATATATTTCTCCCTTGAAATCTTCTTTATGTAAACAGAAGGATTTTCTCCTGGGGCTCCAATTCATTTCCAGATTAGAATATTTTCCCCCTACATATTGTACATCTTTTTATTGATGATTTTACCTTTATCAACCTCGATTTATCTCTATTGAGCGAGGTTCGAAACCGGTTAGCCAGCTTAAGTATTCTCCGTCAGATATTCTGACAAACAAGTACGGGTCTACCATCGCGGATCACCTGAAAAATAACAATAATTGTTTTGTGATGTCACCGAACACTCGTTACCACTTTTGTAATGTCAACGGATACTCGTTGTCACTTTCGTAATTCTCGTTGTAGTAGAGACTTTGTAATCGCAGATACAACTATAGTAACGCCGTTGAACAATGCTGGTGTCAGACGCCTTCGAATATCACTCGCACTAATAGTACTTGCTCGATAATACTCGTTCGAATAGTAACCACCAAATAATAATCCGTGTAGTGATCAGTATAGAGAAATAGTATAGGGGATAGTATAGAGAATAGCGATCCGTATAGTAATAGAGGATAGAATAGAAATAGTGATCCGTATAGTAACAGAGGATAGAGTAGAAGGCAGAGAGTTCGACTAGCACAGCTGGAGACGAATCTCCAAATAGTTGCTGAAGCAAGCCCCCGGGTATATCCTGTGCCCACTATATATAGCTACTGATATAATCATTCAACATAGGCGATAGGGAGTGTGGGCATTCCATTACAACACTATCTATCTATCTATCTATCTATCTATCTATCTATCTATCTATCTATCTATCTATCTCAGTCTCTTCGTATCTATCTATCTATCTATCTATCTATCTATCTATCTATCTATCTATCTATCTATCTATCTCAGTCTCTTCGTATCTATCTATCTATCTATCTATCTATCTCAGTTTTTTTATATCTATCTCTTTGTAAAGACCCGGAGTGGTAGCACCTGTTAGGGGTCCCAGCTATGGAAAAATAGAGAACCACCAAACAAAAACTAAAGACTACGAATATGTAGCAATATATTTTTTATAGCAAAAATGACCATCCATACATTTTTATAGTAAAACAATACATTTTATCTGTAGTTGAACGCATACATTTGCGTTCAGAATATATTTAGTTGAAGCCATAAAATTGTGTTCAAAATATTTAGATTCCGGCCTTGAGGTTTTGTGATATGCCGCTGAACAAAATCAACCAACCGGTCTTTTTAAAGTTTGTTGGTTGATTTTGAATAGCAGCATATCACAAAACCTGTATGGATTATTCAATGCCGAGATCTAAATATTTTGAAGATAATTTTATGGCTTTAACGACAGATAAAATGTATTATTGGTCATCTTACCTTTAATAAATATATATTGTTGGTCACTTTTCTATATTTTGTAATGTCCGTTGTAGTAGAGACCTTGTAATCGCAGATACAAATATAGTAACGTCATTGAATAATACTGGTGTGAAATGCCTTCGAAATAACACTCGCACTAATAGTACTTGTTCGATAATACTCGCTCGAAAAGTAACCACTGAATAGTAATCCGTTTAGTGATTAGTATAGTGAATAGTATAGAATAGCGATCCATATAGTAATAGAGGATAGAATAGAAAGGGTGATCAATTCGACACCACACTAATTCCCATATATACCTTTTCTTTACCATCACGTGATCTATTGATTCAAAATGGGATCGCCCGAGTTTGTTCACTGATGATCTGTGTTCAATCTACAGTGTCGGCAGCGACAGTTTATTCCTATATAACAACTTATTTCTTCTGAGTTCCGGAGACTTAATTGTAAAAATTGACAATTTGAAATTGAATTTTCTTGACGAGCACACATAATTAATCTCTGTAAAAACTCAAAGTAGATCCAAGATAAAAAGAACTTTATATATCATGGCTGAAAAAAAGGGTCAGTTGATTGATCTAAAATTTACTTGCCCAAAGAATTGTGAGTTCAACACCTGGCCACAATAGAAATAACAAAAAGAAAGAGTTCAGTTATCAAGGGAATTAAATAAAACTGAGATATCCAAAGGCATGGCACGTGGAATTAGAACAATCTACACGCGTGGAATAAATAAAGGGTTCGAATCGAAATTCGAAATATCACCTGACGATGACCGGAGTGTACAACGGCCGAAGCGTGGTGAATATAACAATAAAGAGGAGGACAACAATTGGAGCAGTGTGAATATATATATATATATATATATATATATATATATATATATATATATATATATATATATATATATTTAAATAAAAACAGACCACTTTAAGGTTCCATATAATAAATTATTTCACCACAGCCCTTTTAAAGGACAGCGGATCATCAGATTTTATTTCCAAAGTTTGAAACGAAAAATGAAAAGAAATTTACACATTTATGACGGGCAGTAATAAGTATATGCAAATTAACGAAGTGAGGAAGTGAAGGGGGTAGAGAGACATGATGTAACATTTCTATTCTTTCAAATTTAAATTTTTAGAGGAAATCCAGACATTGACACATTAAATCTGTTAACTTAACGGAAGTTATATATTGATATGGGAGGGGGATAGGACAAAAAGGCATAAATACGGATTACCTAGTTTTTCGTAAACTATATATATATATATATATATATATATATATATATATATATATATATATAAATGTCTTAAAAATAATTGTCGGATTTTGTCCATTTCATAATGTGTGACGTCATTTGTTTACATTTGGATACACAATGAGCAGATATGAATGTACGTGCGAGATTCATGGAAGATTGTAGTTTAAAGGCAGTAAATTCGACCTTGCTAACCGAACGCTCCTCTGTGGCCAAATCGGTTAAATGCACGGTGTCGAATGCTTTCTAAAAGACTAAACAAAGTATTAAGAAACATGAGACTTTCATTAGAAAAAAAAGAGAAGATTACTGAACTTTTATGTAATATCAGTGCTCCTATATGGCAATGAAAGCCGGTCAGTTTTCTCACGGATAAAGAGAAGAAGCAACAGAAATGTGGTTCTACAGAAGGATGCTGAGAATCCTTTTGGACGGAACATGTGAATAATGAGAAAGTTTAAAAGAAAATGGCAACAAAAGAGGCACTTGTGTTTAGGATGTTTATCTAGAGTATATAATGAGGAAAGAGGGTTTGGAGAACTATACACACCCAGAGCATATTGAAGACAATTGAGGCAGAGGGAAACAGCGAGTAATCTACTTGCGGAAATAGGAGGCTTGGTGGAGCAATGGATAGCGGCTCGTATTGAGGAATCGGAGAGCCGAGTTCGAATACCGGTCGAATCCATTACATTCACTTACGGGCTAATACTTTTGTGAAAGGTACGAATCCTTTTCTTCTATGGGTAAATGGCAGGACAGATCTTGGATAGCAACTTGTTGACTGCAGAAAGATATGGTAACATACTGCGGGAAAAAAATCTGCCTCGTCAGTCATGTATCGAAAGTATCACGCATAGCACTGACTTAAATGGATGTCAGAACAGATAGTTGGGTCGATTGAGGAAAGGCAAATCTTGCTAAGAGCTACAAAGGACTGGAAGTTGTAGAGGCCAATGTTACCTCATGTCCTGAATTGAAGCAGCACATGAAAGAAAAAGCTCTCGACCACATAGTTTTAATGAGATTTTGTTGGTTGTTGCGAACGAAAAGCCAAATCTATTTTAGCGCTTCTTTCTAAATTGTTTTAGTGTTCATTTTCCTTTAGCGTCTGTTTAATTTTGAGAATGCTGGTGATAACGATAATGGTGTGTGGATTTTGGCGCGTTTGCTGCGAGTAGATGTGTGTGTGTGTGTGTGTGTGTGTGTGTGTGTGTGTGTATGTGTGTGTGTGTGTGCTTCCTTTACTACGGTGCAGGGAAATGGCATAGCCTAAATCAAATAGGTTTGTAATTTTCTTTGATGCTTTTCAAGATGAAATAGTTGCAAGACTCTTTTCTGTCTAAAAAAAACACGATTGGAAGACAAACGGCG
>OZ038504.1:87079357-87116857 GCA_964036315.1 Acanthosepion esculentum
AGATTGATGGAAATGTTGGGGTTACTTTGAGGGGGAATCTACGTAGTTTGTTGCTTGGAATTGAAATAAATTGTTTGTGACTAAAGTCCCGTTAATTTTCAGACAAGCCTAGTATTTCAAGCTAAGGTGACATTTGCTAAATTTAAGTATGTAATTAAAATCCTGATAGATCTACAAACTGTTGTAATTGGTAGTTACTAAAGATACCTGAAAAGACATGCTTTGTAGATATTTAATGGCTTGTATATAACTTTCTTTGCCTCTCATATTTCGCTGGAGATGTCGAGATGAAGCTGCTCATCTGTATGGCCTTGAGATTCAAAAGAGGCGCATAGCATCTACACTGCTTCTACCGTATTCAATTAATAATTAAGCTTTTCATCCTAAAGGCGATACAGGAAAAAAGAAAAAAAAAGAAGAAAGCGGCAGGGGATATGTCATTGAAAATTGATCAAGTGGGCAAAATATAACAGACGCTAATACAAAGAAGATATAAAAATATTTGAATCTCTGCTAGAAATGAAAAATAAGAACAGAACAAACGGGACAGAACAAAAACGCAATGTAAATAACGAGGACACTTTACCGAGATGAGAAGAGGAAGGGTATGCCAGATGAAAAGAACATGGCTGTACGGAGGACACCTGAAAAGTGAAACCGTATCTCTCATCATCCAAGTTCAGGACAAATTCATCAGGAAAAGTGAAGAGGTACAAACTCAAAACAAATGAGCAGATGTCACGTCTGATGAGAGATATTGGTTGTTGGTTGGAGCTTTTGTTTAGCGGCATATAAGCCTCTATGGGTTATTTCATACCGACATCTAAATATATTTTACGCATGTTTCTTTTGTGATAATTATGGTTCTAGTAATACAAGTTTTATTAAATGACCCATAGGTAGGTAGGGAGAGGTGGGTTCATGCCTTTCCAAGGGTATTTGTGCGTAATTGAATAAAACAAACCAAGCTGGAATTGGATCTCGGCTCTAAGATTAACAATTCCGATTATTATTACTGGTAGTCTAATGACCCCACCAGTATATCGAAGCTTACAGCACCTGATATTCCAAAGTGGTCACCAATCTAGGTATTGACTAGGCTCGACCTGTCTTAACTTCGGTGATCGTGCTGGAAGCGGTGTTTCAACGTGATGTGGCCGTAATCCATAGGGAGAGAGATGCAATTCTAATCCATATAATAATTCTAAAAAGAGAGATACTACAAACGAATGAAGAATCTGAATAGCGAACTCTAGAGAAGGCAATGGACTATGAACCTATTTTTGCAAAGCAGCGAATGGCGATTCACAGATAATAAAGAAAAAGAAAACTGTGGAGAGTCATGATTGCTTACTCTTTAAACGGACTTGGCAGTTAGAAAATAAATAAAAAAATTAGATAATGTCAACACAAAATTTGATAGTTTTCATCAAAACCTTTCGCTTGATCACCAGCCATCATGATGGACATAACCCCAACTAAAAGAAACATTTTTTTGACTTTACAATAAAAAATCGACAGAAATACAGGCTGACCCCACGAAATCATTTTGTGTTCACTCAAATGATCCCAAATTTGAACAAAATGTGTAATAACTAAGTTCACTGTGCAGACATTATTTCAATGAGAATTGAGCGCCTAGAGGTGGTGTAATGGTTAACAAGCTTGTCTCGCTAGAACAGTTACGACTGAATAGTTTATTCGATCACCACTGGGTACCCCATACTTTCGGCATAGTACCACATCTAAGCTACCCTTAAAAATCGCTATTTCAATGAGAATCTACCAGGAAGATGAACCGGGCGTGCACGTTCACTTGGTGATTATTTTAAAGGGTCTTCTTAGAAGCCAAGAGGAACTTGAACAGACAATCACCGAGACACTGGCGAATGTTACGCAAGACATGCTGCAACGTGTTTGACAGGAGCTGGACTACCGACTTGACGTGTGTCGTGTCACATGTGGTGCGGATATTGAACATTTGTGAACCTTTGAGAAATCGGTTATACAATCTACATCCCTTTGAATATTTTGCTTGAATTTTGGTAAAGAAATCAAAGAGTGTGAGTTCAATACCCATTCAAGGCAGTGGAGAACTTTCAGAGGGAAATTAACAGGAGATAACTGATAACTGACATCCATTAAACATGCCACGTGGAACTAGAACAGTCTACCCCAGTGAGCGAAGTAAAGGGTTCAGTTCGACATTCCAACCACATGAAGAAGGCCGGAGGGTACAACGGCCGAAACGTTGTAATAAATATGGCAATAAAGATGAGGACAACTGTCCGAATAATGTAAATAGTGTACATAATACCTCATCTCAGAAATATAGACAGATACTGAAAGGCCGAAACGTTGTAATTAATATGGCGACAAAGATAAGGACAACAGTCCGAATAATATAGTGTACATAATACCTCATCTCAGAAATATAGACAGATACTGAAGAGCCGAAACGTTGTAATAAATATGGCGACAGAGATAAGGACAACAGTCCGAATAATATAGTGTACATAATACCTCATCTCAGAAATATAGACAGATACTGAAGAGCCGAAACGTTGTAATAAATATGGCGACAAATATGAGGACATTAGTCCGAATAATGTAAATAGTGTACATAATACCTCATCTCAGAAATATAGACAGATACTGAGGAAGGGTGGATTGTACAACGGCCAAAACGTTGCAATAAATATGGCAATAAAGATGAGGACAACTGTCCGAATAATGTAAATAGTGTATATCATACCTCATCTCAAAAATATAGACAGATACTGAAGAACGGCGGATCGTACAACGGCTGAAACGTTTTTAATAAATATAGCAATAAAAATGAGGACAATAGTCCGAATAATGTAAATAGTGTACATAATACGTCATCTCATAAATATAGACAGATACTGAAGAAGGCCGGTGCGTACAATGGCCGAAACGTTGTGATAAATATGGCAACAAAGATGAGGACAACAGTCCGAATAATGTAAATAGTGTACATAATACCTACTCCCAGAAATATAGACAGATAATAAATCTTTTGTTGTTAAACATGGAGCCTATTTAATTTCGTCTACCTGGGGCATGGAGTTACTCAGATATTCACATTTTAATTGATGTCAATTTTGGCGTGAGTGGGGTTTTGGAGGGGGATACTCTGTATATAATCAACAAAATACTACCTTTTAAACATAATGCACAAAATCTGGAAATTAAAAATACCTCGTGTCGCTAAACAGGTAAATCGAAGGATTTCGGTGCTTTAAAAATCAGCATTCAAAAGCATTGATTTTCATCTTTATATGCCATGTCCCTTCGGGTTGAAGGCGGCTCTCCACAACTTCATTTCTTTTGTAGCTCTTAATAAATTTTGTCCTTTTGCGATTTATCTTAAACCCTGTTCCGCATTCAATTTATTGAAGCTTACTAAGTATGTTATGCGTTGGTTTCCTCTGTCCATCTTGCCTCCTATCTGTTCTGTGAGTATCAGATTTTCCAAGCCCTCTTTCCTCATTATCTGCTAAAGAATCCTCAACTGTCTCTTCCTAATGTTAATATAAGTTTTCTTTTTGTTTCTATTTTTTCTAAAACTTCCTCGTTGATCACATGCTCGGTTTACATTATCCTCAGCATCCTTCTGTAGAACCAAATTTCTGTTGGATCAAGTCTCTTCTTCATCTTTGAGATTATCCAGCACTCACTGCCATTCACGAGGACAGATATCACGTAACAGTTTAGTTCTTTTTTCCTTGTTTCTAGCGAAGTTTTTCCTTTTTCTTAATACTCTGCTTAGCTTTTCGAATGCCCTTTGACTATTCCAGTTGGCCTTCAGATTTCAGTGTCACAGTTTCCGTCTGTGAAAAAAAAATCGTTGATATTTAAATTTTTGTACTTGTTTGATTTTGGTATCTCCGATTTGCAATTCTCACATTGGGCTCATCCTTTCGCGAACAACCAATTGACTTCAGCATGAACACCAACCCTAAATAGAAACCTCAATAAGAACCTAATCCAGCGATGAGGTAGGCCAAACAACATAGGGCTATTGGATATCAAGATGGCTTGATGAAGTCGCTTTGTTTTCCTGTCGTTTACTCATTCGAGACACACAGGATCGACAGATATTGTAAAGATAGACAGAATCATTAACGGACCTGCGAGCAACTGGACCACTTAAAACTTCCTGAAAATGTATTTTGGAAGAATATTCATCATTTAAAAATATAGGCAAAAATATTAATCGGCCGATAGCTATATACATTTTGACATTAGAATCAAAGTTTATGGCGATTTTCTAAGAGTAGCTTAGATGTGGCACAAGGCCGAAAGTATGGAGCAATCCAGTCAGGAACGAATTCACTACTTAGTCGTAATGGTTCTAGCGAGACAAGCTTGTTAGTCAGTAGCCCCTTGCATCTTAGTCACTTCATTCCAATATATACTAGTTCGTTTGAGATTATTCATATGAATGACAAGTAATATGGGGCTCTTATAAGAAAGAGTCTGTGATCATTCGTTGATGAGAAAAAAATATATGGTCAGAATCTGAAATCTAATAGTATTTACAACTTATATAATCCGATGAAACCTATTTCGCATATTTCATCACTTCCTGCAATCCCTTATAAATAGAACATATGTTTCAATTTCGACAGACACATTGGTATATAAACGCATGTGTATGTTTACATGTTAAATGAACATGGGAACTTTTTTCTTCCAGAAAGTTACACTATTTTTAAAATAAACAACCTCTCTATAAATAATTGTAGACAAATTTAACTATACCATAAGCAACTCGGCTCTTGATGTCAGTGCGTTTAAGAAAAAACAACAACACATAAATAAAATTAAACAAAAATATTTCCTGTATAGTTTATTTTATTCTGTACTAGCAGCATGGCCCGGCGTTGCCCGTGCTTGATTCAAAAATCGTACGATTTATACAGGAATCGCTATCACTTGACTTAAAATATTTTTGCCATTTACCGTGCTGATGTTGCTACATGCCTTACTTCTTGCCTATCTTACACTGCGGTTTTTTTCTAAGCTCTATACTAAACATTAAATCTGTTACGAAAAAAGAACTAAACAAAATGAACACAAAACGATCAGCTTTAAAAAAGGACTCGTAACTGGAAAAACCGAATGAAAAAAGAATGTTAACAACAAATACTTTTTCACACCCAACACAGTTCTGCGGAATCAGAATCAACGTTGAGTTTAAGCAAGCGAATGAGCCAATTGGAGTAAAGTGCCATGCAGATTTAAATTTTTCCCCACTTGTGACGAATGCAGCTATCGATTTTTTTGCATGCTAGCATGCTAGTTAACATTCGTGTCAGTCAGCTATTGGGTCTCACGCTGGCCAATAGAATCTTCCTGCCTATTCATGGCAGCCAGCTATAGGCTCTCACTCTGGCCAGTAGAAAATGGTCGCAAACTACATGAAAACTGCCGTAGAAGCATGAAAAAATCGATTATTTCCACTATCAATAGGATTTGGGAAATGCAAAGTTGATCAACCATTTTACCAAGTTGATTAACAATTCTAGCACAAAAACTTCGACAATTAAGGGTCAAAATCCCAAATTGCTTACTCGTGTATAGATATTAAACGATATAATGTTTTTCTTTCTCTAATGTAAGCGATTGATTTTAAGTTTTAAACATTCTCGTCATCTCCAAGTTTGAAAATTGATTGTGGGTGTATAAATGTTATGGGAAATTGTTATCAAATGAATATAGTCTTTTGATATATATCCGCACACCTACCCAATTGAAATATGCTACCAGGCCGTGGGAATCCGATACTTGCAGGATATAAGTAACAAATATTACCCAGCCCATCAATACTTTCCCCTCGAAACGCTTCAGGCATCAGATACTGACCCTGACCGTCTCACTCAATGCAACAGCTGAGTCGCTATAATGACGGGATGGTCTCCTGTAGATGAGAGTCAGAAATGCATAGAAATGCGATTTTAACATTGGATTCATTCGCCTACCCACTCAGATGACTGAGGTTCAACTGGGTAACCCACGCATACATGGGAGTGGAAACGTATATTACACCAGCTGCTCTATCACACTGGGACGCCTCACTTGTCTGGAATTATCCCCGTTATTGGTGTAATGGGGGAGAGATGGCGTAGGATGACAACTCCTGTAAATGAGCTTAGATACGAAAAAAAAACCAAAAAAAAAAACCAAAAATGCAATTTTATCTTGATATTTATCTGCATGCCCAATCTAGCAACGAAATTCGAAAGTGGGTGGAGATTATCACGCAAGTGATACAGGCAATCAAATAAATTCGGATTTAGGAGTTTAACGATGCGCCTAATCGAATGTGGGGAACCATTCGAATATAGCACAAATCGAAATTTAAGGTAGGAGGCCCACACGTACATGGAAAAAGACGCCAAAAATGCCGCCCTCTCTTGACATTTCTCTGTTTGAAGATGCTACAAGTACCAATATATATATATATATATATATATATATATATATATATAATATATATATGTGTGTGCAGGTATGTAGAAAAATAGGAAAGAACACGTTAGGTAAATAATTTTTGAAACATGAGAACTCTTATGTAGCGAAGGAATCATATTTTTTAAAAAATAATAATATATATATATATATATATATATATATATATATATATATATATGAAGAAATATAGTCTTAAAGTGTTCTATATTTATGGGATAAAGTGCTCAATATCAGAGATAGAGCGTGTGTAAATATAAAAGTGAACATAGAAGTCAACACTTAGAGGTGACAGGCTGTTTCATGCTAGATGCAATCGTCAGGCAACTCTGACGATTGCATGTCCACTTTTATATATATATATATATATATATATATATATATATATATATATATATATATTATGAAATAGACAAAGTCCGACAATTATTTTAAGATATTTTTATGTTTATACATTCTTTTTATAGATACAAATATTTAAGTAAATGCTCTGTTTATAATAAACAGTATTAAACAGCATTTACCGGCCTGAATGTCCGAGAAATTGTCATAGAAAATATTTGTCCTCCGGTAAATGTTGTTTAATAATGTGTGACGTCATTTGTTTACATTTGGATACGCTTTGAGCAGATATGAATGTACGTCAGAGATTCATGGAAGATTGAAGATTAAAACAGTAAAATTGTCATTTAGTTGACAATTTATTCATCGCACCCTGTATATCTCTTAAAATGAGATGTCAGTGTTATTTTCGTTTTCGCGTCATTTAGACGACAATTTATCCATCGCACACTCTATAAACACCCGGTAAGGCAGTCTCTCATACATTCACGCCAGAATGTAGGATCGACATTCGGAAAGGGACCCTTGGCCACATTATCCCCTGGCTTAGCAAAACTGGTTTTGAATCAAATGTAATGTTGCTTGCAACCGATTCGGCCATCTGTTTTCATTAACGACGTTCGGTTACGACATCATAATTAGCTGTTTGTGTTTGCCGGCATATACGTTCTTTCATGTCTTTTCTTTTCAATCAGCGTTCTCCTCGACATTTTTTCAAGAGTAGAAATAAGAAAAAAGAAAGTAAACATGTTTCTCACCTGCTAGAATCGATGTGTAAAAAGTCGACGTGGAAATCAAGCAACTTGCCCCCCGCGGTGTATCCTACAGCTACCCCAACCATCGTAAGGCACAATAATATAGCTGCAACGAAGAGAGAGAGAGAGAAAAAAACGCAACAGAATTAATTCCAGTTCTGTTAAGGAATTCTCAGAGAATTAAAAAATGAATATATACAATAATCTCGTTTTTTTTTCTTCTTCATCATTAATTTAAAAAAATAACTAAAAACATAAAAAAAATCAAATAACATTCATGATTCAAACACTTATTTTCGAATTAGCATTTCTGACCGTTAAAATTTATAGAATCTTTCTATTAGAGCAATAGATAGTGGCTCGGATTGAGGAAGTGGAGAGCCGAGTTCGAATTCCAGTCGAATCCATTACATTCACTTACGTGCTAATACCCTTGGGAAAGGTATAAATCTTCTTCTCCCACCAAATATGGGTAAATTGCAGGACACCACCGGGTTCTATAGCCTTGGATGGCAACTGGTCTACCACAGAAAGAAATGGCAACCTATTGCGGGAAAAAATCTGCCTCGTCAGTCATGTATCGAAAGATACATGATCGCCTAATCGTGTATCACGCATGTCACATAACCGAGTGAAATTCACTTGCGAGCTAATACCCTTGGGAAAGGTATGAATCCTCTTCTTCTCCCCAATAGCAGGGTATATATATCAGGACAGATAGGGTTCTATAGCGTTGGATGGCAACTGGTCTACCACAGAATGAAATGGCAACCTACTGCGGGAAAAAAAATCTGCCTCGTCAGTCATGTATCGAAAGATACATGATCGCCTAAGCGTGTATCACGCATGGCACATAACTATTAGATTAGTTTATTTTTTAAGGAAATTAGGCTTTTCAAGTGTACTATTTATGTTTTTTCTAGTACTGATTGCAGTTTTTTTCTAAGCTTTTGTTTAAGGTAGTGTTAAAGTCCATATTTTATCATAATTTTCCCTTCTGTTTGTTTCTGTTTGAAGTTTCCAAATGATGCAATTTATATGATTTGGTAAACTTCTTTGCAAAAACGTTGCGCCAATTTCTACGGTCTGATGAAGAATTGGATTTCTTAAGACCTAAACGATTCATTCACTTGAAGTCAATTTTAATCGACTGATCTCAGAAAACGTATATATGTATATATATATATAATTATATATATATATGTAGGCTTGCCTACAAACAGGATCGTTCATAAGCATTTTCGACCCTCACCCATAGATGTGCAGTTAAAATGCACTGAAACCAAGTTGCGTCTTTGTTGTGAGTAAAATGGTTTTGTCTATATGATAAAATTATAATAAATAAATAATTATCATTCTACTACCTGTATCGAGCTCTTTTTTGAATTAACGCTGCGAACGTTGGAATTTATATATTACTTTCGTTCTCATCGCATCGGATATATATATATATACATACATATATATATATATATATATATATATATATATATATATATATATATGTATATATATATATATGAAAAGTTTCTTAGAGTTAACCTGTAGAAAAAAACAATATTTATAAAGGTAAAAGACAATAGGAAAACTGTAATAGCTACCGAAGCGTTTCGTCCGATATAGACTTTTCCAAGGCAAAAACGAAATGAATTTAATAAACAAAGTAACTAATAATAACAAAACAAAATGTCCTTAGCAACTAGAAGAATTTAGAGACGACCATTTTTATACTGTTCAGTTAACAGTAATTGACGTGACAATAATTGACGGATACGTTTTCGGCCGGTAATTTGATGGGGTCCGCGGTTGAGCCGGGGTCCGTCGCCCGAGACGCAGAGATGAAAAAAATAGTTAAATATTCTTTTCTTGCAGATAGATTTTTTTTTTACTCCTGTGGCAGTGGAGACTTCAGGGGTTATTGGCCCTCGTTCGATAGCGTTCCTTTGGAGGATTGGCGCGATGGCGTCTCGATTAAGGAACGAGCCTCGCGAAACGGAGTGGCTCTTGCAGCGTGTCTCACTGGCGATGGCGATGGTTCGAGGTAATGCTTTCTCCATCATTGCGGCTGGCAGAGGATAGAAAAAATTGTTGATAGTTTCGTTGTTCTGGAATTGTCATCAATGGTCGACTGAACTTGCTTTGTTTCAATGACTTTTGTTTTGTTATTATTAGTTACTTTGTTCAATAATTGACGTAATTTTCCGTTAACAGTATGAAAATAGCGTTCTCTAAATTTCTTCCAGTTGTTAAGGACGTTTTGTTTTGTTATTATTAGTTAGTTTGTTTAATAAATTCATTTCGTTTCTTTTTTTTCCTTGAAAGAGTCCACATCGGACAACGAAACGCATCGGCAACTATTACAGTTTTCCTATTGTCTTTTATATATATATATATATATATATATATATATATATATATATATATATATATATAATTGTTTATTTAAAAATGATAACAAATATGTTACAAAATCACTACAAAAATAGCCATTTTGTTTCAAAACCTCCGGTGTCTTATCAAGTGATGATGTTGAATGTAGAATAAAGGGTTTTAAAAGTTTCAAATTAATTAACGATCCTTCGCAAGGGGAAACACTGTTACATAAGCTAGAATGACAAATCAAAATACAAGTATACGAGAATTAAAAAAACTTGACAACGAAGTAAGTTTATAATAGCTATTAAAAACTGCTCTACTCTGTATTGACCACTCCTTTAAGAATAGTAATTGGTGGTTATTGGAATTTATTCCGTATACACCAATCCTAGACTTGTATGTATATATATATATATATATATATATATATATATATGTATATATATATATATGTCAGTTATATTTGAATGTGCCTGGTGTTATGCATGACATCCACATAACTGTCTAGAAGTGATGAGGCTAATGTAAAGTAGATCCCAGATTAAGTCAAATGACGAGATCTGACGGTAACAGAATAACGTAAGAATCTCTTAGCTGATTGCAAAGAATGAAAAAAAAAGTCAAAACTTACAAATATATACAGGAGAACGCTTGTGGGAGACATTATCATCTATGCAGGCAAATCCTACTGTGTAGAGCGTTGCGCCTCCGACACCGTTGAGTATCTGTCCCAGAAGAAAGATGTACATGTACCAAGAAAGACGCTGCCCATTTGTAACACTACTGCAGCTCGAACTATTACCTGCTGGAAAAAGGAAAGAAAAAAATGAATTATACAACGCAGAAAATTGTAGAGAGCATTAAATTAACAGGCAAATAAATAATAAACACACAAAGATAAATAGTAAGAGAAGATGGATATAGGAAAGACGCTTACAGATAGACTGAGATCAGGACATAGATATGAATAGAGTGAGATAGATAGATAGATAGATAGATGAGGAATAGACTTAGATAGATAGATAGATATATAGATAGACGAGGAATAGATTTAGATAGATAGATAGATAGATAGACGAGGAATAGACTTAGATAGATAGATAGATAGATAGATAGATAGATAGATAGACGAGGAATAGACTTAGATAGATAAATAGATAGATAGACGAGGAATAGACTTAGATAGATAGATAAATAGATAGATAGATAGACGAGGAATAGACTTAGATAGATAGATAGATAGATAGATAGATAGACGAGGAATAGACTTAGATAGATAGATAGATAGATAGATAGATAGATAGATAGATAGACGAGGAATAGACTTAGATAGATAGATAGATAGATAGATAGACGAGGAATAGACTTAGATAGATAGATAGATAGATAGATAGACGAGGAATAGACTTAGATAGATAGATAGATAGATAGATAGACGAGGAATAGACTTAGATAGATAGATAGATAGACGAGGAATAGACATAGATAGATAGATAGATAGATAGATAGACGAGGAATAGACTTAGATAGATAAATAGACGAGGAATAGACTTAGATAGATAGATAGATAGACAGACGAGGAATAGACTTAGATAGATAGATAGATAGATAGATAGATAGATAGATAGATAGACGAGGAATAGACTTAGATAGATAGATAGATAGACGAGGAATATACTTAGATAGATAGATAGATAGATAGATAGATAGATAGATAGATAGAAATGTGAATAGATAGATATAGACGTGAACAATATGTGGGTATGTCAAGTGTACGTTCGCAAGCAAAATAATTGCTAATTGATTTTGTTCTTTTAATCAAAAATCAACTCAGACAGGCTGATCGATTTTGAAAATTGAGAAAAGAACAGAAGAACAAGCAAAGAACGTGACAAAGAAATCATTTATCTTCAAACAAGACAAATCGAACAGAGCCGATCAGAACGAAAAGAAAGATTATCGGAAAATCAAGAGGCACTGAAGGATGTAAAAATAACATCGGCAACATCATCTTGCAATGACATTATGATCTATTTGTCTATCACAATGTATGTATCTATCTATCTATCTATCTATCTATCTATCTATCTATCTATTTATCTATCTATCTATCTATCTATCTCAGCCTATTCAGATCTATCTATCTATCTATCTATCTATGTATCTCAGCCTATTCAGATCTATCTATCTATCTATCTATCTATCTATCTATCTATCTATCTATCTATCTATCTATCTATCTCAGCCTATTCAGATCTATCTATCTATCTATCTATCTATCTATCTATCTCAGCTTATTCAGATCTATCTATCTATCTATCTATCTATCTATCTATCTATCTATCTCAGCCTATTCAGATCTATCTATCTATCTATCTCAGCCTATTCAGATCTATCTATCTATCTATCTATCTATCTATCTATCTATCTATCTATCTATCTATCTATCTATCTCAGTCTGTTCATTATCTATCTATCTATCTATCTATCTATCTATCTATCTATCTATCTATCTATCTCAGTCTGTTCATTATCTGTCTGTCTATCTATCTATCTATCTTTTTTAGTCTATTTCTCGTCTATCTATCTTTTTTAGTCTATTCCTCATCCCTCTCTCTCTATATATATATCTACCTATCTATCTATCTATCTTTTTTAGTCTATTCCTCATCTCTCTCTCTCTCTCTCTCTCTCTATCTATCTATCTATCTATCTACCTATCTATCTATTAAGCGACATTAATCCAAACCCACAAATTGCACCCTCTCTACCTTCCACAATCCCGCACACATTCCTTTGGGCGTATTATCATTATTACGTCTTTCTTTTTCATTTTCATTTGGTTGTTAACTGTCTGCTGCATTTGCATATTTGCATTGGATATCCTGCACCCCACCCGGGGTATGTTTTTAGACCCTAGCGTTGCTGTGGCCTGTACCATCTCAATCCTTCTGCGAATTCCTCATTCAGCTAATGTTGTCACTTATTAAGATTTGTTAAAAATATTCTACTTATCATGGGTGGAACATCAACTTTCATGCGTCGCACTTTTTTGTATCTCTCGAGCAAGGTCATAATATTTTGTCCTAATTTTTCACTTTTCTCAATCGCATCATTAGTCTGCAAGTACAAACATATACTGTAGTTGGTAGATTTCACTTTCGCGATTTATGCCTATCAAATCCCGATTTAGATCTTAAAGTCCCAAAAGAAAGTATTTGCACAGTTCCCAGTGTATAATTGTTCCTACTCTGACGTATCTGTTTTCATATTACATTCTTTTCCTGGGTTTTGTTGTTTTTTCTCTCTGATTGGTTGATTTTGTTTAGGGGCCTATCAACAACTCTACTCGTTATTTAATGCCAAAATCTTAATATTTTGAACATTATTCACTTTATTCGGACTATTGTCCTCATCTCTGTCGCCATATTTATTACAACCTTTTGGCCGTTGAACGCTCGGCCTTCTTCAGATGGTTGAAATGTCGAACTGAACCCTTTATTTCACTCACTGGGGTAGACTTTTCTAGTTCCACGTGCCATGTTTAATGGATGTCAGTTATCAGTTTTCTCCTGTTAATTCCCCTCTCCGTGTCCACCACTACCATAACCGGGTATTGAACTCACACAAGAAAAGTCTATCCCATTGAGCGAAATAAATGGTTCCGTTCGACATTCCAACCACCTTAAGAAGGCCGGAGCGTACAACGGCGGAAACGTTGTAATAAATATGGCGACAAAGATGAGGACAATAGTCCGAAAAATGTAAATAGTGTACATAATACCTCATCTCAGAAATATAGACAGATACTGAAAGGCTGAAACTTTGTAATAAATATGGCGACAAAGATGAGGACAATAGTCCGAAAAATGTAAATAGTGTACATAATACCTCATCTCAGAAATATAAATAGATACTGAAGAAGTATCGTACAACGGCCGAAACACTGTAATAAATATAGCGACAAAGATGGGGACAATAATCCGAAAAATGTAAATAGTGTACATAATACCTCATCTCAGAAATATAATGAGATAATGAAAGGCCGAAACGTTGTAATAAATATGGCGACAAAGATTAGGACAATAGTCCGAAAAATGTAAATAGTGTACATAATACCTCATCTCAGAAATATAAATATATTCTAAAGAAGGCCGGAGCCTACAACGGCCGAAACGCTGTAATAAATATGGCGACAAAGATGAGGACAATAGTCCGAATAATGTAAATAGTGTAGATAATAAATAGTAATAACAGTAATTTTTGCATTGTTCACGCATGGAACTGAGGTCTTCCGTTGGACTTCGAGATACCATGAGGGTGGGATGCATTCAGTTGATAGAAATTGAAGTCTCTTAATATTTAAGCAGTGCCGACGAGGTGAATCTTTTGAGCTTCTAGAATCTTGATTTTGCCAGGGCGTATTTTTCCATCCATTTTTTGACTAGATTAAGTATACGTAATTTTGTTGTGGTCATCATGTCTCATATCATCTTAGTTCTAGTTTCAGGGCTTTCAAAGTTTAAACACCGGTTCCCGTACGATCACCGAAGTTAAGCGACGGCAGAACTTAGATGGGTGACCGCTTGGAAATACAAGGTGCTCTAAATTTAGATGCGTGAGTGGTTCAGTGGATAATGGCTCGGAATTATTAATCAGAGAGCCGAGTTGCAATTTCCACTGGGTTCGTTATGTTGACCTTTCTCATAGACTCTTCCTCCCTTTTCCATTTTATCTACATGTCCTTCCTCCTACTCTCACATTGCCTCCTTCCTGTTCCTCTTTATTTAGCATGTCCTTCCTCCTACTCTCACATTGCCTCCTTCCTGTTCCTCTTTATTTAGCATGCCCTTCCTCCTACTCACACATTGCTTCCTTCCTGTTCCTCTTTATTTAGCATGTCCTTCCTCCTACTCTCACATTGCTTCCTTCCTGTTCCTCTTTATTTAGCATGTCCTTCCTCCTACTCTCACATTGCTTCCTTCCTGTTCCTCTTTATTTAGCATGTCCTTCCTCCTACTCTCACATTGCTTCCTTCCTGTTCCTCTTTATTTAGCATGTCCTTCCTCCTACTCTCACATTGCTTCCTTCCTGTTCCTCTTTATTTAGCATGTCCTTCCTCCTACTCTCACATTGTTTCCTTCCTGTTCCTCTTTATTTAGCATGTCCTTCCTCCTACTCTCACATTGCTTCCTTCCTGTTCCTCTTTATTTAACATGTCCTTCCTCCTACTCTCACATTGCTTCCTTCCTGTTCCTCTTTATTTAGCATGTCCTTCCTCCTACTCTCACATTGCTTCCTTCCTGTTCCTCTTTATTTAGCATGCCCTTCCTCCTACTCTCACATTGCTTCCTTCCTATTCCTCTTTATTTAGCATGCCCTTCCTCCTACTCTCACATTGCTTCCTTCCTGTTCCTCTTTATTTAGCATGCCCTTCCTCCTACTCTCACATTGCTTCCTTCCTGTTCCTCCTTATTTAGCATGTCCTTCCTCCTACTCACACATTGCTTCCTTCCTGTTCCTCTTTATTTAGCATGCCCTTCCTCCTACTCTCACATTGCTTCCTTCCTGTTCCTCTTTATTTAGCATGTCCTTCCTCCTACTCACACATTGCCTCCTTCCTGTTCCTCTTTATTTAGCATGTCCTTCCTCCTACTCTCACATTGCTTCCTTCCTGTTCCTCTTTATTTAGCATGTCCTTCCTCCTACTCTCACATTGCTTCCTTCCTATTCCTCTTTATTTAGCATGCCCTTCCTCCTACTCTCACATTGCTTCCTTCCTGTTCCTCTTTATTTAGCATGCCCTTCCTCCTACTCTCACATTGCTTCCTTCCTGTTCCTCCTTATTTAGCATGTCCTTCCTCCTACTCACACATTGCTTCCTTCCTGTTCCTCTTTATTTAGCATGCCCTTCCTCCTACTCTCACATTGCTTCCTTCCTGTTCCTCTTTATTTAGCATGCCCTTCCTCCTACTCTCACATTGCTTCCTTCCTATTCCTCTTTATTTAGCATGTCCTTCCTCCTACTCACACATTGCTTCCTTCCTGTTCCTCTTTATTTAGCATGCCCTTCCTCCTACTCTCACATTGCTTCCTTCCTGTTCCTCCTTATTTAGCATGTCCTTCCTCCTACTCACACATTGCTTCCTTCCTGTTCCTCTTTATTTAGCATGTCCTTCCTCCTACTCTCACATTGCTTCCTTCCTGTTCCTCTTTATTTAGCATGTCCTTCCTCCTACTCTCACATTGCTTCCTTCCTGTTCCTCCTTATTTAGCATGTCCTTCCTCCTACTCACACATTGCTTCCTTCCTGTTCCTCTTTATTTAGCATGCCCTTCCTCCTACTCTCACATTGCTTCCTTCCTGTTCCTCTTTATTTAGCATGCCCTTCCTCCTACTCTCACATTGCTTCCTTCCTGTTCCTCTTTATTTAGCATGTCCTTCCTCCTACTCACACATTGCTTCCTTCCTGTTCCTCTTTATTTAGCATGCCCTTCCTCCTACTCTCACATTGCTTCCTTCCTGTTCCTCTTTATTTAGCATGTCCTTCCTCCTACTCACACATTGCTTCCTTCCTGTTCCTCTTTATTTAGCATGTCCTTCCTCCTACTCTCACATTGCTTCCTTCCTGTTCCTCTTTATTTAGCATGTCCTTCCTCCTACTCTCACATTGCTTCCTTCCTGTTCCTCTTTATTTAGCATGTCCTTCCTCCTACTCTCACATTGTTTCCTTCCTGTTCCTCTTTATTTAGCATGTCCTTCCTCCTACTCTCACATTGCTTCCTTCCTGTTCCTCTTTATTTAGCATGTCCTTCCTCCTACTCTCACATTGCTTCCTTCCTGTTCCTCTTTATTTAGCATGCCCTTCCTCCTACTCTCACATTGCTTCCTTCCTGTTCCTCTTTATTTAGCATGCCCTTCCTCCTACTCTCACATTGCTTCCTTCCTGTTCCTCTTTATTTAGCATGCCCTTCCTCCTACTCTCACATTGCTTCCTTCCTGTTCCTCCTTATTTAGCATGTCCTTCCTCCTACTCACACATTGCTTCCTTCCTGTTCCTCTTTATTTAGCATGCCCTTCCTCCTACTCTCACATTGCTTCCTTCCTGTTCCTCTTTATTTAGCATGTCCTTCCTCCTACTCACACATTGCCTCCTTCCTGTTCCTCTTTATTTAGCATGTCCTTCCTCCTACTCTCACATTGCTTCCTTCCTGTTCCTCTTTATTTAGCATGCCCTTCCTCCTACTCTCACATTGCTTCCTTCCTATTCCTCTTTATTTAGCATGCCCTTCCTCCTACTCTCACATTGCTTCCTTCCTGTTCCTCTTTATTTAGCATGCCCTTCCTTCTACTCTCACATTGCTTCCTTCCTGTTCCTCCTTATTTAGCATGTCCTTCCTCCTACTCACACATTGCTTCCTTCCTGTTCCTCTTTATTTAGCATGCCCTTCCTCCTACTCTCACATTGCTTCCTTCCTGTTCCTCTTTATTTAGCATGCCCTTCCTCCTACTCTCACATTGCTTCCTTCCTGTTCCTCTTTATTTAGCATGCCCTTCCTCCTACTCTCACATTGCTTCCTTCCTGTTCCTCTTTATTTAGCATGCCCTTCCTCCTACTCTCACATTGCTTCCTTCCTGTTCCTCCTTATTTAGCATGTCCTTCCTCCTACTCACACATTGCTTCCTTCCTGTTCCTCTTTATTTAGCATGTCCTTCCTCCTACTCACACATTGCTTCCTTCCTGTTCCTCTTTATTTAGCATGTCCTTCCTCCTACTCTCACATTGCTTCCTTCCTGTTCCTCTTTATTTAGCATGTCCTTCCTCCTACTCTCACATTGCTTCCTTCCTGTTCCTCTTTATTTAGCATGCCCTTCCTCCTACTCTCACATTGCTTCCTTCCTATTCCTCTTTATTTAGCATGCCCTTCCTCCTACTCTCACATTGCTTCCTTCCTGTTCCTCTTTATTTAGCATGCCCTTCCTCCTACTCTCACATTGCTTCCTTCCTGTTCCTCCTTATTTAGCATGTCCTTCCTCCTACTCACACATTGCTTCCTTCCTGTTCCTCTTTATTTAGCATGCCCTTCCTCCTACTCTCACATTGCTTCCTTCCTGTTCCTCTTTATTTAGCATGCCCTTCCTCCTACTCACACATTGCTTCCTTCCTGTTCCTCTTTATTTAGCATGTCCTTCCTCCTACTCTCACATTGCTTCCTTCCTGTTCCTCTTTATTTAGCATGTCCTTCCTCCTACTCACACATTGCTTCCTTCCTGTTCCTCTTTATTTAGCATGTCCTTCCTCCTACTCACACATTGCTTCCTTCCTGTTCCTCCTTATTTAGCATGTCATTCCTCCTACTCTCACATTGCCTCCTTCCTGTTCCTCTTTATTTAGCATGTCCTTCCTCCTACTCTCACATTGCCTCCTTCCTGTTCCTCTTTATTTAGCATGTCCTTCCTCCTACTCTCACATTGCCTCCTTCCTGTTCCTCTTTATTTAGCATGCCCTTCCTCCTACTCACACATTGCTTCCTTCCTGTTCCTCTTTATTTAGCATGTCCTTCCTCCTACTCTCACATTGCCTCCTTCCTGTTCCTCTTTATTTAGCATGTCCTTCCTCCTACTCTCACATTGCCTCCTTCCTTTTCCTCTTTATTTAGCATGTCCTTCCTCCTACTCTCACATTGCCTCCTTCCTGTTCCTCTTTATTTAGCATGTCCTTCCTCCTACTTTCACATTGCCTCCTTCCTGTTCCTCTTTATTTAGCATGCCCTTCCTCCTACTCACACATTGCTTCCTTCCTGTTCCTCCTTATTTAGCATGTCATTCCTCCTACTCTCACATTGCCTCCTTCCTGTTCCTCTTTATTTAGCATGTCCTTCCTCCTACTCTCACATTGCCTCCTTCCTGTTCCTCTTTATTTAGCATGCCCTTCCTCCTACTCACACATTGCTTCCTTCCTGTTCCTCTTTATTTAGCATGTCCTTCCTCCTACTCTCACATTGCTTCCTTCCTGTTCCTCTTTATTTAGCATGTCCTTCCTCCTACTCTCACATTGTTTCCTTCCTGTTCCTCCTTATTTAGCATGTCCTTCCTCCTACTCACACATTGCTTCCTTCCTGTTCCTCTTTATTTAGCATGTCCTTCCTCCTACTCTCACATTGCTTCCTTCCTGTTCCTCTTTATTTAGCATGCCCTTCCTCCTACTCTCACATTGCTTCCTTCCTATTCCTCTTTATTTAGCATGCCCTTCCTCCTACTCTCACATTGCTTCCTTCCTGTTCCTCTTTATTTAGCATGCCCTTCCTCCTACTCTCACATTGCTTCCTTCCTGTTCCTCCTTATTTAGCATGTCCTTCCTCCTACTCACATATTGCTTCCTTCCTGTTCCTCTTTATTTAGCATGTCCTTCCTCCTACTCACACATTGCTTCCTTCCTGTTCCTCTTTATTTAGCATGTCCTTCCTCCTACTCTCACATTGCTTCCTTCCTGTTCCTCTTTATTTAGCATGTCCTTCCTCCTACTCACACATTGCTTCCTTCCTGTTCCTCCTTATTTAGCATGTCCTTCCTCCTACTCACACATTGCTTCCTTCCTGTTCCTCTTTATTTAGCATGTCCTTCCTCCTACTCACACATTGCTTCCTTCCTGTTCCTCTTTATTTAGCATGTCCTTCCTCCTACTCTCACATTGCTTCCTTCCTGTTCCTCCTTATTTAGCATGTCCTTCCTCCTACTCACACATTGCTTCCTTCCTGTTCCTCTTTATTTAGCATGTCCTTCCTCCTACTCTCACATTGCCTCCTTCCTGTTCCTCTTTATTTAGCATGTCCTTCCTCCTACTCACACATTGCTTCCTTCCTGTTCCTCTTTATTTAGCATGTCCTTCCTCCTACTCACACATTGCTTCCTTCCTGTTCGTCTTTATTTAGCATGTCCTTCCTCCTACTCACACATTGCTTCCTTCCTGTTCCTCTTTATTTAGCATGTCCTTCCTCCTACTCTCACATTGCTTCCTTCCTGTTCCTCTTTATTTAGCATGCCCTTCCTCCTACTCACACATTGCTTCCTTCCTGTTCCTCTTTATCTACCTTGTCCTTCCTCCCGTACTTTCATCTGCTCCTCTTCATCTACCATGGCCTTCCTCCTACTCTCACATCTGTTCCTTCATTTTCCTATTTATCTACCTTCTCCTTCCTCCTACACTTTCATCTGTTCCTCTTTATCTGCCACGACCTTCCTCCTACTCTTTAACCTACTGTTTCGTCTATTCCTTCCCGTTCTTCTTTATTTACCGTCTTCCCCTTCCTCCTACTATCTCGTCTTTTCCTACCCCTACCTCTTTATCTGCCTTCTTCCCTTTCCTCCTACTCTCTCCTCTGTTCCTCCCTATCTACCTTCTTGTCCTTTCTCCAACTATTTCGTCTTCTCCTTTATCGACAGCCCTCTTTTTCTTACAGCTTTGCCTGATGGAATGATACCAGAAATTCTCGAACTGTTTCGTAAGACTTTAAAGCAATTCAACAGAAAACTATTTTTAGCTCGAGTTTTCAAAAACGTAGCATGACAAGTTTCTTATCTGCGCTAGCTCCCTCCCTCCCTCCCTCACACACACACGTGCGCTTTTTTTTTATTATCTACTCTCATGAACAAATACTCTCTCTCTTGTTGCTTCGTCGGCCATGCCTAAACAGGTGAGGTTAGGGTTGGGGTTGAATCATAGGCGAAAAGCAGTCATCGGTTTACCAAACACACCAACAAAAACAGGTCGCCGTGCTATAGACATAAGCATTTAAACATTACCTACATTTCCAGGGCTCCTTGTTAAGGCAGTTGCTGTTAGCGCGCTCTTTCCACAAGTCATATGCTCTGGGTTCGATTCTTAAGAAATGCCGTCTATACTACACTTATGTACCCGTCTTACAAACAAATACGGTACCCGGACATTTGGACGACGGGTATTTAACCGAATGGACATTTCGCCGACGGGTATTTAACAGAATGGACATTTAGCCGACGGGTATTTAACCGAATGGACATTTAACCGACGGATATTTAACCGAATGGACATTTCGCCGACGGGTATTTAACCGAATGGATATTTGGCAGACACGTATTTAACCGAATGGACATTTAACCGACGGGTATTTAACCGAATGGGCATTTATCCGACGGGTATTTAGCGGAATTGACATTTAGCCGACGGGTATTTAACCGAATGAACATTTGGCCGACACGTATTTAACCGAATGGGCATTTAGCCGACGGGTATTTAACCGAATGGATATGTAACCGAAAAGATAGTGGCGTACTTACATGTATGTCACACTCTTTATCGTAACGTGCTTCATATATTTATAATTTTTTTGTTTTTTTCATCTATCCTGCATTTATTATATTTTACTTCAAATCTTACTGTAAGATGATGAGTATTTTGAGAAAAAGAACATTTTACTACAGCAGAAGTCTTAAGCTTTTACAATATGAGAGACCTTTCAATTTCACTTTTAATGGTCATTATCTTAAAGGGATGAACTAGCTTTTATCTTACTGTTAAATCCGAATTTAAATAATTAGGTACTACTTTTCACCTAAATACACTCAAATATTTTTAAAAATACTAATTTTAATAAACATATATTGAAATAAGAAAACTTTAAATTTAGATTTAGTAATTTAATCATTTGAAATTCAGTGGCAATTATTAGTCCTATTCTACCTTATAATACCGCTAAAAAGTATTGCTTGTTACCATTTTTACATGTACTTTTTTAGTGAAATGTCCAGCAGCCAAATGTCCGTTCGGTCAAATGTCCGGCCATGATCTAATGGACCATTCCATTTTGATTGCGAGGAAACACGGAACAGAAAGATATCAGAGACGTTGTCTGATTTCGGTGACAAAAGAAAGCAGACACACTAAAAAAGTAAAGAAAGAGCAAAAAGAAATAAAGAGGAAATAAAATATAAAGGAAAAAAAAAAGAAGACGAGGCAGACAGACGGGAAAGAAAAGAAAGAAAGAGACGAGAAAGAAAGTTGATTGATTGGTTCGTTTTCTTTACGACTTATCAACCCTTTGCAGGTTATTTAAAGCCATAAAATATTTTTAGAGTGTAAGAATTTTTTCGTTATTTTTTTTTAGACAATAATAGTTTAACGACAAAAGTTTTTTTACTAATTAACCCGTAGCTGGGAAAGAAGAGATGGATACATAGCTTTCCCATGGGTATTTAAGTAAATGGAACGAGTTCAATGGGAATTGGAACTCGGCTCTTCGATTAACAAGTCTTAGCCATTAGCAATTACACCACCCGCACACCTGGAGAAAGAAAGGGAAGATTGATGAAAGCGATTGATGGCGTGAAAATAAATTTGATTTCACTCAAACAGACGCTTTTGTTTAAAAGGGAATAAGGTAAAAACGGTAAATAGAGAAAGGGGCGAAAAGAAGAAAAAGAAAGAAAGAGAGAAAGAAAGAAAGAGGTCTCAAAGGAATGAGAAAGAAAGAGAGAAAGAAAATAAGAAAGAAAGAAAGAAAATAAGAAAGAAAATAAGAAAGAAAGATGTCTCAAAGGAATAAGAAAGGAAGGAAGGAAGGAAGAAAGAAAATAAGAAAGAATGAAAATTAGAAATAATGAAAATAAGAAAGAAAATAAGAAAGAAAGATGTCTCAAAGGAATAAGAAAGAAAGAAAATAAGAAAAAAGAAAAGTAGAAAGAAAATAAGAAAGAAAGATGTCTCAAAGGAATAAGAAAGAAAGAAAGAAAGAAAGAAAAAAGAAAATAATAAAAAAAGAAAGAAAATAAGAAAGAAAGAAAATAAGAAAAAAGAAAGAAAATTAGAAAGAAAATAAGAAAGAAAGAAAGAAAAAAAGAAAATAAGAAAGAAAGAAAGAAAAAAAGAAAATAAGAAAGAAAGAAAAAAGAAAATAAGAAAAAAGAAAATAAGAAAAAGAAAATTAGAAAGAAAATAAGAAAGAAATATGTCTCAAAGGAATAAGAAAGAAAGAAAAAAGAAAATAAGAAAGAAAGCAAGTAAGAAGGAAAATAAGAAAGAAAGATGTCTCAAAGGAATAAGAAAGAAAAAGAAAGAAAATAAGAAGGAAGGAAAGAAAATAATAAATAAATAAATAAATAAATAAATAAATGATATAAGCGATAAAGCTTTCAGACATTTAACTTCTGCTTCAATGAAATGGAAGTAAAGAAAAAAACGGAAGGAAATAGAAACGAATGGAAAATAGATTCTTTGATGTCAAAATTGGATATCAACAAACAATGGAGTAGGAAAGAGAGAAGCGTTTTTTAAGTATACTGTACGCCAATGACTTTGTAGATGGTCTGTTTTGCTTTATCTGTGTGTAAATATTTACAGTTTATCTTTGTCGGTGAAATCCAAAACATTTGGAATAATGTTTTAAGACTTATTGCCACAAAACATTGTTGATTTATTTAAGACGGAATGACCTATTATGACGACATGTTTTCTAATTGGTATTTAGATACATTATATTTATTTTCAATTTTCCTAGTTGAATTGTTCACCTATATTGCATATCGTCCATTATTGTACATATTTAGGTTACAATAAAATTTGTATTTTATATGAATACTTCTTTATGAAAATTGAGATGTAGTAGAGTGAAGTGGCATTTTATAATACATTCGGGGACTGCACGAGACCCTTGCTCCTCCCCTGATAGGAAATAAATTCATATTAAAATACGCCCACTTTCCAATAACAAACATGCCAAAAAGATTCCTCAATAAAACACATACTTTTTTTTAAAATCAAAGTGTCTGTTGGCTAGAAATTAACATCACCATGTGAAATATTTGACCAATTAGAGAAACCTCGAGCCTACTTTTGGGAAAACAATCATATAAGACCTCACAGATTTCAACTTTTAGGAGCAGAATTTCGGATTTGTTCAAGACGAAGCGTAACTTTTTCCTTCTCCCAAAGCGCGCGCTGAAAGAAACGTGACGGCGACTTCAAACGAATCAACAACGACAAAGACGTTCTTTGAATGTTTGCTAACGATAAAAGTCTTTTTCTAAACCGCAGCTTTTTCTGTGAGCCAACTCGACTAAAACTATTTTTCAATCATGTTTGCCTCTTTTGAATTCATGAACATATATTTGTAAATACAAATGGTTTAATTAACAGGCATACTCACATTATCTTTATTTTTTATTTTATTATTGTTTCGAATTCGAACAATCGGACTTTTAATTTTTAAAATAACGTTTAAAATAAACAGATGCTTAAAATTAATGAATTCTGCACTGATTCGAACGTGCAACCTGGACATAGGCGAGCAAGGTATTCTCCGCGGTAGCGTTCTACTTCCTAAAGTGCATGGTAAAATTTATTTGCGAATTCTAAGTTATGCAGTTCGCTCGGAGAGAGCGCAGAGTTTAAATAAAAATGCGGATCTATCACTAAATAATCACGTCATTCATTTCTTATGCCATATTCCGTCAAGCCGTAGGCGTTCGATCACAGCTCTCCATATATTCCGTTATTATCTGTACATTGCCCTGACTTTCTAGGAAGGAAAGAGGAATATTTCCCATTGCTTTCGCCGTAAGGTATTTTTGATTTGGCTAACACGAAGTTTAGTGAGACAAGTTTTTTATTTTGTTATTTAACCTGTAGGGATTACCCCACCTTGCCTGCCAAGACGCCCTCTGTGTGGTGCTATTCAGGACAATAAAAGGAAAACAGAAAAAATAGTAAATAAAACATAGGAATTAATAATATCCCTAGACATGAGAAGTAGATGAAGAACAGTCTAATCCAGTAGATTAAATAAAGGGTTCACTTCAGAATTCCCTGTAGTTTACCAAAATCGATATGCACCTGAGGAAGCCCGGAGGGCACATCGATTGAAACGTTGCGATAACAACAACAAAACGAGGAAAATAGTCCGAATATAAATACTATAAAAGGAAGTGCTATAGACCCCTTTTATTTTTACACCAGAATGTAGTAACGAAAAAAGGACTTTCCACCTGCGGAGATTTCTTCCGCCGGTAAGCCGACTTCTTAATTTCAACCATCCACATATTTTCTAAGAGCAAAGCTTATAAATACCTTTCTTCGTTCTTTAGCTACCTTTATACACACGAGTATCTTTTCTCTCTTCTTGAATTATGTTAGTCTTTATATACAAAGATATGTATAAAATTCCTGCACTGGTTGAACTTCATTTCTAGTGAAAATGCTGAATTCATTTACAGGTGAACAACAGCAATCCTTGTTCATTTCAATCCCATAGTGGCATAGTATTCATCGCAGATTCATAACTGGAAGGGAGACGAAATGCATTGATGCATATTACAGGCTTAATAGTGCAAAGTCGATGCAACAGAATAAGACGGAATGAACCCGCATTACCAATTCTGCTCTGCGAAAGAATACGCTAATAGCGCATTCCTTCCGATGGTTATGAGAATATATTAACAGAATTATGCAGTCTTTCTGAAATCATCGTTTGGATGATTAAAAAATCCATCCAATTAACCCAATAGACATTAGTGAGCACACTCTCTGGGAACGACATCGTAAAGAATATCGATTTTTATATTTCTCTATCAATTGTTTTTATTATTATAATTATTATCATTACATTTCGATGTCTGCTATGGTCACATGACCTAACAAGTGTGCGGGAAGACCTAAGGCAGGTAGTGGTGTCTTGTAATGGCTACATTTCATGATTAGTTTTTCTATCTCCCATAACGCCACTAGAGTTACATGGACAAAGTTCTTTTTGTGTGGGTTGTACTTTATTACATTATTCGGACTATTGTCCTCATCTTTGTTGCCATATCTATTACAACGTTTCGGCCTTTCAGTATCTGTCTATATTTCTGAGATGAGGTATTATGGACACTATTTACATTATTCGGACTATTGTCCGCATCTTTGTCGCCATATTTATTACAACGTTTCGGCCCTTCAGTATCTGTCTATATTTCTGAGATGAGGTATTATGTACACTGTTTACATTATTCGGACTAGTGTCCTCATCTTTGTCGCCATATTTATTACAACATTTCGGCCTTCCAACCACCTGAAGAAGGCCGGAGCGTACACCGGCCGAATCGTTGTAATAAATATGGCGACAAAGATGAGGACAATAGTCCGAATAATGTAAATAATGTACATAATACCTCATCTCAGAAATATATACAGGGTTGTACTTATTATAATAATTTTGTTGAATTTCTCTTAAGCTGCGATTCTCAGGAATTTTTTTTAATGTTTGAGTTCCTTCCACACTATGGTCCTTGGACCTTATAGAGAATTGTGATTTAATCGATAGCACGTTTTTTAATATATGGAATGTTCCTAGTAGGTTGACTTCTGGGCAACTTGTACGTTTAGTTCAGAGTCGTTAGTGATCTTTTCTATTTGTTTTGCTGTTATATTGTATATAGCAGTTATAGACACATTCATTTTTAGGCATTATTATTATTATTATTATTCAATTTCTGCTATGGTCACCCTACCTACCAAGTTTGCGGGAAGATCTATCTAAAGCAGATTTGGTCTGTTGTTATGGCTACATTTCATGATTTGTTTTTCTCACTCCCATGACATCACTAGCGTTACATGGACAAAGTTCTTCTTACTGTGTGGGCTGGACTTATCAAGAAAATCTTTTGTATTTCTCTTAAGCTGGGATATTTTTCAATGTGTTGTTGTGTTACTTTTTTTTATCATTCCAAGCGCACCTACTATGACTGTTGCTATTCTTGTTTTCAATTTGTACATATTTTCTATTGCGGATTATCATTATTATTAATGTTGTTATCATCATTATTGTTATTTGTATTATGAAACATAAGCGTCGATAATATACTTTAATAGTGCTGGTTTCATGATCTGGTACTATTCTTGTTTTCAATTTCCACAGTTTTCTATTTAGGTTTCCAGGTTTTTATACTTCGATAGTTTTTTCAAATTTCTTAGTTGCTATGTTACAGTCCGCTGAGCGAACCAAATGAATTAGTAGATAGTTTTTTTTTTACTTTTCGATTTTTGACAGTTATGTCCAGCCTATTTTATTCAATCTTTCTGTCTGTAAAGATGGTGCAATCCCATAGAATTGCCATTTCTTTTATTCCTGTAACCGGTGCTGGGTGATGTTCATACCAGTGTTTGTTAACATATTTTCAGAAGTATTTGCACATTGTCCAGTTTAAATGTTGCCCCCACTCTATCGTGACGATTTTATATTCATTTAGCACAAATACAGAATATTAAATGGTCTATGGTTTCCTGATATTTGTCACAGAACCTGCATTTTGGAACCACACTATTATGTATATTTGCCTGAAAGTTCCCAATGAAAAGATTATTATTATTATTATTAACCTTCGTACTTTTTTCACATAGAATTTTTGAAAAAATAGGAGAAATATTTTAATAACATTCTGGTGGAAAGAGACAAGATTTTGAACGTAAATTAATTTTCTTATTTCAATCTTGCCGTTACTAAGAAGCTGTCATGTAACTCAGGTAGGTAAACAAGCTTTCCTCATTTTTTCTACTTCTGGCCCAGAGATCCGTACCTGTGCTGGTGGTATCACGGCTACGACTCGCTTTAAACCGGCTCAGACCAGCTTGGACCAGCTATGACAAGCCAAAACCAACTATGACTAGCTTAGACCAGCTCTGACCAGCTTGGACAAGCTATGACCAGCGGCCCGAGTGAAAACACTCGCGTCCCGACGTTAAAAACTGAAATTGTGTCACAACCTGACTCAATGGGGAGGGGGTCAAGTAAATAGCTACTTAGAAGACTGGCGCAACAGAATCTTCCTAGATCGTTTGGCTTTAAATAAAGAATGATTAATGTCTGCCACAACTGTTGGACTGAGAGACTATCGGGCTGCGCCTGGGAATTAAAAAAAACTGAGCTGGTGATAGTAGCGCACGCGACTTTTTCTAAACTTCGGGCGCAAATAACACAACGCTGGAGTACCGTCCTTTGGTTGCAGATGTGGGCAGGAATTTTGACAGAGATCAACAGTTGTCCATGCAGCACGTCTTCTTTCTCCGCATCACCAAGGAACGTGGATGGCAGGACATCAATATGAAAAGAGTTGCTAGAACGAGGATGGAAAAACGTCGAACATTTGGTACTCAGGGTCCGAATGTTATCGTTAGCGCTTAATCCCGAAGATTAACCATAATCCGGTATAATCTTAAGGCAGGTTTGAAATCAGTTTTCGTCTTCTTCAGGTTTTGACAATGATGTTCACCTTGTACAAGGGTCAAGAGTCACACGAGGTAGACAGTTACAGCATAATTGTCGTAAGGTAATAAGGTAATAAGGCCACTAAGACGCAAAGTACCGGATGAAAAGACATCCAGAAAACCAATTCTAAACAGGAAACAAGAGATAAACCTCTAATTCTGTTCAAAAGACTAGCGAGGTGTGTGAACCGGGCGATAAGCAAACCTTTCTACTCCTGTTGAAGAAAAATAGTGTAAATAAATATGTAGAGATTTCGGCAGAGACACTAGAAGTATAGAGTTGAAGTAGACTTTAGAAGGAACCGGAAACTCAATCCTAAACAGGAAACAAAACTTCCACTCATATTCAAAAGACCGGAAGGAGTCTGAACCGGACGATAAGCAAGGTTAAGCAGTTCCGTCTACGTAACGGCCCTAAGTATTTCCAACCGGTCACCCATCTAATTATTGACTAAAGTTCATTGCTCTATATGCGACAAGACCGTAATCTTCATCATTATTTGCGGGTGGTGTAATAGATAACGGCATTGAAAAAGAAATCGGATAACAAAGTTCCAATTCCCGTCAGGTTCGCTATATTCACTTATTCGAAAATACCCTTAAGAACGGTATGACTCCACCTCTTCTCCCCCTAGCTATGGGTCAATTAGCAGTACGTATATCAGTTAATTATTTTTATCTTATTCTCACAAGCTGGCATTAATTTCTGGCTTTAAATAACCTGCAAGAGTTTTATAATCCGTAAAAAAGCAAATAAATCGATTAATTACATTATTAACACTTGATCATTTCGATTTTTAGGGGAAAAAATGAATATCCTGTTTGATCCGCTTTGATTCCGTTGAAGTTCCAAGTTGTGTAAAATCCTTCTTTTAAGCTCTCTGTCACTTCAGGGCGTCGGCCATCATTACTGACTAGAATATTCCATCCTTTGTAGCACTTAGTAATGTTTGTCTTCTGACTATCCCCGACACAACCTATCCTGCCATCCATTTACACAAGCTCTTTAGGTCATAAACTCGTTCCTTCTTTGCGCTCCACTTGTCTTCTCGATGCCCTTTGAGTGTCAAATTCTCCAAGCCCTTTTCCTCATTATGCGTCGCATCAATTTCAGCTATCTTTTTTCAGATTCGAAGTATAAATGTCTTTTTTGTTTCCATTTTCCTTAAAACTTACTCCTTACTCACATGCTATCCATGGTATTCTCAATATCCTTCTGTAGAATCATATATCTGTTGTTTCAAGCCTCCTCTTTCTGTTAGGAAATTGTCCAGCATTGGTAGCCCGATGAAAGGATTGCTATGATATAATATTTCAGTAGAGATTCCTTTATTTTAAGACATTTTTATGTTTATACTATTCTTTTTATAGATACAAATATTTAAGTAAGTGCTCTGTTTATAATAAACAGTATTAACAACATTTACCGGCCTGAATGTCCGAGAAATCTTCATAGAAAATATGCATCTGTGATGAGCTAAAACATGGAAAATTGAGTTGAAGGGAAATAACTGAGACATCTGGAAGAGGCATGACACGTGGAATTAGAACAATCTACCCCGGTGGACGAAATAAAGGGTTCGGTTCGAAATTGCAATCATCTGAAGAAGGCCGTAGCGTACAACTGCCGAAACGTTGTGACTGTGGCAATGAAGATGAGGATAACATTCTGAATAATGTAAATAATGTAAGTAATCATAATACCTCATCTCCGGGATATAACGACCGAAACGTTGTGAATATGGCAATGAAGATGAGGATAACAGTCCGAATAATGTAAATAACGGAAGTAATCATAATACCTCATCTCGGAGGTATAGAGGCCGGGAAGTTGTGAATATGGCAATGAAGATGGAGATAACAGTCCGAATAATGTAAATAATGCAAGTAATTCTAATCCCTCATCTCGGAGATATAGAGGCCGGAACTTTGCGAATATGGCAATGTGAATGAGGATAACAGTCCGAATAATGTAAATAATTCAAGTAATTATTTTTGAGTAAGAAATTAAAAAAACAACAATTTCAAATGCGCTGTGCTGAAGGGTGAATCGTTTTAGAACGATGTTAAAGTTTTTTTTTCTGTAGTTTTCCGATACTGTTTCCCATCGAGAAGGAATGGTGACTCAATGTGGTTAGTCGGCAAGTCAAGGTGATCGTAGTCAGACCTGATGGAATGCTTACAAAAGAAATAAAATAGTCGACTGTGCTGCTTGAAATGATAACATTGTGTTGATAGGAAGATTTGACGTCATAAAGGTGACTGTAATCAGTTATTCATTCTGAGACAAATATTCAAGTGTGTGAACTCCAAGAACCTGCTTTCTTATCTCTCCAAAGACCTCAAATCGGTTCACGTGTAAAGACCATTTTTAGATTTTGTTATCTAAAATTTTTAAAACAAAGAAATACACATCAACCCACGTCTCAAAATAAACAAAGTAAAGAATGATGGCTTTTTTTAAAACGTTAATTTCTTATCATCAAGGCGACTTGAAGAAATGGATATTTCCACCGTCTTTTAAAACGAGGATGAACTTTTCGTTTTGAAATGCGAACATGGGGAATTGCCATTATTTACATGCAGATTACTCTCCTCATCTTTGTGGCTGTTATCACAACGTTTCGGCTGTCGTGACATCCAGACTTCATCAGGTGCTAACCTTCAGGAAGTTTCGAACTGAACCCTTTTATTTGATCTACGGAAGTAAATTGTTCTCGTCATGCTGTCTATATCTCGAGTTATCCTGGGCGCCCCGAGGTGGTGTAATGGTTAGCAAGCTTGTCTCGCTAGAACAATTACGACTGAGTAGTGAGTTCGATCCTCACTGGGTGCCCCATACTTTCGGCCTTGTGCCACATCTAATCTACGCTCGGAAAATCAATTTCGACACCTCGGCGTGGTATAATGGTTAGCAAGCTTCTCTTACTAGAACAATTACGACTGAGTAGTGAGTTCGATCCTCACTGGGTGCCGCATACTTTCGGCCTTGTGCCACATCTAAGCTACGCTTGGAAAATCACTATCTCGAGTTATCTCGTCTAGTTCTTATTTAGCACCGTTCCGCTTTAATAAGAATAGATATGTTCGCCTATTACCCGGTTCACACCCCTCCCTCGTCTTTGAACAGGAGCAGAGGTTTATCCCTTGTTTCCGGTTTAGGACTGGATTTCCGGTTCCTTCTAAAAATATTCGCATCCTCTTTCATTCTAAGTAACTCCTTGAGTCGTAGGGGTATTATCATCTTGATTGGGATGAAATGACTAAAAATAAATATCCGTTAAGTTCACATCCACACTGCCCGGACCACGGATTGAACTCACAATTTCTGCGTCATCATAATCACGAACCCATGCTTTGATCCTCTAGGTTATTGCTCCATGGCATTCGGATTTACAAGGACCTGATAAAGGTAAGAGAGCACAACGCTTGAAATGTTCTGATAACAACAATGATGAGGATAATCGTTCGCGTGTAAATAATGTAAATGAATTTAAATATAATGAAGCCGAGCTTGTTATCCATTATTCGAGAGTTTGTTCTTGTGAGATGTTATGTTCACTATTTACATTATTCGGACTATTGTCCTCATCTTTGTCGCCATCAGGCCGGAGAGTACAACGGCCGAAACGTTGTAATATATATGGCAAGAGAGATGAGGACAATAGTGCGAATAATGTAAATAGTGTACATAATACCTCATCTCAGAAATACAGACAGATACTGAAGGGCCGAAAGGTTGTGATAAACATGGAGACAAAGATGAGGACAATAGTCCGAATAATGTAAATAGTGTACATAATACCTCATCTCAGAAATATAGAGAGATACTGAAATGCCGAAATGTTGTAATAAATATGGCGACAAAGATGAGGACAATAGTCCGAATAATGTGAATAGTGTACATAATAACTCATCTCAGAAATATAGACAAATACTGAGATGTTATGTTCTTGAAGATTCATGTTGACCTTAGCTTATTTCTGCCATTATTCCATGAATTTATTTTATTTTTATTATTATGCCGCTTGATTCCTTGGGGAACATAGGGCTGCAACAAGACCTCTCCAACAGATGCGTTTCCGGGCGATCCTCTTCAGTTCGGACCATATGTGCCGGCTGGCTTCACCTCAGCATCAACACTTCTGCACCAAGTCTGTTTTGGTCGACCCACTTTTCGCTTCCTTTGTGGATTCCAGTCAAGGGCCTTCCTGGTGACACTAGAACCAGGCTTGCGGAGGGTGTGACCGATCCATCCCCATTTCCGTTTCTTGATGTCAATCTCGACTGGGGCTTGTCTAATCCTGTTCCACAGTTGGTCATTGATTCTATATAGTCGCTACATTTCATTGCTGCTCTTGTGGAGTTTAGTATCAGCCATGCTGATGTCAAACAGGAAAGGTTCTCTGTGGTGATTAAAACAGTTTTCTTTTATTATATATTATTATGTCTCTTAATTCCTCGGGGAACATAGGGCCGCAACAAGACCTCTCCAACAGACACGGTTCCGGGCGATCCTCTTCAGCTCGGCCCATGTCGTGTCGGCTGCCTTCACCTCAGCATCAACACTTCTGCACCAAGTCTGTTTTGGTCGACCCACTCTTCGCTTCCTTTGTGGATTCCAGCCAAGGGCCTTCCTGGTGACACTAGAACCAGGCTTGCGGAGGGTGTGACTGATCCATCCCCATTTCCGTTTCTTGAGGTCAATCTCGACTTGGGCCTGTCTAATCCTGTTCCACAGTTGGTCATTGATTCTATATAGTCGCTACATTTCATTGCTGCTCTTGTGGAGTTTAGCATCAGCCATGCTGATGTCAAGCAGGAAAGGTTCTCTGTGGTGATTAAATGAAAACAGTTTTCTTTTATTATATATTATTATGCCTCTTAATTCCTCGGGGAACATAGGGCCGCAACAAGACCTCTCCAACAGATGCGTTTCCGGGCGATCCTCTTCAGCTCGGCCCATGTCGTGTCGGCTGCCTTCACCTCAGCATCAACACTTCTGCACCAAGTCTGTTTTGGTCGACCAACTCTTCGCTTCCTTTGTGGATTCCAGTCAAGGGCCTTCCTGGTGACACTAGAACCAGGCTTGCGGAGGGTGTGACCGATCCATCCCCATTTCCGTTTCTTGATGTCAATCCTCGATTGGAGCTTTCCTGATCCTGTCTCACAGTTGATTGCTGGAGACGACTTCCGGCCACGTGATATTGAAGATGTTCTTGAGACATCGGTTGGTAAATGTTTGAAGTTTGTGGGTGTTGATCTTGGTTACCCGCCAGGTTTCTGAACCATAATGTAGGACCGACTTGATATTCGTATTGAAGATCCGGATCTTCTTGTCATACGCTCCACTTTGGAGGACACTTCCTCGGCCATGTCGTTGTTTGAAGGTATCGTTGTGGTTTCTGTAACAAGCTAGTTTTTAAGTGAATAGGTTGTTAGCCTACTGCACAACCCCCAACCTTGAGGACCAGGTAGTGTCTTTCGTCTGGCTCCTACCTCACAGACATGTTGAGCTTGGTTGAACCTGCTATGGGCCGAAGTTCCCGCCCACATAGCTCTCGGGGTCATTGAAGCACGCAATCTGTCTTACCACATCAAGGCGATACACCATCAGGACCCGTGTAAACAATGTAATGTGATCTGTTATTCGAGAGTTTGGTCTTGTGAGATGTTATGTTCTTGAAGATTCATGTTGCTTTCGACAAATATTCTAACCATTATTTATCACAATCTTTCGACTGACATTAGATTTGTCTTTATTCAGGAGCAACTCGAGCGTTAACCCTTTGAGCCCTGCGTTCCTGAACAATTTTGACCCACTCTGCCTGAGTTTTTGAGTCAAAATTTGCAAATAATTGCTATATAATGTTTTTCGGTAGATATAAAAATAGTTACAAGTGTTTACCCACCGTTCAACCGGTAGCTGAGCATTACGTCATTTTTCTCTACCATCGGTAAAACGGTTGTCAGTTACGCTTAGTAAGTTTTCCGTTTTCTCAAATTTACTATAGGCCAAAAGTTTGAGATCAATCTTCCGATTTTGATTCTCTTTTAAAAAAATTCCAAAATATTTAATTTTTTCTATTTGCTTTGTCTTGGGCAGTTTTTTTTCTTGACAACCATACATTCTAGCCAAAAGGTATCAATGAGCTGCCCGGTGCACACTGCTATCGGAACGGCCATGTTTACACTGTAACAGCAGTAAGAAAATTGGTGCGATCAAGCTCAAACGTCGATCACGTGACCGCAATAGTACCAACTATAAGCACGCATGAGCAGATGTTAGTGTGAGAAACCTAAAGATATGTTATGTCGAAAGTGCGGATCCTTTTTGACTTACCCCCGTGTGTATGCGTGTGTGTGGAAAGAAAAAGAATATGAACTAAAGGAGAATCAGCAATATTAATGGTCCTGACATGGCATCTTGTCTTCAGTAGCTTTCCTTTGTCTTTTCTATAAATACTTTCATGGTAATTTTCCGGATGAACTCTTCGCTATGGTACCTAGACTTTATGAATTTAAACGCAGTACTAGATTGGCGGTAAGGTCTCATCAATTTACAGTTAAATTTTCTAGACGTAACCGTAAGTTCTACGCTAAAATTTGTTTTACTCGCACTTCACTCCTGTGGAAATCTCTTTCGGCGCCATGCTTTACGGCCAACTTTGACCATCAATAATTTAAATGCAATATCAATCGTTATCTACTGTCTTCCTGATTACTCTTGTATTGTTCTCGCTCCTTCATACTGTTTTCTAATTGACAACAGCGACTCTGTGTCTTTACTATTTTGCCTAGGCTAAATGCTATTAATAAAAAAAGCTGAAAAGATTCAGATATGGCGAGAGGAACTTTAAATTCAAACTAACGAATACTAATAACTTTTGAATTAATAATTAGCAACACTATTAGAAAGTTGTTTATAATAAGTAATAACCCTAATCAACGCATTCCAACATAATTAATACAGTAAATTATCCTCCGACGTCACAAGGTCAGCAGAAATAATGTTTTTATATTATTCGGACTATCGTCCTCATCTTTGTTGCCGTATTTATCACAAGCTTGTTCGTGTACGCTCCGGCCTTCTTCAGGTGGTTGGAATGTCGAACTGAACCCTTTATTTCGCTCACTGGGGTAGACTGTTCTAGTTCCACGTGCCATGTCTAATGGATGTCACTTAACAGTTATCGCCTGTTAATTCCCCTCTCCAAATTCTCCACCGTCTTAAAGCACTGAGCACTCGTAAAAATAGTTGTTGAAGACATAATTTTATATAATACCCAGAAATTCATACACAGATGTCCTCAAGGACACATGGAACAGTGGATAAAGGCGTTAGTTAGATCCAGTGAGAGGACCCAAAGTGTGTGAGTTCAATACCCGGTTACGGCGGTGGAGAACTTGGAGAGAAATGAACCCTTTATTTCGCTCGCTATTGTAGACTGTTCTAGTTCTACGTACCATGCCTAATCGGTGTCAGTTATCTCCTGTTAATTCCCCACACCAAATTCTCCACTGCCTTAACCAGGTTTTGAACTCAGAACACTTTGGGTCCTGTAACTGTGCCATGTGTCCTTAAGGAGTGTATTATTTCTGGGACTTATAAACTTAATGTCTTCAGCAACATTTTTTTACCAGTGCTCATATTGCAATTTTTTTGCTGTTTCATTTTTTTGCTTTTTTTGCCAGAGCTCATATTGCAATTTTCGTTGTTATTATTGCTTTCCTCTGGCAATCCTTATTACTGGTTCCCATATTGTATTCATTTCTATGCTTTTGTCGTCTCAGGAGATTTTGCGGTCTAGCATATGTGCTGATTCCTTAAGTTTACGAATTTTCCAATGATGTTCTTTGTCTCTGATTTCAACCTGATCCCACAGAGGGCGGTGATCGCCCATTTCTCTCCGAAACGTTGTAATAAATATGGCAAGAAAGATGAGGACAATAGTCTGAATAACGTAAATAGCGTACATAATACCTCATCTCAGAAATATAGACAGATAAATAAAGTTTGTTTACTTACCGACTGAACAAAGACTTTGGTCGACGACTATCTCCTGACCCATTTTATAGAGGTCTGTAGTAAAGTGAGGTAAGGACATGATTAAGGAACCGAGTCCCATAATGATAATCGAGACCCCTAGCCACCGTGGTTTGTGCCCTCGGGAGCAGAGATAGCTGATGAGCACACCAAATAAAGCGGCTGAGATGTCGTAGACGCTGGCAATCATTCCTATGTTGGAGCTGTTGAGCCCGAAGCGACGTTCTAGGGAGGTTGCATTGACACTGTTGAGACCATTGAGGACGAAGCCTGTAATACAGAAGGGGGGAAAAAACATTGGTTAATGGAAATAGTAATATTAGCCGTTTCCTTATAAGGAAAAAAATAACAAAGAAAAACATTTGTAACTTAGTGACCTAGCAGCCAGTGCTACTATCAGTTGAAATTTATCAAATATTTCTATTAAAACGATTTTTCAGGAATATAGATTCGTCAAATTCACTCTTAACATTCTTTCCTGTATTTGTAGGATTTTCATTCCTCATCTTTTATCCCGTGTGGGTATGACGATAAACTACATTCGCGTTCTGGGTAAGACGACAAACTGAGGTATTGAGGACACATGGCACAGTGGGTAAAGGCGTTAGTTAGATTCAGTGACAGGACCCAAAGAGTTGTGATTTCAGTACCTGGTTAAGGTTGTGGAGAACTTGGGGAGGTGAATTAACAAGAGATAACTGATAACAGACATCCATTAGACATGGCATGTGGAACTAGAACAGCCTACCCCAGCGAGGAAAATAAAGGGTTCAGTTCGACATTCCAATCATCTGAAGAAGTCTGGAGCGTACAACGGCCGAAACGTTGTGATAAATATGGCAACGAAAATGAGGACAATAGTCCGAATAATGTAAATAAATATTTATTATTATTATTATTGTTGGTAGATTGATTTCGGTTCGATATTATTCATACACTTTCATAAGTGATTACTTTTCTGCACATAAAATGGGCCTAAACTTTCCAAGTGTTCTATATTATATACCTGTGCTTTCGTTCATTCTGTTAGACATTATCAACGATTTTTTTCATTTTCAACTGAATATGTAATTTTTACATATGTGTATCTTAAAGACGGTGTTTGGAAAAACAAACAAACATCCCTATTAATACACACACTCACACAAACACACACACACGTGTAATCTAGGGAAGGTTACTAAATAGAAGGTTGGTAATGAACGATA
>OZ038504.1:87119357-87164357 GCA_964036315.1 Acanthosepion esculentum
AATTTTGTATTTTTTTTTTCATTAGTCAAACTTTAGATGAAAAATTTCTGCCTACATATATATATATATATATATATATATATCATAAAAAGGCTTAAACATTAATATTCCATGGTTATAATTTATTACATTGGAATCGTAATCACGATCCAATTCATCAGACCTACAAATTCAAAAAGAAATCAGAAAAAATAATCGCCTGACGATTGCACTAGCATGAAACAGACTATCGCCTCTAAGTGCTGACTTCCATGTCCACTTTTATATATATATATATATATATATATATATATATATATATATATATATATATATATATATATATATACACACATATATATATATATATATATATATATATATATATATATATATATATTTATATATATATATATATATATATAAGGGGAAAATGTATGACAAATTGTAAAATGTTTTCTTGTGATGTGGTTAGTCGTTTAAATCTTTTTATGTCGGTGTCACTGCACATGCGCACGAATAAGGGAAGTTGGAAGTTTTATTTTTTTTAATCTACCAGATTTCATTTAGATTCTTTTTTTCAGCAATTTTATTGGCAGATTTCCCCAACTCTGATAATATAAGATCTGCCAGGAATGGTGAATTGTTGTTAGAGCCAGGGCGTAAATTTTCTGTAGATGACCTTGCGATTAAAGCACTCTCTAGAAATTTACAACGTAGTCAATTATTTTCTCTTTTGATATATATATATTACTTCGACTTAGTGTAATGGTTAGCAAGACCGTCTCGTTAGACTAATAACAATTACGATTCCGTAGTGAATTCGAGCCTCGCCTGGTACCCCATACTTTCAACCTTGTACTACATCGAATCCAAATTTAGCTGTAGGCATCGCTGCAAGACATAACTCGAAACTATAAATGATTTTGAAGATTTTTATAGCAGGAATAAAAACAAGTGCCGCCGTTTCCATGGGCAAAACTTAGCAAATGATAGAAGAGAAAAAAAGGCGGTACAATGAAAAATAAAATAGATTTAAAAAGAAAATAAGAAATCCAAATAAAAAGGAGAAAATTGTTGATAGTTGAGAAATGGGATTAGAAAAATAAAAAAGGTCTAAAAAAACAACAAAAACAAAAACATTCTACATTGAAAAGAAAGAAAGAAATGAAAAGGAACCCCAAACTTTAGAAGTGTGAAGACAAAAACACTGTCAAAAGGGTAATTAACGATAACAGTTGATAGATAAAAGGCATTAAATCGAGACAAACACGAGCATGAAAGAAGAAGAAATGAAAAGTCAAGTGTCTGCTTTGCAACTAACCGCCAACGTCATCATGACCTCAAAATAGCTTTCAAATATGAAGACCTACATTTGTAGATTTCTATCTCAAATAAACTCTTAAAAATCTCATCATCTCATAATGTATACACACACATACAGGGGTTGGACAAAATAATTGAAACACTTGTTAAATTTTTAAAAAAATTATTTAATATGGATTTGGTCCTCCTTTAGCCTCACATACAGCTTTAATACGTCTAGGAATGGAATCATACCGCTTCCTGACTTCATCCAGAAGAATTTTCAGCCATTCTTCCATTAACACCTGCTCCAGCTCTTTAAGACACAACGGTGGAGGATAGCCGCTCCTAACTTGTCGTTCCAAAATGCACCACAAAGGTTCAATAATATTGGTATCTGGAGATTGGGGAGGCCACTCTATGTGTTCTAGCTCACTTTCATGCTTTTCATACTAATTCTTAACCACTCGAGCGGTATGTATTGGAGCATTATCGTCTTGGAAGATGCAGTCACCATCAGGGAATAATGTCTAGGCCATTGGATGAATCTTTGCTGTTGATTCTACCATGCAGGGCAACTATTGGACCGAGGCATTTCCATGATATGACGGCCAAAATTATCACTGATCCACCTCTATGCTTCACTGTTGGAAGAAGGCAGTCAGGGTTGTAAGCTTCTTTGGGCTGCCTCTACACAAACTTGCCCTGAAGTTGGGAAAAGAGAAAAAACTGGACTCGTCTGAGAATATGACTTGCTTGGTCTGCAGACCAGGCATTGTGATCTCTGCACCACTTCAACCTCTTCTGAATGTTGCGAGTGGAGAGAAAAGGTTTCCTTATGGCAGCTCTTCCATGATATCCAGCTTCAGGAGCTCACGACGAACAGTTTTAGTAGAAACTGGACTATTCAGATGATTATTCAACTCAACAGTCACTTTGGCCGCAGTAGTCCGATGATTTTTTGCCACATTGCGTTTCAATGCACGTCGGTCCCTGTCAGTAAGTTTGCAAGTCCGTGACGAATTGCTACGGTTGCTAAAGTTTTTTGTTTCTCGAATTGCGTCATAGTTCTTGATATGGTAGTTCTTGAAAAACCAAACAGTTCAGCAACCTTAGTGATCGAGGCTCCTGCTATGCGCGCTCCAATAATTTGCCCTTTTTCGAACTCGGAGAGGTCACGCATTTAGCTTAAATTTCACTAAATTCTAAAAATAAATAAGACAAAGAGAGTAAATTAGATAAATAAACGTATTTACAATAGATATAACCTGCAATTACGAAGTTTTAGTTAAAGTTTTTAATATAATAGGTTTTTGAAATATAGGAGCGGAATTAGCACCTGTTCCAATTATTTTGTCCAACCCCTATATTTCATATATATATATATATATACATATATTTCATATATATATACCCACATATTTCATATATATATATATATATATATATATATATATATATATTTATATATGGACACATAGGTCATATATATATATACATATATTTATATAGCATGCACACACACACACATACATACACACACACACACACGCACACACACACACACACACATATATATATATATGTCATATATATACACATGTAAATATGTCATTTGTTCTTACGGACTATGAACATTTTGATTGTTATTTAAAGCCCAATCCTTTTTTCGAATGCGCCCAAAAGGGTTTGGTTGGTTTACGGTGTCACAGGAGAAATATTTGGTTTCATCCTAACAGAACGTGAAATGAAAGTTCTATTGGGCTGTCCCACTTCAGGAAAATTTCATACGAACCTATCAAAGGATACACACCGTTTCTGATCTTACAAACTCGGCATTTATGTAGATGATGCTACCATTTACTCCTGTCTCAGTAGCAAATCCGACAGATCTGACAAAGTAAATCCCCTGTATCACACACACACACACACACACACACACACACACACATATACACACATACATACATACACACACATACATACACACACACGCACATACATACACACATACATACATACACACATACATACATACATACACACACATGCATACACACACATACACACATACATACATACACACACATACATACACAAACACATACACACGCATACATACATACACACACATACATACACACACACCTACACACACATACATACATACACACACATACACACACATACATACACACACAAACATACATACACACACATACATACACAAACATACATAGACAAACATACATACATGCATACACACACACACACACACACACACACACACATATATATATATATATATATATTATGCGAGGTACTCAGTGGAAAGCGCACAATATCAGTGACAGAGTTAACATAATGGGTTGTATGGATATGAGTTTGTGAACCTGCATTTCACGTTTTTGCGATCATCAGACACTTCGTATGTTGATTGCAAAAGCGTGAAACCCAGTATTAATAATAGTTAATAAAAATGAACACGTTACCACCCCTGTCTGAATGATTGGATTTCTCTTTATCCTTGGAAACAGGAAATTATAAATTTATATGTGCGTTTAAAACTCAGTAAATTTAAAAATAAGTTATTCCAAAATTCGCTTGAAGATGAAACAAAACTAATGCTTTTAATTTAATTATATAATAGTTTTTAGCTTCGGTTTTTGAAACATGGTTATTACTGTGTAGCGAAGAAACCATATCGCACGCTCCAAAAAATATTCAGCTGTCAATAAATAACATAATTTCAATAACGCATATTTCGGTCTATACATATTTCGTCTTAGGGTTTGCCTGTGTTTGGGAGAATTGCGACCTGAAGATGACTATTTGAAATTGTCGAAAGTACTTGGGATCAGGTTGAAATCATAGACAAAAAACATCATTTTTTTTTCCTTATAAGGAAACGGCTAATATTACTATTTCCATTAAGCAATGTTTTTTCCCCCTTCTGTATTACAGGCTTCGTCCTCAATGGTCTCAACAGTGTCAATGCAACCTCCCTAGAACGTCGCTTCGGGCTCAACAGCTCCAACATAGGAATGATTGCCAGCGTCTACGACATCTCAGCCGCTTTATTTGGTGTGCTCATCAGCTATCTCTGCTCCCGAGGGCACAAACCACGGTGGCTAGGGGTCTCGATTATCATTATGGGCCTCGGTTCCTTAATCATGTCCTTACCTCACTTTACTACAGACCTCTATAAAATGGGTCAGGAGATAGTCGTCGACCAAAGTCTTTGTTCAGTCGGTAAGTAAACAAACCTTATTTATCTGTCTATATTTCTGAGATGAGGTATTATGTAGACTACGTTATTCAGACTATCTTCCTGATCTTTGTTGCCATATTTATCACAATGTTTAGTGCAGAAAGGGGAAATCACTGCCCTCTGTGGGATCAGGTTGAAATCATAGACAAAAAACATCATTAGAAAATTCGTAAACTTAAGGAATCAGCACATATGGCAAATCACAAAAATCTCCTGAGCCGACTAAGCATAGAAATGAATACAATATTCGAACCAGTAATAAGAAAAATATTAATTGCCAGGAATTTTACTGGTTTCAAAAGTAATTTAACAATCTCAGAAATATATATATCAGAAGTTAGTATAAACAAGTTTTTTTATTCATTTTATATCAGACAAAACGTTTGATATAAAATGAATAAAAAAACTTGTTTATAATTTACATTCCACTTTAAAAGACCACAATTCCGCTGTAAAATACACTTCCCTCCTCCTGAGAGATTTTTGCCAAAATGAATCATTAACTTTGTTGCTGATGATTTGACGAAAATTGTTGTTTTTATAGCAACCTTTATGATGCTTAATATTTAAAAAGAAAAATGTGGGAGTGCCCATCACTGTATCCGGTTTTTCGATTTATATCCGGTTTCACCCATTGAACACTTATGCATATGTGTCCTGAAGTGTACGCTATCGTCTTCATCCAGCCGGTTACTCCATCCTACACAAGTCATATGAGAAAACGGATGAATAGTTTTCTTCTTTAACTGGCAATCAAGCGCCTCGTATCATATGGTTTCAGCTGGAATTTCTGACTGTGTAAGAAGATCTTGGGCAAGTATTTCTTGCTCGATATAAACAGGATTTCACTTGTTTTAGAAGATACGAATCAACATTAATATTCGGGAGAAACCAATCTTTTTCATTAATTATTCCGAGAGGTATTCTCAGTTTAGGTGTATATATAAATACAGTGCTGTTCGATAAAAGTGACTCGCTATATCTTCTCTCTTCATTCAGTTTCAGGTGCTAACATCATCTGCTTATGAAGCATAATGTTTTGCTTGTAAATTCTCTTCCAATTCTAATCTTGACTCATCTGGAGCATCTTTGCCTGGCTTTCCAATTAGAACTGAGTCCCTATTGTATGATATGCATATAATTCCATCCATGGTTTCTACTGTCATCTCAAAAATGGACCCCCACAAAGTATGTAGACTTGCTGGTATCCCTACAATAGTCACTGAGAAATGTGATCCTGAACTGGCTCCTGTTCTCTCTAAACTCTACAATAAATGTTAGTGAGATGGTGACTCTGTGGGCAAAACTTTTCAGCATCTGGAGGTGAAAATTACTCAACATGTGCCAGATCCTATCCATAGGCATATGCAATAACCATCCAGGTATTCACTGACACACGAGTATGCCATTGGCAAATATCTATGAAATACGGATACCTTTAGGAACAAGTGTTCAGCAGAATTCTTCCCTTTGCTGCACTGGGCTCAGACAAAATTCCATCTGAATATTCTAGAGTCTGTAGAGATCAACACGCAGCATCCAGCTCTGTGCAGACAGAGAGAACTTAAACATAAATTGGAGTGAATCATTCACTCATTCTGGATGACCACACCTACTTTTTCTCTCCCGTCCCCTCTTGTCCGCTTTTGAGATCTCATTTTGAGAAACCATTTCTTCATTAATTTAATTCCCAACGATTTATTTACTTCTGACGAAGCATCAGATGAAAGATGCCTTACGTTTATTTTATTCAATTTTAATCAAGATTACATACAGTAATTCAATTTAAACTATGATCATATATATATATATATATATATATATATATATATTCTTTTTATATGTTGCTTTTAAGAGATACAATTTATTTAAGTAAATGTTCCGTATTTTAAATAAACAGTATTAATTACATTTACCAGCGTGAATGTTCAAAAGATTTCATAGAAAGAAATGTGCTTCTTTGACAGGAATTGAACCTGTAACCCCAATGGGAAAAACATCATTTGATCTGATATTAAATGTATGTATAATATGCAGACAAAGAGAACTTAAACATAAATTGGAGTGAATCATTCATTTATTCTGGATGAGCACACCTACTTTTTTCCATTTTTGAGTCTGAAACTGCATAAAATTAGAATAATGTCCCAATTTTTCTGCGGACCATCAAAACTTTTGCACGGGCCACCAGTGGTTCGTGGACTACTGGTAGGTGACCACTGCTCTAGGTAACTGACCTCTTTGTTTATTACTGTTCACTCTATACAAGCTATGATGGTTCGAATTGATTTGGTTTGTTTTCCTTTACGGCATATCAACACCTCAATGGGTTATTTAATGCTAACATTTTTTTATTGCTGGTAATATGTTTTCCTTCAAAAATCTATTTCTGGTAATATTTTTTTCAAAAATTTTATGGCTGGTAATATTTTTATTATTTTTTCAAAAATGTATAGTTGATAATATTTTTTTATGTATTGCTGGTAATAATTTTTCCTTTAAAAACTTATTGCTGGTAGTCTTTTTTTTTTTTTTGCAAAGTATTTCTGGTATTAAAACATATTTTTACACTTTCATAGTACCCAACTTTTGGGGTTAACTATTTGCCCATAGCTGGGACCCTAACACGTGCTACCACCCGGGCCATGGTGGACCTGGGAACACCAACAATTAAGAGGTGGTTCCACACCCCTCAAAACCTCCTGATCAGAGGCCTTGCTGCCGGACGCAGTTTATCGTCATATCCAGGACGGACAAGCTATGCTAGAGCGTTACTGAAGGATGTTGTTGAGTGAGCGCTATTAGAGGAGTAGAATATGAAGATATGCAGGAAAGATCAATTTAAGAGTTTAAGAATATATTGGTTGGGAAATCATCCTCTTGGGAGTCGGTTTCCCAAAGTAGCCGTTCGTGGGAAGAAGTTGTCGAGTGGAATTTACTTCTCACTAATAGAATACAAATGGAACGTGGATAAGAGGGTCTTAGTTCTTTGAGTCTTAGAATTGGTAGAACTAAAATCTAGCTGGTTAGTTTTATTGTTTAAAAACAATATTTATTATATCACAAGATTATAGGTTTCCGAGAGCGGGTTTTTTTTTCAGTGTTGACACTATGAAAAGACACTAATTGTCAACAATCAGAACTTGGTAGAGAGCCCAGTTTAGACTTTTTATAACATTGTCTTCTCATTGTAGACTGTTGTAATGCCATCTTTGTTCAAAATAGCAAATTATTAGGAAGGCCGTATTTAGAGAGAGTATCGAAGGAACAGAAGATTAGGTGGGGAAAACAAAGACGAAGAGATTTATTAATTACTCATATATAGAACGGAAAAACTTGAGTAAATCAACTCCCTTCAAATAATATTTATTTTCGTATAAACGACCCCCCACAAAAAAAAACATGGCACAAGGCCATAAATGGGGATAGGGAGATTGGTCATCATCTGTCTTATCTTAAAATTAACTAGTCACAACCATTGGCCCAAACTACACAATATTCCTTGCACCAAAACACCACATTTTAACGTATTCATACTACAATCACCATAATACCTCAAGTCTCTATGAAGCCCTAAATAATTCCTATATGTACAATGTTTCTGTAGATGGTAGTGAATAAAATAACAACCTTTAAAAATGAAAACCCCAATGAATATTTACAATATGCATAATGCTATATATTTATTGGAAACTAAACAAAATCATGTTAGTCATAAACGCCCTCCTACAATCATTGTCACAGAAGTATCAGTTAACTGGACGAAATTAATGCGGGACTTGGATGAATTAAAATCAATCATTCAACCAACCACACACGTAACTACACACTCATTCAGGCTCAAGAAATACGAAAAACACCATCGGAAAAGGAAAGGTGTCTTTCATCCACTAGAGAACTGGCATTTCTGGTCTCTTACGGGGAAGAGGAGGGGAAGTAAACTAAAGAAAATGGGGACGGAAAACGGAGACCAATGAGCATAAACCCCCTTTCTACATTGGAAAAAAAAAATCCTAAAAGCAAAACAAGCCTAAACTAACTAATTTTGGGAAACTACCCCACAAATCTTACTCTAACGTGGCTCATTGCTATATTTCTAAGTAGGAGCAGTTCATTGTGGCATTAGTAGGGTAGAGCAAAACATACCCGCAGTTCTAATCTAATGCATAGACTCGTCCCCTGCTTTTATCTTCCGATATAATGTTAAAATGTCGATTTTCTATCAAGGGATTTGGAGTTCCATTGCATATTGATAATCGCTTATATATTATCATCTCGAAAACACATGAACAGAAGTTGTTATTTTTTTATCAATAGACTTCTGACCTTAAGAAACTGTCCATTGCATTTAGAATAACTACAAAATAAAACTAACGTTATAGTCGCTTCAATATGTGCCATCCTACAACGTTTATCAGCTCTGACATAAGGTTCTATCCTGACTTTGTGATTTATAAGAACCATTATCTTTAGTGTCTTTACTATTTAGTTTAGTCGTTGATCAATTCTAACTGTTAAAAACAAAAATAAAGAATAGGAGTAGATAGATTCGCCTATCGACCGGTTCACACTCTTCCCTATTTTTTTTAACAAGTTTATGGCTTGTGTCCTGTTTAGAACTGGGATTCGGGCACTTTCTAAAGTCTTCTCATTCTCTTTCTCTCCCAGTACCCACTTATGTCTTAGTGGCATTATTGATTTGATTGGGGATGGACTGATTAAAAACAAATAAAATAAGGATATTCATCTACATTAGTCAACAAATATTTTTAGATTTCAATTTTTAACTGATTATTTTACTAATCCCTTATATAATTAAATTTCTTATTCATATAAATCCATTTTCTATCAGAAATCGGTAACGACCTCGTCATTTAGATCACAGGTTAGGTGTAAAAGGAAGTAAAATATGTCGGTGTTTTGGAATTTACTTTTAATGGACACACTGAGGAAACCGTTAACGATTACGAAGCGAAGTTTTTTTTTTGTTTTTGCTTTTCTTGAATTAAAATTCAGTAACGACAATAGCAGAATTAATATCATTTTCGAATAATAAAAAAAATGCCAGCATAGGAAATTTATTTCAATTCTTTCGTTTTATAAAGAACAAGAACTATTACTTAGCCAGGAGACGAGAATTCTCCACTGCTTTTCTTAAGTGTTCCCGGTAAACAAAAGCCGAGCTGATATCTTAAAACGAAAATTTCGATAATCTAACAAAAGTAAATTTTCCTTTCTGAAATACAGTAGAATCCCTGAAAACCGGATCAAGAAGGCCTTCTGGTTATGAGGAATTGGTTACAAAACCCGGATATGAGGGGTTGTATTTAGATTAAAATAAAGGAACTGAAATCAGGTTTAACATTTATTTTCAGTGTTTTATAGCAAACAAAATAAGCTAATGGCGAGTGAAATATAACGGAATTGGTTTTAAGGAAAAATAAGTAAAGTATGTAATGTTAATGAAAACAGAACATTCAAATCAGTTACATATGACCCAAATAGTTCAAATATACGCATCAAAATCATGTCCGGATATGCGGGATTCCGGATATGCGGGATTCCGGATATGCGGGATTCCGGATATGAGGCATGCCGGATATGAAGGATTCTACTTTATTTCATTTTTATACTTTTTTCATAAAAATTAATAACTTACTCGGAGTGTCTTGTTTAATACTGGATATATTTATCGATGTTGTGCCCTTGCAAAAAACAAAACCCCCCAAAAAAACCCAAAAAGGCTAGCATCTTTAAAAAAGGAGCCACCATCATTCGACGATTTTGCTACCAAGTAAACCATTATGCAACGCACCAACATGTCATCTATGAAATAAACGACGACAAAAATGTTTAAACATATTAAATTGATTTAATTACGATAATTTCGCTAATTTTACGCCATCCTTCCAAGGAAAAGAATGCGTATGCCTCACATCAAAGGAAAGAGACTTGACCCGCGGTATATATATATATATATATATATATATATATATATATATATATATATATATATATAATTGTTTTCCAGTATCAAAATAGAACTATTTGCGGGATTCAGACGATAGAATTCGAAACGATATTTTTGTCTTTCGCAAGGAACTATACATCGGTGCGAATTAACTGAAACTACGGCTTTAGTTTCCTTTATTCCACCATACGGTCAGTATTAGACCCACTGGAGTGAAAGGGTGTAATCGATTTCTATTTTCCCCTCAGATTAGGTCATGTGCAGTGGTGTGCAGCAATATGAATCGATTTTCGGAGTGCATGATGAAATTTGTTTGGCCTTGTAAAATATTGCATCATCTGTGATTGCATCAGATTTTCATCACGCCCAGACACTATTGTCTCAACTCTCGATTAGTCGTCTTACGGCCTTTGTCTGTGATGGACGTTACTCCAAGGAAGAGTACGAAAATTGTAACGCTGCACGAACACACTGGCAAGCCTTACCAGTGAGCAAATCAAAGTACTGTCCCCTTACAACTGATGCATAGTACTTTTTTCCATTTTCCTTTAATAAACTATGCAGGAAATCTTACGGTTTCTTTTTGGAATCTGCTATCAACACTGTCTTATATGCATATCTTACGTTGTTATGATTGTGTCAGCCAGTAATAAATCCTGATAGAACTTCTAGTTTGCCCAGGATCACTTCGCTATAAAGGTTGTATGGGTCTGGTGAGAAGATATGTCCTTGTCTTACGTCCCGTTACATTTCTGTGTGTTTACTGAATTGATTTTCTATCCACATGAAGGCGATTTGCTACCAGTAAAGATTCTAGGTTATTCTTTACAAATGTTTTCCAAGAAGTTTAAACAGAAAGTGTTTGTTCGCGAATTTGGTAAACTGAATAGTAATTTTAAGTTTAATTCCTTTTCCGGCTGGTAAAAACTGAAAATCAGTGGAAACAGATGAAATATAACGTGGCATGGACAGTGGAACAAGGACGATCTCGTTTCTTAGTTTAAGTGAATTTCCCAAAGGGTATCCGAATCGCTAGAAACATGGCCAGTAATAACTGACTAGTTCTAAATAAGAACAGGGTGAGATATCCTTCGTAATAGAAGGCGGAATAAGAAAAGTCTACTACCGTAGATGAAATAAAAAATTCAATTCTTGAAAACCTAAAGAAGGCCGTAGTTAACACCGATCAAAATGACAAAAATACTGACTTGCGCAGTCAGCCGAAAATTACCCCACACACTTCTTCCAACCCGAAGTTTCTCCGAAAATGATATCAACAAGCTTGTAGAACGATGGGGGGACTTGTTAAAAACAACAGACACAATGTGCTTGACTAATAAATGTATTTTTGTACTGATGTAAAATTTTGTTTGTAATTTTCTAATCGGGCACAAATTTTTAAAATGATCTAATATATATATATATATATATATATATATATATATATATATATATAAAAGTGAACATTGAAGTCAATGTTCACTTTTATATTTACACACGCTCTATCTCTGATATTAAGCACTTTATCTCATAAATATAGCACACATTAAGAGTATATATATATATATATATATATATATATATATATATATATATGTGTGTGTGTGTAATTTGGCAGCAACTTTTCTTTTAAACATGTGTTGAATGTCAAAGACAACATAGTCCTGCATATTCTCTTTTGAATTTTCTCATATTTTCTAATGAGACTTTTTATTTGAAAATTATATCGAAATAAATATTGTCCGTACGATAACCGATAACCATCATTGTTCATCTTCAGGGTCAAAATTTTTTTAACAATGTCTTATATATATGTAGAGTCAAATTTTTTTAAAACATCTGCAAATTGTCTTGTAGCGGAATCATGTTGCTACATTTTATTTTTTTTACAAACTAAATAAACGTTACAAAAAATCATTTTAATTTCAAAAGACGCGATGTTGTTATCACGTGCATGCCGAAGATTTTGAATCATGTTATATATATATATATATATATAATTGATACAAGTAAAAGTTTTGTTGATTAATTGATTGATGTTACCTTTAGCATTCTTATATATTGAATAAGACTGACGTCGGTTGAAATAAGCCTATTCCTCATATATAGTAATTTGTGATTTTAATTTGTACTAATTATTTCTTCGGTAATAATAAATACATTGAGCTCTTTTTGTGAATCAGTTTTAATATTTCATATTACTAAGATCTACTTGGATTATATACCAACAGTTTTAGTGCCTTTACTATATATATATATATATATATATATATATATATATATATATATATATATATATATATATATATACTTATATTACATTTCAAATATATATATATACTTATATTACATTTCAAATTCGTCACAACATATTACATTGCGTCTGGACATATGGTTCTGTCGTTAATATTTCGTTCTCTCACGTGGTTTAGAACGGCTCATGATCAAATATAATAGACACTCATTGTCTGTTATATTTAACAATATATATATATATATATATATATATACATATATGTATATATATATATATATATATATATATATATATATATATATATATATATATATATATATAAATATATAGATATATAAATATATATATATATATGACAAAATATAGTTTTTCGGTATTTTATTTTTATTGGTCAAGTGCTCAATATCAGGAATAGAGCGTATGTAAATTTAAAATGGCCTGACGATTGCGTTTATCATGAAACAGACTGGCGCCTCTTGGTGCTGACTCCAATGTCTACTAAAAATAAAACCAACAAATGAAAAGGAAAAGACATGAAGGACAGAACGAGAACAATCTTCCACCGTAGGGTAAATAAAAGCTACAATACGAAATTCTTGAAAACTTGAAGGCCGAAAGGCACAACTGTGGAGATCTTCTGATAACAACAACAAAGATAAGGAAAATAGTCTGAATGCAAATAATGCAAATAATGCAAATAAACGTAACTTTTCAAACTAAAAATTTAGAATCTGCTTGTAAATATCTATCAATGTACAATTTTACGTTGCTTTTTACATCGCCATTATGCACCGGGAGAGTTTGAAAAGAAATACTGACAGAAAAATCTAAAATCTAAAGGGGATGATTTTGATTATAAATTTTGCTTTCAATCATGTTTTTAATTAATTTAAATGTTAAAAAGCCTTATTTAAACGACAGAACGTATCATTTTCTATAGGAATTACCAATATGTAAATTATATTCTATTTTTGTCCGAAATTGTTGCTGCTTCTAAAAAACAAAAACAACAACAAAAGAGCCGTAGATTAAACTCTGTCTCTGTGACCATTATGGGGAAATTGATGTGCCATTAAACCTCAATTCAGATGAGGAGTTTAAAAGATTGGCTGAAACTTGAAATTCCATTTTAGTTTTTTCTATTAAATGGTTCGTGAATTAGGTGACATAGTAATTGTGAGTTCAATCCTTGGTCCGGGCAGTACCAACTTTGACTCAATGAAAACAGGGTAAGCAATAATTGCACAGTAGTAAATAAGAACAGGACAAGATATCTCGAGACATGAAAAGCAGAACGTGAACAATCTACCTCCGTAGATTTAATAAAGGGTTCAATTCGAAATGTTTTTAAAGTTACACAAATCTACTGACACCTGAAGAAAATCGGAGAACACAACGACCAAAATATCAGAATAACAGCAACAAAGATGAGGACACAATAGTCAGACTGCAAAGGGTGCAAGACAACTCAATCCCGCCGACTGAGTGCCCAGGACAACTCAGGACCGAGACAACTCAGCACCAGAAAAACATAACATTTTTATAACCGAATAAAAGTAATTTATTACGGATAAAACTATAAATTATAAACTATAATTAGTGAGTATGTTTACTTTATTAAAAAAAATAAATTTCTTTACGGTTTATTTGATTAAAAAAATATTCATTAATTAACGTTTTAATCCATATTATAAATTACTTTTATTCGGTTATAAAATATTGAGTTTTGTTTATCTGACCCTGAGTTGTCCTGGCGCTCAGTCGGCGGTATTGAGTTGTCCTTTCCCGGACTGCAAATAAAGTCTATAATATTATTTTCACATCTCAGAATTCAGTAAAAAAAAATTAGAAAAAAAAAAAAAGTTTTCAGCGTCTGATTTAGATCGGGCAACGCCGGCCAACCTTGCTTGTTCTTATGCATCTTTTAGTAGTTTCAGTAAGTAAAAAAATATCTATTGCTTATAATTATTAACTTGCATTTTATGACTTGTTTTTTTTTTTCTAGATTCTCCCCCGTCTATTGTCAATTTTATTTTATTTGGAACAGATAATTTCATTCTTTAGAAATTCAGTCATCCCCTCCCCGACATCCGTCAGTCACAAAAAAAGACATTCCTTTATCCGACAACCTTTGTCTACCCGACATACCATACGATTCAAAAATAGAACAGAAATAAGTAATGCTGCTGTACGGGTCGGAGTTTGTATTATTATTTTGACAGTTAACTTTTAAAAGCCTCATATCTTTCTTTCATCCTCTACAGGCACTAAAAACAGGTGCTCACACTTACAAATGCATAACACAATCCACACACATACATATTTGATATAAGGCATACATTAATTAAAAAAAAAAATTGAACCTATTTCTAGTTGGCGGGGGATACACTTTCTCTGGCGAAACTCTGAAATTTTTTTTTCTGTTTTATTTATTTTTTTAACGTTGTCCTCGGCCGGCGTAGATAGGTTCGCCTATCGCTCGATTCGCACTCCTCTCCGGTCTTTAGAAGAAGGGTAGAGTTTTGTCTCTTGTCTCCTGTTTAGGATTGGGTCTCCGGTTCCTTCTAAAGCCTTTTCTTTCTCTTACACTTCTAGAAGCCCCGCGCGTCTTAGTGGCAATCTCTTGCTATGCTTGGGGGTGAACTGATTAAAAAACAAAGTATGCTTTGAAAGCCAGAAAGCGCTTAGAATTCGGAAAAATAATGTTTGTACAGTCTCGACCCTTACCTCAAACACCGTGTCAGAAGCGTGGAGAAGCTTTATATACTTAAATATTTACTGCCAAAATATATATTATACGGGGAAATGATCAAAAAGTATCGGGACTGGTGATTATATATATATATATACATATATATATATATATATATATATATATATATATATATATATATATATATATATATATATATATATATATATATATATATATATATAGTCAAACCTAATGAGCCGGATAAACTTACCAATGTTTCACTTAGGCAGATCGTCAGGAGCCAGCTGACCCTGACGATCTGCCTAAGTGAAACCTTGGTAGGTATGTCTGGCCCATTAGGTTTGACTAGGTTTGCTCTACGTTTGTATCGAGCTCTTTAGTTAGTTGTTTACTCGTATCGGGATTTTTTCTTTAGGCCTTGAACCTGTATCTGTGCGATTATTTTCGACAGACTTTCATGTTCCTGGCTCTTTCTTTTTTAAAACCATTTTTCTCTTCTTGATTGATTTGGCTATTGTTAAATCAAGAATTCGAAGGTTTTTCGACACGAATATAGTTACCTATATATATATATATATATATATATATATATATATATATATATATATATATATATTGTAAATTAAGTGATTTAAAATATGTTTTTTTTCGCTACACCATAATAACTATGTTTCAAAAATGGAAGCAAAAAACTTCAAATTTAATTTTGTAATTAAGTTAAAAACATTAGTTCCATTTCATCTTCAAGGGACTGTTCTTTCTTTTTTATATATATATATATATATATATATATATATATATATATATATATGAAGAAATATAGTCTTAAAGTGTGCTATATTTATGGGATAAAGTGCTCAATATCAGAGATAGAGCGTGTGTAAATATAAAAGTGGACATGGAAGTCAGCACTTAGAGACGACAGTCTGTTTCATGCTAGTGCAATCGTCAGGCAACTAGTGGTGTCATTCCGGTAAATGACCGCCATAATAGACTACCAACAATAAGCTATATAAACAAATTTTTACTACGTTAACAAAAAAACACCGATCAAAATAAAAAATAATTATATAAGATAAAAAATAAAAATAAAATTTAAAAAAAAACAAACAAAAAAACAAGCAAAATAATTTGACATAAATAAATAAACAAATAAGCGACTTCCGGTAAAAGTAACCGCCAAAATAGACTACCCATAATGCACCACTGACCCTTATATATAAATAGCCGAGAAGAATAACAGCACTAGTTGCCTGACGATTGCACTAGCATGAAACAGACTGTCGCCTCTAAGTGCTGACTTCCATGTCCACTTTTATATATATATATATATATATATATATATATATATATATATATATATATAATCAAACAAAAAACGAAAATAAAAAAAAAACAAACTACAACCCATATCATTTCGCCATTCAATCTCCTTGGAAGTAGTCTGCTTCTGAAACCACACACTTTATTCAGCGTCGTTTTCATTGATGGAAGACTTCCTGGAACTCATTTTGGGGAATAAGGAGCGGCACCTTTGTCCCATTCTCTTGTATTTCCACGACGTTTTCAAATACTGTTCCTTTGAAGGAGGATTTGATTCTTGAAGAGGAAAGGGTCCAGATCTGAGAAATATAGCGATTGTCTGTTCTGGGGAATATTGTTCATAGCCAAAACCTGCTGCACAAGCCATCGTCACTGATAGAACTTATGTTGTGTGGTGAGACGACCACACTCTACACACTTTCCTTCCAAGCACTGTGGTATCAACAATAGAAGTGAGCGAAAACGTTATAACGGAGTGTGAATGTGCGACAGAATTCAAAGTCAAAGCGGTTCTACTTTATATATCTTAGCTCCCTTACCATAGCAACACCCCCCCGATACTTTTTGATCAGACCTCGTATATACGCATTTCTATTTTCATTGTTGTATGAATTTCACTTATGATTGCTACTAAATCAATCCCGGATGATGATCAATTTGCTTTAAATATGGATTATTGTGTATTAATATAGACCGACACTGAAGAAGGCCTGAGCGTACATCGGCCGAATCGTTGTAATAAAATATGGCGACAAAGGTGAGGATAATAGTCCGAATAATGTAAATAGTGTACACAATACCTCATCTCAGAAATATAGACAGATACGGAAGAAGGCCTGAGCGTACAACGGCCGAATCGTTGTAATAAATATGGCGACAAAGGTGAGGACAATAGTCCGAATAATGTAAATAGTGTACACAATACCTCATCTCAGAAATATAGATAGATACGGAAGAAGGCCTGAGCGTACAACGGCCGAATCGTTGTAATAAATATGGCGACAAAGGTGAGGACAATAGTCCGAATAATGTAAATAGTGTACACAATACCTCATCTCAGAAATATAGACAGATACGGAAGAAGGCCTGAGCGTACAACGGCCGAATCGTTGTAATAAATATGGCGACAAAGGTGAGGACAATAGTCCGAATAATGTAAATAGTGTAAATAGCAAATCAATCCGATTCTCTTTTTTCCTCTAAAGAAATGAAGACTTAGGTAAGACTTATTCAATACGAATAATGGCTGAGTATAGAGATTCTTTTCCGCTTCGGATTTTGTCTGAAGATCGTGTGTTCAATCCTTGAGCGAGGCAGTGTAGGACCATAAAGAAGAAAGATATAGGTGTTTGCTTTTCAAAATGTTTCGAGGGAATACACAAAGGGATATAATTCTAGGGGAAAGCAAAGACATGATGACGCTCAGAGAAACTAAGAGACGTAGATACGCCACCGAACTAAACAAAGGGGTTTGTTAAAATCCCCTGAAGATGACCATGTACTACACACACCTATCAAAGACCGGAGGGTATTTTTCGAAATGCTATCTTAAAAAAACAGCCAAAGTGAGGATGTTACTTTAAAGTAATCATTGAATTTAACATTGTTAATAATAAGTTGACGTTTTGGTTGGTTGGTTGTTTTGTTTGATGGTATACCAAAACCTCAGTGGGTCATTTAATGCCAACAAAATTTTGAAATAGTTTCATAGCGATAGTTTGGTAAAAAAAAAAAGAAGGTGTGTATGTATACATATATATGTGAACCATTTTTCACTTACTCATATTTTTGAGTACAATCCAACATCTTTTAGGAAATTTACTATCTTGGATGGTTTTATTTTCGTAAAAAGTTTTTATTAAATTACTCACTTGGTTTGGTTTTGGTTTGGTTAGTTTTATGGCATAACAACCTCGATGAGTTATTTAATTCTGACAAAATTTTTATTGCTGGTAATTTTTTTTCAAAAATGTATTGCTGGTAATTTTTTTTTTACAAGGTATTTCTGGTATTAAAACCTATTTTCGCACTTTCATAGTATTTTTACACAAGTTTGAGTGTTAACTATTTGCCCATAGCTGGGACCCTAACAGGTGCTACCACCCCGGGGAAGGATGGACCTTTGAACACCAGCAATTAAGTGGTGGTTCCACGCTCCTCAAAACCTCCTGATCAGAGGCCTTGATGTTGGATGTAGTTTATCGTCTTACCCAGGACGTGGATGTAGTTTATCGTCTTACCCAGGACGTGGATGTAGTTTATCGTCTTACCCAGGACGTGGATGTAGTTTATCGTCTTACCCAGGACGTGGATGTAGTTTATCGTCATACCCAGGACGTGGATGTAGTTTATCGTCATACCCAGGACGTGGATGTAGTTTATCGTCTTACCCAGGACGTGGATGTAGTTTATCGTCATACCCAGGACGTGGATGTAGTTTATCGTCTTACCCAGGACGTGGATGTAGTTTATCATCATACCCAGGACGGACAGTTGACGTTTTGTTTTGCCCAAACACACTAGATTACTTTTAAAGAACACCGATTGCTTTAAGAAAGAAACAAGTTCGAAGACGTTATCTTGACTGCTTCGTTTCGGTAGAATTTCTCTGAAGCGTGACCTAACGGGGATGACCCGTAAACCTGGATACAAGGAACCACTCGCGTATCACATGGCCCATTTACGAGCTGGTTTTATTATTTCTACTGAACGAAGTAAGACTAAACGCTAAAACAAATCATCCATCTAGTCTGCCTTGTTATTACGTACAGGTCAACGTTTTCGGTATGATAAAAAATCTTGTCAATAGCAACTATTTTTAAAGACCAATTTCACTATAAATTTAAAAAAAAACCGAATTGGCACTAGTGTGAGGGTGAGAGAAAGAGACAGAGACTTTCTCATTTGGATGTTTCTGGTTCTTTAATGTGTAGCTAAACTAGTTTCCTTTGAGTGCACTGAAACTGGTTATTTTAGGTGTGTGTAATAACGGTTTAGTGATACAAGTTTTACTAATAGCTGTGTGGGAGGAGAATAGGTGAATTCATACATTTGCAAAGGATATTTGCTCGAAAGTGAATATAACGAACACAACTGGAATTTGATCTGGGCTTACCGATTAACAATTCCAAGCCATTATACATTACACCACCCGCACATCCAAGATTACAGCACCTAGTAGTCTCAAGTAGTCACCCATCTAGGTACTGATCAGGCTCGATGCTGCTTAACTTCAGAGTAATCTTAGCCGTTAATGCCCTTCGATGATTATTATTATTATTGTTGTTGTTGTTGTTGTACCCGTGACATCAAGAAGAAATGTATTATATGGAACTATGTATTATATTGTCAGTAGGGCACCTTGGCGTGGGGTTAGGGTTAGCAAGCTTGTCTTGCTAGAACAATTAAGATTAAGTAGTGAGTTCGATCCACACTGGGTGCGCCATACTTTCAGCCTTGTGCCACATCTAAGCCGCGCTTAGAAAATCACTGTATTATATTGTCAGTAATTTTTGTTGAATCCACGTGCAATTTTGTAATTTAAGATGGTCCGTTTTTATTTATAAACACTTAAGGAAAGATATCCGTATATTATCTCTATCTATAAAAGGCAGGATGTGTGTGTGTGTGTGTGTGTGTGTGTGTGTGTGTGTGTGTGTGTGTGTGTGTGTGTGTGTGTGTGTGACGAATACACAGCCGCGATTTTCGACGGATTTGCACCAAAATCTACATGCACACGCTCCAAGTTAGCGCAGAAGGCCAAGACCGACTTTCCATTTCCCAACTTCCCTCGATAGTGGAAATAATCGATTTTCTTATGCTTCTACGGCAGTTTTCATGTAGTTTGCGGCCAGTTTCTACTGGCCAGAGTGAGAGCTTATAGCTGGCTTCCACGAATAGGCAGGAAGATTCTATTGGCCAGCGTGAGAGCCAACAGCTGACTGACACAAATGTTAACTAGCATGCTAGCATGCAAAAAAATCGATAGTTGCATTCGTCACAAGTGGGAAAAATTTAACTCTGCATGGCACTTTACTCCAATTGGCTCATTCGCTTGCTTAACCTCAACGTTGATTCTGATTCCGCAGAACTGGGTTGGGTGTGAAAAACTATTTGTTGTTAGCATTCTTTTTTCATTCTGTTTTTCCAGTTACAAGTCCTTTTTTAAAGCTGATCGTTTTGTGTTCATTTTGTTTAGTTCTTTTTTCGTAATAGATTTAATGTTTAGTATAGAGCTTAGAAAAAATTCACAGTGTGAGATAGGCAAGAAGTAAGGCATGTAGCAAGATCAGCACGGCAAAGGGCACTCCTTTAAAGGCAAGGAAGGGCAAAAATATTTGAAGTCAAGTGATAGCGATTGCTGTATGAGTCGTACGATTTTTGAATCAAGCACGGGCAACGCCGGGCCATGCTGCTAGTCCTACATATAGGAAGGACGATTCTAGTACGAGTGTGTGTGGCTGCTGCTTAATCTCTTCAGCAAGATATTAGTTTATCTAATCGGATTTAAGGAACACGCTCTCCCTCACTTAGTTCTTTACATCGAGATTTTATTATGTATTTTGAAGAGCTCATAGCCGGGGCACATTATGCGGGCAATAAGAAGCTGAGGAAAAAGAATATATGGTCATCTACGCCTGATTTTTCTATCTGCCCTTGTGTCACCGCTTTACGATGTTCTTGTAGTCTTGGTTAGATCCAGTGACTAGACGCAACGAGTTGTGAATTCAGTAGCAGGCCACAAAAGTGGCGAACCAAAACATGGAGAGTTGGGTTAGAGGGAAATAACTGAGACACCCGGAAGAGGCACGGCACGTGGAACTAGAACAATCTAGCCCGGTGGACGAAATAAAGGGTTCTGTCAGGAATATTAAGGAATGAGGCAGATAGACAATGGCAGAATAGAAAGAAGTATTAAAGAATTTGTGCGAATGAATCGTACAAAAATGCAAAGATATTAAAGACACAAATGTTACTTAGAGCAGCAAAAATTAAGGAAGGCATAGAGAGCCTTGATCGCTCGTGTCCTTAAGAGATATTACAAATAAAATTATAACGGAAAAATTCAAGTACTCTTGTCTTTCTGTTAGTTAATATCAGTAAATATCTGAGAATTCCAAGTGCTGCAAATATAAATGTATTTTCGTTTAGAACCAACAACTCCTTCGCCACAATATACTTGTAAAATCCGCAAAGTATAAACGTAAATCTTTTTTAGTATAGAGGCGCCGTTAAACCAACCTTCGTAAGGCCTAATTAGTTGTCCCCATTTACATAATGAAAAACTCTATACAGCTTATTAATTAGACTTGCACTCAACACACGGACCTCCAAACAACATTAGTCAGTTCGGCCTACTCTCACCAGTTGCCATGCCAACCAACTGTAATCTACAGCAGGAAGAGAGATTACGTTGGCAGCACACAGCTGCCGTTTCCATAGCGACCAAAGATTGCTGCCAAAGACGGTAACCATGGTGATTACGGCACTATTTGCTACGTACCAACATCGGTTGGAATCGGTTTGATATACAAGACACCATTTGCGTGGGTTTGGGCGTCAGAAAAAGATCATTATCATGGGTTCTTGTTTCAATTATGAAGAAAGGTACGGAAATGTAGATATTTGTGGTTGCGTAAGCTTTCATGATGAGGAAACCCGCGTCAATGTCGTAAAATGGACATACAAAATATATGTGAGGCTCTCACGAGCCAGTTACAATTTATTCCAATAAGCCATGAAGACTGCTCTCCAAGCATAAAGACAATCACCGCTAGGTGTTGAGATTAATGTCCACTTTTACATTTACATAAGCTCTATCACTGATGTTGAGCACGTTAACTTAAAACTATACTTGTATGATATATATACATATGTGTGTGTGTATGTGTGTGAGTGTGTGTGTGTGTGTGTATGTGTGTGAGTGTGTGTGTGTGTGTCTGTGTGTGTTTGTGAAATGTACGTGGAATGAGTGCTTAATATAGTGTTTATAGCTATAGACACTGTGAACATACGAATCGACACTGTATAGAGACAATCAGTTTCACACCTGGTTAATCTATGGAGGTAGACGGTTCAAGTACACACTGCTCTGTCCATGGATTGAACTGGAACCTTTAATTAATCTATGGAGGTAGACTGTTCTCGTTCCACTGCCCATGTCTAGAGATATCTCGTTATAGTTCTTATTTTTAGTATTGCTCACTTATTGCTCGTCCTGTTTCTACTGAGTCCAAGTACACACTGCCCGGTCCAGGGATTGAACTGAACCCTTTAATTAATCTATGGAGGTAGACTGTTCTCGTTCCACTGCCAATGTCTAGGGATATCTCGTCTACTTCTTATTTTTATTATTACTCACTTATTGCTCGTCCTGTTTCTACTGAGTCCAAGTACACACTGCCCGGTCCAGGGATTCAACTGAACCCTTTAATTAATCTATGGAGGTAGACTGTTCTCGTTCCACTGCCCATGTCTAGGGATATCTCGTCTAGTTCTTATTTTTAGTATTGCTCACTTATTGCTCGTCCTTTTTCTACTGGGTCCAAGTATACACTGCCCGGTCCAGGGATTGAACTGAACCCTTTAATTAATCTATGGAGATAGACTGTTCTAGTTCCACTGCCCATCTCTAGGGATATCTCGTCTAGTTCTTATTTTTAGTATTGCTCACTTATTGCTCGTCCTGTTTCTACTGAGTCCAAGTACACACTGCCCGGTCCAGGGATTGAACTGAACCCTTTAATTAATCTATGGAGGTAGACTGTTCTCGTTCCACTGCCCATGTCTAGGGATATCTCGTCTAGTTCTTATTTTTAGTATTGCTCACTTATTGCTCGTCCTTTTTCTACTGGGTCCAAGTATACACTGCCCGGTCCAGGGATTGAACTGAACCCTTTAATTAATCTATGGAGGTAGACTGTTCTAGTTCCACTGCCCATGTCTAGGGATATCTCGTCTAGTTCTTATTTTTAGTATTGCTCACTTATTGCTCGTCCTGTTTCTACTGAGTCCAAGTACACACTGCCCGGTCCAGGGATTGAACTGAACCCTTTAATTAATCTATGGAGGTAGACTGTTCTCGTTCCACTGCCCATGTCTAGGGATATCTCGTCTAGTTCTTATTTTTAGTATTGCTCACTTATTGCTCGTCCTTTTTCTACTGGGTCCAAGTATACACTGCCCGGTCCAGGGATTGAACTGAACCCTTTAATTAATCTATGGAGGTAGACTGTTCTAGTTCCACTGCCCATGTCTAGGGATATCTCGTCTAGTTCTTATTTTTAGTATTGCTCATTTATTGCTCGTCCTGTTTCTACTGAGTCCAAGTACACACTGCCCGGTCCAGGGATTGAACTGAACCCTTTAATTAATCTATGGAGGTAGACTGTTCTCGTTCCACTGCCCATGTCTAGGGATATCTCGTCTAGTTCTTATTTTAATATTGCTCACTTATTGCTCGTCCTTTTTCTACTGGGTCCAAGTATACACTGCCCGGTCCAGGGATTGAACTGAACCCTTTAATTAATCTATGGAGGTAGACTGTTCTAGTTCCACTGCCCATGTCTAGGGATATCTCGTCTAGTTCTTATTTTTAGTATTGCTCACTTATTGCTCGTCCTGTTTCTACTGAGTCCAAGTACACACTGCCCGGTCCAGGGATTGAACTGAACCCTTTAATTAATCTATGGAGGTAGACTGTTCTCGTTCCACTGCCCATGTCTAGGGATATCTCGTCTAGTTCTTATTTTTAGTATTGCTCACTTATTGCTCGTCCTTTTTCTACTGGGTCCAAGTATACACTGCCCGGTCCAGGGATTGAACTGAACCCTTTAATTAATCTATGGAGGTAGACTGTTCTAGTTCCACTGCCCATGTCTAGGGATATCTCGTCTAGTTCTTATTTTTAGTATTGCTCACTTATTGCTCGTCCTGTTTCTACTGAGTCCAAGTACACACTGCCCGGTCCAGGGATTGAACTGAACCATTTAATTAATCTATGGAGGTAGACTGTTCTCGTTCCACTGCCCATGTCTAGGGATATCTCGTTTAGTTCTTATTTTAATATTGCTCACTTATTGCTCGTCCTTTTTCTACTGGGTCCAAGTACACACTGCCCGGTCCAGGGATTGAACTGAACCCTTTAATTAATCTATGGAGGTAGACTGTTCTCGTTCCACTGCCCATGTCTAGGGATATCTCGTCTAGTTCTTATTTTTAGTATTGCTCACTTATTGCTCGTCCTGTTTCTACTGAGTCCAAGTACACACTGCCCGGTCCAGGGATTGAACTGAACCCTTTAATTAATCTATGGAGGTAGACTGTTCTCGTTCCACTGCCCATGTCTAGGGATATCTCGTCTAGTTCTTATTTTTAGTCCTGCTCACTTATTGCCCGTCCTGTTTCTACTGAGTCCAAGTACACACTGCCCGGTCCAGGGATTGAACTGAAACCTTTAATTAATCTATGGAGGTACACTGTTCTCGTTCCACTGCCCATGTCTACGGATATCTCGTCTAGTTCTTATTTTTAGTCCTGCTCACTTATTGCCCGTCCTGTTTCTACTGAGTCCAAGTACACACTGCCCGGTCCAGGGATTGAACTGAACCCTTTAATTAATCTATGGAGGTAGACTGTTCTCGTTCCTCTGCCCATGTCTAGGTATATCTCGTCTAGTTCTTATTTTTAGTCCTGCTCACTTATTGCCCGTCCTGTTTCTACTGAGTCCAAGTACACACTGCCCGGTCCAGGGATTGAACTGAACCCTTTAATTAATCTATGGAGGTACACTGTTCTCGTTCCACTGCCCATGTCTAGGGATATCTCGTCTAGTTCTTATTTTTAGTCCTGCGCACTTATTGCCCGTCCTGTTTCTACTGAGTCCAAGTACACACTGCCCGGTCCAGGGATTGAACTGAACCCTTTAATTAATCTATGGAGGTAGACTGTTCTCGTTCCACTGCCCATGTCTAGGGATATCTCGTCTAGTTCTTATTTTTAGTCCTGCTCACTTATTGCCCGTCCTGTTTCTACTGAGTCCAAGTACACACTGCCCGGTCCAGGGATTGAACTGAAACCTTTAATTAATCTATGGAGGTACACTGTTCTCGTTCCACTGCCCATGTCTAGGGATATCTCGTCTAGTTCTTATTTTTAGTCCTGCTCACTTATTGCTCGTCCTGTTTCTACTGAGTCCATGTACACACTGCCTGGTCCAGGGATTGAACTGAACCCTTTAATTAATCTATGGAGGTAGACTGTTCTCGTTCCTCTGCCCATGTCTAGGGATATCTCGTCTAGTTCTTATTTTTAGTCCTTCTCACATATTGCACATCCTGTTTCTACTGAGTCCAAGTACACACTGCCCGGTCCAGGGATTGAACTGAAACCTTTAATTAATCTATGGAGGTAGACTGTTCTCGTTCCTCTGCCCATGTCTAGGGATATATCGTCTAGTTCTTATTTTTAGTCCTGCTCACTTATTGCCCGTCCTGTTTCTACTGAGTCCATGTACACACTGCCTGGTCCAGGGATTGAACTGAACCCTTTAATTAATCTATGGAGGTAGACTGTTCTCGTTCCTCTGCCCATGTCTAGGGATATCTCGTCTAGTTCTTATTTTAATCCTGCTCACATATTGCACATCCTGTTTCTACTGAGTCCAAGTACACACTGCCCGGTCCAGGGATTCAACTGAACCATTTAATTAATCTATGGAGGTAGACTGTTCTCGTTCCACTGCCCATGTCTAGGGATATCTCGTCTAGTTCTTATTTTTAGTCCTGCTCACATATTGCACATTTTGTTTCTACTGAGTCCAAGTACACACTGCCCGGTCCAGGGATTGAACTGAACCCTTTAATTAATCTATGGAGGTACACTGTTCTCCTTCCTCTACCCATGTCTAGGGATATCTCGTCTAGTTCTTATTTTTAGTCCTGCTCACTTATTGCCCGTCCTGTTTCTACTGAGTCCAAGTACACACTGCCCGGTCCAGGGATTGAACTGAAACCTTTAATTAATCTATGGAGGTACACTGTTCTCGTTCCACTGCCCATGTCTAGGGATATCTCGTCTAGTTCTTATTTTTAGTCCTGCTCACTTATTGCTCGTCCTGTTTCTACTGAGTCCATGTACACACTGCCTGGTCCAGGGATTGAACTGAACCCTTTAATTAATCTATGGAGGTAGACTGTTCTCGTTCCTCTGCCCATGTCTAGGGATATCTCGTCTAGTTCTTATTTTTAGTCCTTCTCACATATTGCACATCCTGTTTCTACTGAGTCCAAGTACACACTGCCCGGTCCAGGGATTGAACTGAAACCTTTAATTAATCTATGGAGGTAGACTGTTCTCGTTCCTCTGCCCATGTCTAGGGATATATCGTCTAGTTCTTATTTTTAGTCCTGCTCACTTATTGCCCGTCCTGTTTCTACTGAGTCCATGTACACACTGCCTGGTCCAGGGATTGAACTGAACCCTTTAATTAATCTATGGAGGTAGACTGTTCTCGTTCCTCTGCCCATGTCTAGGGATATCTCGTCTAGTTCTTATTTTAATCCTGCTCACATATTGCACATCCTGTTTCTACTGAGTCCAAGTACACACTGCCCGGTCCAGGGATTCAACTGAACCATTTAATTAATCTATGGAGGTAGACTGTTCTCGTTCCACTGCCCATGTCTAGGGATATCTCGTCTAGTTCTTATTTTTAGTCCTGCTCACATATTGCACATTTTGTTTCTACTGAGTCCAAGTACACACTGCCCGGTCCAGGGATTGAACTGAACCCTTTAATTAATCTATGGAGGTACACTGTTCTCCTTCCTCTACCCATGTCTAGGGATATGTCGTCTAGTTCTTATTTTTAGTCCTGCTCACTTATTGCTCGTCCTGTTTCTACCGAGTCCAAGTACACACTGCCCGGTCCACGGATTGAACTGAGCCCTTTAATTAATCTATGGAGGTAGACTGTTCTCCTTCCTCTACCCATGTCTAGGGATATGTCGTCTAGTTCTTATTTTTAGTCCTGCTCACTTATTGCTCGTCCTGTTTCTACTGAGTCCAAGTACACACTGCCCGGTCCAGGGATTGAACTGAAACCTTTAATTAATCTATGGAGGTACACTGTTCTCCTTCCTCTACCCATGTCTAGGGATATGTCGTCTAGTTCTTATTTTTAGTCCTGCTCACTTATTGCTCGTCCTGTTTCTACTGAGTCCAAGTACACACTGCCCGGTCCAGGGATTGAACTGAGCCCTTTAATTAATCTATGGAGGTAGACTGTTCTCGTTCCACTGCCCATGTCTAGGGATATCTCGTCTAGTTCTTATTTTTAGTATTGCTCACTTATTGCTCGTCCTGTTTCTACTGAGTCCAAGTACACTAGTTTTACGGCATGCTATATTTATATGTAAAAGTGTTCAATATCAAAAAAAGCATATGCAAATCTCCGACAAAGGCGACGGTGTTTTTTTTTTTGTTTTTTTTTGCTTACAATGGAAAATATAATTTAAAAAAATGTTTATTTTTCGATGAAAAGATTCTTCTGAAGAGGGTGCGTTTGGAATGTGAAAATGAGATGTGGCACCTATCCCTGTGAAGATTTGGGGAAAGTGGCTATTAGATACATTTTCTAAATTCCGGTAGCAAGAGAGGCGGCGCTCAAAAGTAAAACAATGAAAACAATAAAACCAAACAGGTGACTTTACCATTTTAATATTTTTCATAGGATTTTCTCTCTACAAATGAAGTTAAATAACATTTCTCAAAATGGCTTTTTTTCTATGTCAGTAAACAAAATAAGCAACATCAAGCTATTTTGCAAACAGAAACATGTCACTAAAAAAAAAAAATGCGGCCCATATCCTGGGTGTAAATAATAATAAAATAAGAATTATCATAAAACTAAATTAGAATAATATTATTCTATGTTTAAAATCATTTTTTTAAAATAAGAGTAGCAAACGTTGGCCGTAATGAAATTGGAGAGGTACAATTTATAGGGTTTGATTATCAAACAAGGGGTGCGTATTATGCATGAGTAGAAGCAGAGGCACGGTGGAGTAATGGATAGCCGAGTTCGAATTCCAGTCGAAAGCATTACATTCACTTATGTGCCCTTGGGAAAGTTATGAACCCTCTTCTTCTTCCCCTCCCCCAGCTATGGGTAAATATCAGGACAGCCCGGGTTCTATAGCCTTGGATGGCAACTGTTCTACCGTAGAAAGAAATGTCAACCTAATGCAGCAAAAAACTTCTGCCTCGTCACTCATGTATCTTTCGATAGATGATCGCCTAAGCGCGTATCACGCAGGGCACCTGAGAAGCATTTTCTCGAACTTTCAGCACAATTTTAGGTGTGCGTATTATGGAGGAAGGCATATTATACATGGGGAATTCCAGTAAATAATGATAACTCCTCATCCTAAAAATTTTCTCGTTTGTTCTTTCTAGTAAGGCAAAAAGAAGTCAGTTTCAAATTTTCGTTCATTGTTTATATAAACATTTTGGATGCTGTGTGATTCACCTCTACTTGCTAGCCATGAGATTCAAAAACGTCGATAAAATTATCCAGCTTGGCCCACCCTTCTATAGTTCGCACGACCGCTACGCCGTGCTAATACCTCATACAGGGTAGACTATGCCATTTTGATCGAATGAAAATAAGGGAAAAGACACTACTTGGTTTCAGTGAGAAAATCAATGAATGAAAGAAAGAAAAAGAAGGGAAGATTGATTTGTTTAACGGCTCTTTCAGTGAAATAGAAAAGTTGCCAATTTTAATTCTTTTTATTTGTACCCCCTTACTTCTTAAATAACTACCAACATTCATATTTATGATTGTTACTGCAATATTTAGTTAAAATTCACTATTTACATTATTCGGATTATTGTTCTCATCTTTGTTGCCATGTTTATTACAACGTTTTGACCATTGTACGCTCCGGCCTTCTTCAGGTGGTTGGAATGTCGAACTGAACCCTTTATTTGCTCACTGTGGTAGACTGCCCTAGTTCCATTCTATTTTCTGTGATTAACATTTTTTCAGAATTTCTCATAAATGTTTGCATCCATTTTTGGACTTTTGATGTACAGAGATGCAAGAATTTCACATAACAGAAAAAGAATGGAAGGAAGAGAGAAACATGTGATTAACCCCAGGCTTCATAGATCGAAAAAAAATCCAAAGTTTTATTGGACTAACCTTTGAACGAGAAAGAAACAATTGACTTTATGTAGAGACACGACCGTTATAGACGACAAGGAAGACATGTTTGCCAGTGGACTTTTCGCTTTATTGATCCATGAAACAATAGAGAACAAATTATTCCAATATCTGTCTATATTTCTGGGATGAGGTATTATGTACATTATTTACATTATCCTCATCTTTGTCGCCATATTTATTACAACGTTTCGACCCTTCAGTATCTATCTATATTTCTGAGATGTGGTATTATGTACATTATTTACATTATCCTCATCTATGTCGCCATATTTATTACAACGTTTCGGCCCTTCAGTATCTATCTATATTTCTGAGATGTGGTTTTATGTACATTATTTACATTATTCGGACTATTGTCCTCATCTATGTCGCCATATTTATTACAACGTTTCGGCCCTTCAGTATCTATCTATATTTCTGAGATGAGGTATTATGTACATTATTTACATTATTCTGACTATTGTCCTCATCTATGTCGCCATATTTATTACAACGTTTCGGCCCTTCAGTATCTATCTATATTTCTGAGATGAGGTATTATTTACATTATTCAGACTATTGCCCTCATCTTTGTCGCCATATTTATTACAACGTCTCGGCCTTTCAGTATCTGTCTATATTTCTGAGATGTGGTATTATGTACATTATTTACATTATTCGGACTATTGTCCTCATCTATGTCGCCATATATATTACAATGCTTCGGCCTTCTCCAGGTGGTTGGTATGTCGAACGGAACCCTTTATTTCGCTCACTGGGGTAGACTGTTCTAGTTCCACGAGCCATGTGCCATTAATGGATGTCAGTTTTCAGTAATCTCCTGTTAATTTTTCCCTTTGAAAGTTCACCACTGCCTTAACCGGGTATTGAACTTACACTCTTTTGGTCCTTGAGGACATCTGTGTATGAATTTCTGGGTATTATAAACCTAATGTCTTCAGCAACCATTTTTACCAGTGCTCATATTGCAATTTTTTTCTGTTATATCATCATTTTTTCTCTGGCATTCCTTATTACATGTTCCCATATTGTATTCATTTCTATGTTTGATCGGCTCAGGAGATTTTTGTGGCCTAGCATACGTGCTGATTCCTTAAGTTTACGAATTATTCCAAATCAGAAATATATTTTGTCTACATTCTACAAGACATATATATCGATATGGTGCCTTAACAACGCCAAATTTGGAGTAATAGTTTAGTGGATAGTGGATCGTTAACATGATCAGATATATTCCGATGTCTGTCAGTTTCTTTGATATCATGAATCAAACTACTATCCACATGTATTCCCTCTTCATATATATATATATATATATATATATATATATATATATATATAGTACAGGTTATCGATCCCTTGGTATATAATTCGGGTGGATCCTTGTAATAATGATTATTAAAACTGATCCACAGAGAGATCGATGATTATATTTTAAGAGAGCATATGTATTTTACAGACCCCACCAATTTACCTTGTTGAAGTAATTTTTGATTTTTTGCTGTAAATTATATATATATATATATATATATATATATATCCAAGTCTAGGATTGGTGTATACGGAATAAATTCCAATAATCAAAAATTACTATTCTTAAAAGAGTGCTCAATACAGAGTAGAGCAAATATTATTTATTTAAAAATTATACCATAAATATGTTATAAAATCACTACAAAAATAGCCATTTTGTTTCAAGGACACCAGATGTGTTGAAACGAAATGGCTATTTTTGAAGTGATTTTATAAGATATTTATGTTATAATTTATAAATAAATAATTATATATATATATATATTCTGTTTATACGTTATTTTTATAGATATAAATTATTTAAGCAAATGATCTTTTTTTTTAAATAGTATTAATTACATTTAACTGCCTGAAAGTTAGAGAAATTTCGTAGTGAATATGTGCTTATCCAACAGGTATCGAACCTGTAACCCGTATGGGAGTCATCATTTGATCTGATGTGCTTTTAAACACTCAGTCACAAATATCAAAATGAGGATTCCCATTAGGATAACAGGTTCGATTCCTGTCGGAAAAGCACATATTTTCTACGAAATTTCTCGGCCATTTAGACAGGTAAATGTAATTAATACTGTTTAATTAAAAAACAAACTATTTACTTAAATAAATTATGTCTATAAAAATAACGTATAAAAAGAAAATATTTTAAAATAATTGAATCCATTTCAGAACATATATATATATATATATATATATATATATATATATATATATATATATATATATATATATATATATATATATATATATATATATATATATATATATATATATATATATATATATATATATATATATATATATATATATATATATATATATATAAAGAGAAAGAGAGAGAAAGAGAGAGGCGGGTGGAAGGAAGGTGGTACGGTGGATAGCATCTCGGACTGAGAAATCGGAGAGCGAAGTTCGAATTCCAGTCGAGTTCGTTGCAGTCACTTAGGCGCAAATAATATTGGCTAAGTTACGGATCGATTTCTTCCCCCCTCTCCAGTTATAGGTAAATAGCAAGACAGACTGGGTCCTATAGACTTGGGAATAAACCAATGTAGGAGAAAGAGAGTTCCGAATTCAAAACCAGTGGACGTTTATTTGGGGACCTTATGGCACACTATGTACCCCAGATTTCTGCATTCGGCTCTTTCATAAAGTGTGGTCGATTCTGAACAAGCCTTCATCACTATAGTCAAATTTATGTGCGTGTTGTCTGGTCTATTGGGTTCTAAGGACTGAGTTTTTTACCCGGTGACAACGAAAAATTTATTATAATTTATCGAAATATGATTTATTGTTACTCTCTTTAATATATCTCATTTTATGTTTAATTTGCTATTTTTTAAGTAGGAAACATTTTTTTATATATATAATTAATTTGTTTAATATATAAAACTCCATTTTCGACCCTCTTTCAGTTTCAAATTAACACTTCATTCTTCATATTACCCCAAATTAATGTCATAAGGTCAATATCCGCGTTAATTTTTATAAAACTTTTTACTTTTAAGGCTAATATCTTCAACCCTCCCGTTACCATCGACTCGAGCGTTTCATCTCACTGAAACATCGTAATCAATTTATCGACGACTGTCAAAGTTAAATTTAAAATTTCTAATTCCGACACGAAAACATTCTATACACCGGGGTTGAATAAGACTAATGTATTTCTCGTTGGCTGAAATAGATTTATGCCTCGCTCCGTAATATGAGGTAATTTTGGATTTTGTTGTGTAATACATATATATATATATATATATATATATATATATATATATATATATATATATATATATATATATATATATATGAACGATCAATTAGCTTTTTTTCATGCCCTGCCTGATGGCAAACGCTGCTGGTGGTAAACGCTGCTGGTGGATTAACCCAGGCTTCATAGATCGAAAAAAAATCCAAAATTTTATTGGACTAACCTTTGAACGAGAAAGAAACAATTGACTTTATGTAGAGACACGACCCTTATAGACGACAAGGAAGACATGTTTGCCAGTGGACTTTTCGCTTTATTGATCCATGAAACAATAGAGAACAAATTATTCCAATATCTGTCTATATTTCTGGGATGAGGTATTATGTACATTATTTACATTATCCTCATCTTTGTCGCCATATTTATTACAACGTTTCGACCCTTCAGTATCTATCTATATTTCTGAGATGTGGTATTATGTACATTATAACCCTAACCCTAACCCTAACCCCTGCCATAGCCAGCGAAACCGTGAGATCACCCCCGGTCGGTGGCTGATGAAGACAGTGTATCGCACGTGCTAACACACGTTGTATGTTAAAAATATATATATATATATACATATATATATATATATATATATATATATATATATATATATATATATATATATGTGTGTGTGTGTGTGTGTGTGTGTGTGTCTGTGTTTACCGACTGTAACAGTAAAATTGTCCAAATCGTTTAACAGCATAATTGCCCATCCCACAAAATGTCTTACTGTTATGTGGGATGTATTTCCTGGAGTGGCAACAGTCTGTTTCACTCTTGAACGTAATCTTCAGGCGTTATTTTATTTTGAATGACTCAATAACCCAAAATCACTTCTTTCTTTTTTTTTTTAAATATTCTCACTTCCAGAATTTTGGGTTTGCCGTAGCGGAATCTTATTCGTCTGTCCACTTGTATATTTGCAAACGCTCTATCCCTTATATCGTGCACTTTTACACACATATATAGCATAGTCATATTTTTCTCATGTATATATATATATATATATATATATATATATATATATATATATATATATAGCATAATGAGAAGCCACGTATACTTTAATATAGAAAAACCAACTGAAAAGTTGCAAATTAAAAAAAAAATGATTGTTTTGGGGTGAAAGTATTTATTTATATTTTATATATATATATATTTGATATTTTAGATCGGCCCCGATCTTTCGTCAGAAATGGCTGTTTTCAGAAGTTTGTTTACATTAAGTAGAGTCCTTCGCGAGACGCGGACGTCACGTGATATGGAATGCAACTGTGTTTGAATATTTCTAACGTAAATCTAACTAGTAATATTTTAGATGTATATTATATATATATATATATATATATATAAATATAGGTAACTAGGTTTGACTATATATATATATATATATATATATATATATATATATATATATATATATATATATATATATATATATTCCGTTGTATGGTATACAGACTGTGTTCCTGCCGAAATTTAAAATTTAACTTTGACAGCAGTCGAAAAATTAGCACAGAACAGGAACACAGTCTATACACCGGTGTTGAATAAGACTAATGTACTTCCGGTTGGTTGAAATAGATCTCTACCTCTCCATATAAGATGATTTGGGATTTTATTTTTATATATATATATGATATATATATATATATATATATATATATATATATATATATATATATATATATATATATTTATATATATATATATATATATATATATATATATATATATATATATATATATATATGCACCATTGGCCAGCCTATACAGATAACGGAGATAAAAGAGAACACACATGGCCTGAAGATTGCGCTGGGCCATAGTGTCGACCTCAGACGTTATTATAGTGCATACTTCGTATTTGAAGTAATAAAAATACACGGTTCAAAATCAATCTTTAGAAAAATATTTGCGTGTGCACGCGCACTTTTCCCAGATTAAATAGATTCTATTACTGTCGAAAGTCCTCTTTTCATTACAGTTTTCTTTTGCATTTACCCATGTAACAAAGTAATGCATTGGAAAGGGAAAAAACAAAACAAAAAAAAAACGATATTTGTCAATGGATGGATAGATTTGGAAATCAGTTTAATAATGCCCGGAAAATGTACTGAATGTAAATTCGGATTTTGTTTAGAAAGATGTAGGTTAAGGAAGAGGGCGTGTAGCAATGCGCAAATTGTTTTGACAACAAGACTTAATAATAAATAAAGCGAATTTAATTAATAAATTTCAGGAAATTAGTCGGCGGTGTGGGAACTGATAGTAAATGTTTATAATGGAGTAATTTAGATTTGACAAAAGATTTTTCATCATCAAACGAACAAAGGAAATGTAGTCGTCGGGGAAAGAAAGTTTCAAAGTTATCCATTGAATTGAATATTGAAAGAATTCGGTTGATAACGTAGGTTGTGTATAGGAAGAGACAAAAAGATAAACTGGAAATGATTTTGAAATAATGATTTTATCTTTACAAGAAACAAAGGAATTGGGTTAATGGTGTTGGTAGAATTAGGTAAAATATTTATTTTATGAAAAAAAAAAGAAAAAGAAATTATAGAAAAAGAAAGAGGAAAGGTAAATGACCAATCGAGATAAACTTCACCCTCCCTCCCCTGCTATCACCACCACCACCACCACGACTAACACCTAGCAAATGAGAGGCTTGGGAGCAACCATTCCATTCCACACTCTACCTACTTCACCGCTCATCTGAAACGAAAGACTTTGGCCATGCAAAGCCGAAACCATTTTAAATGAGTCGCCTGAAATTTTCTGCAATTCACCTTTGACAATAAAGTCTGCATGCCCCCCACCAAAAGTCAAATTCAGAAATTAGTATTAAATCTAATTTCTGAATTTGCAAGTAAGATACAGTGCCTGATACCATATTGTTTTAAATGTTCAAATCTCTGGGTTAATTACCCTTCTATATATCCACATAAACTGCGCTTCTTATATTCTACGCATTCCGCTCACACAACAAACTCCTTCGGTAACCCTCTACCTTGACTGGCTCTTCTGGCTTAAAAGTGAAAAAATATCTTCATCATTTCTATTTTTATAATTATTTATTTTTACATTTTTGTTTTTATATCTTAATTTTCTGTGCATATTGTCCTCTCCATTGCTATTAATTATCAAACTATTTAGGTCGCCCTCCCCCAACACGACCAGAAAAGTTTAACCTTTATTGTTCCCCCCTTTTCCCCAAACTGCGGTATATTAGACGCAATAGCTGACAGCATAGAAAAGCCACTTTTTATCCATCCATCTGCGATATCTGTTCACTTTTAAGCCCGAAGAGCCAGTCAAGGTAGAGGGTTACCGAAGGAGTTTGTTGTGTGTGCGGAATGCGTAGAATATAAGAAGCGAAGTTTATGAGTATATGTGGGAAATATAACGGTTAACCCTAAGCTTGGAGTGGTTAAGATTGTAGTGTTTAGGGAAAGCACCCACCTGGGAGTCAGTTTCACGAAGTAGCGGTTCGTAGGAAGAAGCTGCTCGATTGAGATTTACTTTTCAATATATAGTATAATCAGGGAATGAGCGTTGTTCGCTACAGTGTCCGTGGCATGTGGGTTAGAGGTGGAAGTGAAGAATATAGTTCGTCAGAATATATTCTATGCTAACAGTCTCTTTTCTCGCACTTCTCGCTTGTGGAATCCGCTTACGACTCCACGCTTTCCAGCCAACTTCAATCTGCGAAAATTTAAATGCAATATCAATCGTCATCTACTGTCCTACTGATTACTCCTTACTTTGTTCTCGCCCCCAAGCAGGTGTTCCTTTTTCTAACTTTTCCCCACGCCCTGTAAGCCTCCTGTGTCTCAGTATTTTTACTGCCTCGTTTGGAGCGAACTCGGTTAAAAATATCTACAGAGTCGCAAGAGGCTTGTAATTTTTCGTCTGGGGGAAAGAGGTTGTAGTGTGGAAAATAATTCATCACCCGCAAGGCTGCGTGAATGTTTTTTGAAATCTGCCAAAACTATAAAAATGAAGATTGTGCAGCTCAAGCAGTATTTCATTTTTCAGCCTGATCTGATTTTTATAAAAGGTAGCAGAAAGTGTATATTCGTATACAACGAACAAACTCTTAGCAATTTATAGATGTTTATATGCGCAAAATATTTCCATACTCATGTGTATGCAAGAGAAAAAAACATTTGTTTAATAACTATGACTTCTTGCAGAGTTTATATCTATTTTTATATTTACATTTCTAAGTGTGTCTGTGGGGTCTGCATTAAACCATATCATTTCGCATGCACTTACGCAAGCATGTGTATGTAGGTACATATTAGCGGACTTAGACTGGGCGTGGAGGAGACAGGCGGCATCAGGTTGTTTACGAATATCTTCATCTGCTTTGAAGGCGGGGTAGGGCAGCGAGGGAGAGAAATTTAAGGAACGTCACGTGATCAACATAAAGCGTTTCGTGAGATAACTATTTTCCCCCATAAAATCTCAGATTCTTCACTCCATCTTCCCTGCGTAGACAAAAGTTTGAAATCCAGAGAAAACCATTAGCATGTTTTGGCAATATAGCTATATTTTAACCCCCTCCCTCTCTCTCTGTCAAACACACAAAAAGTATATATATATATATATATATATATATATATATATATATATATATATATATATATATATAGAAGGGGTAGAAAGCGCTTCGGACATTGAAAATTATGGAAAATGTTTGTATTCCTGTACACCGACAAAACGAAAAAACGTAAGGATACTGCCAACACACACACACACACACACACACATATATATATATATATATATATATATATATATATATATATATATATGTTGTAAATGTAAATTTTATCCCGACTTCCAATTTTTTTCAATTAAAAAAAAAAAATGAAAAAATGCCTTTGGAAACCACAACCCCTAAAGACTGAAAATTTTACCACGAAACTTCGAAGTCGGGATAAGTTTGCTACATATATATATATATATATATATATATATATATATATATATATATGTATGCACACTTGTTTCCGATGTTGTCAAGCTCTGTGAAACCGTTTTATATATGCCATCATTTTATGAGGTATGCATACATTTGAAATGAATTTGAATTCTAGCTTTCCAAAAAATTCCAGAATGTACCCAATACAGAAAAAAAAAAACAAAGTGTCTAACATGACGACTACATTCAGTTCTGGATAATGACAATCGGAAATAAAAAAAAAAAAAGCTTTTGAGAGTTTGTCCATAATTTTGATTTGAACGTACCATAACTTATTCAACTATTAAAACAATATAATAAAAAGGCAATAGACAGAACTTGCTTGTTATCTGTTGAATTTAACAAAAATAGTTTACATTAATTTTTCTACCTACCTACCTACCTACATATATATATATATATATATATATATATATATATATATATATATATATATATATATATATATATATATATAATTTAAATAAAAACAGCCCACTTTAAGGTTCCATATAATAAATTATTTCACCACAGCCCTTTTAAAGGACAGCGGATCATCAGATTTTACTTCCAGATGTTAAAATGAAAAGAAATTTACACATTTATGGCAGCAATAAGTGAAGTAAGGGAGTTAGGAGGGTGAAGGGGGGGGGTCTGTTTTGATTTACATTATTAGCTCTGATTTACATTGAGCTCTCTGGATTTTATCCTCCTTGGGTCTACCCATACGGATTACCTAGTTTTTCGTAAACTATATATATATATATATATATATATATATATATATATATATATATATATATATATATATAGGCGTGTGTGTGTGTGTGTGTGTGTATGTAAATGGTAATGCTCGTTTGGAAAACTTCGGTTAGCTCAACTTGTAAGATAACAAATTGATGTCCAAGGAAAAAATTGGAAATAAAAAAAAGATCCAAGAACATTACAATGTACGAGTCCTCTCGTCAAGTGCTTGAGCTGTAAGTAAAAAAAAAACTAACCAAAACAAAACGAGTAAAAGACAACAACGTAAAGTGCTCAATACACGAAGCAGAGCAAAACCTAAGATAATCCTGAGAAGCCAGGCAAATCTACCTAGGTTTCACCTAAACGATTCTTCATAGTAAAACTGGCCATTTTCACCTAAACGGATCTTTGTAGGTTTGCGATTATATATATATATATGGCCAGCGCCCTGGATTTTTTCAAATATCTTCTTTCCTGAAAGAAATACTCCTCTTCCAAGTTAACATACGTCCATAAAATGATCTACGTACGATTTTAATTTAACCGTTTTCTTTAAATGTTTTAAAATATTTTTGGTTATGTTATATTGGCCCGAAATCTCGTTAGCGTCAATAGCATTCTGGAAAATAAAGAAAATTCTTTGACATACTATTTACACTCCATATCTACTATTTTCGTGATCCTTCATATGACTGAGTTATGAATTCAAAGTTGTCATTCACTTAGTTTAGAGAACACAGTCTGCCCTGCTATTTAAGCCATAGCTGGAAGAAGAGGAGATAAATTCATATTTTTCCAATGGATATTTGCATAAAAGTAGATGTAGCGAACTCGACCAGAATTCGAGTTCCGTACGCCGATTTCTTTGAGCTACACTACCCGGAATAAAGTTATATGCATATTAAATCTTGCAAATTGAATGATGTATACTTTTATGGCGACTGCGATGGCATCCACTGTTAATTCTATTCGGCTCATGGCCAAAGTGTATAAATAGTTGATAAGTTGAGTGAAGCTGTGTATAGTCAACTGAGAAGTTTGTGTTGATACGAATGATACATAATGGAAAGTAGGTATTAAGCCTTAAATATATTCTTGTTGGAGCATCAAGTGAATTTAAATGCTTCTGTTGAATATCTTGTGGAGAATGCTAGATGTGGGAAGTTTTTTTTTATGGATGAGGTTAATTAATATATCCCAAGCTTTGTTTTAACCTGTTTGCTTTAAACCCTGTCATATTTTTGTTCGATTCTTTTGGTTTTACGTATGTAAGTATTGCCGAAAGTTCATTATCTTTAAGAGGTATTTCATTAGAAGACTATATATATATATATATATATATATATATAGTCTTCTAATGAAATACCTCTTAAAGATAATGAACTTTCGGTAATACTTACATATATATATATATATATATATATATATATATATATATATATATATATATATATGTGTGTGTGTGTGTGTATAAATGAAAAGAAAGAACAGTAAGATATATAATCCAGTGTTCTTATTGATATTTTTTATTTTTACAAAACAGTGCTCAATATAAATTTACAGAGCATAAATATTATAAATTAACTGTTTTAAAATATGGTTTTTCGCTACACAATAATAACCATGTTTCAAAAACCGTAGCTAAAATCTTCAAATTTAATTATATAATTAAATTAAAAGCATTAGTTCCGTTTCCTCTTCAAGCGAATTTTCGAATAACTTATTTTTAAATTTACAGAGTTTTAAACGCACATATAAATTCATAATTTCCTGTTTCCAAGGATACAGAGAAATCCGATCATTCAGACAGGGGCGGTAGCGTGTTCATTTTTATTAACTATTGTTGTATCAATTATGAGTTACGTTCGAAAAACAGGTTAAGTTTAGGGAGGGTAGGGTGTATTTTTCAACGAGTTCTGACGTCCGTTAAATGCATGTCGTCTGTTTTTTTGTTTTTTTGTATTAACGGCAAAAAGTCTTTCGGCATTTTTTCGTCCTTGTATACATAAAGATTCTTTTTGGTGGTGTTTGGGTTAGAATACGTTTTATTTAACTACACTTTCAAAATATTTTTACTCTTAATTACTAATAGACTATATTTCTTTTTAAAACAAGTAAATTAATTACTTAAATTATTTAAAATTATTTTTTCATATCAAATATAAGTATGTATATTACCAGCTCCCATTTTTTAATTTTATTTTTAAATATTATTTCATGAAAATTTTTGACAATGACGGCAAAAAATAGCTATTTCATTTCTCTGATTCAGTAAATTTTTATTTTTTATAAATTTAGTAATATATAGTTTCTCATGTATGTACAAAGGACATGGGTCATATATATATATAGATATCTATAGATATCCATATATATAGATATCTATATATATGTAGATATCTACATATATATAGATATCTATATATATATATATAGATATCTATCTATCTATCTATCTATATATATATATATATATATATATATATATATATATATATATATATATATATTGATAGATAGATTGATATATAGATAGATAGATATCTCTACATATAGATATCTATCTATCGATATATATATATATATATATATATATATATATATATATATATATATATATATATGAATATATATATATATATATATATATATATATATATATATATATATATATATATATATATATATATATATGAATATATATATATATATATATACACACATTGAAATTTGAATAAACTTTCATGTTAACCTGTTTCGGCGTTCAGCCGGCATCATTGCATAAACGAGTTTTATTTAAATTCAATCTACATTATTGCACAGATATTATACTTGTCCTAGTCAGATGTTTAGAGATCGGCACTTTCATCAGAGGAAGAGCACACAGATGTTACACTGATCCTAGACGGAGGGTCAGTGAACGACACTTTCACCAGCAGAAGTGTGCACAGATATTAAACTGGTCCTAGAGTAAGGGTGAGAGATCGACACTTTCATCAGTTGAAAAGCGCGCAGATATTACACTGCCATGAAGGCCTTGAAGCTCTAATTTCTTCCGATGGAGAACGCAATGATATTACACTGATCCTAGCCGGACGGCCACGGAGCAACAGTTTTATCAGATGCATGGCGCACACAACGGGTTCAGAGATAGTCAAACTCCCCAAACGAGACTCTGCCCTTCGGCATAGCCTCGTCCGGGTTCCTCTCTGCCCGGAGGCAGCGAGTTCGACCAAATAACTCGACGCGGGAAGTGATAAAAGTTTTATTTTGTCCTTTTCTGCGCAAATGATCACACGTTGTGTTCGACACAATCGACATTACCCTTTAAAGTATTATTTTATAAACTAGTAGTGGCATATTTTACTAGGATAAATATGTACTGTTCATCAAAATTTTGCTCATCAAAGAATTTTAAAGCACAAAGAGTTAATTTAGAAAAAGACGTATACAATCCTTCAATATTCCAATTCTTGTTTCATATCACCATCAAAACAAAATATAAATGATTAAAAAACATGGGAAGATTCCTAAATAACACTGGTAAACAATACAAAACATCTTTTTTAGCTAATTTAAGAGTGTTGAATCTGAAAACGACCTAAACTTTTTCTTGGTTAGTTACTGTTTTACTATACAAAAATGCCTCATTTTTGGAAGAAATGTATTTTTTTTCATTTGCTTTCTATATATTTGATATTGATCGATGGTAATATTTATCAAAATAAAATCGTAGAAATCTCTCAATTCGTATTAAAACCAACAAATATTGGTCTGCTTATTGAGAAAGACTATTTGTGCAATAACAATCAGACCCTAAGTCTTTAAAAATAACACGATTGAATATACCAAGACCAACAAGTATTTTCATCAAATCATTTAATAAACAAGAGAAATAAAACCTTCGTAAACATTTAGAAATATGGTAAACATTTTCTCTTTCTTGATTGTCTGTCATGTTTAATGTTATTTAAGTCCCTTTTGATACTCCAGCAGTATCGTGTACAATGGAATAGGTGCATTCAATTGCGATGTCTTTAGTTGGAGTTTCTTTCCAACTGTGATAATAAAATGCTCCCAGTGTGTTTGGTTTCCTTCCATAGTGAAGGGATAAATGTGTTCGAATAAATTTATGAATATTTAACAGAGGATTTTAGGGTTTCATTTTTTTATGTCACCTTAATTATCAGGTTTACTAAAGTATATTACTGATAAAGCTTATCAGTTAATTTGAATTTTGGCGATAAATTGGAGAAATCGGTGGTTCTATTTGAAAAGTTTTGACTCAAAAACACTTTTTTCTTATATAAATAGTTTTATTTCAGGTGGCTGACATACAGCAATTACTCATGTATAATACACATTTTTTTCTAAAAAATAATAAGCAAAATCATGGGTGCGTGTCATGCATGGCTACAAAAATCTTTAAAAAATGCCGTAAAATGAAATAAGAATTATCATAAAACTAAATTAGAATAATATTATTCTATATTTAAAACATTTTTTAAACAAGAGTAGGAAATGCTGGCCGTAATGAAATTGGAGAGGAACAATTTATAGGGTTTGATTACCAAACCAGGGGTGTGTATTATGCGTGAGTAAAAGCATTTTCCCACACTTTCATGAAAATTTTAGGTGTGCGTATTATAGATGAAGGCGTAACATTCATTGGGAATTACGGTAAATTGCTCGGCCTACCTGAAAATTGATGGATTTCTACGACTTTTATTAACTAAATTTTGCGATCAGCCAAGATCGTAAATTGATTTTTTTTCCAAAAATGAGCAATTTTAGTACAGCAAAAATGGTAGCTAACCATGAAAAACTAATGTCATTTTTGGAATCAGAACTACCAAATAAGCTAAAAAAGGTGTTTTGTTTTTGGCACCAAAAATCGTGTTGACCAGTGTAATCTGAAGTATTTTCCTTATTAACACTTTCACTGCCGTATTGTTACAGTTTTTTTCTTTTTTGCCTCTTGGCCCATTTAGAGAAAAAATAACTGCCATTTTTGTTTAAATTTTGCTCTCTGCAGTACAGACAAAGCTAAATAACAGCCGAATACACAATATATTAGTAATCAACACAATGCAGGTTATATGTCTACGTTGGTTTGAAAAGAGTACTAAGCCCTAGTTAGGTTAGAATACAAAACGCTAGGCGCCGATATTTCACGTGTCTTTAAAACGTCGACAACGGACAATGGAAGTTTTGTTAAGATATATAAAAACATCCACAGTCGATATATTTTTACTTTCGTCGTTCTTGTTACTTTTTTATCAAAAAATAATTTATGAACATGGCAATTTGTGAAAAGAAAGTAACAATTAAACGAAGGAAAAACTGTTTAATAATTAATATTTTTTTACAGTAAGGTTCATTCTTTACAAGGCCTGTAGGCCAGCCGCGTTAGAGGGTTACGTTAGGAGGTTATTTGTGTGTATAGGAGCAGAAGATAACGGTTGACCCGTGCCTTAAACAGGTTACGATGGTAGTGGTCGGGGAAACATTCTGTTGGGAATCGGTTCCACAGGGCAGTGGTTCGTGGGAAGGAGCTGATCGAGAGGAACTTCTCAACGATGGAAAACGGAGGTGACGTGGGTTATTTGGTACTATGTAAGTGACATGGCGTGTTTTGCCGTGAAGGTTTGCCTCAGAGGGTCAGAGGGTCCAGGCAATGTAATTCGTCTGAATACTTTCCGTAGAAAGTCCGCCTGTGGGAGAGAGGTTGAAGGGTGGAGAATAATTCATCACCCAAAAGGGCCTGGAGACGATTTTGTCAAGAGAGTCTGGAGAGCGACGTCTGGCCAGCTCCATTTTTGCCCTGGTCTGGCTCTTGTACGGGTATAGGATAACAGGTGAAGTCAGGTACTTACTGGAGTGGTACAGGGTACCGACTATTTTAGCTGAGTTCTTAGCAATGGACTTTGAAACACCGG
>OZ038504.1:87169357-87199357 GCA_964036315.1 Acanthosepion esculentum
ATATATATATATATATATATATATATATATATATATATATATATATATATGGGAGGGTTATTTCTATATTTCTGAGATGAGGTATTATGTACATTATTTACATTATTATTATGTAAATAGTGTACATAATACCTCATCTCAGAAATATAGACAGATACTGAAGAAGGCCGGAGCGTACAACGGCCGAAATATTGTGATAAATATGCCAACAAAGATGAGGTCAATCATCCGAATAATGTAAATAGTGTACATAATACTTCATCTCAGAAATATAGACAGATACTGAAGAAGGCCGTAGCGTACAACGGCCGAAATGTTGTGATTAATATGGCAACAAAGATGAGGATAATAGTCCGAATAATGTAAATAATGGGAGGGGTGTCTTCATTCTCCTCACTCTTACAACATTTCTCCTTCCTGAACTTTTATCTACAACAATATATGCCTGTGTGTTTGTGTTTGTGTGTGTGTGTGTGTGTGTGTGTGTTCGTGTATGTGCGCGAGTGTGTGTCGGGGGTGGGTAGGAAGAAGGCGGAATCAAAGGAAAGATCGAAATATGAAGAATGTCATCATTTTTCATGTGAGCGGGGGAGGAAACGCCTTACCAAAATATGTGGGTGGTTCCCGACATTAGCGCGTTTTGACAAGCATAGGTATCTTGCTGATATTCACTGATCTTATTTTAGTCAGGTGCAAGGCTGGCACAACATAATCTTCCCCAATCTCATTCCCATCAATTTGGACTTGTACCAGACGAAGTCAAATGTATTAAAACTCAATCATCAGGTAAGAAAGAGAAGAAAATAGAACGAAAGAAAAGTCAGTAAAAAAAATATTTAACAAATGGACTCTTTTTCGACAGGTGCACCGATGCCATCAATATTGTTTCATTGTGTCGTGCATGAGAATGACTATTCCAGAATAATAAAAACGAACTCAATGAAGGAAAGGTTAACAAGTTTGAGAAAGAAGAAAGAAAGAACAAAACAAAGAGAGATAGAAACCGAAAGAAAGAGAGAAAGTGAAAAAAAAATGAGAAGAACGAACGATAGAGCGAACGGACGAAAGTAAAGGTGAAAGAAAGAGCAAACCAAAGGGCGAGAGAAGGGGAAAAAGAGGAAATTAACAAAAGAAAGACAGAAAGAAAACGTGAAAAAAACGAAGGAAAGAACGAAAGAAGGCGGGAAAAAGAAGAACTAGCAAAGGAAAGCGGGAAAAATGAAGGAAAGAACGAAAGAAAGAGAAAAAGAACAAAAGTAAATGTAAAAGAAAGGGGAAAGCAAAGGGCGAAAGAAGGAAATAAAGTGTGAAAGAGAAAAAGGGAACGGAAGAGGAAAAGAAAGATCGAACGGAAGAGGCAAAGAAAGAGCGAACGTGTGAAAGAAAAATTTAAAGAGTGAAAGGAAGAAAGAAAAAAAAAAGAAAGATCAGTTGATAACGAAGATGAAATCAAAAACTTTTGACTGAAGAAGAATTCAGGGAAGACGTAGTGATGAAAGAGAAAAAAACGTATTTTTACAACAAATATTTGTCAACATAATCTCCTTCCTTGTTAAACCCAAATCAAAATTTCATTCAATAACTGTGTCAAGGTATGGATTTATTGATCAAATGTCATATGGAATTTGAGGATAGTTCGAAGACTTTACTCCCAAGTGTGTTGAATACACTTGACTTCGTCAGAAATCAAATCTGAACTTGTGATCGATTTCGTGGAGTCTCATCTTCTCTATCGTTTTTTCACCTTTACCGGCGAAATGATAAAAGAAAAAATACTCAAGACATGCATAAAAAAATTGCCAAAATCGAAACTTCTTCTTCTTCTTCTTCTTCTTCTTCTTATTATTATTATTATTATTATTATTATTATTATTACTATTTTATTTTATAACCTCACTCTGACAGCTGTGTTGAAATTTGAGTTGCCTGAAAAGAGATCTTCCATTACTTTTGACGAGAAAAGTGTATATATCTGTTATATTCAGTGCTAAGGGAACAAATGCTTAACACCAGGTGGGAAATAGAAGAAAGGTTTATTGTACACAACCAGTACAACATGAAATACGGTACAGTTATGCACACAGGTCAACTAGTAGTGAGTGCCGCTAATTGAAAGGTCAGACGTGGTTGCGTCTTCTCGCTCTCATTCTTAATATTTAACAGCTCCCCACCACCACCACAATGGATGTATGTGGCACAAGGCCGAGTTTACCGTGGGTTCTCCGAGCCAGTAGGCTCGGCCAAAAATATTCCCTTAGAACCCGCATAAGCGGGTTCAGGTTCTGTCTACCACCCCGGACGAAACTTTGCCCTTCGGTAAACCTTTGTCCAGGTTCCTCTCCGCTCAAGGCAAAGAGTTCGACAGTGAAGAACAGGAGAAAGAACTATTTTCGCTCGCACTCTTCCTCAAGTCTCTCGTAGACGGTTGACTTTATAGGTACTTACTACCTATAGTGTAATCGTTCATGGGGGTGACTGGTTATTACATTACATCAATGTGAAACTTTCTGTTGAGCGATTCTGGTCGGCCAGTACATAACTGTAATAGGTTTGAGCTTATGGTTCATCTCAGAAATACAGACAGATACTGAAAGGCCGAAACATTGTAATAAATATGGCGACAAACATGAGGAGAATAGTCCGAATAATGTAAATAGTGTACATAATACCTCATCTCAGAAATATAGACAGATACTGAAAGGCCGAAACGTTGTAATAAATATGGCGACACAGATGAGGACAATAGTCTGAATAATGTAAATAGTGTACATAATGCCTCATCTCAGAAATATAGACAGATACTGAAAGGCCGAGACGTAATAAATATGGCGACAAAGATGAAGACAATAGTCCGAATAATGTAAATAGTGTCTAGATTTTGTTATTAATGTTACCATATTTTTCTTCTATTAGATCTAAAGAAAAAGAATACCATTAATTTAAATTTAATTTGTTTGATAGATATATATCATGAAGCCAAAATGTTCGGCTTTTAAATAAAAATTCCTTTGTATGCCATCAGGGATTCTTTTATCTGTTATGAAGTGAAAAACAGGGTGAGAATTCGTTCAGCGGTGTAAGCTCGTGACTTTTTGACAGTGGTAGGATTTTATCTATCTCAGTCTGCTAATATCTACCTATCCATCTGAGTGGGACTCTCCTGATTCTATTTACCTACAGAAGCAACCACCTGTGACAGTTCCCGTCTGGCATCTTTCAGAATTATAGCCCAACTATGGTAATGTCTTGTCTGGTGTTCTCACAGACTTTTCTTTCGTTTGGGCTATCTACAGCAGATTCCCGGGGTTACTGATTCTACTAGTCATTCAAACGGAGAGACTACCTTAATGTCTTTTCTTGCAAAGGTGATCGGTGGGGTATGATATTTAAAAGGGTATTAGGTTGTGTTGGAATTAATTTTAGTATTGGAAATGTAACGAAGTATAACGTTTTTTGCTTAATTTGCAGTATAAGCACCAAAAGCCCACGGTAATGAAAATGTTCCATTATGGTGTGAAATTGCCTGATTATTTCGAATATGACATTAAAGGTTTGCGCTCGATGACCGTTTAAGATTTATCGACGATGTAATTTCGATCTCTTTCGCGTTGTCCGACCGCCATTTCTGGCGTTGTTTACGTAGGTTTGCCTTGAGTGATATTGCGCGGAAGCTTAGTTAACGGCCTTTTTACTGATTTTCGTATCTTATTACTCGTCTTGATTACGGCGCAATTTTCGTGAAAATTATTTTAAAATACGCTTCCTTTTTTTAAAAAAAATGGATTTTTAAATGAATAGTTGGTTTTTTAATTGGAAAAAATTCCTTTTTTTCCAATTAAAAGTATTGTTTCTTTGTGGAAGTGAAGTTTTATTAAATAATGAATTCTTTTTTTTTTATTAAATTGGTTTAAATTTGTTATAGAAACAATTGAAAGCTTTTCATGATGTCATAGGTGAACCGTTTTTCAAAAGAAAAACATCGTTGAAAAAAAGGAAAACTTCACTTTTTTTATCCTTTCAGGCCCGTAATTTTTATTTGATTTTTCGTTTTTTACATTTTCCCAGCTATATTTGAAATGGAGCATTCATTTTAAACTTCGCGTATTGCGTAGTAATCAAGACAAATGAGCTTCCGCGCATTACTACTCGAGGCAAATGTATGTAAACAAAACCACTTATGGCAGCCGTTCTGTCGATGCGACGCGAAAGAAGTCAAACTTACTGTTATAGTCCAGGTTAGGACCAACGAAGAACAACACGAACACAAGAGTAGAAATAACGAAGATATATTACACGGAATAATAATACAAGATGTGGAAGGTGTTAGTATGACTGTCAGTCTGGTTTGGAGTGAACTACTATCGGCTCGACCCGATTCGTCCCTCTCTCTTGAGGGGCGTAGTACACATAGTGTTAGGAAGAGTTCATTCTGTAGTTATAGGTAAGGACCCATAACACTTAGATAGTCCACAACTCCTAAATGGTAATCGAGAGCAAATTTTTAATGCCATTTTCGAAATAATCAGGCAATTGACACCTTAATGGAACATTTTCATTACCGTGGGGTTTTTGTGCATAAACTGCAAATTACCCCCATTTTTTTTAAAGACGTAGAGACTGAAAAAAGAAAAGAGTCAGAAGAATATTGTTTCTACGGCTGCTGTACTTGAAGACAAATATTGCTACAAGTGCTATTTTAAAGGCAATTCTTCGAAATTGCATGCTGATATTCTGAAGTGGAGAAAAAAACAACAGATGAGAAAAAAAATTGCAGAACTGAATGTCAGTTTGCAAGCGACAAACAAAATCCGAAGATATAATCGATTTCTATAGATTTTAGATTTGCTGATATCGGTAGAGATTATGGGGAGGTGTGTGGTAAGGATCATTAAAAAAAAAAAAGAATGAAGCCAATAAGAAAACTGAAGACTCGGATAATGGGGTGTGGTTCGGGGGTGGGGCTGAGAGAAAGACGATGGCAGGAGGGAAAAAGACGAAACTGAGCTAGTAACAAACACATCATGAAATCAGCACTATTAAAGTATATTATCGACGCTTATGTTTCATAATACAAATAACAATAATGATAATAACAGGTCGTTAAGTATCGAGGGGATTCTGTTTCATTATTATCTGTCTATTAATCTCTTTATTTATTTGTTTATTCAAATGGCTGTTTTTTGGGGAGGGTTTTCGCGACTCCACAAAGGGTTTTTCTATTTAATGATTGGGCTGAGCTTTTAAGGCTTTTATTAAACTATAGACTTTATTTGTTTATATTTTTTTATTAATTATTTAATGCGAAAATTTGTTGATGTTGGCAAAAAACCGTTAACTCCTGTCTATGGTTTAATAACTTTTGATTATTTAGAAACTTGATGATGTGTAGTTTTTCATGTAGGCATAAAGGGCATGGGTCGTCCCAGGTTTTACAAGTTCTTGTTCTATTTATTATTTTCCATTTTACTTTCGGTGTTTTATTCTTATTATTTACCTAACGTGTTCTTTCCTATTTTTCTGCATATCTGCACATATATATATATATACATATATACATACATATAGCGAAACAGTACATACATACATACATACAGCGAAACAGTACTGTCTGTGAATGACATAATATATATATATATATATATATATATATATATATATATATATATATATATATATATATATATATGAAGAAATATACTCTTAACGCGTGCTATATTCATGGGATAAAGTGCTCAATATCAGAGATAGAGCGTGTGTAAATATAAAAGTGAACATTGAAGTCAACACTCAGAGGCGACAGTCTGTTTAATGCTGGAAGCAATCGCAATTGCTCAATTTAATGTTAAACCAGATAGGAAAAAACGGATGAATGTCTTCTGTTCCATCAGCATGGCTAATGCTAACCCCCACGAAAATAACTAGATGCCCCTCCCTCCTCCACGACTAATGTTTTCCACTGATAAAATGCTAAAATTTTATGTACTATTCTCTGCATCCACCCGAAGACTTTTAAGCATAATTTTGAAAAAACCTAAAACGGATTAAAAAAAAAAATTAATAATCAAAAAATCTTTTGGTCTTTCCGCTTAATAATAACATAAATATTTTGACGATAAATCTTTGTTTTTAATTTTACGGCATTTTTTTTTCATCATGGTATGCTCATTATTAAACGAATCAGTGGAGATAGCCATGTCTTTTCATTGCCATAACCACCCCATGCGTCTTAGTGACATTATCGCCTTGTCTGGGGTGAAATGTTTGAAACATTTTTCGTCGTTATTCCCGTGTTCAGACCACGCTATTCTCATCATCCTTCTGTAGAAGAGAAAAGAAGAGATATATGAACCGAGAAAGCGTGCATTGGATACAGACTCATATGCAATCTACACTCAGGTTTCATACAATGATGCTACTTCCTTACTTTGATGCGGAAATATAGGGAGGGGGGAACCTGATTCGAGGAAACCGCGGTGGAGGGTAGAGGAAGATGAGCAATTGCAAAATGGAAATTGGTAAAGCCATCGTTCGTTTTCAGGATAAGAAGGGCTCCCAACGCTCTTTGTCAAATCCTATCATCAATAGACGGCTAAACACGCACCGGCGTCTCTCTAAAGGAATTCAACTTACGCCCACGTGATCGACGCCTTCTTACGGCAGAACAAACGCAACGCACTGGTTTTCATCCAGTACGGCCGCTAGCGTCATTAGTCACTCATTTTAAGATTCTAAAGTCAAAATGATCTCACTAACTTCGAGACGAAAAGTCTAACCCAGCCAATAAATAAATAAATAACGTAAACATAAAACATATAGTAGATAGCTCTACATTTTTGCGGAAAAAAAAAACAGAATAGTATGATAAAAAAAGCCCCAAACTCAATAAAAACAAAATTTTGTCATCAAAATGTTTATGTTATTATTAAGAGGAAAGACCAAAGTATTTTTTTTATTATTTTTGAAATTTTTTAATTCTTTCTAGCGTGTTCGAAATTTTAGTTAAATATCTTGTATTTTTTTTTTAAGTCAGCGGCCGACGTAATGTTGAAGGTTAGTTTTTGTTGCGCTTTTTCCGGTGAAACACATTAATTTGGAAATTCTTGCAAAATTCAAATAATAGTCGGATTTTAATGAAACTTTCAGGACATATTCAGATACGAATGAAATTATTTATGGAGTTTATTTGTTCCTAGAAAATCTTGGTAAAAAAAAATGGCCGCTTTTAAGAAAAAGTTTTTAAAAAATCGAGCAAATATTTGATATTCCAATTTGTATAATTTCTATCTAAAATACACCCGAATATTTTACTTACTGGAAATAATAAATTTAATCATTTAGCTTTCAATTGAACCTAAAAAGAAATCTTCAAGAATGCTTTTTCATTTAGAAAAAAATCATTTTAAAGAATATTCAGTGTAGGTACTTAATAGATACAGACGTGCACTGTTGTCAACAGTCTTTCTCGCGCGTAAAAAGCGAAAACATTTTGTTTCTGTGGTAAGAGAAACTTGGCAGTTCCGTTCAGTAAACATAGCGAAGTCAGCAGTTCCAATAACATCGTGAGAATGGACAATAATGTTCTTAAATTAAATAAATTTGAGCAATAATATAATCAAGAAGAGAAAAAGATTTATAACTTTATTTGTATTTGCGATAGAAATAATCTGTAAAAAATGTTTTAAAGTTTAATGTACCTAGTGTTAAGCATAGCTAAAATAACTAATGTGATTTTAGGCATTACTGTAAATCAGTTGGCAAATGTTTTCTGTGAACTGCAAAATCGTATTACCCTTTGTATTGCTAATGATGGAGGACATGTGGAAACTTAATTAAAATTTCAATAATACCTTAAAAAATATAGATTTACTTCTTTCTAACCTTTTTTACAAATTATTTCTATCGCAAATACAAATAAAGTTATAATTTTTTTAAGTGCACACGGACTTTATGGACAACCTGTATATATATATATATATATATATATATATATATATATATATATATATACATATGATAGAAATTGAAAGGAGGATTTGATAATTATAATTATGTAATTCATTGAGTCTGAAAGAAACCTCAACAGAATGCAGAAAGCACTGGACGGCCGTTTCGTCCTATATTTGGAACTCATCAGCAGTGCACATCCACTACCGAGAATTGAAACCCTGACAGTTAGGTTGTCAAGCAAACACCATACCAACGGGCCTCGGTGACGAAGAGATAGCAAATCAGACTCAATATAGCGCCGCTCGCTCACATAATCCGTGGTGGAACTCAACTGAAGTTCTCTGTAACCATAGGACTGTGCCCCCGCTATTTGCAATCTCTTCGTCACCGAGGCCCGTTGAACAGTTGGTATGACGGTCGCTTGATAACCTAACTGTTCGGATTTCAATTCTCGCTAGTGGATGCGCACTGCTGATGAGTCCCAAATATAGGACGAAACGGACGTCCAGTTCTTTCTGCATTCTGTTGAGGTTTCTTTCAGACTCAATGATTTACTTAATTTCTTTTTATTTATTTATTTTTGTTTGTTTGGGGTTTTATGGCATATCAACCACTATGGGTTATTTAATGCCATATCCAGTATTTACTAAATATATCAAAAACGTATAGCTGGCAACATCATTGTTTCAAAAACATATAGCTGGCAACATCAATGTTTCAAAAACGTATAGCTGGGAACTGTTTCAAAAACGTATAGCTGGCAACATCATTGTTTCAAAAAAATGTATCCCTGGCAACATCATTGTTTCAAAAATGTATAGCTGGCAACATCATTGTTTCAAAAACGTATAGCTGGGAACTGCTTCAAAAACGTATAGCTGGCAACATCATTGTTTCAAAAAAATGTATCCCTGGCAACATCACTGGCTACTGTTTCAAAATATATATATATTCGTTTACCTGAACTCATGAAACCAAAGAGAAAATCCAAACACGCACATATATATTCACTTCCATGCAAATATCCTTGAGAAAGGCGTGCATTCTTTTTTTCATCCAGTTGTGGGATAAATAGCCAAAAAAAGTGGGCTCTTCATCATTTGAGGAAAACCAGTCTAAGAGAAGGACAATCATCTTCAGCATTCTTGTCACGAGATTATGGTAGGTGATGTTCACAGAAGTGTCTTTCAATATAATTTGAGTTAAAGGTACTTTCACATTCACTTTTGTGAAGAAAAAAAAACCCTTGGAGAAGGTATAAATCCATCTCTCTCCAGCTAAGGGTTAAATAGGAAGACTGGCCTTTTCAGTCAGCCTCAGAGGAAGACAATTTTGAATTAAAAACTTGCAATTGGCAGTCAGTCTAAGAGAAAGACAACTTGAAGCTATCACCAATCGCCTTGAGCATTCCTGTCACGGGATTATGGCAGTTGATGTACAGAGAGTGGCTTTCATTTTATACAAGTGTCTGTCAGTAGAATCTCTATGAGTTACTCCTACTTTCTAACATGTATAAAAGATTTCATGCTCGAAATCAACGAGACGTTCCTCATAGGTATATGTTGCGCTTGCGCAGTATTTTTTAATTTATAGATTTTATCACTTTAAACGTTATTTTTATTGATTACCCATATTTGAGTAGACGCTCTATTTATTTTTTTAAACAGTGTATTTATTCTTACGCTGGTAGAAGAAAATAAATAAATATACCGTTTAAAAAATAAACGGAGCGTCTACTCAAATATGGGTAACCAATAAAAATAACGTTTAAATTTATCAAATTTGTCACATTGATATATTTTTTAAAAAATTGTTTACTTTAAAAATTGTTTTATTTACGTTTGGATACGAAAATGAGTAGGTATGAATTTTCGAGAATCTGGAAAGGGTTTGCATTTATAAGGCGTTATTCGATTTTGCCTGATCGACGACTCTAAAGCTCGCCACATCTAACCACAGTTTATCTTGCAAAGGGGAACGCGAGTTCGAATCCTACCGAAAAGCTATTTTTCGAATATTCAGGCTGGTAGACGAAAATAAATATATATACTGTTTAGTAAATAAACGGAAATCAACTCAGATATGAGCATTTGCTAAACATAACTTTTAAAATGATACAATATGACAGAATAACATATGAACAATATATTACTTGTTTAGAATTTGTCTTATTTCACGTTCGGGTGAGCAAATATGACCGTTTAATGTTTATTTACTATATAAAAAATATATTTACTTTTATAAGGAAATATGTGTGAAAAGAAATCTTTTTATTCAGATTTCTTTAAAAAAAATTACAAAATTTTCAATATACTGGTCAAAATAATTGGAACAGGTGCAAATTCCACGCCTATATTTCAAAGACCTATGAAATTAAGAACTTTAACTAAAACTTCGTAATTGCAGGTTATATCTATTGTAAATACGTTTATTTATCTAATTTGCTGTCTTTGTCTTGTTTATTTTTAGAATTTAGTCAAATTTAAGCTAAATGCTTCACTTCTCTGAGTTTAAAAATGGGCAAATTGTTGGAGCTCACATGGCAGGAGCCTCGATCACTGAGGTTGCTGAACTGTTTGGTTTTTCAAGAGCTACCATATCAAGAACTATGACGCAATTCGAGAAACAGGGCAAAACTTCTAGCAACAGTAGCAATTCGGGCCGGACTTGCAAACTTACTGACAGGGACCGACGTGCATTTAAATGCAAGGTGGCAAAAATCATTGGACTACTGCGGCCAAAGTGACTGCTGAGTTGAATAATCATCTGAATAGTCCTGTTTCTACTAAAACTGTTCGTCATGAGCTCCATAAGGCTGGATATCATGGAAGAGCCGCCGTGAGGAAACCTCTTCTCTCCACTCGCAACATTCAGAAGAGGTTGAAGTGGTGCAGAGATCACAATGCCTGGTCTGCAGACCAATGGAAGCAAGTCATATTCTCAGACGAGTCCAGTTTTTCTCTTTTCCCAACTTCAGGGCGAGTTTATGTGTAGAGGCAGCCCAAAGAAGCTTACAACCCTGCCTGCCTTCTTCCAACAGTGAAGCATGGAGGTGGATCAGTGATAGTTTGGGCCGCCATATCATGGAAATGTCTCGGTCCAAGAGTTGCCCTGCATGGTAGAATCAACAGCAAAGATTACCTGAACATTTTGGGAGATCATGTTCATCCAATGGCCCAGACTTTATTCCCTGGTGGTGACTGCATCTTCCAAGACGATAATGCTCCAATACATACCGTTTGAGTGGTTAAGAACTGGTATGAAAAGCATGAAAGTGAACTAGAACACATGGAGTGGCCTCCACAATCTTCAGATATCAATATTATTAAACATTTTTGGTGCATTTTGGAGCGACAAGTTAGGAGCCGCTATCCTCCACCGTCGTGTCTTAAAGAGCTAGAGCAGGTGTTAATGGAAAAATGGCTAAAAATTGCTCCTGATTAAGTCAGGAAGCTGTATGACTCCATTCCTAGACGTATTAAAGCTGTATGTGGGGCTAAAGGAGGACCAACTCCATATTAAATAAATTTTCTTTGAATTTAACAAGTGTTTCAATTATTTTATCCAACCCCTGTATATATAAACCCTCTACAAAGCAATAATTATTATTTACCATTTTATAAATAACTATTATAACAAGTTTTTTACTTACATTATTCACATTATTCGGACTGTTATCCTCATCTTCATTGCCATGTTCACAACGTTTCGGTCGTTGTTCGCTCCGGCATTCATCAGGTGATTGAAACTTAGAACCGAACCCTTTATTTCGTTTACCCGGGTAGATTGTTCTAGTTCCACGTGCCATGCCTCTTCCGGATGTCGAAATTCCAATCACCTGAAGATGGCCGGAGCGTACAGCGGCCGAAACGTTGTGATTATGGTAATGAAGATGAGTATAACAAGTCCGAATAATGTAAATAATGCAAGTACTCATTATACCTCAGAGCTGGAGATAGATATTGAACATCATTGTAAAAAGAAAGACAAAAGACAAAGAAGTCTGATTGATACCAAAGACTGCGTATATAAATCCCGAAGAAGATCTTACCCTTTCTGAAAGCAGTGCAAGTCATGGTTCTTTATTCGGAGCTCCAGATAGCTGTCAACACAGACTGAGACATTTATGATGTATAGCTGTCCACTCGTATTCGAGGATACCCGTCTCCTAAGACGGCTAGCCAATCCCTATTGCAGACGTTTGCTCAGGCGCATTTGTGTTTATTCAACACCTACGGAGCCCACCTGTGGCTTATACGGCAACGATGCTGAGCAGACCTTAGTTACAGTTTTTAGGAAAGAGCGTGTTATCTAGCGTGACCAACAATTTGACCTAGGCTAGCACGCTGAAGCCCTCGGTCACGGTGACTTGTAACTTCGTGCTAGCACAGCTATCGTCTACCCAATTTACCTGACAAGACTTGGGTCAGCCGGTGGTATGGGTCTCAGGCACTTTCCAAAGGTGTCGCACGGTGGGATCGCCCCCTCCACTCCGAGAACATCAGCAAGTCTCCTTCCTGACAAATCGACCATGGTGAGATTCGAACCCAGTCTCATGGTCAGAATCCGAACGTTCTCACCACTCAGCCAATGTAGCTAGAATGAAAAGAGATTATTCGATGTCTTTCCCGAGCCATTTGTTCGAAAATAAAGACTAGACATTAAATATTTACTTATGTCAATACTTATATATAGTTTTCGAGAGCTATAGCTAAGTATTTGGCCTTTTAAGCAAAGATAGATTTCTTTTTGGCGTAAAGGGATTTCAATTACTTTCAAATAGGCCATATTTTAGAGTGTATCTTGGGTATTTATTACGAATAAATTAGTGTTGGTTTAAAACTTGTACGGGAAATCCGAGCTTCTTCATGAGAGAGCTCTTTACTTTACATGGAATCGCATCAAGTGTTTGCCTTCTAGTGTTCTCGATTGAATCGATTTCGAAACCTGAGATTCTTAATTAGGTGTTTCCTTTCAAAGCAGACTTTTTGGATTTTCTTGGCAGCCGACGTGAGTTAACATTTCTCCTACCCAAATATCCGACGCTTTCGTAAGATTTATTTAATTTTTTTACTTTTTCCATCAAATTAATAAATTCAAATTGGAGCAGTAATGAGCGAACTAGTTTTCAATTGCTAAGACTGCAACTAGTAAAGTTGGTCCACTCTTACATATTTATAAGTCTACCACTAAGTTTTGCTTTGAATATTACTGCCATATCTGGTCTGAAGCTTCTGCGATGTATTTAGAACTTCTTAATGAAATCCAAAGAAAAATCTTCAATGTTATTGGTCCTGACCTGGCATCCCTGCTTCAGTCTCTTTTCCACTGCTGTAATGTAGCTTCACTGTGCCTTTTCTATAAATACTTTCATGGTAATTGTTTGGATAAACTTGTCTATAGAAACTCTGAGATGGTGGTTGTGGTAAGAATGGTTAGTAAGAATGTGCTGTTTTGGTGCAAGGAATATTGTAGTTGATTTGGGTGTGTTTGTATCTAGTAAAATTTAAGACAGAGATTGATGACCAGCCTTCCCCCATCTTCTCTTTTGGCCTTGTGCCACATTTTTTGTATTTTTTATAATAAATATTCCTTTTCTATAGACTTTACGAATTTAGGCACAATTCTTCAACCACTATTTCGTCATGATTCATTGCTCCTTCTCGGGCTAATTTTTTTACTGCTGACATGATGTGGAAAGATTATATTCAATCACTCTCTAAGTCTTCTGCTAGGAAAGTTGCTTCCCTGTGTCGTGCTAGACAATCTTTCTCGGCAGAATCTATCTTAAATATTTATTCGTCATTGCTTTGAGTATTGCTGCCACATTTGGTCTGGTGGTCCAGCTATATATTTAGAGAGTCTTGATAAAATACAAAGAAGAATTTGTAATATTATTGGTCCTGATCTGGCACATAAGCTTCAGTTACTTTACCATCGCCATAATGCAGCTTCTCTCAGCCATTTTTAAAAATAAATACTTTGATGCTAATTGTTCCAATGAATTTTCTTCCATTGGGGTTAACAATTTTAAAAGTTCTTATTGTTATTCCCTCAAACCACACAGAAAAACTGTATATATGGAGACTCGGTAGGAGTTCACAGAGACTCTGAGGTATTGTGGTGGCTGTCGTAAGAATGGTAAGTAAGAATGTGTTGTTTTGCTATAAGGAATATTGTAGTTGATTTGGGTCTGTTTGTGGCTAGCAAAATTTAAGATAAGGCAGATTGATGACCAGACTTCCCCATCTTCCCTTTTGGCCTTGTGCCACATTTTTTATTTTTCAAAATAAATATCACTTTTCTATACGGTAGAGTAATGGAGCGCGGCTCGGATTGAGGAATCGGAGAGCCGAGTTCGAATTTCAGTCGAATCCATTACATTCACTTACGTGCTAATACTCTTGGTAAAGGTATGAATCCGCTTCTTCTTCCCCCCAACTATAGGTAAATAACAGGACAGACCGAGTTCTATAGCCTTGGATGGCAACTAGCCAACCTCAGAAAGAAATGGCAACAAACTGAGTGTAAAAATCAGCCTCGTCAGTCATGTATCGAAAGATACATTATCGTCTAAGCGTGTATCACGCATGGCACATAAGTGACTGACTGACTAGATTGGCGGTTAAATCTCTATACGAAGATTATTGGTCTGAAATTCTGAGATAAGTAGGTATAGTTTCTTGCATCATTCATACTGGGACAAATTTCGTTATCTTCCTTATTATCATAACGTTTCGACTGTTAAGTCACCCGACAATCTTCAGATCTGTTTGTTTTTTAAATAAACAGAATTAATTACATTTCCAACCTGAATATTCGAGAAATATGCGTTCTCCGACAGGGATCAAATCCGTATTCCTATATAGAAACCGACATTTTATCAAACGCTTCTCTGGAGCTAAATGATATAGCACATCAGATGAAATGACGGTTTCCGTATAGGAATACAGGTTCAATTCCTGTCGAAGAACGGCTATTTTCTACGAAATTTCTCGATTATTACTTAAATAAAGTGTACCTATAAAAATAAGGTATAAACAGAAATTATAAAATAATTGTGGGACTTAATCCATTTCAATCTAAAGTGTGTAGCAGCCTTCGAGGTGGGGGGGATTATCTCTGTTCTGAGCAAATCGCATTCCAGCTACCATTTAAAAGTCCTTGAAAATATTTTTATTAAATCAAATCGTCCCTCATTGTGTTAAAAACGAAGCATTTTTGGTTTGAACTGAATGTGATCCATTTAGAAAAATGCAATCGTCACATCCCACGACGGAAAAGTACAAAGTAAAAAATAATAGGTAAAAAAAAGAAACAAATAAAAAAGAGTTACCGTAGATACTCGTGTACAAGTCGACTTCATGTATAGAATAATTAATCGGATACTACACTTGAAAATTCAAAAATAGTAAGGCCATAGAGAGTACCGACGGAAAAGTACAAATTAAAAAATAATAGGTAAAAAAAAAGAAACAAATAAAAAAGAGTTACCGTAGATACTCGTGTACAAGTCGACTTCATGTATAGAATAATTAATCGGATACTACACTTGAAAATTCAAAAATAGTAAGGCCATAGAGAGTACCGACGGAAAAGTACAAATTAAAAAATAATAGGTAAAAAAAAAGAAACAAATAAAAAAGAGTTACCGTAGATACTCGTGTACAAGTCGACTTCATGTATAAAATAATTAATCGGATACTACACTTGAAAATTCAAAAATAGTAAGGCCATAGAGAGTACCAACGGAAAAGTACAAATTAAAAAATAATAGGTAAAAAAAAAGAAACAAATAAAAAAGAGTTACCGTAGATACTCGTGTACAAGTCGACTTTATGCATAGTGTGACACCTGAATGTTTTTGCATGAATTTTAACCCGTTCCCAAAAATTTACCTGTGTATAGTTTGACTGGTCCCCAAAAATGAATGATTTTTAATCTCTTTAAAAAAAATTATCTGTATATAGAGCGACCCTATGTTTTTGTATAAAAAAAAAACTATCATAAAAATCATATTTTATTTCAAAACTTCAGATAACACTAGGTAGGCCGTAGAGCTTTTCAGCCTAAAGATAGGGATTAAAACAATGAAGATAAAGATAGTAGCCCATTCATGAAATACCAAAAATATCCAGAATTTCAGAGAATATTTGCAGGAATCCGTCACAGGAACAAAAATTGTGTGGTACTTTAAAAACCATTTCTAAAGGCGATCCAATTTGGCACTGCGACAGTGACTCAGACTAAACCTGTAAACATCAGTTTGTAATAGTTTGATTATTTCAAAGTCATATCAAAGCGAGAAGAGACAACGGCCAAACATAACGCTCACCCCTCGGTCTGCTACCCGCAACCAAACGAAGACCGAGCGTCACAATGCGGTAGACTAGCGTAGAGGGTATTTGGCCAGAAGTTCTCCAAGGTCACACTCGCATACGTACGTATAGCTATCGATTTTTGTAGAGATCAAGTTCTCTATCTCTTTACATGTAAGTATATATGCACACAGGGTGCGATGGATAAATTGTCGTCTAAATGCCGCCAAAAATGAAAATAACACTGACATCTCATTTTAATAGATATACAGGGTGCGATGGATAAATTGTCGTCTAAATGACGCCAAAAATGAAAATATATATATATATATATATATATATATATATATATATATATATATATATATATATAAAACAGAATATGTATAAACAGAATATATATATATATATATATATATATATATATATATATATATATATATATATATATATTTTGTTTATATATTTATATGGATACACTTAAATGTTCTGTGTTTGAACTAAATTCACAATTAAGAAAAAATGGCCAAACTTAACAGACAAAACACACACACACACACACACACACATACACACACACACACACACACACACACACACATATATATATATATATATATATATATATGTGTGTGTGTGTGTATATATTAACTTCATGGGGGTACGTGTATTATTGTAAGTTTATCGATTTGCTTGAGTTGAACGCGTGTTTTATCCAGGTGTTAATAAATCGGCCTATGTAACTAAACTCTTGCTTTTTGGTTTATTAAAATATCTTTATAGACAGACTGTCCCACAAAACTATACGTCAGAGTCTTGTTTATAACTAGAACCTGGTTTTTGACTTAGAATTTGATTAAAATCTTTCCTCCAAAATAAATAAAAATAGGCATATGTGTGGGTAGCGAAAGTTCTAAATTCGGAGCGGAGGCTATAATCCTGGAGAAAACAGTTTGAGTTTCTCGACTTGATTCGCTGTCTTGATTTATTTACCAAAACAGAATAGAAGTAATCTAATGTGTGGATATTAGCGTTCCGGATTTAAATTTTTAGCTATTCTGTAACCTTGGGAAAGTCCTAAATGCGCCTCTCCACCCACAAGCCATGTGCTAAATAACAGTGTAGACTAGCCTCTCTAGAAAAAGGACAAAATCCTGAAGAAAGCAACAGAGAAACCATTCCTCTATCTTCCCCAAAGAGTCAGGGCAATTCATACATATTAAAAAAAGAAGCTGTGGAGAGACTTGATCGCCTAAGTAAAAAAGAAGTATTCAATGTTTACTGTTCATTTTTGTCTGTATTTGTGGGGCGAGGAGTTATCCTTATTTACAGTATTTATATTTTTGCTATTGTCCTCATCTTGGATAATCACAGCTTTTCGGCCGTTGTGCACTCCGGCCTTTCTCAGATGTATATCGATCTACAGGGGATTCTGAAATGAACCATTTATTTAGTCTACGGGTTTAAACAGGGAAGGAGAACAGTCTACCCCTGTAGCTTAAATGTAAAGTGTCCAGTTCAAAATTCCCTGTAGATCGATATACGTCTGGGGAAGGCCGAAGTACACAGCGGCCGAAACATTGTTTTGTTTGTTTAGTTTGACGGCATATCAACCTCAATGAGTTATTTAATGCGAACAAGATTTTTTATTGCTGGTAATATTTTTTTTTTCAAAAATGCATTGCTGATAAATTGGTAGTAATATTTTTCCTTCAAATATTTATTGCTGGCATTAACACCTATTTTTACACTTTCATAGTGTATTGACCCCAGTTTGGAGTTAATTATTTGTCCATAGCTGTGACCCTAACAGGTGTTAACACCCCTGATCAGTGTAGACCTGGGAACACCAGCAATGAAGTGATGGTTCCACACTCCTCAAAAACTTCTAAACAGAGGCCTTGCCGTCGGATGTAGGTTATCTTCTTACACAGAACGTGGATTAGTTTATCGTCTTACCCAGGACGCGGATGTAGTGTATCGTCTTACCTAGGACGCGGATCTAGTTTATCGTCTTACTCGGGAAGCGTATGTAGTTTATCGTCTTACCCTGCACACGGATGTAGTTTATCGTCTTACCCAGGACGCGGATGTAGTTAATCGTCTTACCCAGGACCCGGATGTAGTTTATTGTCATACCCAGGACGCGGATGTAGTGTATCGTCTTACCCAGGACGCGGATGTAGTTTATCGTCTTACCCAGGACGCGGATGTAGTGTATCGTCTTACCCAGGACGCGGATGTAGTTTATCGTCTTACCCAGGACGCGGATGTAGTGTATCGTCTTACCTAGGACGCGGATGCAGTTTATCGTCTTACTCAGGACACGGATGTAGTTTATCATCTTACCCAGGACGCGGATGCAGTTTATCGTCTTACTCAGGACGCGGATGTAGTTTATCGTCTTACTCGGGAAGCGGATGTAGTTTATCGTCTTACCCTGGACACGGATGTAGTTTATCGTCTTACCCAGGACGCGGATGTAGTTTATCGTCTTACCTAGGACGCGGATGCAGTTTATCGTCTTACTCAGGACACGGATGTAGTTTATCATCTTACCCTGGATGCGGATGCAGTTTATCGTCTTACTCAGGACGCGGATGTAGTTTATCGTCTTACTCGGGAAGCGGATGTAGTTTATCGTCTTACCCTGGACACGGATGTAGTTTATCGTCTTACTCAGGACGCGGATGTAGTTTATCGTCTTACTCAGGACGCATATGTAGTTTATCGCCTTACCCTGCATGCGGATGTAGTTTATCGTCTTACCCAGGACGCGGATGTAGTTAATCGTCTTACCCAGGACGCGGATGTAGTTTATTGTCATACCCAGGACGCGGATGTAGTGTATCGTCTTACCCAGGACGCGGATGTAGTTTATCGTCTTACCCAGGACGCGGATGTAGTGTATCGTCTTACCTAGGACGCGGATGCAGTTTATCGTCTTACTCAGGACACGGATGTAGTTTATCATCTTACCCAGGACGCGGATGCAGTTTATCGTCTTACTCAGGACGCGGATGTAGTTTATCGTCTTACTCGGGAAGCGGATGTAGTTTATCGTCTTACCCTGGACACGGATGTAGTTTATCGTCTTACCTAGGACGCGGATGTAGTTTATCGTCTTACCCAGGACGCGGATGTAGTGTATTGTCTTACCTAGGACGCGGATGCAGTTTATCGTCTTACTCAGGACACGGATGTAGTTTATCATCTTACCCTGGATGCGGATGCAGTTTATCGTCTTACTCAGGACGCGGATGTAGTTTATCGTCTTACTCGGGAAGCGGATGTAGTTTATCGTCTTACCCTGGACACGGATGTAGTTTATCGTCTTACTCAGGAGGCGGATGTAGTTTATCGTCTTACTCAGGACGCATATGTAGTTTATCGTCTTACCCTGCATGCGGATGTAGTTTATCGTCTTACTCAGGACCCGGATGTAGTTTAACGTCTTACTCAGGACGCGGATGTAGTTTATCGTCTTACCTTGGACGCGGACGTAGTTTATCGTCTTACTCAGGACGCGGATGTAGTTTAACGTCTTACTCAGGACGCGGATGTAGTTCATCGTCTTACCCAGGACGCGGATGTAGTTTATCGTCTTACCCAGGGCGACAAAACGTTATAAGAACAACAACAAAGATGAGGACATTAGTCCGAATATAAATAGCTTACTGTTTATGTTTAAGCCGAATCTTCTTTAAGTAGTGATAATTTAAAAACAAAAAAAATTTCCTGAGAATATAACGTTGATAAAATTGACTGATGTTGTCAGTGTCTACATTTTAATTTTCATTCAAAGAATGTTGCACAATTTCAACGGACAAATTAGATGATATTTTATAACACCATGAAAATGTTTAAATTCCTTATAAAAAAAAACAAACAGTCGGTACTACTTAAACAAACTAGTGTAAGAAAATATGGAAATAATTTCCAGGGAATAAACTTTTTGTCGACAATCATTCTGTCGATATTCTTGAAGCCGCGACATTTGGCGGAATTGAATTTCTTTTATCTGTTTATAAAAGTGTTTGGGTTTGAGGGGGTGTGGTTTATAATATTAAAAAATTGATCATTGACTCTTACAGAGTTATCGGCACTTAATATTTTATTTACAAATGTCGTTCTATATTTTAAATGACGTTCACCGTGTATAAAGCCCAAGAACCACTTAAGGTAGTGGCTTGCAGAGTAAGAGGCACAGTTTAAGCGGATATGTGGAGAAGTTAACGGTCGAACCTAGACTTGAACATGCCAAGTCCGTTAAACATCCTCGGTTCCACGAAGCATCGGTCTGGGAAGCTGCCCCGGCCTTGAAAGTGTGATTACGTCATTGATATCTGCCTATTCGTTAATACTTTTATTAATTTATGTAAACTTTTGTTATTTAATTAAAAAATATGACACTAGTTTAAAAATGTGTATATCTTTTTTATCTTTTAAAAAAATCTATCTCGTCAAATAATTGCTTGTTTAAAATATTTTCTGTAAAGGAAATAATTTTTGAAAATATAAAATGTCTGTTTTCATACGCAGAAAGCAATCACGGAGGGACTGTTTCAAAACTGACATTTATAAACATACAACTCTACTAATAAATCTAAAAGTCAGGGATCTATTTTACACTGTACGGATATTATAAACAGGACACCCACAAAAATTATATATATATATATATATATATATATATATATATATATATTCTGTTTTCTTTTTGAATTTGTAGGTCTGATGAATTGGATCGTATTTACGATTCCAATGGAATAAATTATGACCATGGAATATTAGTGTTTAAGCCTTTTTATTATATCCTTACTCTGTCCTGGACATTGAGTTCTACCTGGATTCTATCCTCTTGGAATTATTTTTTATACATATATATGTGTATGTATGTATGTATGTATATATATTTATATATTCTAGATATATGATTGCATATGTATGTGTATATTAACCACTAATATTATCTATCTATCTATCTATCTATCTATCTATATATATATATATATATATATGCATATATATCCCACGGTTTATTTTATATTTTAAACTTGGATACTAACTAGATGAGTGACCGCTTGGGAATACCAGGTGCTGTAAGCTTGGATGTGCGGGTGGAATTTTATTTCGTCCACCCGGGTAGATTGTTCTCGTTCCACGTGCCATGTCTCTTCTGGATGTCTCAGTTATTTCCGATTAACTCAACTCTCCAAGATTTTGTTTCACCACTGCTGTGACCTGCTATTGAATTCACAAGTCTTGAAACAAGAACAATATAGCCCGGTGGGCGAAACAAAGGGTTCGATTCGAAATACCAGTCACCTGAAGAAGGACGAAGCGTACAACGGCCGAAATGTTGTGAATGTGTCAGTGAAGATGAGGATAACAGTCCAAATAATGTAAATAATGCAAATAATCATAATACCTCATCTCAGAGACATAGACAGATTTTGAAGGCATGGCACGTGGAACTAGAACAATCTACCTCGGTGGACGAAATAAAAAGGGGTTCAGTTAGAAATTCCAATCACCTGAAGAATTTATGGTCTGGGGCCCCTGCGTGTTGCCTCGGGGTTCTTGATAAGATCCAGAGACGGATATGCAATGTGATTGGCCCTGATCTGTCATCTCGTCTGCAGTCGCTCTCTCACAGACGCAATGTTGCATCACTCTGCCTTTTCTACAAGTACTTCCACGGTAATTGCTCTGAGGAGTTGCTTTCACTTGTCCCTAAGCCTCGTGAATTCAAGCGTCCTACGAGGTTGGCATCCCGTTCCCACCCCTTCACCGTTGAAACTGTTAGGTGTAGACGTCTTTTCTACTCCAATAGCTTCATGTCTCGCACATCTCGCCTATGGAACTCCCTTCCTTATTACTGTTTCCCTGACAAATACAATCTCCAACGGTTTAAGTGTAGCGTCAATCGTCATCTCCAGTTGCCTTGATCTATCCACTTCCTGACATCTTCCATTCCTATCTGCTCTCGCTCTATATCTCCCGTAACCCCCCTACCTCGATCGACCCTCCGTCCTTCTCTTTCTCCACATCCCTTCCTTTACCACTCCTATCTGCTCTTCCTCCAACCCTTCTGTAACCCCTTGCGTGATAGTGGCCACCGGCCTTGCTTGGGGTGATACGCTTAAAAAAAAAAAAAGAAAAAAAAAAAGAAGGACAAAGCGTACAACGGCCGAAATGTTGTGAATATGTCAGTGAAGATGAGGATAACAGTCCGAATAATGTAAATAACCATAATACCTCATCTCAGAGATATAGACAGATTTTGAAGGAAAACTAGAACAATATAGATTTTGAAGGAAAAACTAGAACAATATACCTCGGTGGACGAAATAAAGAGGGGTTCAGTTCGAAATTCGAGATTTACATATGATAGCGAATGAAGACTATATGTCTTAGCGAGGACCATCCTTCGTTGAATCTCGTGGACTGGCGCTACATAATCACAAACAAAGAACTGTGCCAAATAAAGAAACCGCATCTCTTGAGGAATTTCAACAGAAACAACTAAAATAGAGAACACGTATAACCCTAAGCGAAAATAATGACATATTTAAAATGTTGACATTCCGTACGACCTCGAACAAAAAGCTAGGAAGGAAAGCACCATCAATACTGGAAAGAGTGATAACAATGTTGAGAAAGCTATTTTTTCCGAAAAAAATTGTCTTAACTGAAAGATTTTACAAATTTGAAACAAATGTAGCACTGGCTGCTCGGTCAGTGAATGTCGAACGCTTCCTTATAAAGAAATGGCTTATATAATCATTACCATGAGAGATGAGGTGAACAGATACTACATTTTGATCCCAGCACAATGGGCAGAGAGTAACGAAATGGGTAACCAGAATTGCTGGATGCTCGTTTAATGAATGCGAAATATTTCTTTATAGGGAAACGGCTAATGTTATCATTAAGACGACATTTAATTTTTTTCTCCTTCCCTTTCGATGTTCATCGGTTTTACTTGTCAATGTCGTAAGCAGGCTATCGATTCTGCAGAGGTCGTTTGCGGAATATTCATTTTCTAGTTCAGAAATCCTCTTAGTTCGTACTCAAAAACTATTTACATCACTTTTTTGTCTTCCGACCTCTGCCCTATACTTTGGATATACATTTACTCAATCGTCCGTTCTATGCTAACTGAATACCCTACAAGGGCGTTGAAGCAAGAGACATGTTTTAAACACCACTTTGCAAGTCAGTGGCAAGATGAGTGAAGAGAGGTCGTCTTCGGAGTTTTGTTTATATTAATGTCATCTGCACTCAGCCAAGGGCAACGCTCAGCTCATCTCCAACAAGTGCGAAGACAACCAAACAGACAGCGACTGCAAACAGACTAACTACATATCAGCATTATGAACGGAACAGAGTGCAGTTTATTTTTAAATCTCAAGTAGTCGCAGTGTTCCTGCCGAAAAGCTCCAAGGACTGACACATGTGGAAAAACAACAACTGTGTATGTGTGTGTGTGTGTGTGTGTGTGTGTGTGTGTGAGAGAGAGAGAGAGAGGGGGAGAGAGGGAGAGAGAGAGAGAGAGAGAGAGAGACCAATGTCGAAGCTTGTTCATACATCAACATAAAGAATTTTAAAATTATAAAACAAAATCTGAGGCGTGGGGTCGGGGGCGTGTGTCTGTGTGTGTGCATGTGCGTGTGAGTGTGTGTGTGTGTGTGTGTGAGAGAGAGCGAGAGAGAGAGAGAGATAGAGAGAACACAGCCACTTAGTGCAGCATACCGAAGCCAAGAGATACGCCCATATCCTATACAAAATACACACAAGGGCATACACTTCAGCAACTGTGTACGCACCTACACACTCGCTACAAGTAGCCCGCTTTTTATATACGTGGCGTAGGTGGGTACAGAGATGCGCTCACAAGTAAATTCAAGCATTTATTATTTATCAGATTTCGGGGAGGAGGGAATATAATAAAAGTTAAAAAAAAATAAGGGAAGTGTAGGCCAAGAAAGAGAGAATTAATTAAAATTATGCCAAAAAGAGCACGGCATATATTTTAAGGGCGCTTACTGGAGAGCGATGATGAGCAAGTTCCTTACGCAGGTTAATTCGCTAACGTAAACACATCATTTTTACTGGATGCCCTACTTTTGGGGCCTTGTGCAACACGAGGTTGAGCTGAATAAATACAATATTTCTTAAAGAAATACGAAGTTTTCATTGCTGTTATATCTATCTATATATCTATATATGTTTTCATTTCTATCTAAATTGATATTTGTATCTATTAGTCTCTTACATTTTCATATCTATCTATCAATCTATGAGTGCATATCTATCTATGAGGTTATGTCTATCTATCCATAAGTTCATGTTTGTCTATCTATCTATCTCAGTGTTCATATCTATTTATTTTTTTCTCTCTCTCTCTCTTATATGTGCATATATATATATATATATATATATATATATATATATATATATATATATATATATATATATATATATATGAAGAAATATAGTCTTAAAGTGTGCTATATTTATGGGATAAAGTGCTCAATATCAGAGATAGAGCGTGTGTAAATATGAAAGTGAACATAGAAGTCAACACTTAGAGACGACAGTCTGTTTCATGCTAGATGCAATTGTGGCCTGACGATTGCATCTAGCATGAAACAGACTGTCGCCTCTAAGTGTTGTCTTCTATGTTCACTTATATATATATATATATATATATATATATATATATATATATAGGTAACTATACTCGTGTCGAAAAACCTTCGAATTATTGATTTAACAATAGCCAAATCAATCTCGAAGGGAAAAAAAGGTTTTAAAAAAGAAAGAGCCAGGAACATGAAAGTCTGTCGAAAATAAAGTTTGTCTGGCTCATTAGGTTTGACTATATATATATATATATATATATATATATATATATATATATATATATATATATGCGTGTGTGTGTGTGTGTGTGTGTGTGTGTGTGTGTGTGTGTGTGTGTGTGTGTGTGTATTTAGTGTATTGGGGCAACAAATCATTATTCCAACATATATTGTTAAGTATAACAGACAACGAATGTCTATTATGTTTGATCAGGAGCCGTTCTAAACTTCGTACATTTGCTTAAATTTCGAGTGAAATTAAAGACGAAAATAGTAAAGCATTTGGATATGTTTTTATTAAGCTCTTCCTTGGTCTAAACTTTCCGGCTCACACGTACCATCTTCCGAGTGGTCATACGAAACAAAGATATTCACCATCAAAGATGATATTCTGTTATACTGACATAGAAGATTTCTATGCGACGATAATGGTCGCAGAATCGCAGGCGCAGGTCGTAAATTCACGATGCTGTTTTATGACGTCATACCACGTGTGACAGCGAATTATTAACAACAGAACCATATGTCTAGATGTAATGTAGTGTGTTGTAACTAGTTTGAAATGTGATTTTGTTGAGTGTGGGTTTCTTTGTTTTAATGTAGATGGCCTCCAATATATGAACGCTCTTTTTACTATGTGTATGTGTGAGTATTATTGTGTTATTAACTAATATCTGTATAATATTATGTACAGGGCTAGGTTTTTCTAAGAAATGTTGTTTAATAGAACTAAGATCAGAAAGGTGACAAGTAAGTCTACAAGAGAGCGTGGTTGTAGTAAAACTAATATATGTAGTGGGTTTATTATTAGTATCAGAGATACAATCTCTTAACGGTCATGTTAATTTACAGACAACATTGGTCTTTTGAAGAGGATTTAGCTGTGTGGCTGTAGAGCTGTTAGAGACTATGAGTCCATTGTTTAATTTTTTATAATACATTATGAGTTTAATTTATTTATTATTAACGGGTTTAATATTTTTATTTACTATGATTTTTTATCCCGAAATTAAAGCAAATATACGGAGTTTAGAATGGTTAATGATCAAACATAAGAGACATTCACTGTCAGTTATATTTAGCTATATATATATATATATATATATATATATATATATATATATGTGTGTGTGTGTGTGTGTATATTTTAATTTAAATAAAAACAGACAACTTTAAGGTTCCATATAATAAATTATTTCACCACAGCCCTCTTAAAGGACCGCGGATCATCAGACTTTACTTCCAAAGATTGAAACGAAAAATGAAAAGAAATTTATACATTTAATATATATGTGTATATATATACACACACATGTATAAATGAATATATATATATATATATATATATATATATATATATATATATATATATATATATATATATATTTAGTTTACGAAAAACCAAGGTAATCCGTATGGGTAGACCCAAGGAAGATAAAATCCAGAGAGCTCAATGTAAATCAGAGCTAATAATATAAATAAAAACAGACCACTTTAAGGTTCCATGTAATAAATTATTTCACCTCAGCCCTTTTAAAGGACCGCGGATCATCAGATTTGACTTCCAAAGTTTGAAACGAAAAATGAAATGAAATGTACACATTTAATATATATGTGTATATATATACACACACATGTATTGTCAGTCGTTTTTAATGAAATGTGCTTGAAAGAAGGATTGCTGCCTAAATACACAAATATATATATATATATACATGCATATATATGCACACATGTACATATATATACACATATATATATATACATATACATATATATATGTACATATATATACACATATATATATATACATATATATATACATACATATATATATATATATATATATATATACACAGATACATACATATATACACACACACACACACATATATATATATATATATATATATATATATATATATAGTCATCCATATACAGGCCAGATTCGCTGTATCACAGCTCATCAGTGTGCTAGACATCCGATTGCTTCAAGCCAGGGTTGAAACTCGACTGATTTGAAATTTATATATATATATAAGTTAACATTACGATTGCGTCTAGCATGAAACAAACTGTCGCCTCTAAGTGTTGACTTCAATGTTCACTTTTATATTTACACACGCTCTATCTCTGATATTGAGCACTTTATCTCATAGCAATAAATATAGCACGCCTTAAGACTATATTTCTTTATATATATATATATATATATATATATATATATATAGTATAGTATAGGTAATTGATCGGTTGGTATGTAATCGGGTGGATTCTAGTAATATTAATTATTAAAATTGATCTGAAGAGAGCTCAATGTATTTATTTTAACAGAGAATATTTGTTTTTTACAGCAAAAATTGCCTCAACATATAGATAGCCGCGTACAGTACGGCTTGAAATATTACGTTGACGTAATTTTTGTTTTTTTGTTGTAAATATATATATATATATATATATATATAGAGAGAGAGAGAGCGAGAGATAGATAGATAATATATATATATATATATATATATATATATATATATATATATATATATATATATATATATATAGATAGATAGATAGATAGATAGATAGATATATGCTCCTGAAAAATTAATTTCGGTTGAGATCTCTGAGGAGGAAGTATAGGTTTGTAAACAGTGACTATTACGGCTAATAATGCAAGACTCTTCGGTAATTCGAATCGAGTTCTCTCAGTCACTGTGTGTTTATCTAAAAATAAATACGATTAAATTCACTTTCATCCCTGCCGTGCGCCAACAGCCTAGTGGCAGAATTCTCCGACTGACGCCAATTCAGTCCGGTTTCGATCCTAGCTAGAGGCAACCGGACGTCTAGCCACACTGATGAGCTGTCATACTGCGAAACATTCTGTCTGTGGATGACAATATATATATATATATATATATATATGTTCATTTCTATCGATCCGTCTATTTCAATACAACACACAGCCAAATCGAAGATTGGATTATTGTTTTGTGTTAATCATCTCAGTATAATTTGCATTTCTTCTACAATATCAGTATTTAACTTCATGACTCCTATCTGAACACGTTCGTTAATTGCTCCCCCCCCCCCTCAAATGTGATGCACTCAGATGTGTGTGTGTTCGTGTGTATAATATGTTATCCATCGACGGAAACTTTGCGTTTAACGCGACATTAATCCACTGACAAAAGAGATCAATGACAAACAGAATGTCGTTTAAATGTAGCAAAAGTCATCAGATTCTAAAAAGACCTTTTTTCTTGCACTGAGAACATTCCTTTGAAACAAAAGAAATGAATATGCATACATGATAATCTAATTAAGTACTCTGAAATGCGATACTGTCTCGTGTGAGTTAGAGAAAATATTGGCACCATCAAATTACTCCCACGTTGCCTTTATGAAACTGTAAGGAAGGCATCATAGCAACCTGACGATCTCTGAGATCAGAAAAAGACGAAAGGGAATAAAATGTCCTCGTAAATATGAATATTAATTCTCTTGACAACTGGATTCACTTAACCTGAATCTTAAACTGTTAACTTCGAATGAAGAGACAAAGTGACAGTAGATCTTTTGAGGAAGGAAGGCTTAAAGAATTAGACACTCGTAGTATATATCGAACGCAAAAAGAACAGCCATAATATGCCAAATTATTTTTTTATAAATTTAGAACAATGAACAAAACATTTTCTCAATAGATTCAGTAAATTTCCGTTAATATTCTTTTTTTATTTTTCATCTAGAGTTTACGTCTATGACGCCAGACTGTGATATCGCGTAAAGCAGTTCGTTCTGTCGGTCGAGGTCAAGAATCTTCCGACTGGATACTTGCGCAGAGAAGAAAACAAACAGAATTAGAGCCAACGTGTTTGTCATATTTTTTTTTTTTACCTTCGTGCAAACTACGTCAACCCTTTCGACTTTTCGGACAACCAATCCTACGTCTACCCTATTCGAGGTGTCAGCTATTACATACATACTAGTACAGCTCTCATTTCTTTAATGACATTTTCCTATCTTTTAATTCTTTGCTTGGTTTCAGAAAGGCATATTCTACTATTTTTATGCGCTTTCGTTACAGTGTAACCCGGATATAAGAGACCCGGATATAAGAGAAACCCGGATATAAGAGAGATTTTATCTGGTCCCAAATTAGAGCCTGTGTTAATGTATATATAATAGACCAAACTTGGATATAAGAGAAACCCGGATATAAGAGACTTCGTTTCCGGTCCTGACAACTGTCTTATATCCGGGTTACACTGTATTTCTGAGTCACACAGAAGCGTCATCTCTTACGACAGTCCAAAGATAGTTGATTATCTGAACTTGCGTGGCACTCTCGTTACCGAGCACTCAACCTGAGCTATTTTAATAACAAGCACGCATTCTGTCGTCTTACAGTTAATAGCCCTTTCTTCTTTCTTTCCATTAACGCCTTGATCTCTGTACATAATAGAAAACACGAAAAGAATTTATAGAATTTATTGTGTTTACAACAACGCATACAGATTTTAAAAGAAGTGGTTAAAAAGACTACGTAGCTCCAATATCCTGAAATAGGGAGATCTTTTGTAAGCTTTGGAATTATCAAGATTCGTACGTGCCCGTCGAACAAGTTGTAGAGAAGTCAGCTGTAGAAAGAAGAATAGTTACAAGACCCACTTCCCAACCGTTTCCTTGAAGAGGTGCTCGCGGCAAGCACGTGCGGGTAAAGAGCCCAACTTAATTTGGCTTGGGTTCGCTCGTGCGTACATAGGATAACGCAACTGGTTATCTCCTGACCGAAGCCAAATGTTTCTCCGTATTTACCTCTAAGGATTCATATCGCTTTCTCAGTCTGTTCATCTGTATATATCTGA
>OZ038504.1:87204357-87216857 GCA_964036315.1 Acanthosepion esculentum
ACTAGGAGATGAATTATTGAAACAACATATATGGAAAAGTCCATTATATATATATATATATATATATATATATATATATATATATATATATATATATATATATATATATGTACACATGTGTTTGTGTGTAAATTATTTTCAGATAGGGTGTATCTCTGAAGACAAAAATCTATTCTTATCCAACGCGTTTTGTCCTCTGGCATTTACCATGCTAAAGTACCTCAGGGGACGAAACGCGTCGGCTGCGCACGAGTTTCCTCTTGCCTTTTTATTTATATATTCCTAAGGGACTTATATATATATATATATATATATATATATATATATATATATATATATATATATATGTATGTATATATATACATATATATATATATATATATATATATATATATATGCATATATATATATATGTATATATATATATGTATATATATACATACATATGTATATATATATACATATATATATATATGCATGTATGTATGTATATATATATATATATATACATATATATATATATTTACGTAACGTAAATCATTCAAACGAAAAACAAATACTGAAGCTAGTTATATAACTATATAGTTATATAGCCATATAACTAGCTTCAGTATTTGTTTTTCGTTTGAATGATTTACGTTACATAAATTGAATACGCACTACAAAACCGATATATATATATATATATATATATATATATATATATATATATATATATATATATATATATATATATATATATATATATATATAAATGAACATAGAAGTCACTTTTATGTTTACACACGCTCTATCTCTGATATTGAGCACTTTATCCCATAAATATAGCACACTCTAAGTCTGTATTTCTTACATATATATATATATATTTATATATATATATATATATATATATATATATATATATATATATATATATATATATATACACACATATATATATACGTTCTTATTGACATATGATATATGTATATATATCTTATTTTATTGACATACACACATATATATATACGTTCTTATTGATATATGATATATGTATATATATCTTATTTTATTGATATATAACGATGTGGTTTTATTGAAATATAATGATATATATGTATATATGATCTTATTATTATATAATAATATATATATGATCTTATTGATATATATATATATATATATATATATATATATATATATATATATATATATATATATGAGAGAGAGAGAAAGAAAGAGAAATAAAATGAAAGACGTTTGAACTGGACATTGAAAGGTGTTTAACTGCTCCAATCTGAAGGTAACGCGTGTAATTACTGGGGGGGGGGGAGAAGAGAAAGAAAGGACTTTTTCAATTCGCACTAAATTCCCTCACCCCTCAAGTAAGCAAGGGGCTGAATCTAAAGGCCCAACCCGACGTCAAAAGTAGGTGTGTACACGCGGATGAACTTTGTATAGAAATGGACGCCTGACTTAACTTAACAAAAGCTAAACGCCACACACAGAAGCCCTGAAACCCCCACACGTGGTTTATGGTTTTTTTTCCTCCTTTTTTCTTTATATGGATTATTTCACAGAAGGGAATCTCAGAGAAACACATTAAAAAACTATCAAAATTTCAATGCAACTTTTATTGAACCAAAATTCATCCAATTGTAGCAGAAGCAACTTTTCCCAACTTTTTAGTTTGGGCGCTTCAACAAGGTGCAATGGTTAGCGAGCTAGTCTCTTTCTCTACTGTATAGCGAGTTCGATCCACACCGGGTGTTCCATACTTGTAACCTTGTATCAAAATTAAGCTAAGTAAGACCCATGGCGTTATGAAGAGTCGGGAACTTTCGTTCCGATACTTTGTGTTGAAAGTGAAAACTCGATGTAAAACTAATTATTTCAGCTTTGTCAAATGCTACTAAACTGAGTAGTATCAGTCTAAAATTATTACTGCTATTAATTAAAAAAAAAAAAATAACAAATATCTCTTATTATTTACAAAATATTACCCATTAAATCTTTTACGGTTCATATGCTGAAAATTCAAACGGTCTCATTCCAGTGTACAAACGAAATGCAATTATATACAGGTATGTGGAACCGTCATATAGCCTGACGTGCTCTTAACGGATCGAGCCACGGAGAATCGTTCGATTAGCAAGATCGAATTTACTGCCTTTAAACTACAATCTTCCATGAATCTCTCACGTACATTCATATCTGCTCAAAGCGTATCCAAATGTAAACAAATGACGTCACACATTATGAAATGGACAAATTCCGACAATTATTTTAAGACATTTTTATGTTTATACATTCTGGCTCGATCGGTTAAGAGCACGTCAGGCTAAATGACGGTTCCGTATAGGATACAGGTTCGATTCCTGTCGGAGGACGAATATTTTCTAAGAAAATTTCTCGGACATTCAGTCCGATAAATGTTGTTAATACTGTTTATTATAAGCAGAGCATTTACTTAAATATTTGTATCTCTAAAAAGAATGTATAAACATAAAAATGTCTTAAAATAATTGTCGGAATTTGTCCATTTCATAAAGTTTGACGTCATTTGTTTACATTTGGATACGCATTGAGCAGATATGAATGTACGTGAGAGATTCATGGAAGATTGAAGTTTAAAGACAGTAAAATCTACCTTGCTAACCGAACGATTCTCCGTGGCTCGATCGGGTAAGATACAGGCATACCTCACCCTACGTCGTTAATTGGCTGCATAGTTCAGGACTCAGGTCGAAAAACGACTTAAGTTGAAATAACCTCACTATAAACCGCTAATACGAACTCCCCATTGTCTCTTTCTGTATTTATGATATGTATGTACAGTATTCTGAAGAAAATAAATATTTTCCACCTTATCTTCCAGTACTGTAGATTTACACTTAGAATTAGCACTCTTTTTCAGAGCATGGGCAAAAATATATTCTAAATCACAAATGAAACGTGATTGAAAGAACGCCAACGGCAGAGCACAGATGTAGACAAGTCTGAATTCAAAATCGCTGTTGGAGCGGAAAACAACGCACGAGAGCCGCCTGTCGACAGGACTTTGGAATAAGAACATATGCTGAATATAATTTATTATGCTATTTTTTGTTTTTATGATTATATATATATATATATATATATATATATATATATATATATATAATCATAAAAACAAAAAATCGCTATTTATATTATGCTATTTTTTGTTTTATGATTATATATATATATATATATATATATATATATATATATAATCATATATATATATATATATAATCATAAAAACAAAAAATAGCATAATAAATTATATTCAGCATATGTTCTTATATATATATATACATATATATATATATATATATATATATATATATATATAGTATACATAATATTATTTTAAATTTATTTAAATGTGATTTTATATGTGTTTATTGTTATTTTAGAGTTTGACATCTCTAATAATTTTAACAGCTGACGTAAACTCGAGTAAAACGACGTAAGGCGAGTTTTATTTTTCCATATAATATTTAAGAAATCCCGACATATCTACGAAAATGACTTAACCCGAAACAACTTACACCGATATATCACTGTATATATATATATATATATATATATATATATATATATATATATATATTTAAAAAAATAGCATGTTGAGTCAAGTATTTACTGGAGCGGTACAAAGAACCGACCGTTTTCCCTGCATCTTTAGCCATTGATCATATTTACGAGTTCCACTTGAGTCTTGGTGTGAGATTAAGAGCCAATTGTCACTGAAGACATGGAGCCACCCAAAGGGGCCATCTATTTATCGTGATTGGTGATAGTTGGGGGTCTGATCGGCGATGATGGAATGTAACTTGTTTGTTTTTTTGGGGTTTTTTTTTCGAAGAATTCCTAGTTTTCATTTTTTTGTCCTATTCTTTTGTTTTCGTTATTTCTTTAAGTCTTCAGGATTCAAGATTCCAACCAAAGGCAAAACATTGCAATATATATCCTGTTCCTTACTAAATTAGTTCAGCTACAATACAGAATATTTAAACCATGTGTCAAAATTTGTTAAAGACACAAAACACGAAACGTGAATTGTTTCGTCTGGCTGATGTAAAAATTTCTTGTGAGATAAAATAATTCTGACGAAGATAACATTTTGAGCCCTCTCTCAAAACTGAAGAGTGAGGACTGGGCAGCTCCCACCCAAATATGGCAACAGTACTCTAGTTTCGACCAGATCTGGCTCTTGTAAAGGCAGAGGATAGCTCTAGGAGACAGGTATTTACTGTGGAGGTACAGAGAATCGACCATTTTCCTTGCATCATTAGCGATAGATCGTATGTAGAGTTCCACTTGAGGTCGGGTATGAGGAGTTCCACTTGAGGTTCTTGCCGTGAAGGTTTGCCTCGGTGGGACCAAAGAATGTAATTTGTCCGAGGACCTTCCGTGGAACTAGCGGTAGAGCAGCGAGAGGTTTGCCAAATCCCGCCTGTGGGAGAGAGGTTGGAGGGTGGAGAATTATTCGTCACCCACAAGGGCTTGGAGACGCTTTTGGACTACATCAAGGTTGGAGAGTGTGGTCTGGGCAACTGCCGCCCAAATATGACAACAGTACTCCATTTTCGGCCCGATCTGGCTCTTTAGTATGAGGAGTCAGATATTTACTGGAGCGGTATAAAGAACGGACCATTTTCCTTGCATTTTTAACAATAGATCGTATGTACGACTTCTACTTGAGTACAGGTGTGAGATTAAGACCCAATGGTCTCTGAAGACATGGAGTCACTCCAAGGGGATATCCATTTATCGTGAATGGTGATAGTTGGGGGTCATCCGGAATCCTTCATATCCGGAATCCCTCATATCCGGAGTGCCTCATATCCGGAATCTCGCATACCCGGACCTGATTTTGATGTGTATACTTAAACTATTTCGTTGATATGTAACTGATTTGAAATTTCTGTTTTTCAGGAAATTTACTTTAGATAATTGCTTATGCTTATTACACCCTAATGGCTTGTATTGGTGCATAATATGATGGGAATAAGAGGAAAAGAACAACTTTGGAGTTATCGCAAAAAGGGGAAATTGTCAACAGACTAGACACTGGTGAAAGTTCATTGTAACTAATGGTCGAGTTCAACACAGGAAAGTCGACATTGTATGATATAAAATTTTCCAAAGAAACTATTCACCAGCGTTCAAACTGTCACAATGAAAAAAGAAATAAAAAACATGATTGTGATGAAACCTGGACTGAAATTGAAAAAGTTGTTAGTTTTATGGAAAGAAAGCCAGTTTTCACTATGACGAGAGTTAAAAAGTGTCTTTCGTTTAAAAAAAAGTTTAAGAACAAAAGCAAAACGAAACGCGAAAAAAGTTGAGAATGACATTAGAAGAGAAAGAATCATCATGCAACAGCGATTAAAAAATCCTCGTTACATTATTTGTTTTGCATACGTGGCAGACTTAATTTAATGAAATTTCATTAATATTAGATAATTTATTTCTTTTTCCTTAAAATCAATTCCGTTATATTTCATTCACCATTAGCTTATTCACTATAAAAAACTGAAAATAAATGTTGAACCTTATTTCAGTTCATTTATTTTAATCTAAATATAACCTCTCATATCCGGACTTTGTAACCAATTCCTCATATCCGGAAGACCTTCTTAGTCCGGTTGTCAGGGATTCTACTATATTATTATAATACACAGATTGGTACGGACTGGCGTTTTCATTTTCATTGTGAGGAAATAAAAAAAGAAACTTTATGTTGAAGACTGGACAATGTTATACTAAAAAGAAGTCATACACGTATATTAGTTGTAGATAAAGTTTAACCTCAGTAGGTTTAAAGACGCCAAGTTTCCACGAATAGATGAATTGGTTAATCGAATCGAGTTACCTGACATTAGTGAGTTCGATCTCTAGGTGAGGTAATCCAAAAAATATTCATATTCAATGGTAGACTGAAAGTAATTTAACAAGAACGAATTAAATCGATAACTTTTTTTTTAAAGCTTATCACCCCAAGCAAGGCTGGAAGCCACTAGCACGCAAGGGGTTACAGAAGGTTTGGAGGAAGAGCAGATAGGAGTGGTAAAGGAGAGGATGTGGAGAAAGATAGTGGATCGATCAAGGCAAGGGGGTTACAGAAGATTTGGAGCGAGAGCCGATAGGAATGAAAGGTGAAAGGATGTGGAGAAGGGAAGTGGATAGATCAAGGCAACTGGAGATGTCGATTGACGTTACACTTAAATAGTTGATTGTATTTGTCAGGGAAACAGGAATAAGGAAGGGAGTTCCACAGGCGAGATGTGCGAGACATGAAGCTATCGGAGTAGAAGAGACGTCTACATCTAACCGTTTCAACGGTGAAGGGGTGGGAACGGGATGCCAGCCTCGTAGGACGTTTAAATTCATGAGGCCTAGGAACCAGCGAAAGCAGCTTCTCGGAGCAATTACCGTGAAAGTATTTGTAAAAAAGACAGAGCGAGGACTTGCATTGATACGAACTATCTTCTAGCATTGATAGTGAAATAATAATATAACACGCTGTAGTTTGAATAAAGAGTTCGGCTCGAAATCCTCATGAAGTTACCAACGATAAAAGACACCCGAAGAATCCTGTTGGAATGTCGAAACGTTATGACAACTTGTTGCTATAAGTCCCTTCTTCATCCGTGAAGGGAATGTTCAGCATTCACTGCCATATTGGAAGACAAAGTTTAGTTATATATCAATATAAATGTCGATGTGGTTTGGTTTGGTTTGTTTTACGGCACATCAACCTCAATGGGTCATTTAATACCGACAACTTTTTTTCCTGGTAATATTTTTGTTTTGTCAAAAATCTATTTCTGGTAATATGTTTTCCTCAAAATTGTACCGCTGGTAATATTATTTTCAAAAACGTAGTGCTGGCAATAGTTTTTTTCAAAAACGTATTGCTGCTGGCAAATTTTTTTTTTTTTTTTCAAAAACGTACTGCTGGTAATTTGTTTTCTTCAAAAATTTATTTCTGGTAATAATTTTTTACAAAGTATTTCTGGTATTAAAACCTATTTTTACACTTTCAAAATGTTTTTACATCAATTTCGGGATTAACTATTTGCCCATAACTGGGATCCTAACAGGTCCTACCACCCCGAGCAGGTTGGACTTGGGAACATCAGCAATAAAGAGGAGGTTCCACGCTCCTCAAAGCCTCCTGATCAGAGGCCTTGCTGTTGGGTGTAATTTATCGTCTTACCCAGGATGCGGATGTAGTTTATCGTCATACCCAGGACAGATGTGGGATCGACTATGTGAGCAAGACCATCCAGAGGTTAGAGGTTAGGAACGCCCAGCATGTCCCGGGCCAGGTGCGTAGACACGAGCCGGTGACATCCGGGTGTTCAAAGACTCATGACTCCGCTATCGATGAGCATTTATTAAATTCTGTTGCTTGCAGGACGAACTACACTCCTGAGTTTTTCTCTGTCTTACACAGGGCACAGACCAGACCCCATTTAAACATCCTGGAGTCTCTTAATATACAGCGTCCCGCCCTGTCGTAAAAAAAGAAAATAACACTAAACTGTAATTTAATATCAGTTTCAACACTATTTGAAACTGAAATTAAATTACAGTTTAGTGTTATTTTCTTTGTTCTTATTTTTCCGTTTCTTAATACTTTGCTTAACTTTTGAAAAGTACCTTTCGCTGTCCTAATACACCTTTATTTTTCAGTGTTGCATTTTCCGTCTTCTGTTAAAACACTTCCCAGATATTTAAATTGTTGTCCTTATTTGATTTTGACATCTCCAATTTGTAATTTACACATTGGGTTGTCCCTTTTGTTCACATTAACAATCATGCATTCTATCTTCTTGCAATTGATGTATAGTCCTTTCTTCTCGCTTTCCTTTAATAGTGTTGAGGGGTCTCCCCTTTTTACACAAATGGACTCACCCAAGGTATACATATACTACTGCCAGTGAATACGTTGAGTCAAGTAACAGTAGTAGTAGTAGAACGTTGACTCGGTCGAGGAGATAGACCGAGTCGAACACAGGAGGGTAGCACAAGAGTCATAGTAACGAGCACTAGACTCAGTAAGAAGTCATACAGCGATACGTCGATATCAAAGACGTTATATATATTTGTCTACTAACCCCGAATTCCTGGAACTACTAACCTGTATTACCAGTTTGTTTTATTACGTTAATACATTTATTTTCCTATATTCATTTTTGGCGTTTGTTATTATTTGATACCGGATTTCATCCCGGAATCCACAACAAGTAGCTTCTGTAGGAGTGTTTGTTCTTTACGTGTCTGCTACCAACATTGTGTCATCTGCTTATCTTATGTTGTTAAACTTGCGACCGCTAATAGTAAATGAATCGCCTTGCCGTATAGGTTGAATAAGTCTGGAGAGAAGACCCATCCTTGTCTTACCAGCCTTTCTATTTTACTTATATTTACTGCATTTACTTTCTATCCGTATGCAGGCGGTTTTAGAGATATATTTTAATCGTGAAAACTTGAAGAATTTGCTAAAAATGATCGGTTTCAGTTGGAATTATTACTTGATTCTAAAAAGAAGTTGTAACCATGAGAGTAAAGGTCTTTGTTCGCGTTTGACATCATGAGACAACGATTGAGACACCTCGCAGCAAATACAGTAACTATAAAGTAATAAAAGAAAAGTTAGAAAATAAAGACTCGAAAAAAGTTCTTTTACATATTGCATCGCACGAAGCAAATAAAAAAGCAACACTCTGGTAAGTGAAGCCAGCGTTAGCAAAATCTAGTCTGCTCGTAAAAATTCCTGTTGATGGCGTGTGCTGAGTTGCTACGAAAACAATGACGACAGTTCATCATAAAAAACAACTTAATTGTAAGGAAACTTCAATTGCAAGGAAGAAAAGGAAAAAAAAAACCCGAATAGCTTATGCTAGTTTTGTAGTTTTCTGTATCATAACAGCAGGTTGTAAAAGCAACCTCAGTTACGCTAGTCGTAGAGTAACAAGTAGCGAATGAAATGGTGTACGAGTCTCTAGAGAAATGTTGTCAATTTTGTGAGGTTTAGATTGTAAACAACTTTATATTCCAGTAGTTTGATTATTTTTGCAATGGTAGAAAAAAGCTTTCCAAATCAGTGTAGCAGCCTGCTTGGCTCACACAAAATTTTTACCACTTGTATTTTTACAGGGTTTTATTTTAACAAAATACAGTAAAAAAATACAAGAAAGAAAAAATACTATCAAAGCAAGGAAGAATACAACTTCCATAAATTTCGATGAAAGAAGTCTTCTTTAAAAGGTCGACGATTAAAAGTGTATATTCGAAAAAAGATGAAAAGTTCTTTCATTTGTAATAAAGACGGTTCTCTATTGTTTCAAAGATGATTTCTGTCAATCAATAAAGAGGTATTGGAAATTTTTGAATGTCCTTGCCGCTAAACTTAAGGCTAAATTCTAATTTTTTTGACCTTCCCCAAAACATTTGATTCTGCAACGCCCCTATTAGGATATGTTTATACCTGTTTTTTTTTTCAGATTAACATTACATTATGCGAGGAAATGCTTCAAATTCGTAATTTTTGGCTTGCGTATGGATATCAAACCATGAAAATTCATGGCAAATTGATATCTCTGATCCATTGCAAAAATAAGCAAACAAATGGAATATAAAGTTGTTTACAATCTTAATCTCATAAAATTTTCAATATTTCTACAGATAATAATTCAAGATCGAGGTACTGTATACATATATATATATATATATATATATATATATATATAATATAGTTTCAATATTTATGGTTAAAGTGCTCAATATCAAGGGTTAGAGCATATGTAAATGTAAAAGTGGACATTGATGTCAGGCCATATGTACATTTATATATAATATATATATACACACACACACATATATATATACATACAGACACACATATATATATACAATTATATACACACTCACATATATATACTCACACACATATATGTATACACAGACACACACACACACATATATTTACCCACATACATATATATATTCACACACACACACACACACACACACACACACACACACACACACACATATATATATATATATAAATTGAATAAAAAATGAATCGCAATACCCTGTTTAATTTAACTTGTATAAAAGAGGGATATATATATGTGTGTGTGTGTGTGTGTGAATATATATGTGTCAGTAAATATATGTGTGTATATATATGTGTGTGCGTGTGTATGTATATATATATATGTGTGTGTGTGTGTGTGTGTGTGTGTACTAATTGACCCTTCTTTTATACAAGTTTCATTAAAGACAACTGACAAGTTATTGCGATGAAGCTTTTTACTCAACTCTTTTCTTGTTTACACATTTTATGCCCAGAAAAGATATATATATATATATATATATATATATATATATATATATATATATATATATATATATATATATAATAACTGATATTCGGGATCCGGCTTCTTACTAAACAGATATTAATAAGGGAAAGTTATTAACATGTTTATTTCTCGGAGTGTTACGTTTCTGTAAAAAAAGCTTCCAAATCTTGAGCGGTTAATATTATTATTATTATTATTATTATTTTTCGAAAGTTCACACCAGTTGTATCTGGCGGATTTTGCAAGGGATCAAGTGACAGCAAGTCTTCACACTTTCCTCTTGTTTATTTCGTAGTGAAGTCTATTTTGCTAGTATTAAATCCCCAATTATGGGTTAAATAGCAGTCAGTCTAAAAATCTACTCTGAATATAAACCTGTGAAGATAATGAGGAACCACTCCACCATGTTTCCCGAGAAATACGCAAAAAAAATTTAAAAAATTTGTGGAGGACGATGATGAACTAAAAATCGTGTAATGAAATGTCATTCTTGAATTACAAAATAAAATTAAAAATTGTTGCTACTATCAGGAATTATTTCAGTGGGTATAGCAGCGATAATTGATACTGATCATTTGAAATAGCTGTTGACTTATAGTAGCAGAAGTCATCTAAACAGTTTTATTTTTAAATGATAGGAACCAAATGACCTTAAACAAGGTTCTTTGTATTTTTTTTTTTACCGTAAGTAGTACACGCCAATAAGCATTCTTCGTATAAAGTTCAGTTAGTGGGTACCATTTAATTATTTTTTTAGTAATTTTCATGTGTGTGCGCGTGTTTGTGTGTGTGTGTGTGTATGCTAAAAATAAACTTACATGGTTTTGGAATCTGTTTTAAACATACAATTGTTAGTAGTTCTACTGTCTTCAACAACCTTAACTAACAATACCAGCGTCTTAGTAAATTTGTTATTTACAGGAAACTAATCGTAATGATACAAATTCAATTACTCGGGAATAAAACCCCGGAGTTGATGGATAGAAAGAAAGAATGATTTTTCAAATCGGACGAAAGACTTGCCAGGTTATTAACAATCTTGCCGTAGAAGCTGATACCAGAGAAGTTGAAAAGAAATCAAGTAAAGAGAGAATCAATGATACGAAAGAAGAAAATTCTGAAGAAAGTTAAAAGAGGATATAAGTAAAATGAAGATGAGGCTAAAAACACCAAAGACCTGAGCACAAATCTCCAAGACTTAGGGGTGAAATCAAATGACTAGCAACAGTAAAAACAACAACATCATCTCTAAAGTCGTCATCAACAATAAAGTAACTAACTACTTACTAATGACAACAGTGAATTAAAGTCGAGGAAAGAAATAGTACTTACCTTGAATAAAAGATCCCGAACAGAGAAAGAATAGCAAGGCTCGCGGGTTGTTGAATATTTGCATCCATCTCGGTTTGCATCCACACATACCGCATGCCTCATTCCTTTTGGTGTAGTCCCGTTTGCTTTGTCGTCTCCAGCCGTGAAGTCTTTTGTGCTGCCGTAAATACTGCTCCTGCTGCTGCTGTGGGTGACGATTCCAGCCTGGTTTGGAGCTCAAAGTGCTGTCATCCAACGTTCCTGCTATGGACGTTGAGACCACAGCCAGTGCCGTCTCGCCCACGCCTCTTTCTTCATCTTCTTCATCCTCGTCTTGTTCTTCTTCTTCTTCTTCTCCTTCTTCACCACTGCTTCCTACTCCCGTTGTTCGGCCTACTCCTCCCATTGCTCCAATTCCTCGGTAATTTTCGGTGGTTTTCGAATCGCACGAGGAGAGACTGACTGAAGCAACCGACATTTTTCTCATGCCGCTGTTGAAGCACAAATGTACCCTGGAGACGACACCAAGAATTTACCAAGATTTTTATTTTATTTTAGCCAAGATTGATCGGATTTAGGTATTTATTTGAAGTTGTAAAATTATTTGAATTCGTTATAATAATGACGATAGATTAATATGGAAATTAATGCCGTTTTTGAAATTCGTTGTTTTGATTCGAATGGGTTGATGTAGAAGTTGAAGGATTGGTGATAGGTATCGATCCCAACGTAACCAGGTTGACAGAAAAGAAATGAAAAGAAAAGAAAAGAAAAGAAAAGAAAAATATTAGAAAA
>OZ038504.1:87221857-87276857 GCA_964036315.1 Acanthosepion esculentum
ATACTTCATCTCAGAAATATACACAGACCCTGAAGAAGGCCAGAGTGTACAACAGCCGAAACATCGTGAATATGACAATAAAGATGAGAACAAGAGTCCGAACAATGTAAATAATTACAATAGCTGAACTCAGAAATATAGACAGAATCTGTGAAGATTTTGCGTGAAGAAAGGACAAAAAAAGAACAGATTTCAGGAAGACAGAATATAGCACTGGGCATTGCTTTTAAATTTTTGAAGGTTGTAGGATGCAGAGGAGAAAGAAACCGGAGAAGAGTTTCACCGAAAGACAACTTACGCTATTCAAACGTGCAAATAATTGTCGGACTTTATCCATATCATAATGTGTGACGTCATTTGTTTACATTTGGATACGCATTGAGCAGACGTGTACGTGAGAGAATCATGGAAGATTGTAGTTTAAAAACAGTAAAATTGACCTTGCTAACCAAACGCTCCTCTGTGGCCCAATCGGTAAAAGCACGTCAGGCTATATGACGGTTCCGTATAGGATACTGGTTCGATTCCTGTCGAAGGACGCATATTTTCTATGAAAATTTCTCGGACATTCAGACCGGTAAATGTTGTTAATACTGTTTATTATAAAACAGAGCATTTACTTAAATATTTGTATCTATAAAAAGAATGTATAAACATAAAAATGTCTTAATATATATATATGTGTGTGTGTGTGTGTGTGTATACACATAAAAATATATATATATATAATATATATATATAATATATATATATATATAATAATATATATATATATATAATAAAAATATATATGTATGTATGTACGTGAAAACATAAATATGTTGTGTATGTGTGTATACGTATGTGTTTTTGAACATAGAAATATAGGTCCTTGCTAAATTAGATAATCGTTATTTTTTATATGTTTAGATTAGATTTGTAACCTGTAGTCGATATTACTTTTGTGAAATTTTCTTGATTACACAGCGGGTCTTTTATAAATGCCCTTCGGTTTTAGTTTTATATATATATATATATATATATATATATATATAAGTGTGTGTGTGTGTGTGTGTGTGTGTGTGTGTGTGTGTGTGTGTGTGTGTGTGTATAAACAGATTTCCTAAAACGAAGTAAAATCTTGTTAGAAACAGCGAAAAGAATTCTTAACCATTATGTCCTCCAGTGAATGCAATCTCATCACAGAAGAGATCTAGGACCAGGGCACCTCGGTGTGGGGCAATGGTTAGCAAGCTAGTCTCGCTAGATCAGTTACGACCGAAAAGAGAGTTCGATCCTCACTAAGTACTTCATACTTTCGGCCTTGTTCCACATGTATGCTACGCTTAGAAAATAACCATGCAGTGGTGTGGGGTCTCTGGTCCTATAGAAGCATGTAGAGAATACCATGGACCAAACATGTGAGCAACGACTACGTTTTACAGAAAATGGAAGCAGAAAGGACACTAAATGGCAACAAGGACGCATAATGAAGAAATGGTAAATTTATATTCAGAGGACAGATATGAAAGCAAGAGCAACAGATGAAAACAACCTCTCTGTTTAGATCCCTATTCTGCCAACAGGGATTAAAAGAGATAGCAAAAAATAGAACTACAAAGGACAAGAAATTGTGGAGAGCTATGATCGTCCAGGATCCGAAAGGACAAGAAGCAATGTTGATAAAATAGCGAGGGTCACAAAGCATTCTCCAGGGACCCCAATCAGGACGGAAGCTTCCCCAGATATATAGGACAGGGAGTTAAACATTTATCCCTAACAATGAGACCAAAATATTGTTGAAAAGTAGATTCAGTTATATCAAGGAGTATAAAGTCCTGCTTTCTAATTGTAAGACTGTTGTTTGTGGGGAGATTATAAAGTCAGGTATAGCTGATCATATGTGGAGGGGAAAAACGAAGTCATAATCGAAGATAGAGAGGAACACTAAAGAATAAGAAACTTGAATGAATCAGAACACATACTAGACTGTGAGAACCATCTCAGTAATCTTAGCATAGAATTGAGCACCATATAGAAAACCTTTGGTCAGGAAAGAAGATATGCGAGAAGTTTAATGGTTATTTACAATTGGCGTGCAAAGTTCAAATTTCGACTGATGATCTGTTACGTTTACTTAAGAGAAAATATTTTAGACGAACGAAAGTTTTCAATCTAGAAAATACTTGTAAAATTTCAAAATCCCTGCTACCAGCAATAGTAGAAATTCATGTTTCCCGAGACGGTGTAGGCAATTATCTAAACTTCAAAGAATTTCATTTAGGCTTCATCTTTTTTTTCTTTTTTACCTGAGAGAAACTCGTCAAACCGACCTCTGTCAGCTTGCATAAGTGCTTCTTCTAAATGAAATGGAGTGATTTGTGGCAAATGAAATCCCAATTTGACAAATTTAAGGAGAGTAGATGACTTTTATTTTCATTTTTCAGAAGAAAAGCTAATAATATAGGTACTACAAACGGTTATCGGCGCTGAAAGTGAAATCGGTGAGCCAAGTTCAACTTCCGACCTCGGCACGAATTCTTCCTCTTCTTAAATTTTTTTTTTCACATTCTTCGCTTCGTACTTTTCGTTTCTTTTTCTTTTTCTTCTTCTTTTCCTTCCTTCATCTCACATTTTTATTTTCCTCTTTTCCCTTCTTCTTCTTCTTCTTCTTCTTCTTCTTCTTCTTCTTCTTCTTCTTCTTCTTCTTCTTCTCACATTTTTATTTTCCTCTTTTCCCTTCTTCTCACATTTTTATTTTCCTCTTTTCCCTTGTTCTTGTTCTTGTTCTTCTTGTTCTTGTTCTTGTTCTTCTTCTTCTTCTTCTTCTTCTTCCTCTTCTTCTTCTTCTTCTTCTTCTTCTTCTTCTTCTTCTTCTTCTTCTTCTTCTTCTTCTTCTTCAAGCTATGGGTTAAATAGCGGGTCAGACTGGACTATCTTACTTTGGGTGCCAGCAACTCTATTAGAACGAAAGCGTAAGTTCATTCTGGTCATTTACTCCAGTTGCCCTGGACCTCACGCTGCTGTTGGATTTTAAAAGGGATGTCGAGAAGGACGATAAGAGAAAGTGGGCGGGGCCCTGCGAAATTCTTTACTCATTTAAATTATCCAATCCCACACATACACTGTTTCTTTTTCAAACACATACATATACACGCATACACATACATATACACGCATACACAGACAAACATACATACATGCGGGCACAATCTCATACATATACATACACAATTTGCACGCGCGCACACAGGCATACACATGCACGCACGCACGCACGCACACACACATATACACACATACAGACACATATGCACGCATATACACATGCACATATACACACGTGCCTTCATAAGCAGACATACACACACACATGTACGTACACAGATACTCATACATGTGGGTACACTGTCATACACATACATACACAATACGCACACATGCACGCACGTACACACGTATATACACGCATACACACACATATACACGCATGCTTATACACATGCACGCATACACGTGGTATTTCGATCAATGGTCAGTTAATGTAAACCCCTTTGTGTTGATCCATCCAGCAAATGAGATATACATATTTTAAACAGAATTTAGATTAATATCGCCAATCTGAATAATACTGCAAAATGGCCGCCCATCGATTATTTCACATTCAACACAGTCCATCGGCAGCCTCTATATATGCACATATCCATCTACCTATCACCCAACCTGTCTTTTATTAGTCAGTTTATAGTCAGCTAGTATCAGGTCATCCCATAAGTTCTGTCCGAATTTTGAATAAAGAAAACAAGTGACCAAATGTTACATTTAATTACAGATTCAATCAACAATGTATTTTCCCTCATTATCTATGACTTCCTTCCATCTATTAACAAGCTTACTAATTCCATTACTGCAAAATTCTTTCGGCTTTGATTCGAAGAACTCACAAATGTCAGTTTTAACCTCCCCCTGTGTTACAAAAGCTGTTTCTTCCAAATGATTCTGTAAGCTACGAAACAAATGGTAGTCTGAAGGTCGGGAGAATAAGGTGGATGAGGAATTTTCTCCCAACCAAGTTCTTCGATCTTTTGGGACTTGATTCTTGCTGTGTGTGGTCGCGCATTGTCCTGATGAAACATCACCCGTTTTCGATTCACTAGAGCAGGTCTTTTTTTCCTCGAAGCTTAGTTTAAACGCTCTAATTGCTGACAGTATATTTGAGCATTAATTGTTGCATTAGGTGGTAAGAATTCAAAGTGGATTATTCCTTGGCAATCCCACCAGATTGAAAGAACCTTTTGCCCATTAAATTCTCTTCTCGGCTGTGGCTGGGGTCCTTCCCCTTTACCAAGCCACTGTCTACGACGCTTAACATTTCGATAAAAGATCCATTTTTCGTCGCTAGTCACAAGTCTATCCAAAAAAGGTGAAACAAGTTGGCGAGAATGGAGAGAAGAGCAGATGTCAACTCGGGATTTGAGGTTGTTTTCAGACAATTCATGAGGCACCCATTTTCCAAGTTTAGGAACTTTTCCAAGTTGTTGAAGATGACGATGAACAGTTGTATGGTTTGAACTGAGAACCACTACCAATTCCTCAACTGATAAAGCAGGATTTTCTTCAAGGGCTGCTTCAAGAAGCTTTTCATCAAACTCAACTGGACGTCCGGTTCGATCTTCATCTTCAAGGGTGAAATCTCCACCTCTGAATTTTGCAAACCATCTTCTGCAAGTTCTTTCATTCACACATTCCTCTCCATAAATTGAGTGAATGTTTCTAGCCGCTTCGGCTGCTGAGTTTTCTTTTCTTGAACTCATAAAGCATTATGTGCCTCAAATGATTCTTGGGTACTTCCATGTTAGCAGGGTTTTAATCAAACAAAATTTAATTTTATTGTTCTCGGAAATAAAAGTTGATCAGTTTAAATGCATCTAAACATAAAAATAATGTTCAGCTCGATTAGACATTATAAAATACTCTTTAAATTTCGTTCATTTTAACAAAAAGTTAAAATTCGGACAGAACTTATGGGATGACCTGATACATTGATTATCTGGGATAGCTACACACATTCCATCGATAATCGGTGTTTAATTTAATGTAAAAGCAAAGATCTTGAATATAGATTTTTAAGTCAAACTGTCGCAATACGATTTTTCTTTCACTTTAAGAATTAGTATAGCAAACCAGACATTCCACTTTATTTACCTTGGAATTTTCTATTTCCCATCTTGCCTATGATATTCTATTCATTAGGTTGACGATTTTGAAAATTTTCATATTAATATTTACCGAATATAAGGCACAAGAGTCTATCGTGGTAGAGGGTTACTGAAAGTAAGAAGTGATTATGGTTAATGTTATTCAATTGCTATCTATTTACTTCACTAGTAAATACTAAAATTGTGGCTAAATTTTCAATCAACGACAGCCAAGAGATACAAGATAATCCTGGGAAGCTACATAATCTTCTCTATTTAGTAAACTTTGCGGTAAATATATTTTTCGATGTCCTTTAATAAGTACCTTGATTCATTCAGTTCGAAATAATAGTCTGAACATTTTATCTTTTACTCGGTATATCGATCTATCACTGACTCCTTTGGACACTTGCAGTTGATGTAACATGGTAGATATTTAAAAATAATCAATAAAAAGAGAAGCGTACAGCACGTTCGTTGACATATTTTAAAACTTTTTTTCTTATTTCTTTTCATCATATCAAACAAAATTCAAAGAAAAAGAATGTGTTCTTTCCCTTTTGAAAAATCGTTCAAAGTACTGTGGCAGAAATTACCGAAAATTGGAAATCATTACTAATCCGAGACTAATTTTCTTTTACTACAGTTCTCCAAATTCAAGGCAAAAGAACCACTCAGGGTAGAGAGTACTGAATGAAGTAAGAGAAATTAGAAGAGAATTAAATTTATGAGGATAATAGTCATTGGCATTTGATTTGAAAAGTAGTAGTATTCAGTGAAGTATCCCCGGGGGAGTTTTCTTCCACAAAGTTAAAGTTCTCGTGAAAAAAGCTCTCTGAGGGCAAATTCCTCTTATATTTGGAATACTGGGACAATGTAGGTGGACGTAGAATTGTGAGCCCTTGCTGTAAATGGCTGAATGGGTGGAACGAATGAGTGAAGCTCATCAGAACATTTGCCATGGAAATAGCGATAGAGTAGCGACAGACTTGCAACTTTGCATCTCTGGGGAAAGGATTAGTTTGTTTTGTTTTGTTTTGCGGCATATCAAGCTCAATCGGTTATTTAATGCCGTTTTTTGTTTATCGTCATACCCAGGACACAGACGTAGTTTATCGTCATACCCAGGACGCGGACGTAGCTTATCGTCTTACCCAAGAGGCGGACGTAGTTTATCGTCTTATTCAGGACGCTGATGTAGATTATCCTCATACCCAGGATGCGGACGTAGTTTATCGTCTTACCCAGAACGCGGACGTAGGTTATCGTCTTACGCAGGACGCGGATAAAGTTTATCGTCTTACCCAGGACGCGGACGTAGTTTATCGCATTACCCAGGACGCGTACGTAGTTTATCGTCTTACTCAGGACGCGAATGTAGTTTATCGTCATGCCCAGTATGCGGACGTAGTTTATCGTTTTACCCAGGACGCGGGCGTAGTTTATCGTCTTACCCAGAACGACTCTGGGGAAAGAGATTGTAGTGTGGAAAATAAGTCTTCCCCTGTAAACGATATTGAACTTTATCGAGGTTTGGGCAGCTGCAGTCCACGTATGCTGGCAATAGTCCTTTTGTGGTCTAATCTAACTCTTATCACGATAAAATATGGAATGGAAGATTCAAGGGCTTCCTGGAGCAGTTGAAAGAAACAATGATTTTTACAGCATCATTAGTAATCGATCGTATGTAAGAATTCCATTTAAGCTCCGGTTGTTCAAATATACAGGGCCGGTGCATACTACCCACGAACCTCAAGGCCAGGAAGGAGAGCAAACCTGATTGGGGGTCGTGGAGAGAGCTTTGTGACTCTTGCTATTTTATCAAAATTTGCTTTTTTCTACCTACATTTATATACCTTACAATTTATTTATTTCTGTTACTATTAAATAAGTGATATAAACAAATTTTGACTACGTTAATAAAACACCGATTAAAATAAAAATAAATATATAAGATAAGAAATAAAAAAATAAAAATAAAAAATAAAAAATAAAAATAAATAAAAACAAGCAAAATAACTTAACCCAAATAAATAAACAAATAAACGACTTCCGGCAAAATAACCGCCAAAATAGACTACCCACAATGCACCGTATATATAACTAGCTGAGAGAAATAACAACACACGTGGCCTGATGATTGCGTCTAGCATGAAGCAAACTGTCGCCTCTAAGTGTTGAATTCAATGTTCACTTATATATATATATATATATATATATATATATATATATATATATACATATATATATATATATAGTGATTGTCACTTCTTCACAGAAGAAGACCATCTCCGTTCGAATTCCAGTTGAATCTATTACATTCACTTACGTGCTAATACCCTTGGGAAAGGTATGAATCCTCTTCTTCTCCCTCCAGCTATGGGTAAATAGCAGGACAGACCGTGTTTTGCAGCCTGGGATGACAACTGGTTTCTAGAAAGTAATGGCAACCTACTGCAGGAAAAGAATCTGCCTTGTCAGTCATGTATGGAAAGATACAAGATCGACTTAGCGTGTATCACGCATGGCACAGAACTGACTGACTGATGTCAACGAACAATTGTTGCCACTTTTATAATGTCAACGAATACTCATTGTCACATTTGTAATGTTCGTTGTAGTAGAGACTTTGTAATTGCAGATAAAACTATAGTAACGCCGTTGAATAATACTGGTGTCAGCCTCCTTCGAATATCACTCGCACTAATAGTACTTGCTCGATAATACTCGCTCGAATAGTAACCACCGTATAGTGATCTGAATAGAGAAATAATATAGTGAATGAAGTAGAGCATAGCGGACCCTATAGTAATAGAGGATATACTAGAAATAGCGATCCGAATAGTATAGAGGATAAACTAGAATATAGCGATCAATTAGACGTCACGCTACATTCCATATATGCGTTTCCTCTATGGTCTCGTAGTCTACTTAATTGAATAATGGGATTGCCGATCATAAGAGATTTTGAGATATTTTTTTTTTACGGTTTATGGCGACCCCATAAGGATATCAAATACAATCATATGTACCTAACAATACTTACAAAAATAAATAAATAAGAATTAGCATGAAACTAAATTAGAATAACATTATTCTATGTATTTTTTTTAAATAAGAGTAGGAAACACGGGCCGTAATGAAATTGGAGAGGTACAATTTATAGGGCTTGATTACCAAACAAGGGTGCGTATTATGCGCGAGGGGAAACATTTTCCAACACTTTCAGCACAATTTTAGGGGTGCGTATTATAGATGAAAGCGTATTACACATGGTGTATTTCGGTATTTCTCCAAAGTACATCCTTCAAATACCTAGGAACATTTATTATTAGCTGATATAACATTAACATTATATAATGTGCAGACGACAATGTGAAAGATTCCTGAAAGATCTCAGGCAAAGTAAAGGAAAGCAAGAAGAAAGGACTATATATTAACTGTAAGAAGACCGGTTGCCTTCATAAGAGACCGCCCCAAATGTGCTTCGTATAAGGAACGTTAAAATCAACCAGATGCGAAAATTTAACTACCTGGGGCGTGTAGTTACAGACGACGGAATTTGTGACACAGAAATCCAAGCGAATAGCGGAAGATGCCACTGAGAAATTAAGTAAAGTATTAATTCACCTCGAACCTTCCTATGGGTAAAATAGTAGGATTTATATGTAGGAAATCTCTGGCATTCTAAAAGAATTGTTAATGCAATATTCAGTCGTAAAAAAATATTCCTACAACCCAAAATAGGTTTTGGCTTTAAATAAGCCACAAAAGCTTGAGTAACCGTAAAAATATAAACAAATCAATCAATAAATACCTTAGATGGCAACGAGTCTTAACGATTTCTAACTACCTTCGTTTACAAGGATGTGCTTCGCTAGAGAAAACATACGGCAGTGAATTTCTATTTTGCCGTCCCTCTGACTGATTACTAGAAAGTCTAGTCTGCCCTGCTATTTGAACCCATAGCTGAGCCGAAAGAGATTGATTCATACCCTTCCCAAATGTAAAAATGAATATAACGAACTAAACCGGAATTCGAACTCAGGCCGCAAATTTATCGTTCTGACTCGCTAGCCACGACACCTCTTGTACGTAAACGACATATTGGATTGTCCAAAAAGTTCGTTCGCTTATTAACCAAAAATTTTACTTAATAAACCGAATTAAATTTTTGGCCAACACAATCATAAAAGCAATAATTTCTTAGAATTCATTAATTTATTGACAATGTCACTGACGCTATAAAGTCTTTTAAATGATTTTCTATTTTCTGTCAAATAAAACACTCTTTCAGGTTTGGAATATTTTATTGAAGGTAAAACATTATTCCCGCCGAAAATAAAAGAATTCCCAACTCTTGTGTTTCATGTGAGACATCGACGAACCACTGCTAACAATGAAGGAAGGAAGAGATAACTTTTAAAAGGAATGAATAATCCAGAAGAATGAATGATTTTTCTATTGTATGGATGAACGTGGCACAAGATCGGGTCTGAAGGTGACGGGGTGGCACGAGAAAGTAAAAGGAAAGGTGATGATATTCGTTGGTCTAAAAATAGAATTGGTATTGTGGAACTAGTTCCAGAGAGAAGAACTCTGCGACACCAGCAGACATTATTGATTGATAGGCGATTCAAATGAGGAGGACTCTGAAAACTCGAGAGAAAGAGAGAGAGAGAGAGAGAGCAGTAAAAAATTATTCATACGGTGTATGTATTTTACAAGCACATGACCCGTTAAGGGTAAGAGGATCTGTTACTTTGAAAAACAGCGTTTGGAATATTGGTTAATATTTGGGCTCGAACTTGTAATTATTTCATCCAACGAGCAAAATCTTGAATTGATAAAGGTTATGTGAATGAAGAGACGGAAGGATAACATTTTTTTGTAGGAAGAGAGAAGAAGAAAGAAAAGGATTAGATGAAAAAGGAGTAAGAGATTTTGAGAGAGAAAGAGAGAGTGAGAGAGAGAGTGAAAGAAAGAAAGAAAGAAAGAAAGAAAGAAAGAAAGAAAGAAAGAAAGAAAGAAAGACAGACAGAGAATGCGAAAAAGATGGAAACAAGAAATGGGTATGAATTTTTAAGAAAGAAAGAAGAAAGAAAGAAAGAAAGAAAATATGTGCCAATGAAGAAATAAATAAATAAACAAAATATGTGCCAATGAAGAATGAAAGAAAGAAAGAAAGAAGGAAAGAAAGAAAGAAAGAAAGAAGATAATATAGGAAGAAAGAGTGTGAGCTTTTGAGAAAGGGATAGAAAAAGGATAGAAAAAGAAAGAAAGACAGGAAGAGAACGAAAAAGAAAAGACAGGCAAAAGAAGTAATGCGAATGTACGTACAATGAATGAAAGAGAGAGAAAGGGAGAGACAGAAAGATAACAGGAGAGAAAGAAAGAGAGAGAGAACGAGAGAGAAGAGAGAGAGAACGAGAGAGAGATAATGATAGAGGGAAAGAGAAAGAAAGGGAGATGATTATTTGAAGAAAAATAGAAAAGAGAAAATGAGACGACTTTATAGATGGAGAGAGTGAGAGAGAGAGAGAGGGGGAGAGAGAGAGTGCGAGAATTAAAATAAGGAGTGAGAGTGAAAGATTGAAATAGAAGAAAGAAGAGAGAAATATACAGAAGGGAGACATAGAGTGGGAGTGGTATAAAGAGTAACAGACAAATAGAGAGTGGAACAGAGAAAGAGAGTAAATTAGAAAGAGAGAAAGATAGAGTAAAAGATAAATAAAGTGAGAGAGAGAGAGAGAATTAGAAAGAGATTGATGTAAAGAGAAATAGGCAAATGGATAGAGAGTGAGAGAGAAGTAGAGAAGAAATGGAGCGATAATTAAATAAAGGGAGAGTGAGGAATAAAGAATGATAGATAGAGGGAACAGGAGAGAAAGAGAGAGAGAGAGAGAGAGGTGGAGAAATAAAAGGGAGAGAGAAAAAGAGGCAAGTGATTTTCAGTCGTAGCTGTAGACTTTGATAATCTTTCTGACAAATAGGAAAATAAAATCGACTGCTAAACCAAATTGATTTTTTTCAGTTGGGAGAACCAATGGATTTGCTGACACGTGATCAATATGTGTGTGTGTGTGCGCGCGCATGCGCACGTTTAAAGTTCATTTGCACGCACTTGTATATTTTCTACCTGAACACCTCCATCTATGCAGACGTTCTTTCCAGAGCCTTCTTTAAGTGAATGCCGAAACGGAAACGAATTTTAGATTCCGGTTGGGGAGGAGTAACATTTCTTTTTAACTGGTTGCAGGTTTGATCCTTTTTGCGAAACTACAGATCATGGTTTTCTTCAGTTGAAACAAACATCAAGAACTGGAAAGCAGATTTTCAAGGAATACATTTTCGTTTCTGGGTATATTACAATTAGTTCTATCTATCTATCTATCTATCTATCTATCTATCTATCTATCTATCTATCTATCTATCTATCTATCTATCTATCTCTCTCTCTCTCTCTCTCTCTACATATATATATATATATATACATATATACATATATCTTGTACATATCTATCTATCTATTTCATCTTACGGTTATATGCCTCCATATATATATATATATATATATATATATATATATATGGAGGCATATATGTATATATATATATACATATATATATATATATATACATATATATATATATATATACATATATATATATATAGATAGATATAGATGTGTGTGTGTGTGTGTGTGTGTGTGGGTGTGTGTGTGTGTGTGTAAGCGTTACTTTTCTCAACAGAGACATGAGGTTAAATTATTTCGTGGATATGACCAACGAAAAGCAAATAATAATAATAATAATAATAATAATAATAATAATAATAATAATAATAATAATAATTGTAACAGGTCCTATCACCCTGACCCGGTTACGGAGATAGGACCTGTTACAATTCTATGGGACTACACAATACACACTGACAGAACAATCAAAGCCAACCGCCCAGACATTGTTATTAAAAACCACAAACAAAATAAGTGCCTCCTTATTGATATGGCAGTCCTTGCAGACTGCAATGTATCTTTGAAGATATTCGAAAAGCTGTCAAAATACAAGGACCTTTAAATAGAAATCTCAAAAATGTGGCACATGGGAACATCAACAATTCCTGTTGTAGTTGGAGCCCTTGGACTGGTTGGAAAAGATTCCAGTAGGCTGATTGAAGGGATCCCTGGAAGTCCATGCCTCAAAGTGATACAAAAAATTGTTCTGACAAGAACTTTACGAAGGGCTTTATCTATGTAATTATTTTTTTATTTTATTTTATATTTTTTTTTGCAGTGGAAAGTGTCATGATGCCATTTCTAACCTTAGGCCACTGGGCGGGACCCGGAAAGAAATGTGTAAACGCCAGATATCAAAGGAAATAAAAAATAATAATAATAGCAACAACAATAATAATAATAATATTAATAATAAAACGGAAAAAAAATGATATTTTTATTAGTAGTATAAATTTTTGCTCTGTTATTATACGTCGTGCAGCTTCCAATGAACGATATATATATATATATATATATATATATATATATATATATATATATATATATATATATATATATATATACGTGTGCATGCATGTGTGTGTGCGTTGTGCATTGATCGATTTGATTTTTCATTTTACGGCTTATCAACCTTTTTACACTTTATTTAAAGCCGAAATTTTTTTAGATTCCATGGATTTGTGGGAGGCAATAATGATTTATTGATACTAGTTCTACTAGTTGATCCATGGCGAGGGGAGAATTCATGGCAATACATGTGGTTGGTTTGGTTCTGTAAAAGACTTTATCAATATAATCAAATCATATGTGCGATTAGGGTGGCTGTTCGGTTCTAACACCTGAGCCAGGAAGAGACTGAGATAGATAGATAGATAGATAGATAGATAGATAGATAGATAGATAGATAGATAGATAGATAGATACTGAAGAGACTGGGATAGATAGATAGATAGATAGATAGATAGATAGATAGATAGATAGATAGATAGATAGATACTGAAGAGACTGGGATAGATAGATAGATAGATAGATAGATAGATAGATAGATAGATAGATAGATAGATAGATAGATAGATAGATACTGAAGAGACTGGGATAGATAGATAGATAGATAGATAGATAGATAGATAGATAGATAGATACTGAAGAGACTGGGATAGATAGATAGATAGATAGATAGATAGATAGATAGATAGATAGATAGATAGATAGATAGATAGATAGATACTGAAGAGACTGGGATAGATAGATAGATAGATAGATAGATAGATAGATAGATAGATACTGAAGAGACTGGGATAGATAGATAGATAGATAGATAGATAGATAGATAGATAGATAGATAGATAGATAGATAGATAGATAGATACTGAAGAGACTGGGATAGATAGATAGATAGATAGATAGATAGATAGATAGATAGATAGATAGATAGATAGATAGATACTGAAGAGACTGGGATAGATAGATAGATAGATAGATAGATAGATAGATAGATAGATAGATAGATAGATACTGGAGAGACTGGGATAGATAGATAGATAGATAGATAGATAGATAGATAGATAGATAGATAGATAGATACTGAAGAGACTGGGATAGATAGATAGATAGATAGATAGATAGATAGATAGATAGATAGATAGATAGATAGATAGATAGATAGATGAATAGATAGATAGATAGATACTGAAGAGATTGGGATAGATAGATAGATAGATAGATAGATAGATAGATAGATAGATAGATAGATAGATAGATAGATAGATACTGAAGAGACTGAGATAGATAGATAGATAGATAGATAGATAGATAGATAGATAGATAGATAGATAGATACTGAAGAGACTGGGATAGATAGATAGATAGATAGATAGATAGATAGATAGATAGATAGATAGATAGATAGATAGATACTGAAGAGACTGGGATAGATAGATAGATAGATAGATAGATAGATAGATAGATAGATAGATAGATAGATAGATAGATAGATAGATAGATACTGAAGAGACTGGGATAGATAGATAGATAGATAGATAGATAGATAGATAGATAGATAGATAGATAGATAGATAGATAGATACTGAAGAGACTGGGATAGATAGATAGATAGATAGATAGATAGATAGATAGATAGATAGATAGATAGATAGATAGATAGATACTGAAGAGACTGGGATAGATAGATAGATAGATAGATAGATAGATAGATAGATAGATAGATAGATAGATAGATAGATACTGAAGAGACTGGGATAGATAGATAGATAGATAGATAGATAGATAGATAGATAGATAGATAGATACTGAAGAGACTGGGATAGATAGATAGATAGATAGATAGATAGATAGATAGATAGATAGATAGATAGATAGATAGATACTGAAGAGACTGGGATAGATAGATAGATAGATAGATAGATAGATAGATAGATAGATAGATAGATAGATAGATAGATAGATAGATACTGAAGAGACTGGGATAGATAGATAGATAGATAGATAGATAGATAGATAGATAGATAGATAGATAGATAGATAGATACTGAAGAGACTGGGATAGATAGATAGATAGATAGATAGATAGATAGATAGATAGATAGATAGATAGATACTGGAGAGACTGGGATAGATAGATAGATAGATAGATAGATAGATAGATAGATAGATAGATAGATAGATAGATAGATACTGAAGAGACTGGGATAGATAGATAGATAGATAGATAGATAGATAGATAGATAGATAGATAGATAGATGAATAGATAGATAGATAGATACTGAAGAGATTGGGATAGATAGATAGATAGATAGATAGATAGATAGATAGATAGATAGATAGATAGATAGATAGATAGATAGATACTGAAGAGACTGAGATAGATAGATAGATAGATAGATAGATAGATAGATAGATAGATAGATAGATAGATAGATACTGAAGAGACTGGGATAGATAGATAGATAGATAGATAGATAGATAGATAGATAGATAGATAGATACTGAAGAGACTGGGATAGATAGATAGATAGATAGATAGATAGATAGATAGATAGATAGATAGATAGATAGATACTGAAGAGACTGGGATAGATAGATAGATAGATAGATAGATAGATAGATAGATAGATAGATAGATAGATAGATAGATAGATACTGAAGAGACTGAGATAGATAGATAGATAGATAGATAGATAGATAGATAGATAGATAGATAGATAGATAGATAGATACTGTAGAGACTGGGATAGATAGATAGATAGATAGATAGATAGATAGATAGATAGATAGATAGATAGATACTGAAGAGACTGGGATAGATAGATAGATAGATAGATAGATAGATAGATAGATAGATAGATAGATAGATAGATAGATACTGAAGAGACTGAGATAGATAGATAGATAGATAGATAGATAGATAGATAGATAGATAGATAGATATGAAAAGAACTAGATAGATAGATAGATAGATAGATAAATAGATAGATACTGAAGAGACTGGGATAGATAGATAGATAGATAGATAGATAGATAGATAGATAGATAGATAGATATGAAAAGAACTAAATAGATCGATAGATAGATAGGAAAAGAACTAAATAGATAGATAGATAGATAGGAAAAGAACTAAATAGATAGATAGATAGATAGATAGATAGATAGATAGATAGATAGATAGATATGAAAAGAACTAGATAGATAGATAGATAGATAGATATGCAAAGAAATAAATTGATAGATAGATGGATCGATAGATACATAGATAGATAAATAGATGGATAGATAGATATGAAAAGAACTAAATAGATAGATAGATAGATAGATAGATAGATAGATAGATAGATAGATAGATAGATATAAATAGAACTAGTTAGATAGATAGATTGATAGATAATGAACCAAATGAAGATATATAAATAATGAACAGCCTTAGATAATTTAACAGACTGAGATAGATAGATAGATAGATAGATAGATAGATAGATAGATAGATAGATATTGAAAGGCATAGATAGATAGATAGATAGATAGATAGATAGATAGATAGATATTTGAAAAACAGCCTTTGGAAACACTTTATACAGAAAGGTACACTTAGACATAGTCAGATGAAAATATTCTCTTCTTGCACGTCATTGAGTGTTTACTTCCCGAGAGATTTTGAAATATAACCTTATATTGAAATCAAACAAACAACTTTTTAGTCAGATCAGAGATACAGAAACTCTCCCCCAACTCTTCTTTTCACAGATAGGATTCTTCGGAACCTGTCGATAAAAATATTTTCACCTTTTTCGAATAATTTTATACCAGGAATAACTATCATAGTACATTCAATGAAAAATATTGTCTGTTCAAAGAACAGGAAAAAACCCCGCTTCATCTCATTCAAAAAGTACGCAGATGACACTGTTTTGATGGCAGGCACAGAAAGAACTCCGTGGAAACGACTAGAAAAAGTAGGGAAGGAAAGTGAGAAGAAATAACTCACTAGCAATTCCAAGAAGACAAAATGTTGTTGTCAAAAAAGGCACACAATCGAAGCTACGATTTAGAGATGTGTAAATATCTAGGAAGTTTAAATATCTAGAAAGTTTAAATATCTAGGAAGTATTTTAACAGATGACGGAAAATGGGACACCGAGGTGTACTGAAAGAACAAAAAAGATGCTTTCCAAATGCTAAACAACGTATTAAGAAACAGGAAACTGTCGCTAGTAAAAGAAAAGAAAAAGACTGCTATATAAAAATCAATCCTTTTCAATGGCAGTGAATGCTGGACAATTTCCTCGTAGACGAATAAAAGACCAGAGGCACCAGAGAATACCTCGGACAGAGCATATAAGTAACAGGGAAGATTTTTGTTTTGTTTTACGGCATATCAACACCTCAATGGGTTATTTAATGCTGACGTGATTTTTATTGCCTGTAATATTATTTTCAAAATATATATTGCTTGTAATTTTTGTTTCTTCAAAAATACATTGCTGGTAATATTTCTATTTTTCAAGGTTTCGTTTGTTTTGTATTACGGCATATCAACATCTCAATGGGTTATTTAATGCCAACAAGATTTTTATTGCCTGTAATATTCTTTTTTCGAAAAATGTACAGCTGGTATTAAAACGTATTTTTATACTTTGATAGTGTTTTGACCCCTTTTTTTTATTTACATAACAGGTGCTACCACCCCGGATCAGGGTGCATCTGGGAACACCAGCAATTAAGAGGTGGTTCCATGCTCCTCAGATCTTCCTGATCAAAGGCCTTGCTGTCAGATGTAGTTTATCGTCTTAACCAGGAAGCGGATGTAGTATATCGTCTTACCCAGGACGCGGATGTAGTTTATCGTCTTACCCAGGACGCGGATGTAGTTTATCGTCTTACCCAGGACGCGGATGTAGTTTATCGTCTTACCGAGGGCACGGATGTAGTTTATCGTCTTACCCAGGACGCGGATGTAGTTTATCGTCTTACCCAGGACGCGGATGTAGTTTATCGTCTTACCGAGGGCACGGATGTAGTTTATCGTCTTACCCAGGACGCGGATGTAGTTTATCGTCTTACCCAGGACGCGGATGTAGTTTATCGTCTTACCCAGGACGCGGATGTAGCTTATCGTCTTGCCGAGGGGAAGGATGTAGTTTATCGTCTTACCCAGGACGGGGATGTAGTTTATCGTCTTACCCAGGACGCGGATGTAGTTTATCGTCTTACCCAGGACGCGGATGTAGTTTATCGTCTTGCCGAGGGCACGGATGTAGTTTATCGTCTTAACCAGGAAGCGGATGTAGTTTATCGTCTTACCAAAGACGGGATGGGGTTTAAGGAATATGGAAATAAAAACGAACTCTGATACATAGCATGAGAAAGAGACAGTCGAAACCTCTATGATACATAGTGAGAAAAGAAGTCCTGGATAATTTGACACTCACAAGGCATATTGTAGGCAAGAGGAAAGGATAGCAAACAGGGAAGGGTATTAGCACGGAAGTGAATGCAATGAATTCGACTGGGATTCGAACTCGGCTCTCCGATTCCTCAATCCGAGCCGCTATCCATTGCTCCATCGTGCCTCAAGAATGTATCATTCTTTAACCCTGCGTTAGGCACTTTGGGTGTTTTGTTACCCCAAAAGTTATAAAGTACATGTAATTCTTAGTCGGCAACCTGTTTCTTTTCCTCCATCCAAGTACTCTCCTGATTTTTTGCCCGCAGTAGGTTTCATTTATTTTCTGCGGTAGACAAGTTGCCATCCAAGGCTATAGAGCCCGGTCTGTCCTGCTATTTGCCCATAGCTTGGGGTGGGGAGAAGAGGATTCATACCTTTATCAAGTGTATTAGCACGTAAATGAATGTAATGGATTCGACTGGGATTCGAACTCGGCTCTCCGAGCCGCTATCCATTACTCCCCCGTACTTCAAGAATGTATTATTCTTTAACCCTGAATTCTTAGTAAGCAACTTGTTTCTTTTGCTCCCTCCAAGTACTCTCCTGACTTAGTGAGGGCGTGCATTTATAGCTCAATTGTCGTGGGAGGCAGACGTCAGAAGAATATCCATTTCCGGAAAAGCGACGTGACTAACGCAGTGTTAAATATTAAAATTTCAAAAATCCTGGGGGGACCGATGTTTGTGTCCGGCTTCTTGCTTTGCGGTTAATTTTGATCTCGAAAAACTTAAATGCAATGTTATCTTCCGTCTTCTTAATTCCTGTATGTTTATTGTTCACTCTCCTTAATAATATTATCTTTTTCTCTTTCTCTTTCTCACACAAAGTAATCAATTGCATCTTAGTGGCTACATTGCCTTACTTATTGCCCAGTCTCATGTGTAAATGTTGTTCTATGGCAATTTCTTGAAACTAGATTAAAAAAAAACAACAAAAAACATCGTATTGACCATTTGCAACTAATGAACCTAGGCTAATTTACAAAAACAACTCAAATACGTATTTGTTACGATGGCATACTCTTTATTTACATGTGCAATATTGTCCACATTGTGGTTATTATCAAAAATGTCGGCCGTTGTGCCCCCTGGCCGTGACCAGATGTATATCGATAGGGAAAAATACAGGGAAAATCGAATTGAATTTATTTAATCTGTGGGACAAGATTGTTCTTGTTTTACTGCCTGTGTCTAGGGATATCTCGCTTAGTTCTTATTTTTAGTATTGCTCACTTATTGCTCGTCCTGTTTCTACTGAGTCCAAGTACACACTGCCCGGTCCAGGGATTGAACTGAACCCTTTAATTAATCTATGGAGGTAGACTGTTCTCGTTCCACTGCCCATGTCTAGGGATATCTCGTCTAGTTCTTATTTTTAGTCCTGCTCACTTATTGCTCGTCCTGTTTCTACTGAGTCCAAGTACACACTGCCCGGTCCAGGGATTGAACTGAACCCTTTAATTAATCTATGGAGGTAGACTGTTCTCGTTCCCCTGCCCATGTCTAGGGATATCTCGTCTAGTTCTTATTTTTAGTATTGCTCATTGCTTGTCCTGCTTCTACCGAGTCCAAGTAACACACTGCCCGAGATTGAACTACTCTCTATATTGGTATGAACACTTTAGTCGCCAAAACGTTGATGGACGATCGATTGTGAAATAGAGTCCGGAATGTTGTAAATTGATATAACATTTTGCATAATGTTCAAATTGTTCATCCTTGCTCCTCCCGAAAAGTAATATCGATCCTGGTTAGCCTTTGTGTCGCCGACGAGAAAAGATCTCGTTCAATAAAACAAATTCCAAAGTTAGCTGGTGTGTTGCACCAACGAACAAGTGTCGAACTATGTAAAAACAAACCTTCTTCTCTTATCGACGTCATCTTGTCCCGGAAAGAAAAAGCAAATACAAATCCAATTTTTACAGCAACGTAAACAAAGAGAGAGAAAATAGATGGCCGGCTCAAAGATTTGCAAATAAATTTTCGGAAAACAGAAAACTATTTTTAGTTGTCCGTGGAGTATAAAAAATTATCGTAAAAGAAGACATATCACAAAATAAAACGTCTGGAAAACGCATATATATATATATATATATATATATATATATATATATATATATATATATATATTTAAAGACATTTATATATATTATGTTTAACGTTCTTTTTATAGATACAAGTATTTAAGCAAATGCTCTGTTTTATAATAAACATACTTGTATCTATAAAAAGAACGTTAAACATAATATATATAAATGTCTTTAAATAAATTGTCGGACTATGTCCAATTCTAATATATATATATATATATATATATATATATATATATATATATATATATATATATATATATATATATATATATATATATATGTTTGTATTACAGCCTATAACTATAATCAACAGCATTTTGAACGAAGAGAATCTGATCGGTTTGTGAAGATTTGAAATCTTAAATCACCGGCTTGAAATATCAAATTACGTTGTAGCCGCATTATCTTAAATGATCCCAGGAGACTTGAAATACGGGCGGAGGAGAAAGAAATTGCGTCTTCTAAATGGACGATTACCTAACGAAAATAAAGGTTATTTAAGAAAATATTTATTTGTCCATCTTTTGCTTTTTGCCACCAACCATTTACCAGGCGGCGTTTAACCAATTCATTTATCTGTAGTCGCTGTTTCATGCTTTGGTCATTCAACAAAATGGTTCCTTTTAAGCTATCGATGTGTGTCCTGGTGTCAAAATGAAATCGTTGTACACAGACATATATACGAGTAAATTCAAAAGTAGATATTCTTTAAGTTTAGTTATTAGATAGATAGTGAATCGCCTGATATATATATATATATATATATATATATATATATATATATTTGTCATCCACAGACAGACTGTTTCGCTGTTTCACAGCTCATCAGGGTGGCTAGACATCCGGTTGCCTCTAGCGAGGATCGAAACCCAACTGAATTTGCGTCAGTCCGAACTTCTCCCACTAAGCCGTCAGCGTACGGTACGGGATGAAGGTGAATTTTAGCGTGTTTATTTTTAGATTCGGATAAACACACAGTGACTGACAGTGACTCAATTCTGTCGAAGAGTCGTGCAGTATTAGCTTAAATAGTCACTGTTTACAAACTCACACCTCAAACCAGAGAGCTCAACCGAAATTAATTTTTCAGAGAGAGAGAGAGAGAGAGAGAGAGAGAGAGAGAGAGAGAGAGGGAGGGAGAGAGAGATGTGGAGAAAGAAAGAAAGATGATATAAAAGAAATATTGCGATAGATACATATATACATACATAGTGATATAATGGCTGTCGACTCACAAAACGAGTATGACCATCACTGACATGTCCAGCCCTTCAGTTACCCCCCGCCACACGCACACAAAACACTGCATTCATTGGCTGTGTGAACGACAGTGGCTCAAGGTATGTCAAATCATCTACGGGTGGTGGAAGTTGACTCTAAACATCATCATTTCCAATGTGTCTTTTTATATGCCTTGTCAGGCCCAACCTAGACTTGCACTCTCTAGTGCAGGTCGGGCATTCAAAGCATGCCATTACGAAACCCAATAGACTGTTGGTATTGGTGTGATTTCTAGTGACTGATCAGACCTGACCTGGACAGACGTATCTGATTGCATTGGGCACCTGCTCAGGTTGGCACTTCATGTCAATTCAGGGATCCCTTCTGAGCCCCTCTCTTCAGTTTTGCATATTTTTGCGATGACTCATGGAAGATCTTGACACCATGAATAATACCATCTCTCCAAGAAACCCGGTCTCCAGCTAGAGTCTCCCAGTTCTCCAGACCAATATTGCACTTGTATAGTGATAATTTAAGGCTATCTTTGTAACGAAGTTTTGGCTTGCGCTGCGGTCTTTTTACCATGACTATTACTGAGCTGTCCAGTCCATCAGTTAAAATCCCTCCACACAACGCTACATTCATTGGTTGTGTGAACGACAGTGGCTCATAAAGCCAGCCACCCGTCGGCATTTCTTGTCACATATATGCCACGTCAAATCATCTCCGGGTGGTAGAAGTTGATTTTGATCATCATCATTTCCAATGTGATTTTTTTACATGCCTTTTCAAGCCTGACCTGGACTTGCACAGCCTAGTGCAGGTCAGGCATTCATTGCATGCCATTACGAAATCGTCATATATAATAGACAAGGGGTGGGCAAACTACGGCCCGCGGGCCACATGCGGCCCGCCAAACGATTTCGTGCGGCCCGCTTTAAAATGTTAATTATTAAAACGATATTTTTCCTTTAAAAGCCCTTTATTTTGACAATTTTAAATATCAATTATTTTGGTTTATATATACTATGCGGCACAGTAAAACTATAATTTTTTAGAATGCGGCCCTTGTACTAAAAAGTTTGCCCACCCCTGTAATAGACTGTTGGTGTTGGTATGATTTCTGGTGACTAAGCAGACCCGTCCTGGACAGACATATTCCGATTTCATTGGACACATGGCCAGGTTGGCACCTCATGGCAATTCAGAGATCTCTTCCAAGCCCCTTTCTGCAGTTCGGCATATTTTTGTGATGCCTCATGGAATATCTTGACGCTGTCGGCAATACCATACATACACATACAAATTCATACATAAAGTATCTGGCTACACGTATCCGAGGATGCCCGCCTAGCCAATCCCTGATGCAGACGCCTGATCAGGCGCATTTGTGTTTATTCAACACCCACAGAGCCCACCTGTGGTTTATACTGCAACTATGCTGCGCGGACGTTTTGTCCGCTCAGCATAGTTTCTGGGAGAGAGAGAGCGTTATCCAGCGTGATCAACAGTATGGACGGTCAAACACTCGGTCAGGATGACTTGTGAATTCATGCTAGTAAAACCATCGACGGCTCCCCCCAAAGTTCCATCTACTTAATTTCACATACATATATACACAGGTATGGACAGAATGAGTTAGATATATAGGTAAGTAGGAATAAAATGATTATATATATATATATATATATTCTTTTAATATATATATATATATATATATATATATATATATATATATATATATATATATATATATATATATATTCATTTAATATATATATATATATATATATATATATATATTTATTTTAATATATTTTCTGTTTATATGTTATTTTTATAGATACAAATATTTATGTTTATAAAATAAAACAGTATTAACAACATTTACCGAGCTGAATTTAAACTTGCTAACCAGACGCTTCATCTGTAACTAAATGGTATAGCACGTATGCCATATTTGCTCAGTTTAGTAAACAAAGCAATTTCTAAAGAATTAATGGATTTATTTTTAATCCGACATTATTCTCACTTCAAATTATTATTATAGTGGATACTTCGTGTTTGAAGTAGTCGCCCATTTTTTATTTATTAAACCGCGTCCATTACGTCTATGGGCCTGTGCATTCGAGAAATCTTATTAAACAAAATACATTCACTGTATGTGCAAACTTCTCTTGTGACAACAGGGTATCTCATCGTTAAATGCGGGAGATCAGGCTGCGAAAACGTTACATTCTACTTCTTTTGTTTAATGCCCGTTTCCCTTCGATATTTTTTTTAAAGATTCAGAAATCAAAATTCTTTTTTTATATTCAAAAAATGACTTAATTATACAGAAATAAATCCTAAATTATTCATTCATATCTATCTAATGCAACTGCAAAATTATTTAAATTAAAGATCTTTTGTTGCGTTGTATTTTAACAAACCTTCATAAATTAAAAATTGCAGCCCAAGTACACAATATATATATATATATATATATATATATATATATATATATATATATATATATATATATATATATATATTTCATTAAAAACGACTGACAAGGTGCTTTTATTTAGTTTTTTATATAATTTCTCGTGCGATCTAATAAAAAACTTTATTAGATCTCACGAGAAATTATATAAAAAACTAAATAAAAGCACCTTGTCAGTCGTTTTTAATGAAATATATATATATATATATATATATATATATATATATATATATATATATAAAACTTTATTAGATCGCACGAGAAATTATATAAAAAACTAAATAAAAGCACCTTGTCAGTCGTTTTTAATGAAATGTGCTTGAAAGAAGGATTGCTGCCTAAATACACAAATATATATATATATATATATATATATATATATATATATATATATATATATATATATATATAAAAGTGGACATTGAAGTCAACCCTTAGAGGCGACAGTCTGTTTCATGCTAGACGCAATCGTCAGGCCACGATTGCCTCTAGCATGAAACAGACTGTCGCCTCTAAGTGTTGACTTCAATGTTCAATTTTATATTTACACACGCTCTATCTCTGATATTGAGCACTTTATCCCATAAATATAGCATACCTTAAGACTATATTTCTTGATATATATATATATATATATATATATATATATATATATATATATATATATATATATCCGCATGTATATGTATGTCATACTAAGCAAAGCTATATTTCCCCCCTTTTAAGGAAATCAAATTCCCATCACACAGGTTATTTTCCTCGAGCTGCCACATTTCCTCAGTTTCGTACCCGTCAAGTAAACAAAGCAATTTCTCAAGAATTAATGGATTTTATTTTTAATCCGACATTTTTATTATTTCAAACTTTATTATAGACGATACTCGGCATTTGAAATAGACGCCCCATTCTTAATTATGAAATAATGTGCGCTACGTCTATCGGTCTGCGCATTCAAGAAATCTTTATAAAGAAATTGTTATCTCCAGCAGGGATATAATTTCAAATAAGAAATGCCTACTATAGTAACATTAAACTTACTCACTACAAAGATGCGTTCTTGTTTCGATGCGCAAGCATCTCGACTACAACAGGTCCATAACCTTTTTTGGTTCTTGGCAGTCGAGATGCATGAGCATCGAAACAAGAATGCATCTTTGTAGTGAGTAAGTTGTTTTGTCCTTATGTAAAAAATTATAATAAATAATTCTTGCTCTACCCTTAGTAATGAGCCCTCTTTTTAATTAAATCTGTGAACGTTAGAATTTATATTATTTTCGTTCTCATTACATTCGGGTAATATATATTCAGCAGAAGTGAACAAAAACTTGTTGGAGTCGAGTTACCAAAGAAAAATAACTGGTAACTGAGATATCCAGCAGAGGCATGGCACGTGAAACTAGAAAAATCTACCTCCGTGGACTAAATAAAGTGCACTCTTCGAAATTCCAACGTATTTCACCTGAAGAAGGCCGGAGCGTACAACGGCCGGAATGTCGTGAATATGACATTAAAGATGAGGACAAAAGTCCGAATAGTGTACATAGTCTTTTATTTTTTTCATGTTTTATAATATTTTATTTTGTTGCACGGCCCAGCATAGGGTTTTGTTGACCATGTTCACCATAGTCTATGAATACAGAATCCAGCGCAGTACGTAATCTGTTCAATTAAACAACGTTAAAGATTAACACTGACGAGTCAGACACTCTACTGAATCTGACTATATCGCCAATACCACCAGCAGCTGGTCCGTAATTCTTCAGTCTTCGATATCAAAGGCTGGCAGTGAATATCCCGGAAAAAAAAACATGGCCGCATTTATACACGTCCTATTAAAGATTCTGAGCTTTCTGATTGGTTAACACTTCTATTTGTGAACTATAAAATGAGTCAGCTCATTTCGGCTGGCTCACTAGTATACCAAGGTACCCCCAAACTCCAACAGGTTTCTGCAGACGGAGTCAGAAGGGGATGCATTATTCCAATGTCTTATTTCAAATTAAGCTAAATTGTGCCTGTGCCTGTGTGTGTACATCTGCAGACAAGAAATGGCACCAACACGCAAATAACTCACAGACATCACAGACGCGCATGCAATGTCTCACACATCGGCAGTGTGTGGCGGACAGAAAATCAGCTCTTCCGTAAATCTATGTTTTTAAAAATAATATTAGATTTACGGAAAGGTTTTCGTATACACATGCATTTTTCGCATTGCAAGAATTTCGAGAAATACATGTCGCGTTTCTGTTTCAAACCTAGCAAGCTTTCTTTTAGGTTAAACGTTTCCTAAAAAAATAGAAAGCCCCCAAATGAAAGTACTCATCGTCTGTGTTGTCCGCGTTTTACTCGTTCCAGCCCTGTTAACGGCAACTAGTTTCGACTTCTGGCCCCATCCCAACGGAGACAGACACGGGTTGATACAGATCATTAATAAACCAATACGACTTTATATAGACTTAGAATTAAGGCTGGCAAGACAAACATGCTGAGGTCAGTGCCAAGTAATGGCCAGTCAAAACTTGAAGAAGTCCTTGAGGCTGTCTACTCGATTCATACACTCCAATTAGACTCTTTAAATACCACAGTGGCACTGTTTATTAACATACATATACACTTTCCCTTGCTTTTTTATACAAGGTATTTTATAAAGTCTTATATTTCATATCAAAAAAAGTTATTTTTCATCTTCATGTAAAGGGTGTTCCAGTAACTTCGACCGATTTTAAATGTGAATTAAGTCTAATGATCTTTTTCTTTTTCTTTCAAATTTGGCGGACATTTGGGCGATTTAATTTTTCACACATAATTGCCATGACTTAAATAACATGATCCAATAGAGAAATAAATAAATTTTCACTAATAATATTGATTTATTTACTGCTGACTTTGATCCGTCTTAATGAAACACCCTCATATATAATCCGTCTTAATGAAACACCCTTTATATGAATTTTATTATTCTGCTTGAATAAGGAGTTATGATTATTTACATTCGGAGTAATGTCTCCATTTTTGTTTCTATTGTTACAATGATACGTCCATTGTACGCTTTATTGCTAAAATGTGATTTTTTTAAAAATGAAAATGCATTTCTGGTATTTTTACTATAAATGTTTTTGGTATTTTCATGGTGTTTTGATCCCATTTGCTCATATCTGGCATCCTAACAATGTGGACAAAAGGAATTAAGAGGCCTTGCTGCCAGATGCAGTTTATCAGCATACTCAAGACAGTAAAATACCCGTGGAAATTCCTCTAATGCCAGGTTGAGCTTAGCATCTTCAACAGAATATTACAACAACAACAACAATAGGTATGAATGCAGGTCATTATTTAAAGAAGTAAGAGGGTACAAATTAAAAGTTATGCAGTTGACACGGGTTTCCATTTAACGTGCAGTAGATGTTAAACACATGAAAATACTATCACTTCCTCTATCTTATTTCCCTCCCTCTCTCTTTTCTTCTTTCTTTCCTTCTTTCTTTCTTTCTTTCCTTCTTTCTTTCTTTCTTTCTTTCTTTTTCTCATTGAAACTAAATAACGTCTCTGATATGTCTTTCCCATCTTTCCTAGCTGTCAAAATGGAATAGTTAATTATGAGATAATGGAAGGGCGTAACGTGCATGGCTAGCCATTTGAAGTTTAGTTTGGTTTACCGCATATCAACACCTCAATGGGTTATTTAATGCCGACAAGATTTTTAGGATAGGTCCATATGGATAGAATATATATACTTTGTAAGAAATAAGTTTGTAGATCAGGTTTGATTGACATATTTTTGTAAAGAGGGTTTTTTTGTTGAGAGTCTGGTTTCATTAATGTATTCTTTTCAAAATATAAACCAAATGAGAATGTCAATAAAATGCATTTCTCTACGAATTATATTTTCGTAGAGAAATTCATTTTATTGACATTCCATTCGGTTTATAGTTTTTGGTAGAGGCCAGCTGTTTTCAGAAATAAAATTATGTCATCCACTTTTGCTTTCTTGAAGATCTCGTACATATTGTTGATACTATAGCGTTTGTGTCTTGGGAGAAAGCAAAGTCTGAACATTCGGTTAATATAGGTTTAACATTGTATACCGTTTCACTTGCTTGACATACTGGTTGAATTTCGTTGTTTAGTAAGTATGAGTGGGTTATTCTCGTATGACCAATGCGTAGGTGGGGGCAGTATTACAACTTCCTTTCGAGCTTTTATGAAAGCCCACTTTTAGTTTGGAATGAATTGCGAAAAGTTTGTGTGGGTTATCGTTCCAGCACCGTTGCCATTCCTTTTGAGTATGAATCTATATCCATATCGAAAGCTGATTTGGCCGCTAGGTTTGCTCGTTACCTTCCACTCCGATGTGGCTAGGAATCCAACAGTTTATCTTTAGTTTTGTAACTAGTGCGCATTTTGTATAATAGTTTAATGAGTGAATTGTTGGATTTTTTCCCCTTCAAAGCCAGTAGGACAGAAAATACGAAAAAAGTTTAGTTTGGTTTACCGCATATCAACACCTCAATGGGTTATCTAAAGCCGACAAGATTTTTAGGATAGGTCCGTATGGATAGAATATATATAAACTTTGTAAGAAATAAATTTGTAGATCAGGTTTCATTGACGTATTTTTGTAAAGAGGGTTTTTGTCGATAGTCAAATCTATTGCTGGTAATATTTTTTCCAAATATGTATTGCTAGTATTTTCACTATAAAAGTCTATGTTATTCTTTTATAGTGCTATAACTCCTATTTGAGGGTTAACTATTTGCCCATACTTGGGACCCTAACAGGTGCTACCACGTCTCTAATCATCTAAGGAACAAGGATAGTCATAATTATTTAATACTAGAAATACCTGTGAAAATTTCACGGCTTTACTATTTAATTTTTCCAATAAATCTTAATTCTTAAGTTAATTTAATTTAGAAATTTCCCTATCGCAGCGTTAAATATTTAAGTTTCACAACTTTAACAAAATATTACAATCACAATTATAAACATGAATGCTGGGACACTTCGACCTGGGGTAATGGTTAACAAGCTTGTCTCGCTAGAACAATTACGACGGAGTAGTAAGTTTGATCTTCCTTCGGTGCCTCATACTTTCGGCCTTGTGCCATATCTAAGCTACTCTTAGAAAATCGCTATAGCCTTGTTGGGCAGCTCGTCGTGGTGTAATGGTTAACAAGCTTGTCTCGCTAGAAGAAATATGACTGAGTAGTAAATTTAATCCTCCTTGGGTGCCTCATACTTTCGGCCTTGTGCCATATCTAAGCTACTCTTAGTAAATCGCCATAGCCTTGTTGGGCACCTCGACATGGTGTGATGGTTAACAAGCTTGTCACGCTAGAACACTTACAACTGATTAGTGAGTTTGATCATCACAGGGAGCCCCATACTTTCGACCTTGTGCCACATCAAAGCTACTCTTAGAAAATCAAACTATAGCCTTGTGGGGCACCTCGAAATGGTGTAATGGTTAACAAGCTTTTCTCGTTAGAAGAATTATAACTGAGTAGTAAATTTTATCCTCCTTGGGTACTTCATACTTTCGGCCTTGTGCCATATCTAAGCTACTCTTAGAAAATCAAACTATAGCCTTGTGGGGCACCTCGAAATGGTGTAATGGTTATCAAGCTTTTCTCGTTAGAAGAATTATAACTGAGTAGTAAATTTGATCCTCCTTGGGTGCTTCATACTTTCGGCCTTGTGCCATATCTAAGCTACTCTTAGAAAATCACCATAGCCTTGTGGGGCACCACGACATGGTGTAATGGTTAACAAGCTTTTCTCGCTAGAACAATTACGACTGAGTAGTGAGTTTGATCCTCACGCTGGAAAATCACCAAAAGATTTGTATCTTATATGAATTCATGAATACTACCTTATGACAATTGAGTTGTAGCATAGTGGAGAGGCCCATATCAATTACGACTGAATAGTGAGTTCGTTCTCACTGGGTGCCTCATAGCGTACCTCCCCATTACAAAAATGTGTTTATCTCCTCATTTGCAATCAATAGGATGCGAAATGAAAGCCCATCTAAAGTTACGTTTGTTATTGAACCAGGATCTTTATTTGCGCTGAGTATACAGATGACACAGTACTGATAGCAGACACGGAAAAGAAATGGCAAAATCTCCTACAGAGGATGATGACGGAAAGCATAAACTACAAGAAAACAGAATGCATGGTCATCAGTAAAAGGATGAACCCGAAATGCGATTTGTAGGTCGGGAACACTAGAGACAAGCAGACTCGGAAGTTTAAATATCTGGGAAGCGTTCTGACAGAGGACGGTAAATACGACACTGAGGTCCGTAGGCGTATAGGGATGGGCAAAGGCGCATTCCAAAAGCTGGGCAGAGTATTGCGAGACAGGAGGATTGCTTTGGTAACAAGAATACTGAGCTGCTACATTGGACGGTCTTCTCAAAGATGAAGAGGAGGATATTCGCGGCGATGGAGATGTAGTTCTACAGAAGGATGCTGAGGATATCATGGGCCGAGCATGTGAGCAACGATGACGTCTTAGAGAGGTTGCAAACAGGATGGAGGTTTATACTTAACATCAAGAAGAGGCAGCTGAAGTTTCTGGGACGCATAACGAAGAAAGAGGGCCTGGAGAATCTGATACTTACGGGTCGAATCGCGGGAAAGAGGAAAAAGGGAAAACAACGCATGACATACCTAGCGGCCTTAAGTAAATGGATGACAGATCAACGTCTGGGGGAGGTGGCAGAGAGAAAGAACTTGTTGCAAGCTGCAAGGGATAGAGGGGGGGTGGAGAGTCACGTACTGAAAGGACACGGGAAATGAAAATAATGACATAAACCCTTGTGTAAATTAATTGAAACAACCTCTTTAATTTCCTTTCTTTCACCATACGGTCAGTCTTGCACCCAATGGAATGACAGGGTTTGATCCATTTATATTTTCCCCTCAGATTAGATCCTTTGCAGTGGTGTGCAGCAATATTCATCTATTTTCGGGGTGTATGATGAAATTTGTTTGGCCCTGAAAAATATTGCGTCACCGTGACCGCATCAGATTCAATCACACCCAGACGCTATTGACTCGATTGTCGATTAGTTGTCCTAAGACCATTGTCTGCGATGGACATTACTCCAAGTCAGCGTACGAAAATTGTAACGCTGTACAAACACACTCGCATGCCTTACAGAGAGCTCGCGGTCGGTACGACGAAATAGAAGCTCGTGACGGCCATTATAGACGTGTACTACCGTAAACCCCAAATCAATGAGGATTGCTCCAAATTAGTGGGTTCCATGCCAAATGGCATCAAAGCTTCTAAAATAATAAAGGCGGACATACGAAGTACTAACATGTCCACTGGACCATGTCTCATTGGAAAAATACGAAAAAAGTAAATAATAACGGAATTATTATTTTCCTTTCAATTAATTTGCACAAGGGTACAATCAAGATGTTGACATTCTACACTACTGCAAACAAAAGTTTAGGAAGGAAACTCCTATGAGTACTGGAAACTCTTAGTGCACTTGGAAAACCTACTTTCCTAAAAAAATAGTTTTAAGAGAAAGAATTTATAACTTTGAACCAACAATAGCACTGGCTGCTCGGTAAATAAATGTCGAATGTTTCCTTATAAGGAAACGACTAATATTATCATTATCATTAAAAAAAAAAAGCAGCATTTTTATGCAGATTGGACCGTTACATTTTTTTTCAAACTCTATTTCGTCCTTCTTGACTAATTTTTTTAGGGTTGAGATAGGTATCCTGAAAATAGTATATGTAGACACATACTCCGAAAAGGACATAATCAATAGAAACTTAATCTCTGGATTCAGTAAAAACCACCTTCCAAGCTTTGACCTAATCGGATGTCTAGATCGGACTGAGGTACTATATCGGTTCCCAAAATCATACATGCAAGGCGAGGGACCCCTATACAGAAATATTTCAAACCTACTCAGGGTTATTAGAAGCCGGAAATGTGAGATCAAGTCTTTTTAGTATTTTCCTATACTATAGCCTGCGAATATGGTCTAGTGACCCCGCTATTCATCTCTAAGTCCTCGACGAAATCTAGAGACAGATATGAAATGTGATAGGTCCTGACCTGGCATCTCGTCTACATTCACTTTCTCACAGACGTCATGTGATTTCCCTCTGCCTTTTCTACAAATATATTCCTTGCAACTGCTTTGACGAACTACTTTCACTGGTTCCCAAACTGCATGAATTTAGACGTGCTACTAGGTTGGCACCTCGGTCCCACCCTTTCACTGTCGAAATAGTTGAATGTAACCGCCTCTTCTACTCCAACAGCTTCTTCTCTAACACTTCCCGACAGAAGGACTCCCTTCCTCTTACTTGCTTCTCTGATAGCTATAATCGTCAAATATTCAAATGTAATGTCAATCGATATCTTCTGATACCTTAATCATGATTCCCGTCCTTCTCTTTATCTTTTCACCAAACAGCCCCCTTTATTCTGACGCTCACTCTTTGTAAACCCTTGCGTGCGAGTGGCACTTCCGCCTTGCTTAAGGTGAAATGCTTAAAAAAATACAAGCACAGATGTGAAGAGATGGTCACTAATCGTTTAAACATCCCATACCAAATCCCAAACAAATCTACCAAGCGAAAACAAGGAAGAAATGAGAACCCCAGTCTAGAGTAATCTTTTCCTAGACAATTGCGTGTGCCTTTTCAAACACAGAAGAGATTGTCACGGATCATTTAATCATTCCATACCAAATCCCTAACAAATCTACGAAGACAAAACAAGGAAGAAATGAGAACCCCAGTCTAGAGTAATCTTTTCCTAGACAATTGCGTGTGCCTTTTCAAACACAGAAGAGATTGTCACGGATCATTTAATCATTCCATACCAAATCCCTAACAAATCTACGAAGACAAAACAAGGAAGAAATGAGAACCCCAGTCTAGAGTAATCTTTTCCTAGACAATTGCGTGTGCCTTTTCAAACACAGAAGAGATTGTCACGGATCCTTTAATCATTCCATACCAAATCCCTAACAAATCTACGAAGACAAAACAAGGAAGAAATGAGAACCCCAGTCTAGAGTAATCTTTTCCTAGACAATTGCGTGTGCCTTTTCAAACACAGAAGAGATTGTCACGGATCATTTAATCATTCCATACCAAATCCCTAACAAATCTACGAAGACAAAACAAGGAAGAAATGAGAACCCCAGTCTAGAGTAATCTTTTCCTAGACAATTGCGTGTGCCTTTTCAAACACAGAAGAGATTGTCACGGATCATTTAATCATTCCATACCAAATCCCTAACAAATCTACGAAGACAAAACAAGGAAGAAATGAGAACCCCAGTCTAGAGTAATCTTTTCCTAGACAATTGCGTGTGCCTTTTCAAACACAGAAGAGATTGTCACGGATCCTTTAATCATTCCATACCAAATCCCTAACAAATCTACGAAGACAAAACAAGGAAGAAATGAGAACCCCAGTCTAGAGTAATCTTTTCCTAGACAATTGCGTGTGCCTTTTCAAACACAGAAGAGATTGTCACGGATCATTTAATCATTCCATACCAAATCCCTAACAAATCTACGAAGACAAAACAAGGAAGAAATGAGAACCCCAGTCTAGAGTAATTTTTTCCTAGACAATTGCGTGTGCCTTTTCAAACACAGAAGAGATTGTCACGGATCCTTTAATCATTCCATACCAAATCCCTAACAAATCTACGAAGACAAAACAAGGAAGAAATGAGAACCCCAGTCTAGAGTAATCTTTTCCTAGACAATTGCGTGTGCCTTTTCAAACACAGAAGAGATTGTCACGGATCATTTAATCATTCCATACCAAATCCCTAACAAATCTACGAAGACAAAACAAGGAAGAAATGAGAACCCCAGTCTAGAGTAATCTTTTCCTAGACAATTGCGTGTGCCTTTTCAAACACAGAAGAGATTGTCACGGATCCTTTAATCATTCCATACCAAATCCCTAACAAATCTACGAAGACAAAACAAGGAAGAAATGAGAACCCCAGTCTAGAGTAATCTTTTCCTAGACAATTGCGTGTGCCTTTTCAAACACAGAAGAGATTGTCACGGATCATTTAATCATTCCATACCAAATCCCAAACAAATCTACGAAGACAAAACAAGGAAGAAATGAGAACCCCAGTCTAGAGTAATCTTTTCCTAGACAATTGCGTGTGCCTTTTCAAACACAGAAGAGATTGTCACGGATCATTTAATCATTCCATACCAAATCCCTAACAAATCTACGACGACAAAACAAGGAAGAAATGAGAACCCCAGTCTAGAGTAATCTTTTCCTAGACAATTGCGTGTGCCTTTTCAAACACAGAAGAGATTGTCACGGATCATTTAATCATTCCATACCAAATCCCAAACAAATCTACCAAGCGAAAACAAGGAAGAAATGAGAACCCCAGTCTAGAGTAATTTTTTCCTAGACAATTGCGTGTGCCTTTTCAAACACAGAAGAGATTGTCACGGATCATTTAATCATTCCATACCAAATCCCTAACAAATCTACGAAGACAAAACAAGGAAGAAATGAGAACCCCAGTCTAGAGTAATCTTTTCCTAGACAATTGCGTGTGCCTTTTCAAACACAGAAGAGATTGTCACGGATCCTTTAATCATTCCATACCAAATCCCTAACAAATCTACGAAGACAAAACAAGGAAGAAATGAGAACCCCAGTCTAGAGTAATCTTTTCCTAGACAATTGCGTGTGCCTTTTCAAACACAGAAGAGATTGTCACGGATCATTTAATCATTCCATACCAAATCCCTAACAAATCTACGAAGACAAAACAAGGAAGAAATGAGAACCCCAGTCTAGAGTAATCTTTTCCTAGACAATTGCGTGTGCCTTTTCAAACACAGAAGAGATTGTCACGGATCCTTTAATCATTCCATACCAAATCCCTAACAAATCTACGAAGACAAAACAAGGAAGAAATGAGAACCCCAGTCTAGAGTAATCTTTTCCTAGAGAATTGCGTGTGCCTTTTCAAACACAGAAGAGATTGTCACGGATCATTTAATCATTCCATACCAAATCCCTAACAAATCTACGAAGACAAAACAAGGAAGAAATGAGAACCCCAGTCTAGAGTAATCTTTTCCTAGACAATTGCGTGTGCCTTTTCAAACACAGAAGAGATTGTCACGGATCCTTTAATCATTCCATACCAAATCCCAAACAAATCTACGAAGACAAAACAAGGAAGAAATGAGAACCCCAGTCTAGAGTAATCTTTTCCTAGACAATTGCGTGTGCCTTTTCAAACACAGAAGAGATTGTCACGGATCATTTAATCATTCCATACCAAATCCCTAACAAATCTACGACGACAAAACAAGGAAGAAATGAGAACCCCAGTCTAGAGTAATCTTTTCCTAGACAATTGCGTGTGCCTTTTCAAACACAGAAGAGATTGTCACGGATCATTTAATCATTCCATACCAAATCCCAAACAAATCTACCAAGCGAAAACAAGGAAGAAATGAGAACCCCAGTCTAGAGTAATTTTTTCCTAGACAATTGCGTGTGCCTTTTCAAACACAGAAGAGATTGTCACGGATCATTTAATCATTCCATACCAAATCCCAAACAAATCTACCAAGCGAAAACAAGGAAGAAATGAGAACCCCAGTCTAGAGTAATTTTTTCCTAGACAATTGCGTGTGCCTTTTCAAACACAGAAGAGATTGTCACGGATCATTTAATCATTCCATACCAAATCCCTAACAAATCTACGAAGACAAAACAAGGAAGAAATGAGAACCCCAGTCTAGAGTAATCTTTTCCTAGACAATTGCGTGTGCCTTTTCAAACACAGAAGAGATTGTCACGGATCCTTTAATCATTCCATACCAAATCCCTAACAAATCTACGAAGACAAAACAAGGAAGAAATGAGAACCCCAGTCTAGAGTAATCTTTTCCTAGACAATTGCGTGTGCCTTTTCAAACACAGAAGAGATTGTCACGGATCCTTTAATCATTCCATACCAAATCCCTAACAAATCTACGAAGACAAAACAAGGAAGAAATGAGAACCCCAGTCTAGAGTAATCTTTTCCTAGACAATTGCGTGTGCCTTTTCAAACACAGAAGAGATTGTCACGGATCCTTTAATCATTCCATACCAAATCCCTAACAAATCTACGAAGACAAAACAAGGAAGAAATGAGAACCCCAGTCTAGAGTAATCTTTTCCTAGACAATTGCGTGTGCCTTTTCAAACACAGAAGAGATTGTCACGGATCATTTAATCATTCCATACCAAATCCCTAACAAATCTACGACGACAAAACAAGGAAGAAATGAGAACCCCAGTCTAGAGTAATCTTTTCCTAGACAATTGTGTGTGCCTTTTCAAACACAGAAGAGATTGTCACGGATCATTTAATCATTCCATACCAAATCCCAAACAAATCTACCAAGCGAAAACAAGGAAGAAATGAGAACCCCAGTCTAGAGTAATTTTTTCCTAGACAATTGCGTGTGCCTTTTCAAACACAGAAGAGATTGTCACGGATCATTTAATCATTCCATACCAAATCCCAAACAAATCTACCAAGCGAAAACAAGGAAGAAATGAGAACCCCAGTCTAGAGTAATTTTTTCCTAGACAATTGCGTGTGCCTTTTCAAACACAGAAGAGATTGTCACGGATCATTTAATTATTCTATACCACATCCAAAACGAATCGGCTATAGAAAAGCGTTACTTTATCATTTGTATTCATTCCGCATGCTTTTCTTCATTGCATTTACTTTGGGTGGGTAAATATTACGGTTGACTAAAACATATATGGTAGACCGGAAAATATATTTGCGCAAAATACAAAAAAAATATCAAGTCAGTGTAAGGAGACACTGTAACTATCTCATTGTTGTTTGTTTGTTTGTTTGGGGTTTTATGGCATATCAACCACTATGGGTTATTTAATGCCAGATCCAGTATTTACTAAATATATCAAAAACGTATAGCTGGCAACATCATTGTTTCAAAAACGTATAGCTGGCAACATCATTGTTTCAAAAACGTATAGCTGGCAACATCATTGTTTCAAAAACGTATAGCGGGCAACTTAAATTTTTTTCTACTGATTGACCCTAAGCCACCGCTTTCCATCACATTTTAGGGGTAAGGTGTTAGTATATTTAGTGTAGGGTTTGGGTGGGAACGTTAATTGTAAGTTGTAGTTGTTTTGGGATGGGTTAGATGTGATGGGGCATGACATGACCAGCCGATTGATCGGATCGACGGCTTTTTGGTTGGACGTAGTTTATCGTCATACCCAGGACGCGGGTGTAGTTTATCGTCATACCCAGGACGCGGATGTAATTTATCGTCTCATTGTTGTATTTCTTAGAATTTTAATCATGGGTATATAGTACCCAGCGCAAATTTTCCTATTTTTAATTACAATTTTCAGTTCCTGATTTTCTTACCTAAATAATGTTTTTCAGTTCCTATTAATATTAACTCATAGTACAAAGTTTGAAGTGCCTGCATGTAAAATATTTCAAATAAAGATTTATATTTAATATTTTTTTTTGATATTTTCAAAATTGGGTAAGATATACCTGTGGTTAGTAGTGGTGTAACTTTAACCCTAGAACAGTAACCTAAGAAATCACCTGTCACATGAATGGCAACTCTCTCGGTCTGGGGCTATACCACTGTGTCTGGTAAACACTTGTATTGATCCCGAGACCCTCTTGGATGAAGTGGGGCATCAGGATTTCACCTTCGTTACTCCCTATTTCTAGGGGTCATCACTGACAGCATGAACTTGGATTGTGTCATACTAGGTACATCTGTGATGTAAGGGATGAATTATCATCCACGGTGAAACATTTTTCTCCACTGGTGTAACGTTACAATCCTATCGCTAATTCCATTAGAAATGCTCTGACGAGCTCTATTCCACAAATTTTATACAGCTATGACCAACCATGATATGTCTATAGAGTTGAACTATTCCCATTCACTCCTTATACCATTTGTAAGGAGGAAGAGATGATCGCCTGAAAGCTACAATATTAAGTTCTTCAATAATAGAGCCAACTCTTATCTATTGTCTGTATCCTCCTAATCTTTACTCCGCTTTCCTTGGTCATAAAAGCAGATTTATTTAACCCTAGAACACTAATCATACTAATATAGTACCCAGCGCAAATTTTCCTATTTTTAATTACAATTTTCAGTACCTGGTTACCTTACCTAAATAATATGTTTCTCAGTTCCTATTAATGTTAACTCAAATTTTGAAGTGCCTGCATGTAAAATATTTCAAATAAAGATTTATATTTATTTTTTTTTGTTGATATTTTCAAAATCGTGTATGATATACCCATGGTTAGTAGTGGTGTAACTTTAATTGATGGTTAGTATTCTAGGGTTAAGAGATTATAATGTTTGAGTGTTGTATATACTTATATTAAGTCAGTGTAATGAGACACAAAGCTTTAAATTAGAAAATGGGTATTGCTAACCAGAACTAAATATTAACTCTTTGCCCACCACGTGGCTTACCATATTCAGCAGCGGAAGTAATTCATATTTCTGGTCCAAATTAACTAATGTCTTTTTGTTTTGTTGTTGTTTTTATTATTTCACCCGCAGGAAGGCGGGAATGCCTCTAATACGCAAGCCATTACATGGAGTGAAAGTGAGCGAAAAGTCATAGTATAGGGTTGATTATGGAACGATAAAAAACGAACTGTGCCCAAGAAGATAGAATATGGCGATTGACGTTACATTTAAATTTTTGAATATTGTACTTATCAGGGAAGCAAGTAAACAGAAAGATGTTCCACAGACAGGAAGTGTGAGAAAAGAACCTGTTGGTGTAGAAGTAGTGGTTCCATTTAGCTATTTCGACAGTACAAGAGTGGGTCGTAAATACCGATCAAGTAACTGACTTACTTTCTTGTAGTCGGAGTACCAGGGTTAAAATCTTGTCAGAGCAGTTGACATGAAAATATTTGCAGAAAAGACAGACGGAAGCCACGCCATGTCGGTGAGAAAGTGACTGAATGTGTTAGAAAGAGTTCAAATCATTATCCAAACACTTTTCCTTTCCATTTTCCTCTTCATATAAGACTGCCATCACAGTGATTATGAAAAACCTATTTTCTTGAAAAACTGTTTCAAGAGATAGATTTGATAAATTTCAACCGACAGCAGGATTGTTTGCTCGGTCAGTGAATGCTAAATGTTTCCTCATAAGGAAACGGCTAATGTCAACATCAATATTATCATTCAATTGATTAGCGTATGTGTAAGATGATCGTTTTGTCAAAATAATAAACAGAGTCACGCATGCGCAGTGAATTTGCCTTGGATAAATGTAACCAATTTTTTGTATCTGGGAGGTTGTGATAGAAAGTCGTGTGACCGCTGACCGATAAATGGTCGAATTTTTTTTTGTTTTTTTGAGGGATGAGGGAGTCTTTTAGACGCTCCTGACAAGAAGTAGCCACTCGCCACTGGAATGTGTTTTTTTGTTTATAATTTTCTTTCTCCTTGTGCGAATTCATTTTCGCCGGAAGCCGACTGTAGTTCTGTGTCAACATGGCCGTGCGTTTGCTCTGAATGCGGTGTAAATGTCGGGTTTAAACCAAAATGTAAACTATACGAATTCTTATTTTTAGCCGACACGAAGCGCATAAAGTGCTGAACAAATGTTAAATTTAAATTAAATTTAGCTACTACAAAATCTAGAACGTCACTGTAAATTATACAAGTACACTTTTTTTATTCCGAAATTTGTAGCCAAAAGTTAGGGGTGCGAATTATTACACGTTGTTCCTATAAAATAGGACCATTCATTGCAGAAGACTGTGTAGAGTCATTTCTTTCTTGGCTTTTACGAGTAATTGTTAAATAGTTATTATTATTATCATTATTGTTATTATTATTATTATTATTATTATTATTATTATTATTATTATTATTATTTTATATTATATTATATTACTATATATTTTATTATATTATTATTATTAATATAGTTATTATTAGTATATTATATTATAATTATTATACTATTATTATTATATTATTATATTACTATTATTATTAATATAGTTATTATTATTATAATATTATATTATTATTATAATATTATATTATTATTATTATAATATTATATTATTATAATATTATATTTTTATATTATTATATTACTATTAATATTAATATAGTTATTATTATTATAATATTATATTATTATTATTATAATATTATATTATTATAATATAATATTATTATTATTATATTATATTATTATAATATTATATTATTATTTTATTATATTACTATTATTATTAATATAGTTATTATTATTATAATATTATATTATTATTATTATAATATTATATTATTATAATATATTATTATTATTATATTATATTATTATAATATTATATTATTATTTTATTATATTACTATTATCATTAATATAGTTATTATTATTATAATATTATATTATTATTATTATAATATTATATTATTATAATATAATATTATTATATTATATTATTATTTATTATATTATTATTATTATTATTAATAATATAATTATTTTAATATTATTATTGTTATAATTATTACAGATATTAGTATTTGTAAAAGTGTTATCAATCATGAAGACTTCATTATTATTATTATTATTATTATTATTATTATTAGCAGTTGTCGTATTTTCACAATGAAACTGTTCGTATTACAAGTCGAACATTGTTAGATTTGGTGCTTTTATCTTTACTAATGTTTGCACAATAGCAAATGCAAGAGCCACTCAAGGTAGAGGGTTACTTAATTTAATGTGTGCTATGAACGAAAGAGAAGGAAATAGCCGGTGACTATTGTATGGTTATGGAGGATAGCTAACGATTGATCATAGACGTAAAGAGGTTAAGATTCCAGTGTTCAGGGAAGCATCCACTTTTTTAATATGTGTAATATCGCCTTGGTTTGCAAAATTTATAACAAAGACTTGATCTGTAATATTTGTGACGTAATATTGGTTTGGGATATTTGTAAAATCACAGTGATTTGTAACATATATAACAAGCACTTGATTTGTTACATCTGTAACACAGTATTAATTTGTAACATTTTTAACAAAGACTTGCTTTGTAATATTTGCAACATTTATTAAAAACAAGTACTGATCTATAAGATTTGTAACAAAGTATTTACGTATAACGTCTGTAACAACGTTTTGATTTGTAACAAAGTGTTTTTCTAACATTAGCAGCAATGTATTGATTTGTAACATTTAAAAAGTATTGATTTGTAACATATGTAACAAAATGTAGATCCCTAACAGTCGTTACAACGTCTTCATTCGTAACAACGTCTTTGTAACCGTTGTAACAAAATCTTGCTTTGTAACATTGCCGCCGGGCGTTACAACTGTAAGCAGGAGACTAAATCTCTCAGACGTAAGATCACTGCTTATTTCCTCACGGATTTCGTTAAATACCGTGGGTGTGTTATTTCGGGGCCCTCTCCAAGCGGTAACCCTACATTTTCGTTGGATTTTAAGAGATATCATCTCTGGCGTTGGTGCTTAGATACCAAACTGTGATACTTTTTTTTCCCACGGGGGCACATCCTAAGCGCAGCTACGTCGATCACATGCATACATACTAAGGTCAGCCACTGACATCCTGTGAGGCGCGCGTTTGAATTTGATCTCTGAGTTCAACTTGCTCGTAAAATCTATTTTAGCATTATCAGGGGAAGAGTCATGTGCTACAGATTTAACTTGAATCGATTTTCGATATTAGGCTGGGTATCAGACCCTCATAAACCTCTTCTCAAAAGAACTGGCTTGAACTAAATGTTTATTTTGTCTATATCTCTGAGATGAGGCGTTATGATTACTTGCATTATTTACATTATTTGGATTGTTATCCTCATCTTCATTGCCATATTCACAATGTTTCGTCCGTTTTACGCTCTGGTCTTTTTCAGGCGATTGGAATTTTGAACCGAACCCTTTACTTCGTCCACTGGTGTAGATTGTTCTCGTTCCGCGTACCATGCCTTCAATATCTGTCTATATCTCTCAGATGAGGTATTATGATTTTTTCCATTATTTACACTGTTCGGACAGTTATCCTCATCTTCATTGTCATATTCACAACGTTTCCGTCTTTGTACGCTCTGGTCTTTTTCAGGTGATTCGAATTTCGACTCGAACCCTTTATGTCGTCCACCGGGGGTAGATTGTTCTAGTTCCACTTACCATGCCTCTTCCGGGTGTCTCAGTTATTTCCCTTTGACCCAACTCTACAAGGTTTTTGGTTCACCACTGCTGTGGCCTGGTACTGAACTCACAACTCTTTGCGTCTAGTCACTGGATCTAAACAAATTCTCTATGATCGACGAGACATTAGGTTTATACGTCTCCAAAATTCATATACAGATTTCCTCAAGGACACATGGCCCAGTGAAAAAAGACGTTGCTTACATCCAGTTAATAGACTCAAACCCAGGGGTTGAAATCACAATAATGTCACCAAAGCGTTATTGTCGAGTAGCGTACTGGATTAAAGGGTCTTTCAAACATGTGGTGACATAGCAATAAATGAGCAATAGAGAAGATATCCCTAGACATGGGCAGTGGAACGAGAACAGTCTACCTCCATAGATTAATTAAAGGGTTCAGACCAATCCCTGGACCGGTAATTGTGTTATTTGGACTCAGTAGAAACAGGACGAGCAATAAGTGAGCAATACTAAAAATAAGAACTAGGCGAGATATCCCTAGACATGGGCAGTGGAACGAGAACAGTCTAACTCCATAGATTAATTAAAGGGTTCAGTTCAATCCCTGGACCGGGCAGTGTGTACTTGGACTCAGTAGAAAAAGGACAAGCAATAAGTGAGCAATACTAAAAATAAGAACTAGACGAGGTATCCCTAGACATGGGCAGAGGAACGAGAACAGTCTACCTCCATAGATTAATTAAAAGGTTCATTCCAATCCCTGGACGGGGCAGTGTGTACTTGGACTCAGTAGAAACAGGTCGAGCAATAAGTGAGCAATACTAAAAATAAGAACTAGACGAGATATCCCTAGACATGGGCAGTGGAACGAGAACAGTCTACCTCCATAGATTAATTAAAGGTTTCAGTTCAATCCCTGTACGGGGCAGTGTGTACTTGGACTCAGTAGAAACAGGACGAGCAATAAGTGAGCAATACTAAAAATAAGAACTAGACGAGATATCCCTAGACATGGGCAGTGGAACGAGAACAGTCTACCTCCATAGATTAATTAAAGGGTTCAGTTCAATCACTTGACCGGACAGTGTGTACTTGGACTCAGTAGAAACAGGATGAGCAATAAGTGAGTAATACTAAAAATAAGAACTAGACGAGATATCCCTAGACATGGGCAGTGGAACGAGAACAGTCTACCTCCATAGATTAACTAAAGGGTTCAGTTCAATCCCTAGACTGGGCAGTGTGTACTTGGACTCAGTAGAAACAGGACGAGCAATAAGTGAGCAATACTAAAAATAAGAAGTAGACGAGATATCCCTAGACCTGGGCAGTGGAACGAGAACAGTCTACCTCCATAGATTAATTAAAGGGTTCAGTTTAGAATTTCCGGAAGGAGACCGAAAGGGTCAATGGCCACAACGTATTGATAACAGCAACAAAGAGGATTTGATTGGTTTGGTTTGGTTTGTTTCACGGCACATCAAGCTCAATGGGTTATTTATTTCCGACAAGTGTTTTATTGCTGGTAATATTTTTTTTCAAAAATGTTTTGCTGGTAATAACTTTTCCAAAAATGTATTATTGGTATTAAAACCTATATTTACACTTTTGTGTTTTGACCTCAGTTTGGTTGGGGTTGACTATTTTCCTATATCTGAGACCCTAACAGGTGCTACCACCCCGGGTCAGGGTAAACCTGAGAACACCAGCAATTAATAGGTGGTTTCACGCTCCTCACAACCTCCTGAGCAGAACCCTTGCTGTTTGGTGTAGTTAATCGCCTTACACAGGACGCCGGATGTAGTTTGTCATCTTACCTGGGACGCCGGATCTATTTTCTCGTCTTACCCAGGAGGCTGAATCTAGTTTATCGTCTTACCCAGGACGCCGGATCTATTTTGTCGTCTTAACCAGGACGCGGGTGTAGTTTATCGTCTTACCCAGGACGCGGATGTAGTATATCGTATTACTCAGGACGTAAAAAAATGAAAAAATAAATTGTAGTCATTTTTCGAATAACCGTTCTATTAAAGGTTTTACTAATAAGTTATCAAAGAATTGCGAAATATTTATAAAAGCGACAAACAACGAATCACGTACAAGTGGTTCCCAGCAATGATCTTTTGATTCAACCACTTCTTGTTTGATTTTTTTTTAAATTTTTGTAGGAGGCAGTTAATTATTTACCATTCGGGCTCATAAAACAACTCCTGGCACGCAAATAAATAAAGTATAATTACATTTTTTATTTATAATCATTATAGTTTTTGACGCCACTGTTTTTAAATTTACTGTCTAATCTCCATCTCTTCTTAATGACGGTCTTAAGCACAGGCGGAGATTTGTTTTCACGAAACGTCTTCTTGCCAATATATATAAAATTCTGTGACTTACTTTACTCTATCCGTCTGTCTGTCACTCCCTCTAAAATAGCCATACATTGATCGATCCAAAGCAATTTTTTTGGAGAAGTAAAAACTGATGTGGGGGTCAAAATAAAGCTTATTCGTAAACTATCCGAATATACTTTCGAAAGGAAAATATTCCAGTTTCCAGATCGCACTGCATTTGCGAGAACTATAAACAAATCACAAGGTAAAATGCTTTAAAAAGTTGGAATTTGGCTCCAGAATTAAATATTTATGCATGGTCAGTTGTATATTGCATGCTCAAGAGTAAGAAATCCTAAGAATTTATTCTTCATTATTTAAAAGGAAAAAAAGAAATTTTCTTAAAATATATTGTTTACCATGAAGTCATATTAATTTTTTTTTCAAAAATGTACTGCTGGTAATAATAAAAATTTATCGGTAATTTTCTAACATTTTCTCAACAATCGTCTTCGTAAGTAAGACTATAAAGCCAAAGTACCTAAAATTTAATATATTAGATTGCTTAAAATATTTTCTTAAATTTTAAAGATTACTGTGTACTTTAAAATTATATAAAAAAGTTGTTCACCTTGTTTTAATTAGATTTCCCAAATATCAGGCTGTCGATATTTCTATCAAAATCTAATAAAAACAGACACCTCCATGTCAAAAATGTTTTTCTGCGATATTTGAAACTAAAAGTAAATAATATTTGTTTCAATTCAGATTAATTAAACTTTAAATAATCTAATCTCCTTCAAATAAAATTTCCGAAAAGTATATTTTATTTTTGACAGATATTTAATAAAGAGAATCATGTTTTGTTGACAGGTTTATCAATATAAACGATTTTATAGATTTTGCTGATAATCAGAAAAAAAGGAAACATTTCAGATCTATTTAAATATTGTTTGTAATAGAGCAAAGTATTTTTCTTAATGCGCATATTAGCTTGGAATTAAAACTAAAATAAATGCTTCAAGAATTTCTTTTAATTTTTTAAAATGCATTTTAAACTTTAGGTATCGCACTTTTTGGAGATACCTACTTTAATGTCTACTGTGATCCGAAACACAGAGATATCGTGTTGTTATTATGGCTTGAATCATAATTTTCGTATCTGTTTAATTTATCACAACGCAGCAGCCGATATGTTCTGTCGCCTATTTTAACAGATTTGGGCACCGAGTAATTTTTATTTGCATTCTTCATTCTTTCTCCATCTTTCTATCTACTTCTTTTACATAAGTATGTACATACACAATATTTCCAGAAATACCTTAGTTGACCGTTTTATTCTTTCAAAACCGCTATCATATATTTTTTCTGTTTTTACGTTATTTTTAGCAGAGGATTTGAAAAGAGTTGGATGAGTCTAATGGCGATTTCGAAGGTGTTTTGAGTGATCACTAGTGATGGCGATATTATGCCTCCATTCATCTTCTTGTAGAGGATCAGACTCAACACGTTGGTGTACATCAAGTGCCTTGAGGAGGTATTGCTGCCTTGGGTTAAGAGAACTGGAAAAACTGATGTCTAGCAACAGGACTCTGCACCATGCCACACAAGCAGGAGAACTCAGTCATGGCTGACTGACAATTTCTGCGAGAAAATCACCCCTTACAGATGGCCACCTAACTCCCCACACTGCTACCCTCTTCATTATTATGCGTGGGGGGGGCAGTTGAACGAGAGACCAACAAAACTCCCTGTAACACCAAAGATGAACTGAAGCAAGGATTATGGCAGCATTCACCAACTTAAACAAAGGAGACCGTCCAGAAGAGTTGCAGGAGATTCCGAAGTCGTCTGGAGGCCGTAGTTGAAACCAATGGCGATTTTTAAAATAAATTTACTCTTTAGTATTTCAAGATATTTTTGTATAATTTTGGCAAATATACCTGTTAAAATGAAATATCAGTGTCATTTTAACGTAATTTAGACGACAATTTATCCATCGCACAACACACACACACACACACACACATATATATATATATATATATATATATATATATATATATATATATATATATATATATATATATATATATATATATTCAATTAATAAATATTGCAGCAATCTCTTGACCTCCCCATCGTTTCGTGTAATACCGCTCATCTGGGTCAGAGTGTCCGATAAATGTATTAAATTTTATTTTATAAATTCTATAACAATAAAATTATTTAAAGAAATCAACAATTTTACCTGTTTCTGAATATTTAAATGTTGTCACGGACTCTAGCCTAGTACTTATTTCAAATTTTAAAAAAATTCGAGGCTACAATGCTCAACAGTTTTTAAGCGGGAACATTTCACAGATTCAGGTAAAAAGTTTCGAGCTGAAATCAACAAAGAGTTTCGGAAAATCAATATCTAGCTAAATATTCAAATAAAAACAAAATAATGACAGTTTTGGTCCGAATAAAAGCTAGAATCATCATTCCATTGCAAAAGAACCATTTTCATGTTGTTATGTGAAAATATAACTTGGGGAATGTCACATTTGAAATTACCATTATTCACTTTTCATTTGCTTTCTATAAATACACGTAGGTAACTGACAGCCTGACTCGTTTGTCGGTTTGAGAGTTTTAAAAGAAAAACAAACGGGGCCCCCGGAGTTAAACGAAAAGAAAATATAATATATAAACTGTTAAGAGGCATTTAATATCTTTGTCGCCGATTGATGATATGGTAGGCGTCCAAGCAAAGGAAAACAAATGTTGGAGTGAGTGAGTGGATGGGAACTTAACAAGGAATTGACCTTTACGAAAGAAATGTCGGCAAGCATGTCGCTAGGCACTGTATCTGTGCTCAGGGATCCCGTCGGACAACTTCGCCTTAAAAACTCTCAGCCCCTGGCTCTCCAACTGAAGCAGTCACAATCACTTTTTCTCTCGATAGCGCGCACGCACATATACAGGCATCAAGACATAAAATCTATACCGAACCAAAACAAACATCTTCCATAATCTCTCAAAATGTTTTTATTCCCAAAAGCATGCGACTGGACCTTATCAAGTGTAATTGCATTAGTCTGCCAGTTTCTTGCAGTGTTAACCAGTTTGTTGAAGAAGATTTTCTTCTGTTGGTAGGAAAAAAAATATTTGGATGATTCAGATACAGCCATGTGCAAATTAATTGAAACAAAATGAATAATTCCGTTATTATTTACTTTTTCATATTTTTCCAATGAAACATGACCCAGTGCACATGTTAGTATTTCGTATGTCCATTCCACGAAGTCTTTCCTTACAGATTGACAACAGATACTCGATTGGATTTAAATCAGGAGAGTTTCCGAGACAGTCGATAGTACTTTGAATTGGTCACTGGTAAGGCTTGCCTTTGTGTTCGTGCAGCATTACAATTTTCGTACACTTCCTTGAAAATGGCTGTAGGGCAACTAATCGACAGACGAGACAATAGTGTCTGGGTGTGATAAAAATCTGATGCAATCACAGATGACGCAATATTTTTCAAGAACAAACAAATTTCATCATACACCCCGAAAATAGATTCATATAACTACACACCACTGCAAATGTCCTAATCTGAGGGGGGGGGGGGAATAGAAATCGATTACACCCTGTCACTCCAGTGGGTCTAAAACTGACCGTATGGTGAAAGAAAGGAAACTAAAGAGGTTGTTTCAATTAATTTGCTCAAGGGTGTATATTATTGTCGTCGCATGAGATTTGTTTTGTTTTTGTTTTTTTTTTTTTCTTTAAACCCGAGTGTGGTGATAGTTTGTGTTGTATACGACACGTGGTTTACCGGGGATTAAGAAAACCCTTGAGGGGAAAATAGACACGATATGCACACGGTATACAGCGAAGTGCCAAGCGAAAGAAGTGAGTATTGGGCTTCCGCACTTTCCTTTCATGCCGCTTTATACAGCGCCACCTAGCTACCACTTAGAGAAGTCTCCTAGCAGGAAACAAGTAAAACTATTTATGTGGCAATAATCCTTTTTAGTGCTTCTTCACATTTGACAGCCGTCGTGTCACATTTTGTTAAATTATCAGGCGAGAGAGCAGGGACGCTTAAACAATATTGCAAATAAAGCTTTCGAATGACTTGAATTGGAACAATTGCATTGAATCAATAGCTGCATCTACTGAAAGGAAAGTCGGTTCACTGTGTTGTGACAGAAGTTTTTCAACAAAGATGAGGACAATAGTCCGAATAATGTAAATAATGTACATAATACCTCATCTCAGAAATATAGAAAAATACTGAAAGGCCAAAATGTTGTAATAAATATGGCAACAAAGATGAGGACAATAGTCTGAATATTGTAAATAATGTACATAATACCTCATCTCATAAATATAGACAGATACTGAAAGGCCGAAATGTTGTAATAAATATGGCGACAAAGATGAGGACAATAGTCTGAATAATGTAAATAGTGTACATAATACCTCAACTCATAAATATAGACAGATACTGAAAGGCCGAAATGTTGTAATAAATATGGCGACAAAGATGAGGACAATAGTCTGAATAATGTAAATAGTGTACATAATACCTCATCTCAGAAATATAGACAGATACTGAAAGGCCGAAACGTTGTAATAAATATGGCGACAAAGAGGAGGACAATAGTCCGATTAATGTAAATAGTGTACATAATACCTCAACTCAGAAATATAGACAGATACTGAAGGGCCGAAATGTTGTAATAAATATGGCGACAAAGATGAGGACAATAGTCCGAATAATGTAAATAATGTACATAATACCTCATCTCAGAAATATAGACAGATACTGAAAGGCCAAGACGTTGTAATAAATAAGGGTGACAAAGATGAGGACAATAGTCCAAATAATGTAAATAGTGTACATAATACCTCATCTCATAAATATAAACAGATACTAAAGGGCCGAAACGTTGTAATAAATATGGCGACAAAGATGAGGACAATAGTCAGATTAATGTAAATAGTGTACATAATACCTCATCTCAGAAATATAGACAGATACTGAAGGGCCGAAATGTTGTAATAAATATGGCGACAAAGATGAGGACAATAGTCCGAATAATGTAAATAATGTACATAATACCTCATCTCAGAAATATAGACAGATACTGAAAGGCCAAGACGTTGTAATAAATAAGGGTGACAAATATGAGGACAATAGTCCAAATAATGTAAATAGTGTACATAATACCTCATCTCATAAATATAAACAGATACTAAGGGGCCGAAACGTTGTAATAAATATGGCGACAAAGATGAGGACACTAGTCCGAATAATGTAAATAATGTACATAATACCTCATCTCAGAAATATAGACAGATACTTAATATGGAACAGCTTAAAAATAAAAGAACTGAAAATTGAAGGCATGAAAAACAGGGAGAAACATACAACAAATGTTGCTAAGCGCTACAAAGGTCACGAAGTTAAGGTCATGAAAAGAAGAAATAAAAAAAAGGAACTACAAGCTGTGATTAAGTTATAGGTCTGATTCACTCCCCTAAATCTGACCCTGTGACCTCAGTTTTTTGGGGGTTTTTTTTTGTTTATTTTGTTTTTTTAGGGAAAGGTCTTTTTACTCGGAGTTTTGAGTGACTCAATGTATTTGGAACTACTGGAGACCCCTTCGTCAATTTTCGTCATTTCTTTTTATTTATAAGCATCTTAAAATAGTCGAAACTAAAAAGTAACAACCTGTTAATTTCCTGTAATCTTAATCTACTTTTTAGACCGCACCAAAATAAGCAAATTAAGATATTTTGCCTTTCAAACACTTTCGCATATATGTTGCCGACCCGAGAGATAACGTTCGTTTATAAACTAAAGGTCACGTTATTATTATAAAAAAAAAAATGTTTTGATAGAGAATTTCTTTAGATGTTTGGCGAGTTGCAGCCCTTAAATTTATTACTTACCTTTTTGCCTCTCTTTCTTTTGCCGGCAGATCAAAGGATTTTTTTTTTCAGAATAACCATCAAAGGATTTATTTTTTACATTTGAATTCCTAAGGTGAGAAGGCAATGAAGCGGATATGTCGATAGAATGATAACACGATATTTGAATCACCCATATTTAAGATTACATTTATCTACTCGGGTACCTTGTAAATTACAATCTGCCACTCTGTGGGTTGCAGCCCTGGACTCTTGTCAGGACCCACATTCAGCTGGGATATCAGAGCGAGAGACTTCTCTAACCCTCTCTGAGGTGGTTGTTATGTGTTATTTTTAGTGGATAGTCGAATTTGAGTAGAACTCCATGGCCGAGGGATCTAAAGCACGTCAGATCTAATGACGGCTTTCGCTAGGGGGGAACGAAGTTCGAATCCTGCTGGAGTACGTGTATTTTTTTCTAATAAGATTTCTGGAATATTTCTGCTGGTAGACGAAAATAAATAAATATACTGCTTAATAAATAAACAGGGAGTCTACTTAAATATGAGTATCAACGAAAATAACCGCTTGTATTACAAATAATTCTCATACTTGGAAAACAAATATAGGTGTTAGATCACGTATTTCTTCATTCAACAGGCAGGACTAATTTGTTAACCCAGCATAAGGGATTACTTTATAGTCTGGTGAGAAACTTAGTCTAGTATGATTTGGTGTGGCATACATTACAAGAAATTATCCTTATTATACACTGATTTTTTTAAAAGTGTTATCTTCCTCTTAGTTTTAAAAGTCATCATGTTTCAGTCGTTTTAATTATTTTTATTCGGTCGAGCTACTTCGGACATTCATGAGTCTAAAACGCCAATCATCAAATTTCGGATGGTCATTAGAGATTGTCTTCAGTGTAATAACATAGCTGGTCAATGTAGGTTATTGCTGGGCGACCAACCCGTCTGGTTTCATGCCTAGGTGTCCAAAGCAGTAGATCCCTCACGAGTTCTTGTTTTGTTCGCCAGCAGTGTCCTGCAAAGCGCATTCTGCGTTCGCGTAAGATTGTAGAAATATCAGAGATGGGTCCAGAGAGCTATGATTTAGTTGGATGTTGTCTCCAAGAGATGTTAAGTATATCTTGTTGTTCATGATGACGGTAGTCTTTGAGTATAGAATCCAGAGGTTGGCAGTGACTATTTCGAAGACAGTAGGAAAGCGTAGTTCAGGTTAGCAGTGGATATCTCGTTTCACTAGCAGAGCGTAGTTCTTTCTTCTGTTCTGGTCATCTTTGGTTCTGACAGGTTCGCATTGGACATTCGTAGAGAGTAACCAGAATGGCCGCCGTTATATAAGACGGATTAAATATTTTACGCCTTCTGATTGGTTAACCTTTATTTGGGGGAACTATCAAGTGAGTCCAGTCATTTGAGTTTGCTCACTAGTTACATAATAGTACACAAAAATTGTAACATATCTCTCAGTACCCGACTGTAGGTTCCATCAAGGTTAGACTCTAGGGTTTTAGTTAATGTACAAGCAATGGCACCTTACATTAACACCGCCTCTACAGTAGATCGACAGAATCTCCGCTTGAGGTTGGCAGGTAAATCAAATTTCCAGATTCTGGTAGATTAGATTTCCAGATTCTGGCAAATCAGACTTAAAGATTATATCGATTTTATTCAAGGCGACCCAAGCTTTAGTTATGCGAAATTTCCCGTCCTTTTCAGAATTTATTTCGCTTCCTAACTATTAAGGAGTTTGTCCCGTTCTTGGAACTTTTAACTGAAGATTTATTTATTCTTTCCGCTGTCCATGGAAGATGGATATAAGTGATATTAATTAATTAATACTGTTGTTACATTCTTTCCGTTAATTTGCCTTTGTAATGACGGATCGGCTCAGAAATAATGATTTATTAAAACGACATTGTCATATTGAAGGTTTCAGTGGGACGGTGTTTCAGCCAGACGAAGATGCTTTGAAAGCGTCATGCTTCACCCAATACAAGGCCTAAGAGCCACTCAAAGTAGAGGGTTAATGTATGCGGTTATATTAGTGTAAGAAAGGACAAGTGTTAAGTATAGAACTGAAATAGATTTTTAGAAGGAACCGTAAATCCAACCCTAAAAAGGAAACAAAGAATAAATCTCTACTCCTGTTTAAAAGACGAGGAGGATTATGAACATTAACAATAGACAAAACTATCACAAAATGAAGATTTCATCATAGTCCCTATCACTAGTCAAAAGCTATAACATGAATTACGACGAGGCTTCCTCGGATTATCAACCGTTTTTACTAAACTCGTTTTGAAACAATATGGAAAACGAAAAACCTTTTTAAAAAATGAATATATATATATATATATATATATATATATATATATATATATATATATAATTTAAACAGACCACTTTAAGGTTCCATATAATAAATTATTTCACCACAGCCCTTTTAAAGGACCGCAGATCATCAGATTTTTCTTCCAAAGATTGAAACGAAAAATGAAAAGAAATTTACACATTTTTGACGGGCAGTACTAAGTATATGTAAATTGAGGAAGTGAGGGGGAGACATGATTGAGTTAGATGTAACATTACTATTCTTTCTTTATTTCTATTCAAATTTAAATTGTTTGAGGAAATCCAGACATTGAAACATTAAATCGGTTAACTTAACGGAAGTTATATATTGATATGGAAGGGTGAGAGGAGAAAAAGGCATACAAAAAGAGAGAAAGAAGTTATGAGAGAAAGTGTCATTAACTTTCTTTGTAATGAAAGGCTCGAAATAGGCGCTGTTGTTTTGCTTTACTTTGAGATTTCATAAATATTATAATGTTTGATATAAGTTTGAATGTTTAAACAGTCTATAAGGAATTTAATTATATGTTTGTTAAAGTTTTTTTTTTAAACTTTATTACAGAAATTTTGGGGATTTAATATGAAATAGTCGATTAGAAACATATTCATAGACATTAAAACACAAAAATTTTATTTTCAAAAAATAAGTTTACTTCTAGTTGTAATTGATTATTAAGGTGATATCTCTATCAGTTTGAATATATATATATATATATATATATATATATATGAAATATAAATATATATAAATACGAATAAAATATAATATATAAAATATATAAATATATAATATATATAAATATATAAAATATATATATATATATATATAAATATATGAATAAATATAAATATATATAAATATAAATAAAATATAATATATTAATATATATATATATAAATATATATATATATAATACATAGAATATATAAATATATAATATATATAAATATACAAAATATATAAATATATATATAAATATATGGATAAATATAAATATATATAAATATAAATAAAATATAATATATAAAAATATATAAAATATATTAATATAAACGTATATAAAAAAACGAGTTAAAACGAGTAAAATATAATTAATAAATAAACGTTTCTGTTAAATTTAGGAAAAACATGTCAGCTTTCATATGACATATATGAACAATGTTCTGCTTTACTAAATGTAGATTTGGTTAAAAAAATAAATAAATAAACAGTATTTATATGACGAACGCGAATCACGTTCTTTCTCGTTGATTTGGTTGAAATAAAATCCATTTTTCTGATGTCACTATTTGATCAGTGAAACAATAAATCAATGTTTTCTAAATTGTCGCATTTATTGACCATCAATGATTATATCTGAAAACGTTTTCAATATTAATACTATATTCTATAGTTATTTTCTATGACTAACGTGAAATCACGTTCCTTCTCGTCGATTTCCTTGAAATAAAATCCATTTTTCTGTCGTCACTATTTCAATTCATGAGCGAAACATGTCTTTTGAGTTTTTCAAATTGATGTTAAAGGTATAAGGGCTCAATTCAGCTGAAATCGGGAATGTTATCAAGACCTGACTTGCACTGTGGACAGTTCCCAAACACTTTTAACACCAAGATACTGGAATTAGACTAAGAACATGAAATAGTGATTAATAATATAATACATATACCTCGTCTGTTATCTTAAATAAGTCACTTATATGAACATCTATTGCCGAGATACACACACAATACAAAGCCTAAAGGCCACTCAACGTAGTGGTATTATATTAGTGTATGAAAGGACAAGCGTTAAGAATATAGAGCTGAAATAGATTTTAGAAGGAACCGTAAACAGGAAAAAAAGGAAAAATCTGTAGTCCTGTTTAAAACACTGGGAGGAGTGTGAACCCTGACAATAAGCAAACCTATCACAATATGAAGTTTTCGTCATGGCCCCTATCACTAGTCAAAAGCTTTAACAGGAATTACGACGGGGCTTTTTCAGACTATCACCCGTTCTTATTAAACGCGTTTTGAAACAATATGGGAAACAGAAAATTAAAAAAAAATGACATATATATATATATATATATATATATATATATATATATATATATATATATATATAGTGGTAATCACTTGGAAAAACGACTTGTAGTAGAACAAACCAGTACCCA
>OZ038504.1:87284357-87301857 GCA_964036315.1 Acanthosepion esculentum
AATGTATTTCTGCTAATACTTTGATCTTCCAAAAATATGCATTGTTGCAAATATTTTTCCCCCAAAATGTATTACTTGTACTAAAACCTACTTTTACACTTTCTTATTGTTTGGACCCCAGTTTTGGGGTTAACTATTTGCCCATAGCTACGTACTACCATTCCGGGTCAGGGTGGACCTTAGAACACCAGCAATTAAGAGGTGCTGCTCAAAACCTCCTAATCACAGACCTTGCTGTTGGATGTAGTTTATCGTCTTACCCAGGACGCAAACATTATTGCACAAATTGGGACATTTTTAACGACTTAAATTAAACACATTCATCAACAAAAATCTGATTTGTAGATGGTTGTAAATATTTACAGATAAAGATTTTGGCTGATCAGTGTTTTGTATACAAGTGTAGGCTTACGGACATATGACATTCAAACACCGTACAATCACCGAAGTTAAGCAACTTTGAGTCCGGTCAGTTCCTCGTGAGAATAGCTTGAGAATACCAACTCTGACAAGATATATGGAAATGTGCAGTGGTGTAATAGATATCGATTTGGAGATCCGAGTTCGAATTCTAGTCGGGTTTTGTGCAGTTACCCTTGGGAAAGGTATGAATCCTTCTCTTCTCTTCACCTCTGGGTAAAATAGCAGGACAGATTGGGCCATACAGAATAAGAGAAGCAAAACTGAATTCAAAACCTGAGGGGACGAAGTGTACCAATGCTTTGTATTCGGTTCTTTCAAAAGTGTTAGTTCTGTACAAATCTTCGCTTAGTCTGGTTGTTCGTTTTTAAGGAATGGGCTGCCCAAAAACACCGAATGAGTTATTAAAGTTTTTATTTATTTATGTAGCCCACATGTTAGCACAAAATCAGTTACGATCAGTAGCCATGAAAGCCATGACTTTTGTAGCGACATGACATTTATTATTATTATTATTATTATTATTATTATTATTATTATTATTATTATTTCCTTTGATTTCTGGTGTGTACACATTTCGTTCCGATTCCCGCCCAGAGACCCAAGTTTAGAAATGGCATCATGACATTTACCACTGACCAAAAAAAAACAACATATTTTACGTAGATAAAACCTTTCGTAAAATGTGGGCTGTACTCGTGAGAACAGTTTTTGTATCTCTTTGAGGCATGGACTTCCAGGAATCCCTTCATTTAGTCTACTGGAATCTTTTCCAACCAATCCTAGGGCTCCAACTACAACAGGGATTGTTGATGTTCCCATGTGCCACATTTTTGAGATTTCGATTTCAAGGTCCTTGTATTTTGATAGCTTTTTGAAGATCTTCAAAGATATATTGCAGCCCGCTGGGACTGCCATATCAATAAGGAGACACTTTTTTTGTTTGCTTGTGGTCTTTAATAACAATGTCTGGGAGGTTAGCTTTGATTGTTCTGTCTGTGTGCATTGTAAAGTCCCATAAAATTGTAACAGGTCCTGTCTTCTTAACCGGGTCCGAATGGTGTTCATACCAATTTCTTTCAGTTTCCTTCCAGTGGAAGTTGCAAATTTTTTAGTGCAGATATTGGCCAACTCTGTCATGCCGGGTTTCCTGGCAACTTCTCTTTGGGGTTTGGTGTATTTCTTGAACTTGTCAATTTCTTTGACCTTGATATTAATACCACCAGGAATAGCAATATTGATGAGAAGCTATATTCTTCTTTCTCTGTCAATGACAGTAATGTCTCTTTTTCTAGCCTCATATCTTGACTTGGTCTTTTTCGATCAGCTTCTCTGGCTTGTGTCGCTAGTTTTTCTCGTCGAATTCAAGTCCATAATTCCAACATAGGTACCAATGCATATTTATTATCATTATTATTATTATTATTATTCACTGTTATTTATTATTATTATTATTTGTGTATGTTATGTTTTGTGTCCTGTAGAGCCGGGTCCAAACTATGGTACTTAGGCCTTATAGGAGAATTGAAATTTAATTGATAGTACTTTTCTTTGTATATGAGATGTTCCTATTAGTACGATCTTCTTGGCAACTTGTATGTTGATATTACCTGGGACACTTTTAGTAAAATTGCCTGTTCCTTATCTCACGAGGCCCAGTGCTCCGATTACCATTGGTACAGCCTCAGTCTTCATTCCCCACATCCTGTTAATCTCGATCTCTAGGTCCTTGTATTTGGACAATTTCTCGAAAATTTTCATGAAGTTGTTTCTCTCAGATGGCACTGTTATGTCAATAAGCAGACACTTCCTGAATTTCTTGTCTTTTATGAAAATATCAGGTCCGTGGGCTTTTATTTCCCTGTCAGTTAGAATTGGCATGTCCCAGAGGATAGTTACATCATTATTTTGGGTAACAGTGTCTGGTTGGTGGTCATACAATCTCTCAGTGGTTTCGATTTTATGCCTCTTGCATATCTTCCAATGCACATATGTCGCTACGTTATTATGTCTGTGGATATCTTCATTTCTTACCAGTTCCGGACATCCTGAGATAATATGGCCGACAGTTTTATCCTATTTTCCGCAGACCCTGTATTTCGGGTTAGTTCCATCCTTGTTTATGTGACAGTGATAGGATCTGTTGCGAGCTTTTGGCCCTCGGCTGCAATAATTAGGCCTTCTGTCTCAGCTTTCAGCCCGGTGCACCTCAGCCCGGTGCACCTCAGCCACTGACGTGTTTTCTGTTGGTCGACATCTGCTTCGTTCGTTCTTTTTTATGTGTTTGCTCTGCAACGACTTGTCCTCCTAGTTGCATCTAAGTTGTTTTACTTTATTATTATTATTATTATTATTATTATTATTATTATTATTATTATTATCTGGGTGTGAATTTTAGTATCCTTTTCAGATACATTTTTATTAACATTGGTAATAATAATAATAATGTTTTTACTTTTTTTCTCACTGTCCCAACTCATATGTACAAACTAAACTTGCATCATGCCGACTGCTTGTCAACTAACAGGTGCGTGCAGATTACCCGTGAGATTTTACGAAAACGTAACATAATTCTCAACATCGAAAAATAAGAAAAAAAAAACAAATATAATGTTCACTCACTCATTGACACTCTCACACATAAGCACACACACTCACACACACACACACACACACACACACACATACATATATATATATATATATATATATATATATATATATATATATATATATATATATAATAAAATATCAAATTTTAAAATATGCTATATATCTCGGTAAACGTAATTAGTATCAGGGTGTGTCTAAATATAAGAGTGAACAGCGAGGTGAATAGCGAGTGGAGACAGTCTGTTTCATGGTTTAACGCAATTTTTAGGCCACACACACACACACACACATATATATATATATATATATATATATATATATATATATATATGCGCGGTATTTAGTTAAAAGTGCTCAATATCTCTGATAGAGCTAATATATTCAGTTGTATGGATATTAGTTTGTAACCCTGTGTTTCACGCTTTTGCTTTTGTCTGTGATACTATTGTATCCTATTTTATTAATAAATTATGATCTCTTTCTTTGATATATATATATATATATATATATATATATATATATATTTACATTTATATATATAAATATTTATATGAAATGGACAAAGTCCGACAATTATTTTAAGACATTTTTTTATGTTTATACGTTCTTTTTATTGACACAAATATTTAAGTAAATGCTCTGTTTTATAATAAACAGTATTAACGAAATTTACCGGCCTGAATGTCCGAGAAATTTTCATAGAAAATATGCGTCCTCCGACAGAAATCGAACCTGTATCCTATACAGAACCATCATATAGCCCAATGTGCTTTTATATATATATATATATATATATATATATATATATATATATATATATATATATATATATATATATATATATATATATATATATATATATATATATAACTATCTGTTGTGGTAGGATCCACCTAATCTGCATAGGTGACTACCAACTATATAAATAGTGGTTGGTACCGGAGGACGGGGGGAGGAATCACGAGATCCAACTAGAGACTCTGATCGACTGCGACTAGTAAACACATTCTCCAGGAACGTCTTCCCAGAAATATACAGAAATACTATATGTACTTATTGTGTACACTTTCTTGTTATAATACATTCTTGTTCTAAGTACATTTTGTGTTGCATTATTATTCCATGCATTAGGCGAGATTCAACATTGAGTCAAGACTCAACACTATCTAAAGTGTATCCTGACGATCCGCGTAGGTGAAACCTAGGTAGGTTTGCCTGGCTCCTTAGGTTCATAGTTAGATTTGCTCTACTTAGTGTATTGAGCTCTTTAATTAGTTACTTTTGCTTTACTCGTGTTGGAGGTTGTTTTTTTCTTTGGACTCTTAGCTTGGATTCTGGACGATTGTTTTCGCCTCAGTTACATGTTCTTAGTTCTTTTTTTTATTCCTTATTTTTCCTTGCACATTGGTTTGTTCATTTACAAAACAAAACACCTAAGGTTTTTCCAGAGAGGTTAGTGTAATCCACTATTTAACCCATTGCTGGAGGAAGAAGAGATGTATTCACACCATTCCCAAGAATATATATGCGAAAGTGAACGCAGCTATCTTGACTGGAATTTAATTTTGTTATGCCAGTCCCATATATAAATCTGAAAATCTCGGTGTGTGTGTGTATCGTCTTTAGCAAGTCTGTTTCATGCCTTCTGGTAGCTTAATTGTTAAAACATGTTTGGCAAAGAGTTTTCTAGATCAAGAAAGAAATATGGGTTGATTCCTTTCAGCAGTTACTTTTTCTTTATTATGACCTTTTTGTCCGGTAGATATTAATTTAACTATTTAAGAAACAGGCAAGGCTACTCTCTGTTGTGCACTTATTAAATGTAATATTTATTCTAATAAGAAATGCTGCCAGAAAAAAACAAAATAAAAATGCATTAATTCCTGACAAATTATATATATATAAATATATATAAAGAAATAATGGATTTATTTTTAATCCGAAATTTTTATTACTTGTAATATTATTCTACTGGACATTTTCTAATTAAAATAGACACCCCATTTAATAAATAAAAAAAGGGCGTCTGTTTCAAATACGAAGTGACCACTATAATAACATTTGAAATCGTCTAGATAATAAATGCCAATATCAGTGTCAGTGTGTCACACTTTTTCAATTAAAGGGACACAACTCTCAATACTTATTTTGTATAATAAATGTGAATGTCATTGTGTCACTGTGTCACACTTTTTCAATTAAAAGGACGCAACTCTCAGTACCTCTTCTGTATAATAAATGTGAATGTCATTGTGTTACTGTGTCACACTTTTTCAATTAAAGGGCCGCAACTCTCTAACTTTCAATAACTCGTGTTATAGAAATTTTACATTCGCAGGTTTTCAGTATTGCAATTGTTTTCGGCAAATTTTTGCAATTAAATTTTTTTGTGCGATAACAATTTTTATAACTTGGAAATAATTTGGGAGCTTTCGAAATTAACTGCGAAATCCAACAAAAGTCGCTTATGAAATAAAAGTAATTGTTTGTGTTGAAAGTAAGGACCTACGTACATCAAATTGTCTTCAAGTGGCAACAGAAGAATTATCGTGGAATTTTTAAAAGCTAAGCTTAAATATTGATGCAATACTTAAATGCAGATATCAGTTTTGAGTTTTTCTGCAATTTATTGTTGCGATAGGCAACAATAAACGGCAAGTTGGTTCCCCGCTACTCAAACCTCCTATCGCCCGACCAAAGGCATTGCTGCAGGATGCAGTTTATCGTCATACCCAGAACTCAAATTAGGATTGAAAATTAATGTTCTACTGGAAGCTCTTTCGGGAGAATGAAACATTTGGTTTCTTCTGATAATTAGACTGCGTGGAGGCATGAACCCGTAAAAAAAGGACCTGAATTAGTTAACAGCGTAATAGTTATTCATGATAAAGCTAGATTACGTGTTTCTTTGGTGATCAAACAAAATTTATTAAATTTTGGCGAAAGGATTTTACCAGATCCTACAATTCTTGATCACAATTTATCGAATTATTTTTTAGAATTCTCTGAATAAAACACTCAACACTTTGGAAGACGATAAAGACACCTAAAGCATTTCTTGGGAGAGGAAGATAGAATTTTAGAGAATTCATTGATGACGTTAGCTGTTGAAAGGCAATGGAACAAGGTGAGAAATATGTTATTCATTAAAACTAATGTCAAACATAAATCTAAAAATGTTTTTTATTTTATTTAATTAACCAAACATTTTAGGTGACGCAATATTTTGCCTAATTAATATATGAGGTCATTTTCAGTAAATTAATGTGTGAATTGAAAGCCTTGGGTTACTCATAAGATAACGCCCTGTCTCGCCTAGAAGATTGTCGAAAAGAAGAGGCAATGTCTTTAGACTGAGTTAATTCTGTTAATTCATGCAAGATGGAGACAGCGGCAGCAACGAGAATGGCGAGGAAGAGTCGGGAAAACGTTAGCATCAGTAATACGCAGTTATTAATTACGATGTCACATGTTTCAGAGTTGACAGTTTCGTAAATAAAAATATGTCAGTTGCGAAAGATTAATAAGTAAAGAAGAGCTGGGAAAAGAATAGCACCAGAGCTGGTTACTCGTATTCAAGGATACCCGTCTTTCTAGGGCGGCTAGCCAATCCTTATTGCAGACGCTTGCTCGGGTGCATTTGTGCTTATTCAACACCCACAGAGCCCAGCTGTGGTTTATATTGCAACTATGCTGATCAGACCTTTAATTAGTTTCTGGGAAAGAGCGTGTCATCTAGAGTGATCAACAATTTGAACAAGGGCATCACGATCAAGCCCTCGGCCAAGATGACTTGCGACTTCGGGCTAGAACAGTTATCGACGGCCCCAAGTGTGCCGTCTATCCAATTTCATTCACAAGGCTTGTGTCAACCCTTGGCATGGTTTTTAGGCACTTTCCAAAGTTACCGCATGTTGGGGTCGACTCCTCCGGTCTTATGACATCAGAAAGTCTCCTTTCTGACAAATTGACCATGGTGCGATTCGAACCCGGATCTCATGGTCAGATAAATAAGTATACGCACGCGAGAATGGCTGGGATTCATTGGAATAGTAAATATGACACTAAAGAATATCGAATCTGAGAAGACGAACCATTGGATCAGGTTCAAAAGAAATGAGGAAAGTTGGCTAGAAAAAAGATTCATCAAAAAATGCATAGCAATTGAGAGGTGCTAAAACCAGATAGAGGGACCTAACATCAATGAGGTTTGAGCGCTCTGTGCGCAATGAAACCCATCACAGGCAAACACAGAGATCAACCACGCCATCTCCTGATTACTCCGAGAACCTTTTAGCACTTTCATCTAGCAAACTGTCCTCAAATTCCAGATAATGGTTTAAACCTTTGAGCCCATATAGCGAAGAAAACGGCGACTTACCTCGTCAAACCAAGCGACAGCGCGTCGCGTGTATCTTACGACGGAAAATGTGGCGAAAAAGAAAATTACTTACCAAAAGAAGGCAAGTATTTCGCATGACATGCTGAAGACGGAATATTTAAATTAAAAAACAAGTCCGTCCAAGGCTATAGAACTCAATCTGAACTGCTATTTACCCATAGGGAGAAAAGAGGATTAACACCTTTCCAAAAGGTATTAGCACGTAAGTGAATGTAATGGATTCGACTGGAATTCGAACTCGGCTCTCCTATTCCACAATCCGAGCCGCTATCCATTACTCCACAGTGCCTCTTCTATGACAAAAAATATCCCCCTCCACAAGACAAAAGTATTTTTACTATTTCTTTTAAACGAACCAGTCAGTTTAATTATCGTCATTCGAGTCTGAAAAGGTACTGTTTTCCATTAGGGTGCTGCTAAAAATTATTTCGAAAACACAAGCCAACCTTAATATCCATTACGATGCTTTTTTCAAAAAAATCAAAACACAAAACGAAATATTCCATTCGTAACCAATGTAATAACAAGATGAATATGAAGTCAGTTTCATCTGTAGCGATATCAGTTGTCAGCTCATATCTTGTTAAAGGAAACATTCGCAGGATGTTACAGAAATCATTTTGACATTTATCGTCTTGACAAAGAAGGTCAGTTGAAGGAAACAGACCTCTGCAAAAATATGTCAAACGACCCTGACGAAGAAAGTTAGCTGATTTGAGCGGATTTGATGAATAACTTTTTCAGATGAAACTTGGCAGAACAAAGAACGCTTGTCCTTTATAAGACAGTGGCTCCTAGCAGCCGAAAACAGAGGACCACTCGACCGTTACGCAAAAAGGAAGGCACACGTCGGTTAGATCGTTCGCCCCCTCAACTCATCTCACTCTTCCATATCACTTCACAAAAATTTGCAAAAAGACCTTTAGCAACACTAATATTTCCACAAATATATTGAGCAGGGTTAAAGGTCATGACAAATCAATTGCAATCTTAACAAAAGGGTATTGTTGTAGGTCAGTTTCCTGCATCTTAAGATTGCAGTTTAGGAAATTTCTAGACTGACAAGAAACGCAAGTGACAATATGATTGGCAGTGTCCATATACATACCAAGTTGATATCTTGTTAACGGAAACATGTTGCAGAAATCGTTTTGACAATTATCGTCTTGATAGCGATTTTCCAAGCATAGCTTAGGTGTGGCACAGGCCGAATGTAGGGGGGGGCACCCAGTAAGGATCGAACTCACAACTCAGTCGTAATTGTTCTAGCGAGACACGCTTGCTAGACATTACAACGCCCCGGGGTGCCCAATTATCGACTTGATATAGAAGGTCAGCTGAGTGAAGCGGGGTTTGATGAATTACGATAGATAAAAGCTGACCGGGAAAAGAACGCTTGTCCTCTTTATGACAGGGGTGTTCAGCAACCGACAACAGGACCGCTTGGCCGTCGATCGAAAGGTCAGGCACACGCCGGTTAGACCGCCTCCTTACCTCACTTCATTTTTCCTCGCTCGCCTGTAGCAAGCCTTACGAGAAGATTGCAGCAGAATAAAATTTGCTGACTGGTACAATTTTGTCGCATGGTTTTATTTTGTGGGTAACGATCTGGTCAGTTATTTTTCATATATTAAGCCACAAGAGTTCAACTAAAGATGCTTTACCCTGAGAACGAAATTGGTATCTGGCCTGGAAGCAACGCTACACATCGCTCAGACAGCATCTCTTTATCGAATTGAAACGCGGAAAGTCATGGTTTATGCCTGAATTCGTCACAAAGAGAGACTGAGCAATTTTTGGACCTAAGCCCTACAAAGGTTAAGGTGTTATGCCTTAAACACAGGCATTCGCGGAGAGGTGGGAAAATATCAAATTTAACCCTTCGTTCGCACTGTGGGGCATTATCACAGCAATAGTACTGTGGGTTTTCAAACTAACCATCTAAAAAATTATAGATATATAATTCAGTTCTTAATTAGCTGTATAAAGGTTTTTTGATTGTTCTTCTGTTTTTTTAAGAATAAATAGAATTAAAGCAATATTGAGTTTATATTTGGTATATACCTATACCTATGAACACTAATGGGTATGTCCCAATCTTCATAAATACGTTGGACACTATTACAAGTTGGGGTAATATGATGTCTAAGTAGTCCACCACTAGCAGTGGTTTACCTACTTCACGCAGCTGGCGAGTATTGTATTTTTTGATGTTATAAAGATTACCATTTCATTTCCAACCTCCGTTTTGGTTATTCCTCATTCAATAACACTTCTTGATTACAACAATATTTGTTGTGGTGCAGACCCCTTTTACACAACATGGACTCGTCCAAATTATACTTATACTGACAGAAAGAATACCTGCGGTTGAGATACGTTGAGTCAAGGTTGAGACACGTTGAGTCAAGGTTGAGATACGTTGACTCAGGGTGAGAGATACGGAGACAGTACACAGGGTGTTCACAGAGAGTTATACGAGATTCCAGAGAGAGAGAGAGAGAGAGAGAGAGAGAGAGAGAGAGAGAGAGAGATAATTACGGCTTCACTTACAGAGACTTGTACATATACTTTTCTACTAACCCGCATTCCTGGATTACTAATCTTCACTTCAAGTCTCTATTCTTACATTTAATACACGTATTTTTCTATCTCAATTACTGGCGTTGTTTATTTATTTGTGCAGGATTCCATTCCCGGAATCCACAACAATATTTTAAAAAAGTCGAATGAGAATATCAGCATTAAAAATACATTTCTTGTTGTTTATGTTGCTATGAGTACAAAATAAGGAAGCTATACTGATGGAGAATTAAAAATATATTTACAGAACTAAGTATTTAAAACGGTTGGGTTGTCAAATGAATGCGTTCGTTTTTCCCAATGTTATTTAAATTAACAAACAAAATATTTTTATCGCAGTGTTTTATGATTATATTTCTAGCTTCATTCTTCTTCCATAGCATTTGCTCATCGTTTTTTTTTATTTGATTGTATTTTACCTCTTTTCACAGAAGGGGAGTGCCAAGTAGATACAAAAATGGGTATTTTCGACAATGCGCCTCTCCCCTACGTCGCTAATATGACCAAAAATGCTATCTTTTGGGGTAAGTCCTAGTGTATCCATTTTTCTCCCGACTGAGAGCCTTCAGATAACCACCTTTTTCTGCTCCTTACCAATAATCTCGTGGAGTTGAAAACCTGATTCACTGAATTCTTCGAATCAAAACCTGTCAAGACATTGGCAAGCTAGTGAACAGTTGACAAGAAGTCGTGCACAAAGAAGAATATATTATTGACTGATTTGTTAAAATTGTTGATTAATAATAGGATTAAAATGAATGCAAAAAAAAAAACGAACAAATTTATCTGAAAACTCAATATATATATATATATATATATATATATATATATATATATATATATATATATATACGAGGGTCATTCAATAAATTAGGTGAATTTTTCGGTATGAGGACTTCTAATACAGATAAAAGCTTACTCTTTTTTATTTATTTTTTTTTACTTCTTTTTCACATGGATTTAATTTCTTTTGCAGATTAAAAAAAAAACTTTGAGAGTTTTGGCGATTAACAAAGATGGCCAACCAAGAAGCATGCTCCAGGATTGAACAGCGGTCAGTTATCAAGTTTTTGGTTGCTGAAGGGTGCAAACCAGTTGAAATTCATAGGAGAATGTCAACTGTGTATGGTGCCACATGTTTCAGCCAAAAAAATGTCTACAAGTGGCTATATTGTTTAAAGAATGACGGAGCAGTGTTGAGGATGAAGACAGGCCTGGGAGGCCTACAGAAGTGAGGTTTCCTGAGGTGATCGAATCAGTGAATGACCTCATTCAGTCTGACAGAAGGGTGACAGTGGATGACATTGCAAGGACTTTGAGCTTATCTGTTGGGACAAACGCAGGGGTCATCAGTTAGAAAGAGTCATTTTGCATCATGACAACGCAAGGCCTCACACAGCAGCCCAAACGGTGCAGACCATCAACGAGCTGGGCTGGGAACTGCTCCCTCATCCCCCTTACAGCCCAGACCTTGCCCTTTCAGACTTTTACCTGTTTGGTCCCTTGAAAGCGTTCACGAGAGGGACGAAGTTTAAAAGTGACGATGAAGTCAAAAGTGTTGTGAGCGACTGGCTGAGACATCAGTCCAAAGATTTTTACGCTGAGGGAATACGGAAGCTTGTGCACAGATGGGAAAAGTGTGTGACAGTGCTGGGAGACTACGTTGAAAAAAAAAGAAAAAGTAAGCTTCTATCTGTATTAGAAGTCCTTATACCGAAAAATTCACCTTATTTATTGAATGACCCTTTTATAATTAAACAAATTTAAAATGCGTTTCTTAAAATATAAAACTACAAACTTTTGAGGGTAAATTTGCAGATTAAACCCCGGAAACCAGTGGTAATGAAAATTTCCATTCTGTTGTAAATTTACATGGTTATTTTGAAAATAACCTCCAAAAGTTTGCGGAAGAAAACTATTTAGGAGTTATAGACAAAATAATTCCGGCTTCATTTGTATAGCGGTTACAGCCATTACTGGCATTGTTTACTTATGTGTGCTCGTGCAGTAATTCACGGAAGCTTCACTTGTCTTGACTACTGTGCAATGCGCGAACTTTAAGTTAAATTTCGTGAATTGCGCAGTAATCAAGACGAGTAAGAATATAAGTAAAAAGGCCGTTAACTAAGTAAGCTTCGACACATTACTACTCGAGACAAACGTATGTAAACAAAGCCAGTAATGGCGGCCGGGCTAGACTCGAATAAGGCCGAATTTATAACGTCGATAGCTCCTAAACGATTTCAAAACTTTTATTGTTATTTTGGAATTAAACAGACAATTTCACACCAGAATGAAAATTTTCTTTACAATTGGTTTCTGGTGCTTAATATGCAAATTTAACCTTTTGCGACCCTAAAATTGCTTCAAATTCACACAAATATGACGAAAACCAGAAACTCCTTGTAATTACTTGACAGACGTATTCAGAAAGTTGCTTGACTAATCATGAAAATGTAACTTTCTTCTTACTAAATACTAAGAAAAAAAGACTGTGGAATGTTCATACATTGTACGGTACCAACGCACGTTTAAATACTTATTTTTCCAAACAAGCTCTGCAAAGCCAATAACCTCAAACATAAGTACATTCATCATTTATATTGGAAGTGAATGTAGGTTATATTTAGAACGGTAAATAAACTAGCATTTTAGCAAAGGTCAGAAAACTTTGGCAATGAGAAGAACAGTTAAAACATAAAGAATGGTGCCGAGACAAAAAAAAAAAAAAAGAAAAGAAAAGAAAAAAATCTGATAAAAACATAAACAAAACAAAAAAATAATAGAACAAAAATTGAATGAGTCGTTTCCTCGACTTAGTTCTCAAGTGCAAGTGTGTTGTCATGGTGATTAACCACGTGATACTGCGGCAAAAAAATCCGACCCGCCAACGGATTCCTACGCTAGCCTCATTGCTCTGTGTTGACACAGCACTCTACAGCAAGTAGGCGTAGGAATATAGTTCGCCAAAACAAAAGACATGAAGGCTGAATGCTTTAAGTATTCAGTTATTGGTAACACGATCTATCTATCTATCTATGTTCAAAGATATATTCAGATATACATTTACAAATTAAAAACATATTTTATATATTTTTATAGCATATATATATATATATATATATATATATATATATATATATATATATATATATATATATATATATATATATATATAAATATATATAAAGACATTTATAATATGTTTAACGTTCTTTTTATAGATACAAGTATTTAAGCAAATGCTCTGTTTGTATCTATAAAAAGAACGTTAAACATATTATAAATGTCTTTAAATAAATTGTCGGACTATGTCCAATTCAAATATATATATATATATATATATATATATATATATATATATATATATATGTATCTCCAAGTGATTTTATAACATATATATGTTATAATATTTAAATAAATAATTATATATATATATGTATATATATATATATATATATATATATATATATATATATATATATATATATATATATATACGCACACAAAGACACACACACACACACACACACAGAGGATGCGATGGATAAATTGTCGTCTAAATTACGGAAAAATGAAAATAACACTGACATCTCATTTTAACGGATATATTTACAAAAATATCTTGAAATACTAAAGAGTAAATTTATTCAATAAAATCGCCAATGGCTTCGACAACGGCCTCCAGAAGACTTCGGAATCTCTTGTAATTCTTCTGAATGGTCTCCTTGTTTAAAGTTGGTGAATGCTGCCATAATCGTTGACTTCAGTTCAACTTTCATGTTACAAGATTTGTTGGTCTCTCGCCCTACGCCCCACATATAATAATCAAGGAGTTTGCTATCTGGGTAGTTAGGTGACCATGATTAGGTTCTCCTGGTCGTATGGCCTGGTGGAGAGTCCTGTTGCCAGACATAGAGTCTTCCAGCAGCCACCCTCTTGACCGAGGTCAGCAGTGCTCCCCACGCCGCTATGGACTTGATTAAATTGGAGGGATCATTTTCAATCATGGTCTGGATCTCACCAACAAATTAGGGAGTTATCTAAACGATGAGGGCGGTGTTTTGAACTGCCATACATTCGTAATCAACATTAGAGTCATCCAACTTTGTTCGAATCCTCTGCACTGTCCTCAACCAAACACTCTGAAACGTTCGTATTGGATTTTCCGGTGCGAATGCCAAGCAGTACAGCATGCCGTTTCTAAATTTTTGGCAAAGTGATTTGCGTAATGGTGGTCTTTTTCTCACAGACGGTGGCTTACAGACCCTACTATACTGTGCAGTCGACAAAATCAAAAACAAACAACGCGCATGCGCGAAATTAAAAATAAAATAGCGACAATTTACCCATCACATTTTGTGTGTATACATATATATATATATATATATATATATATATATATATATATATATATATATATATATATATATGTGTATATATATATAGATATAAACATATATATGTATACACACAAAGCATATATAAATATATATATATATTCTGAAATGCTTATAAGATATATTTCTATAGAAATATCTGCGTTAAAACTAAACAGTTTTTTTTAAACAAGTAAAATAATAAACTAGCTGTCATAACCTTCCCAGACCAAAATAAATGATTAAATAGAAGATCTGAGCTCATCTCAAAATGCAGACATGAAAACAAATTTTGACTACGTTACTTAAAAATCGAAAACCGAAAAAATAAAATAAAATAAAAATAAATAAATAAATAAATAAACAAAATGAAAATAAAATAGGCAAAATAAATTAACCCCAACAAATCACCAAATCACACTTGTTATAATAGACGAAATAGAATAAGAAAAATAAGAAACAAAATCAATGAACCCAAATAAATAAAGTAAATAATAAACAAATTAGTAAACCATTATGACCAAAATATTAGTTAGACTATAAAAATCAAACCAAAAACCAAACGGAAAAAATAGCTATAACTGTTATATAACGATAAAAGAATGAAAATACTACTTTACTTAAAAATCGAAAACCGAAAAGACAAAATATACATTATAACAAATAAATAATAAGTAAATTAAATTGATCTAAATTTATCCAAATAAATAAACTAACAAACCTATCCCAAAGCAAAACTATTAAATAAGCGATATAAACAAATGTTTACTACGTTAATAAAAACTCCAATTAAAATAAAAATAAATAAATATATAAGATAAGAAATAAAAAAAAAATTAAAAAATAGAAATAATTAAAAACAAGGAAAATAATTTAACCCAAATAAATAAATAAACAAATAAACGACTACCGGTAAAATAACCGCCAAAATAGACTACCAACAATGCACCACTGACCCGTATATATAAATAGCCGAGAAAAATAACAGCACTCGTGGCCTGACGATTGCATCTAGCATGAAACAGACTGTCGCTTTTAAGTGTTGACGTCTATGTTCACTTTTATATATATATATATATATATATATATGTGTGTGTGTGTTTGTGCGATTGTGCGTGTGTGTATGTGCGTGCGTGTGTGTGTTACATTTATGACAATTATTTAAAACACGCATGCGCAAGTATAATTCAGATGTGTATATATAAAATGAACACGTGACAGAGTTATTACAACGGCCGCTTTGCTACCATTAAATATGTGCTCGAACATTTTTTTTAGGGAGGTGACTTCTTGATATTCTTACCTGGGATACCAACCCGGATTCCAGCGTGCATGAAAATCATACCACAGAACTGGTTAGTCGAAACTATTCGAAAATTGTCGATGGTTTGCTAACACGAAATCAGTTTTGTTTAAACTGCTGGTCACACCAGATTATGCACTCTTTCCAACTCAGAACAGTTGCAGTATACGGTACAGGTTGCTTCTGGGAGTGTTGAATAAACAAAAATGTACCTGAGCAGTTTTCTGCAACGGGGATTAGCCAGCCGTCTAGAAAGGAGTAGACTGCCATCACACACACACACACACACACACACACACACACACACACACACACACACACACACACACGTATGTGTGTGCGGTTTTCCGAATTGCAGGTGGCATCTTTAGATAAGATTAAAACAGGAACCTTCCCACAGTGAATTCCCGTTCACGGGAATTTTGACACATACGGGGATCGAAACGTGGACACAGTTGGCAGAAACAGAGCGAAGAATCAAAGCGTTTGAGAACAAATGCATAAAAATCTCTTTGGCATTTTGTCGGCATTAAATAAACCATTGAGGTCGATATGCCGTAAAACAAAATAAATTAAACCAAAGAATTCATTCACACGAATCTATCCTAAAAATGTTGTCAAATAAAACAAAATAAACCAAACTAATCTAAACCAAATAATACATATTCTATTCATACGAATATATCCTAAACATGTTGTCGGCATTAAATAACCCATTGAGGTTGATATGCCGTAAAACAAAATAAACTAAACCGATCTAAACCAAAGAATTCATTCATACGAATCTATCCTCAAAATGTTGTCGGCATTAAATAACCGGTTGAGATTGATATGCCGTAAAACAAAATAAACCAAACCAATCTAAACCAAAGAATACATATTCTATTCATACGAATCTATCCTAAAAATGTTGTCGGCATTAAATAACCCATTGAGGTTGATATGCCGTAAAACAAAATAAAACAAACCAATCTAAGCCAAAGAATACATATTCTATTCATACGAATCTATCCTAAAAATGTTGTCGGCATTAAATAACCCATTGAAGTTGATATGCCGTAAAACAAAATAAACCAAACCAATCTAAACCAAAGAATACATATTCTATTCATACGAATCTATCCTAAAAATGTTGTCGGCATTAAATAACCCATTGAGGTTGATATGCCATAAAACAAAATAAACCAAACCAATCTAAACCAAAGAATACATATTCTATTCATACGAATCTATCCTAAAAATGTTGTCGGCATTAAATAACCCATTGAGGTTGATATGCCGTAAAAACCAAAAACCAATCCAACACTCAACCCATTACTAAATAATTGGACATACAATAAAAAACAGAATATTAGCTACTTGTTAGTTTTCTCCTATTAGAACTTATATAAGTGTATACACACATTTGAAATTTATGATCTATATTCATTAAGTATATAATAAAATATTCTAAATACAATATATCAAATTTTATGATGAAAACGCTTTCACAAAATTGCTGTTAGCCAAATGCCATCATCCGTTCTGGGTATGACGATGAACTACATCCGCGTCCTGGGTAAGACGATAAACTACATCCGCGTCCTGGGTATGAAGATAAACTACATCTGCGCCCTGGGTATGAAGATAAACTACATCTGCGCCCTGGGTATGACGATAAACTACATCCACGTTCTGGGTATGACAATAAACTACATCTGCGTCCTGGGTAAGACGATAAACTACATCCGCGTCTTGGGTATGAAGATAAACTACATCTGCGCCCTGGGTATGACGATAAACTACATCCACGTTCTGGGT